>CAXKWD010000004.1:69568969-70768969 GCA_964059195.1 Ectobius pallidus | reverse complement strand
TGAAGCGTCTCGTTTCTGTGATCTCAGGAACTGGGCGTAATATAACCATAGACAACTGGTTCAGCTCCTTAGATTTAGCTGATTACTTGCTTCAGAATAATCTTCCTCTGGTTGGAACCAAGAGGAAGAACAAGCCGGATATTCCCCTAGAGTTCACACAAGCAAAGAACCAGGAGGTAGGAAAAACAATTTTTGGGTTTCAGAAAAACTCAACTCTACTATCTTACATCCCCAAGAAAAACAAAGTGGTTCTGGTTTTGTCTACAATGCATCATGATAATGCAATTGATGCAACATCTGGTGAAAAGAAAAAGCCGGAGGTGATAACCTTCAATAATGCAACTAGATCGGGAGTCAATACTGTTGATCAGCTGTGCAGCACGTAGAATGTTCCTAGAAAGACTAACAGATGGCCTATGGTGATTTTTTATAGCATGATGAACATCACAGCTCCAAATGCACAAATAATCTATCATGCTAATAATTCTGATGTTAGCACCAGACGTAGGCAATTTCTAAAACTTCTAGCAAGTAATCTAGCAGATGATCACTTGCGTCGACGTTCTCAGTATTCATCATTGCCAAGAAAGCTAAAATGAGATATTCAGAGTCTTTTTCCAGATGAAGAAGCAGTTCAACCTATAGAAGAGGACCAAGTCACAAAGAAACAGAGATGCTACGAATGTGGTTGTGCAAAGAACCGATACACTAGATACAAATGTCGGAGTTGTAAGAAATTTCTGTGTTTAGAACACACCCAGCAAATATGCGCCGATTGCTAATTGAACTGCTCACAAAATCAGATATTTTGATATAAACTACATTAAGAACACTTCATATGAAGACAGTATTGTTTTTGAAAATTGTGTGATAATGGTTTTGCACCTTTAGTTTGTGCTGATTGAAAAATATGTAATACGGCAAACAGTAATTTTGCAGAATACATTTATAACTAAAACTCATGTTATAAGATATATAAATTGGTCAGATTGCATGCTTCTCTTTCATTTTACTTAGGTTGTATGTTTTTGTTGATAAAATTAAACTGTTACATTGTTAAATCCAAGAATGCTTTGGTGTCTGTGAGACTCCACGCGACCTACAATGTAACGAAGTTACATAGCTTAAATAGCTTAATTGAATTGTTTGAGGAAATAAGTTTTCAACTTCTTGAAAACAAATAAATTAAAACACAACCTACACAAATAAAGGGTCCACAGAAAGAAAATTCTAAGTCAAATATTTTCTTTAAAACCTGCCAAATTTATTCTCATGTAATAGAGAATGTAATAATTTTATATTACTGATGCTGCTTTCCTCCATTTTTAGTGTTGTCATTACAAAATATTATTTTGTGATAATTTAAAGAGGTATTTTGTGTTTCAATATTTCGTTATTCATCTAACATTATTAAATGCTATAGCAATACAGTGTTATGTTCAGTTCTGGAAACATGTATGAATATGAGGCTGATAATAACTCAACTACCTAGCACCAATAAAAGAAAATATAAGGAGTGTTCAGAAAGAAAAAAGCCGGAGTCTGGAATGTGCAAACCAGTGACAGAATTGTAACATCGTTGCGTGTGTAACAAAGCGTGGTTCCGACAAGAGATTGAAAATTGACAGCCCGCCGCTAGAGGGTCACGGGTGCATGCCACATGACTATAAAGGTAGCAGAAGCATGCAGCATTCGTCCAACGTGGCCATTCCCTTTGTAAGCCCCCCTTCTGATAGACTTCTTGCAGCACGGGACAACAGTGAATGCCCAGCATTACTCGCAAACCTTGACCATCCTTTGTCAAGCGATCAAATCGAAACGACCAGGCCAGCTCACCCGTGGGGTCATTCTGCTCCACAACAATGCAAGGCCTCATATGGCCAACCAAAACACGGCACTCATGCAGTAATTCAAGTGGGAGGTCCTTGGTCAACTTTCATACAGTTCAGTCCAGTCCAGTTCATATGCCATTTTTGGTCCCCTAAAACAGGCTCTGAAGGGCAAACGATTCACCTCGAATGACGACGTAAAGCAGTATATTTGGAACTGGTTCGAAACTCAGCCCCAGGAATTTTACGAGACATCCATTCACCGCCCTGTATCGCCTTGGGACAAGTGCCTCAAGAGCCAGGGCCAATACTTCTGACATTCAGGTAATGGTTTCTGTTCCTAGGCCTCCAGCTCATTTCTTTTTGAATGCTCCTTATACTATGGTCAAATATGTATACACTTTTTCACAAGAAACTAAGGGCTGTGTTCACCAACGCCGATAATCTGTAAGATCCTGGTTTTTAGACTGAAAAGCTTCGATATCGTTCATTTTGTGTTTCACCAGCTATAATAACTTGGTTTTTCAATAATATCCAAGCTAATGCGTTATCCATGAAATATCGGTCAGCAAAACAGGATAAACCAAGCTAACTGCGACTTCAAGATGGTGCGTAGGAGATTGAAACATCTGATCAACATGAGAGATGATCACAGCGACGAGGAATATGAAGCAGAACACAGAATAATGCACCCTAATGGATAAAGGAACGTATGCCGTACTTGGGCATTTATGACGACATTAATTTCTGCACAAGATTCAAGAGGAAAACTAAATTATCTGCTATGCGCCACGCCCCCAAAACAGTGAGGTATTTGTAGAACTACTAGCTAGAGACAGCGTGAGGAGAATCTTTCCGTTGCTATGGCAACGTATACATTTCACGTCCGGACGAAGCCAATAGACAGTCTTCCCCCGCTGTTTCACACAACAAACACCAGATGCCGTAGGTTACTCTTATGAAAAATTTAAGGGTCAGACAAGTAGTAAACAAAATCCAAGCTTTTAAAAACCAAGGTGACAAACTATGTGGTAAAACCCGAAAGGATTACTGTTTGAGATAATGGATTAATCATAGTTTTTATTATCACCGATACCGAGAAATTTTATCCATGTTGGTGAACACAGCCCTAATAGCAGAGTCATGAGATAGTAAGAGAATGTAATGCAGAAGATAGTGTTTTGATTTGGTGAAAACCAAAGAAAGGATATACCAGTAATTAAAAGGACTAATGTATCTGCATCAAGTGATGAATCTGATGTATCTCAGGGGACTTACTACTACTTTCCCTGTGCAACAGAGAAGGCCACGAAATTGTCATCAGATTTCAGTTTGGAAGTCTTCATAATTATATTCAAAACTTAGAATGCACTCTTATTTTGTTTTTAAATTAGGATACTGTACGTCTTACAGAAAATAGGTTTAAAAAACCTTGATCAGAAATAAATGGTCATATGTAATGTAATATCGTTTGGTATGGTTATAAGGTAATAAAAACAGATAAACCGATAAAACAAAGTGCCAAATGGAATTAATAGGCCATATTTAAAGAGCTATTTAGTTTTTGATTACAGTTCTTAGAGAAAGTTTGATCAGCATAGGCCTACGTGAAAGAAATATTTGGATAACTAGAATAACAGAACGAATTTACAATAAATTCCTCACAACAACAATATACCATTTTTTGCCAAAACATCTGAAGGCATACAAATGCAGTCCCTTTTCTTCAGTTCCCAACAGCATACTCGGTTTTATTGATTGATGCAAATTTACTACATTTAAAAAGCATGTGAGCTCATTCGAGTTATTGTTCTATATTTCAACATACTAGGTCAGGGGTCGGCAACCTGCGGCTTGCGAGCCACATGCGGCTCTTTGGATGTGAAGCTGCGGCTCTTTAGTTCCATACGCAAATATTATTTATTTATAAAAAAAAAAATATTAAAAATCGTTCTGAATCGATTAACGAGGATTAGGCACCGATTCTATCTCTCAGCCACTTGTACTCGCTTTTCACCGCACCCCTCCCCCGTGACACGCGTCGTCACTGTCCTCAGTCCGTCGGAAGCTCTCGAATGACGCCGTCGTCGGATGTTTCTATCTAGGTTTTAATTCGCTTTCGACGCAAGACAATTTGGCACCTTCACCAGTGCTTTGGCTGTGACGTATAGTTTGTTGTTTCAAGTAAAAGAGTTAGAAGCGAATTATCTTTTCAAAGTTATGTATGTACATATATAATAAAAAAATCGAAGTAAAGGTAGGTAACATAATAAGTATTATATTTTTAAAATACATATTATACATAGGCTATTCTTTCCCAAATAAGATACCTAACTACTTTTTTGAAGTCAATAAGAATTGTCAAAAAAGAAACAAAGTACTACTGTTGGATATTACCGCAAAAGTGTTTTTATTAAAATATATATTTAATAAATTACCTATTTTGTTATTTATCTATTTTATAGCTTTTATTATTAAAAAATTAGCGTTAAAATAATAATTATAAGTGTAAGTACCTATAAATTGTTATTTAATAAACCTATTTTCGAACTCTGAGGATCAAAGTAGGTAGGTATTTGCAGTTTTAGATTGTTTATATATTTGGCAATTTTCATTGATTTGGGCATAGCTGGGCATAACACCTTTACTCGTAAACTAAATATCTAATATTTGCCAAAGGTAAGGTGTTGAAACGTTTTGCTTTGTGCTTGAATGAAATAAATACATTCCTAAATGAAAAAGGCATTAATCGCCCTGAATTAGAGAACGACAAATGGTTGCAAAAATTTTACTTTATGGTGGATATCACAGCGAAATTAAATGACCTGAATCTAAAACTGCAAGGAAAGGGAAACCCAGCCTATGTTTTGGTAGAAGAATTGGTTTGTTTTGAAGAAAAATTAATTCTTTTTGCAGAAGATATTCAGAGCGGTAAATTACTTCATTTTCAATTTCCAAAGCAATATCGCGATAAAACCAGTGCAACTGTTGACACGAATTACTTCAGCACAGTTATAAAAAAAATTAAAGATGAATTTGCCGACAGATTTGAGCAATTCAAAACCAACAAAACCACTCTAGCATTATTAGTAAATCCTGACTTTTTATTAATGTTAGTGGTTTTCTTGAGTTTAAGCACAACGCTCATTATGTTGACCACATACATCACGGATTTGGGTATAGCCAAGACAAGTGTCTGCTTTGTACATGACAAGTTATTGCCCTTGCAATGGCACTCTCTGAATGCACTCTTTCAGTTCTGAAGTCTGCTTAACCATGGATTTAATCACAAATCGCAAAATAGGATTTATTGCTTATTTTAATGTAAACTACATTGCACAGTTATACTACTTCCACTCTGTATGGGAAATCTCAACCTGCTGGTAGCCTATTGTCGTAAAATAGTATATTTATTAATTATTAATTAGTTACAGTATTTTAAAATTGTAACTAAATATAATCCCCAAACACCTTGTACAAGAAGGTAGGCATTTAAAGTTTTCTGGATATTAAAAAAATAATCTTCCCTCTTACTAAATAATACATTCATTCATTGCCAGTCAGTTATACTATAGGGGGATCAGAATAGAAAGATGTGACAGTGTAGAAGAAACTAGAGACAAGAAATCTGAGATTTTTTTTATAGTGCAATGTTGGAATACTCTCAAGTACTAGATTGCCAATGAGTAGTTAGTTGTGAATATTCATATTATTCCTCTAGACTTCTACCGACCTTGCCACATGTATTTAACATATGTACCAAGATAATAATTCAGATTTAGTCTCAGTCTACAGTTTTAAATTTTTCTGCACCATGAGTTTAATTCGAATTAATTTCAGCTCACCAGAAATCATGTAAGTATATTTTTTGAAAGTGGAACTTATTGCCATACAAAATGTATTAAAAAATCTGATTATTGTAAAAGCTATTGACTGTATATTACATTGCAAAAACAAAATAGCATTTCTCTATGCTCATAGGTGTTTTATTGAACTGGGCCAACTGTTCTTTAGTGATCAAGGTGTCAAATGAAGATACCAGTAACAGATTTCCTTTCGTTTATTTAATTTTTCAGCCTTTCCAGTACCTCATTCTATACCCTTTGAGACATCGTATAGTGGTCAGACCATTAAATAAGAATTTATAAGAAAACTACAAGTTTACAAATTTGTCTCCAAATAAACACTTTATTGCTTCAGATTGACTTTTTTTTTTAAAATAATATGTAGTTAATATTCCATAGTGCGGTATTACATTGATCTACATCAATTTTACTACGTTTATATATGAGAAAACTAAATTGGGTCAAATTAAATAGGAAATTTAGCCCACAGTTTTGAACAAGATTTCTCATACTAACTATTATCTGTGACTATTATCATTGTTGGTGCATTTTCTGTCAAGGTTCCCACATTCATATATGGAACTTGGAATTTTGTGTTCCAAATTTTCATAAGAAACCAATAAAAAAGCTTTAAAATATATTTTAGTGTGTCAAAGTAACCCCAGTTTACAGTATGCTTTTTCTCATTTTATTTGAATGTTAACGGAAAAGCGTAACAAATACAAAAATAGTATTCTTCATAATGTTTCACAACTGTACTGCCATTAAAGACTGTCTATATTGTTCCTTAGAACCTTCTCGCATGAAATAAAACATAAGGATCTGTGTTGCTTAGAAACAGGTACTGGTATGTGAATTTCTCATCAAGCAAGGAAGGACTGACAAAGCAAGGATGTGGCTAACAGGCAAGGATGTGGTTCATTCTACAATTCTAATGAAAGTTTTTCCTACCAAATTACATTTATTCAAATCCATTTTTAAGAAAGTGAACTAAGCCTATGGAATAGTGGTCATGATATTTTCAAGTTCATGACAGGGTTAAGCAGTGGTAGCAAAGGTGAGAACTTCAATAAATGACTGCTGCCTTCACATTACACAAACTTCTCACATACTGCACAACAGGCTGGATTTGGCTGTGACATATTGAGTTATCAAGCAGCTGCAGCTTTGATTGGCACTCGCCATAACAGGCAGGTATGGGTGTCCATTCTTGATTGCGTTAACAAAGTTTTTATGACACTTAAATACTTGACGTTGCAAACTATGATTACCTTTGGTGGTCCAGATGGCCGTTTCACACTATTCTAGTGTATCATCAGCCGTTTTTGAACTGACACTGGAGTGGCAGCACTTCGAAAACCACTGATCATACATTAAAACAATGCTACATGGCCGTCCGGACCACCAAAGGTAATCCTAGTTTGCAATGTCAAGTGTTTAAGTGTTATAAAAACCAAATTTATATTTATCTATGAGGTTGAGATATCAGTAAAAACAAGGTATATAGAGGAATAACACCCAACAACCTAAATGAACATAAAAAATAGATAAGACTTGAATGCATGTCTTTGTGGCGAGTTGTGGCAGTAAAAGGAGAATAATCAAGGAGATTGTTCAGTGATGCAATCTGGTTAAAGTCTAATAATCTAATTATCTGTTTAACCGTGGACTTAATTAAAAAACACAAAATAGGATTTATTGCTTATTTTAATGTTATCTGCTATTCCCTTTATATTTTCAAATTTGTGTTGCCTAGCAACAGCTGCCATTCTCATAACATAGCCAATTTATTAGGCCTATACATTTTCAATTATTTAGTAAATTAACTGAATTACTAAGTCTTGTTTACAGCAGCTAAATATTTGGAGGAATCATGTAATTCTTTTAATGTTAGGATTAAACATGCACTTTCAGATGTACTTCATTAACCCTCCCTTTTCAAATTTGTGCCCTGCCTACAGGCCTAGATTCAGGTTTATTTCGTTGTTCCCTTGCCTGGGATGATGACATGGTTGAAAATGCGAAAGATTATTGTATCCTTCGGATCACTAGAAGCCACAGCTAAATTAATTCTTATACTTGGTAAAATTAATGTCACTGATGTTAACCTAAATACCACTAACCTATGGTATTCTAAGTTAATTTCTTATGGTGCTAACAGCATAATGTCGAACATATTATACTTTAAGGATGTCAGAATAGGAATAGGCAGTGGAATAGAAAATCTAGGGATGGAAAACAAGTAGAATATTTGTTAGTACTGGATTTAATTCTTGAGCTCTTCATTATAGTGTGTTCTAAATCCATGTTACCATCGGTATCCTTTAAAGAATGTCATTGTCGGATCCATAAGAAGTGGAATGGAAAAAGCGGCACTGTTAGGGAAAGAGACACATTTTCACCTATCAGACTCATGTGGAGTCAAAGGCTAAAAGCTAAAGGGTTGAAAATTGTGGAATTAGTCCTGATTGATTGTAAATGAAAACCTAGTGGTTGTAAAGAAAGTTCAACACCCATGAAACGAGTTTAAGACCCAAAGTATAGGCTACCATCTTATCCCTTTTAGCAATGGCAGGTGATTTGAAACTTTAATTAAAGATGGTCACAGCCAATCGCTAGGGGAATGAAACAAGTACTTCGAGGCTGCTTGCCACTATCGTTCGTTTGTTTGTTCGTTCATTCATTCATTTTCTCTCTCTGTCTCTCTCTTGCTTTCCTGTCACTATATATGAATGTTATTTGTTAATATGTACAATGTTGTCTACTTTCAGGTGCTGGAACTATGAGAAGGAAAATGGACCTGGATATAATACCTAATGCTGAATGCTGGGATATAATACCTAAGTATCATTTTCTCTTTATGTCTCTGTCACTATCTCTGTATGTCTTTGTCTCTGTCAGCAATGCAATTGGAACCTCAAAGAATTTATAAGTACTTATAAGTACTTTGAGGTTGCTACTCATAACTCTTGTGGACTTCTAGCAGGGCAGGTGCTTTGAAAACTTGAATTAAAGATGGTCACAGCCACCACTAGGGGGATGAAACAAGTACTTTGAGGTTGCTTTGGTGGTGATTTGAAATCTTTAATTAAAGATGGTCATAACCAAGCGCTAAGGGGATTCTTTCATTCATTCATTTTCTCTCTCTCTCTCTTTCCTGTCACTGTTTCTGTATGTCTCTGTCACTGTCTCTGTATGTCTTTGTCTCTGTCAGCAATGCAATTGCAACTTCTATAAGTACTATAAGAGGTTGATTGCCTCTATCGTTCGTTCGTTCGTTTGTTTGTTCGTTCATTCATTCATTTTCTCTCTCTGTCTCTCTCTTGCTTTCCTGTCACTATATATGAATGTTATTTGTTAATATGTACAATGTTGTCTACTTTCAGGTGCTGGAACTATGAGAAGGAAAATGGACCTGGATATAATACCTAATGCTGAATGCTGGGATATAATACCTAAGTATCATTTTCTCTTTATGTCTCTGTCACTATCTCTGTATGTCTTTGTCTCTGTCAGCAATGCAATTGGAACCTCAAAGAATTTATAAGTACTTATAAGTACTTTGAGGTTGCTACTCATAACTCTTGTGGACTTCTAGCAGGGCAGGTGCTTTGAAAACTTGAATTAAAGATGGTCACAGCCACCACTAGGGGGATGAAACAAGTACTTTGAGGTTGCTTTGGTGGTGATTTGAAATCTTTAATTAAAGATGGTCATAACCAAGCGCTAAGGGGATTCTTTCATTCATTCATTTTCTCTCTCTCTCTCTTTCCTGTCACTGTTTCTGTATGTCTCTGTCACTGTCTCTGTATGTCTTTGTCTCTGTCAGCAATGCAATTGCAACTTCTATAAGTACTATAAGAGGTTGATTGCCTCTATCGTTCGTTCGTTCGTTTGTTTGTTCGTTCATTCATTCATTTTCTCTCTCTGTCTCTCTCTTGCTTTCCTGTCACTAAATATGAATGTTATTTGTTAATATGTACAATGTTGTCTACTTTCAGGTGCTGGAACTATGAGAAGGAAAATGGACCTGGATATAATACCTAATGCTGAATGCTGGGATATATTACCTAAGTATCATTTTCTCTTTATGTCTCTGTCACTATCTCTGTATGTCTTTGTCTCTGTCAGCAATGCAATTGGAACCTCAAAGAATTTATAAGTACTTATAAGTACTTTGAGGTTGCTACTCATAACTCTTGTGGACTTCTAGCAGGGCAGGTGCTTTGAAAACTTGAATTAAAGATGGTCACAGCCACCACTAGGGGGATGAAACAAGTACTTTGAGGTTGCTTTGGTGGTGATTTGAAATCTTTAATTAAAGATGGTCATAACCAAGCGCTAAGGGGATTCTTTCATTCATTCATTTTCTCTCTCTCTCTCTCTTTCCTGTCACTGTTCCTGTATGTCTCTGTCACTGTCTCTGTATGTCTTTGTCTCTGTCAGCAATGCAATTGCATCTTCTATAAGTACTATAAGAGGTTGATTGCCTCTATCGTTCGTTCGTTCATTAATTCATTCGTTCATTCATTCATTTTCTCTCTCTGTCTCTCTCTTGCTTTCCTGTCACTATATATGAATGTTATTTGTTAATATGTACAATGTTGTCTACTTTCAGGTGCTGGAACTATGAGAAGGAAAATGGACCTGGATATAATACCTAATGCTGAATGCTGGGATATAATACCTAAGTATCATTTTCTCTTTATGTCTCTGTCACTATCTCTGTATGTCTTTGTCTCTGTCAGCAATG
Organism: Ectobius pallidus; assembly: GCA_964059195.1. NCBI lineage: Eukaryota > Metazoa > Arthropoda > Insecta > Blattodea > Ectobiidae > Ectobius > Ectobius pallidus. Next base: position 70,758,542 of record CAXKWD010000004.1, on the reverse strand, counting down.
CAATTGGAACCTCAAAGAATTTATAAGTACTTATAAGTACTTTGAGGTTGCTACTCATAACTCTTGTGGACTTCTAGCAGGGCAGGTGCTTTGAAAACTTGAATTAAAGATGGTCACAGCCACCACTAGGGGGATGAAACAAGTACTTTGAGGTTGCTTTGGTGGTGATTTGAAATCTTTAATTAAAGATGGTCATAACCAAGCGCTAAGGGGATTCTTTCATTCATTCATTTTCTCTCTCTCTCTCTTTCCTGTCACTGTTTCTGTATGTCTCTGTCACTGTCTCTGTATGTCTTTGTCTCTGTCAGCAATGCAATTGCAACTTCTATAAGTACTATAAGAGGTTGATTGCCTCTATCGTTCGTTCGTTCGTTTGTTTGTTCCTTCATTCATTCATTTTCTCTCTCTGTCTCTCTCTTGCTTTCCTGTCACTATATATGAATGTTATTTGTTAATATGTACAATGTTGTCTACTTTCAGGTGCTGGAACTATGAGAAGGAAAATGGACCTGGATATAATACCTAATGCTGAATGCTGGGATATAATACCTAAGTATCATTTTCTCTTTATGTCTCTGTCACTATCTCTGTATGTCTTTGTCTCTGTCAGCAATGCAATTGGAACCTCAAAGAATTTATAAGTACTTATAAGTACTTTGAGGTTGCTACTCATAACTCTTGTGGACTTCTAGCAGGGCAGGTGCTTTGAAAACTTGAATTAAAGACGGTCACAGCCACCACTAGGGGGATGAAACAAGTACTTTGAGGTTGCTTTGGTGGTGATTTGAAATCTTTAATTAAAGATGGTCATAACCAAGCGCTAAGGGGATTCTTTCATTCATTCATTTTCTCTCTCTCTCTCTTTCCTGTCACTGTTCCTGTATGTCTCTGTCACTGTCTCTGTATGTCTTTGTCTCTGTCAGCAATGCAATTGCATCTTCTATAAGTACTATAAGAGGTTGATTGCCTCTATCGTTCGTTCGTTCGTTTGTTTGTTCGTTCATTAATTCATTCGTTCATTCATTCATTTTCTCTCTCTGTCTCTCTCTTGCTTTCCTGTCACTATATATGAATGTTATTTGTTAATATGTACAATGTTGTCTACTTTCAGGTGCTGGAACTATGAGAAGGAAAATGGACCTGGATATAATACCTAATGCTGAATGCTGGGATATAATACCTAAGTATCATTTTCTCTTTATGTCTCTGTCACTATCTCTGTATGTCTTTGTCTCTGTCAGCAATGCAATTGGAACCTCAAAGAATTTATAAGTACTTATAAGTACTTTGAGGTTGCTACTCATAACTCTTGTGGACTTCTAGCAGGGCAGGTGCTTTGAAAACTTGAATTAAAGATGGTCACAGCCACCACTAGGGGGATGAAACAAGTACTTTGAGGTTGCTTTGGTGGTGATTTGAAATCTTTAATTAAAGATGGTCATAACCAAGCGCTAAGGGGATTCTTTCATTCATTCATTTTCTCTCTCTCTCTCTTTCCTGTCACTGTTTCTGTATGTCTCTGTCACTGTCTCTGTATGTCTTTGTCTCTGTCAGCAATGCAATTGCAACTTCTATAAGTACTATAAGAGGTTGATTGCCTCTATTGTTCTTTCGTTCGTTTGTTTGTTCGTTCATTAATTCATTCCTTCATTCATTTCCTCTCTGTCTCTCTCTCTTGCTTTCCCGTCACTGTGTATGAATGTTATTTGTTAATAAGTACAATGTTGTCTACTTTCAGGTGTTGGGACCGCTACGAGAATGAAAATGGACCTTCACGACAATGCTGGGATATAATACCTAAGTATCATATTCTCTGTATGTCTTTGTCACTGTTTCTGTATGTTTTTGTCTCTGTCAGTAACTGCAATTGCAACACTCATAACTCTTGTGGACTTCTAACAATGACTGGAATGGAAAACTAATTAAAGATGGTCACAGCCTACCGTTAGGGGGATGAAACAAGTACTTTGAGGTTGCTGCTCATAACTCTTGTGGACTTCTAGCAATGGCTGGAATGGAAAACTAATTAAAGATGGTCACAGCCTACCGCAGGGGGATGAAACGAGTACTTTGAGGTTGCTTTGGTAAGGTGATTTGAAAACTTTAATTAAAGATGGTCACAACCAAGCGCTGAGGGGATGAAACAAGTACTTTGAGGTTGATTGCCACTATTGTTCATTTGTTCATTCATTCATTCATTCATTTTCTCTCTTTGTCTCTCTCTCACTTTCCTGTCACTGTATATGAATGTTATTTGTTAATAAGTACAATGTTGTCTACTTTCAGGTGTTGGGACCGCTACGAGAAGTTTTTCAATATTTAATTTATGGAGTATTTGCATGCATGATATTTGCAACGTATCCTAATAAAGTTGTTACTACCACTGGTAGTATCTGTTCTTAAAGTCTATGCCGTATTGTTAAATGTGGCGTAAATTTGACTCACCCATGCTCAATCATTACTTCCATATGACCAGTTCGAGCCTCAGTCTCCCCATTTTTTCAGGGGGGGAGGGAACATAGTCCCTTTATTATGCCATTTTTTGGTTAAATGTGAATAGATCTAATAAAGTAGAAACTAAAAAAAAAACTAATATTATAACATAATAATATACCGGTATGTCAAAAAGATTATATTAAATTATTCTTCACTTTGGAAGGATATAAGCAACAGTTTGAAAACACAGTGGTAGTATGAGTGAAGGAAGTGGGGAATACATGGTTGGCAAGTGTTCAGCAATCCTCAATAAAAACAAATGTGTTCACAAAGCTGTAGAAATGTAGTACAGTCAACTCCCGATTATCCGGGATAATGGATGGTAGCCACCTCACGGATAAACAAAAACACGGTTAAAACAAAGTTATACCTAAACATACTGTAGTTGAAAAATTATTTAAAACTTACATAGTCCTATGTGGAAAACGTCTTGCAGTGCTACAATCATTCACCATCAGAGGTCACAAACTGTTTCAGCACAACAATAAAACACTAAGACTATTGTATTAACAATTTGGTTTTGGTACTTTCAAGGAATTTGTACATTTTGCTGAAATAGTCTGTTAACACTTTTCGTTTTTCGACCGCATTTTCCTTAGGTTTCTAGGTTTCTAGTAAAACAAATTAAAGATTTTTTAAAAGATTTTTTCAAGGAATAGCTCAACAGTTAATCCGCTAACTGGTTGATCTGCACCCGGATAATCGGGAGTTGACTGTACATCTGATTAGTTGGTCTAAAGTAAAACCTACCACTTCAGGTGAATCAAAATGTGTTCCAAGTGTACTGAAGAGAACAAAATTTGACAATGGCAGTGTGTGTGTCACATACAAACAATATCTAGGGAAGACTTACAGGCATTGTTGAAGGCAAATCTATACGCAAAACTCCTGCATATGACATTTTGTAGGTGTTTTCCCCACTTTTTGTACTGTTGAACCCTTGTACAACAGAGATCAATATAACAATAAACCTGCATTAAGCGTTATTTTTCTAAGGTTGTGCCAAATTTCCTAGAGCTTAATAATGTTACTTGTCACCAGGGGTGTATTCAAAGGGGGGCTGATATGTTCCACATAAGGATACTTTAGTTTCTCAGATAGTAGACAGTTGACTCATAACACGTGAAAGGCAAATGCCAACACTACTTTGCCAGTATGTAGAAAATTCAGCTTAAAATATAATTTTTACCTAAGCAGCTCAAGCTGGCATGAAGTTATGAACACATAGTTACTAACCCTAACAGTTGATGAAGCTGGCAGTGCTGCATCCCGGGTATATTATAGAGGCAGAGCGAGCAGTGTTTGAAATGGTGGGGAAGCAAGAAAATCTAATTTTGTTCTAATACTCAACTTTTGTATAGGGGGCAAGTACCAAGGTAGGTAGGAAGTGTGAATTAGGTAAGAATAGACTGTAGGTTTCTGAAACCCTCGCCTTGCCTATACATGAAAGAACAAGAATTTGTAACCTTCTGGTGAATAACTGATATTTATTTTAAACACTTAAAAACACTGATATTATAATATACACTGAAAGATTGTTGAAGTTGATGCTTGAAGAATGGATAATCTTGAAGAGATGACGAAATTTCTTGATGTTGATGATGATAATTAAGACTGTAGCAGTTTGTACTGAAGTTGAAGTTAAAGTTCCAAATAATGTTTATAAAGTGATTATGATGAAATATTTCTTAAAGTAATAAATTACACTTAATAATGTGTAATGTGTTGATTGTCTATAAATCCTGAAGTTATATGGATAAATTAAACACTTTGAAATGTGTTGGAAATGTTCACAAAGGAAAACGGATATGTTGAAATTGCAGGCGTCTATATGACGTCACCTTGGCGTGCCTATGCTGAGCGTCACCAAGCGAACAATGAAAGTTTATGGTGAAGTTCTTTCTTCACGTAGGAAATTAATTTTTAATTAATTGAAATTGGTTTCAATTAAAAGGTAGATGTGAAGTTGAAGATTTTCTTCAATTAGTAGATATAAGAAGTAACAAGATATGCTAAGCGCGACCACGCGAAGCTATTGTTTGAGATGATATTAGTAATCAAATTTCTTATCTGAAAATTGATGATTTAAAGTTGAAAATCCTTGCTGGATTGAAGATTTTTAGTAGAAATTCAGCTCCCAGTTCCTTGGATACTGAAGAAGGCTGATGATTGAAGAGTTGATGATGATATTGGGAAGTACTTTCTCCCAAGCAGGAATGAATGAGAAAACACGTCTGATTGCTTCAGATTCGACGTGTGAACTAAACTAAATGAAAGCTTGAACGCTTCACCGGCTTTCAAAGGGAAATCCCCAATAAACTTAGCAAAATTATATTTATAAGAGAATGCGTCATAAGTAATTCTGACGTGAAAAAATACTAACAAATGCAATGGACAATAACACCATGGATTTAAAGTATAAATCAAATATAAAAACTATACAAAAAATCTATATAATAATAAAAACTTGCATATTTGTTTGAGGAAACTACGTGAGTTTTTTGTTGGAAATTGGCAACATTGAAAATCGAAGCGAGTCAGTATCGATATATTGTCAGATCGAAGTACTCTCGCGAAGTAATTTTACAATAACAGATGAGTATCACCATGCGAATATATGTAATAACTTATTTATTTCTTTTAATAAACAAATAATGATTTCAAAGGAACAATATTAAATATGTGAAGCTGTGAGTATGATGCCAGACACTTTAATATTATTCTAAAGCTCGTGGAACATATGTGAATATTGCACGTTTGAAAGTGGGGTTATGTTGCTTATAAACTATCTTAATTCATTCAAATAATATTTATTATAATAGATTATGCAAAACTAAGTTCAGAATCGACATCTACGTGTCAAATATTAAGTCTGAACATAAATGTGGAAATATCTACAATAAAATGACTTTAATATGATGTCGTAATTTAGGCCTATGTTTTGGTTACGAAAAATCATAGTTTTGCTTTCAAGTTTTGTGTAATTATACATATTGCCCGCAATAATTATGCAAATAATTATTTAAACAAAGAGAATGTATAATGGAACAAAACTATAATTATTTAAAGGCTCTACAAAAAACAATTTTAGGTTATATACAATTTATTAAGTATAATTAATCTTCTCCATTTATGGGAAGAGGGGCGAGTTTTACTATTGGTCTTTTATATTGACCTGAAGAAGTTCTGACAGTAGCTACTCTTACGAGACCGTCAGATCCAGGGTGAATTTGATCAACAATGCCTAAAATCCATTTAAAAGGTGGCACATTATCTTCAATGAGAAGTACTGGTGTACCAATGGATACATTGTGAGATTTAGAGCTCCATTTGGAACGCCTTTGGAGTGTGTGAAGATAGTCAGAAGACCATTTCTTCCACAAATCAACAGTAAAATTATGCAGTGTTTTCCACTGAGAGCGTAATGTGTAGCTTCCAGACAAGTCTGGAGATGGCAATGAAATAAGTGGTTTGCCCACAAGAAAATGTCCTGGAGACAAATATTGGAAGTCATCGATCTCTTCATGAAGTGAGAGCAATGGTCGTGAATTAAGGATAGCTTCGATTTGTATCAACAAAGTCGATAGCTCTTCGTAGGTGAGAGTAAGATCTGAAGCCATTCGCTTCAGGTGATGTTTGACTGAGCGCACTGCAGCTTCATGCAGTCCACCCATATGAGGAGAGTAAGGCGGTAAAAAATGCCAGTTAAGGCTGAGATGTGAGGTAGCATCTTTAACAGTATTTTGAAATTCAGACGAGGACAATAAGTCACTCAATTGTTTCAAATCATTACAAGCTCCAACGAAAGTTGTTCCGTTGTCGGATGTAATAGAATGGGGAATGCTTCTGCGGCTAGTAAATCTAGACAGAGCAGCTAGAAATGCTTTAGAAGTGAGTGTGGTTACTAACTCTAAGGGTGGCGTGCACCAAACTCATGCCATTTACTCTTTTAGTAAGCCTTACTTCTTTAGTTCTAACTACTTTAGTAAGCTACTCTTTTAGTAAGGACGGCGTGCACCAACCAGGAGTAAACTAAACTCGGCGGCTTTCAACATAGAGCAAGGTACTAAAGAAGTAAAAATTTTATTTACTCCCAGAGTAAATGAACTTACTCCACAAGTGATGGAGAGCACCAACACGGAGTACGTTACTAACGTAGTAAGTCGTGGAGTAAATAAGGCCAATATTTACTCCTACTCAGGGGGTGGAGTAAAGTTGTGGAGTAAGTGTGTTCTGTGGCATTTGCGTGAGTTATGAGTTACATATCACATTAAATGGATTACATAGTTAAACTGAGGATAAGTTATTGAGATGAAGAAGGTTGTATACCAAAAATGAGAGTTGTGGCAGGTGATTTAATAAATATTAAGCGAACCATACCTAGTAGGGCATTTAATAACGTAAATAATTAAGCTCATAAATCCTTACATGAAATTTTGGCGTTTGGAAGAAACGATGTCAGATTCTCACTACATCCATGTGATTTCAGCCAGTCAAATGTGGAAATATCATTGCGGAGAGCGATCCAGCTAGGAAGACGTCCACCAAAGGTGAGGGGAAGAGTGAGTGGAAGGGACGTTTGCATTGCACGGTACAAGGAGCTCATGTGCTCTTAAATATCTTCCTAGCTGGATCGGCCTTTAGATGTTGCAGTTCTCCCTAACTTTGGGTCAGAAAACGACGATGTATTTCAAGCTAATCATATGGATACAGATATCGGCGAGGTATAGTACATTCCAATAAATGAAAGCCTCCGTTCTTGGAGCTACCCAGAAAACACTTCCCCCTGCTACTTAACCATAGAATTACTAAACAATAGGTGATTCTCATTGTTAAACGATTTAATGTAATTATTGTAAATTAATTTTATTACATTACACTTCTATAGCTTAACTTAAAGCACAACATTGCGAATGCCAGATTATAATAATAATTATAAGAGCTAAAAGTTCAATAGTTGCACCCGCAGTGTTAATGAATAATATGTCCTTTTTTCTAACCCAGGTGTAAAAATGTCCAAACAGGCCACATCGGAAGAAAATTTGACTGACTCTGGGATTAGCGTACATTGAGAAGGGGACACATTGTAAAACCATTCCTTAAAGACTCCCCAAGTCTCGAATGGTGGAGTGAGACGAGACTTTCATGTTTGGGAATAAACTATAACAGATGCTGCAGGTCTATAGTATGCTGCTAACTATTTAATTAACCCTGTGGACAGGAAAGTGAGAAGCATTATAAACTATATAGAAAAAAAATGCCAACATGAGTGCCGAAAGAAAATTTTAAGGAGGGGCCCGGAGGTTGAAGCTGCACAGGATCTAGAGAAGTAGTCACTGAAATTATTTTTAAACACACAACCATCTACATAATTATTATTGGAGTTCATAGCTTCCGAAATATTGTACCGCCATTTTTTGTTTAAATATTACATTTCTCAGTTGTAATATTATTATTTTTATAAGGTAATATTTTTTAAGCAAATTTTCTGTGCATTTGAAAAAGGACAGAAACATAATGCCCCTTATTAGTTTTGTTATCCTTTTTATCCCCCCTTTTTCATGATTTTGTGTAATAATTCTTATTAATATTGTTAAACAGTCAATAAGTATTAATAATTCATTATAGTGAGATTTATGATAAACAACTGTAGAATAATTGATTTATCGTTTTTGGGGAAGAATATTTTAATATATTTTAGAAATTTATTATTATTATGAGAGAAATAATTATAATATTGACAGTGAATCAATTATGAAAATCAACTGGAAATTCCAATTGTTTGCATTATAATACAGAAATAGTTTGCACAAAAATTGTAATCACAGTACCCTAACGTAGGCAAAATATTCAATTGAAGGAATTAAAATTAGTAATGAATAAAACATTACTATTAGACCTATTTTAAAACATGAAGATTGTCATTGGTAATATTTGGAACAACCCAAATTCATATTCATTGTTTCAGCGAACCTTTCCTTTTCATTATCTGGCACTTGAATAATACCGGCAATTGAAATGCACGTGTTCTGCTGCGCTGCACTAATGTTTCTGCTCTGTTCTGCGCAGAATTCGACTACTTCTTTAGTAAAAATCGTTTACTACTTTAGTTACAACTAAAGAAGTAACTATCAATTGAGCTCTCCAACACCAACTAAAAAAGTTACTAAAAGAGAAGCACTAAAGTAGTAAATCTAAGACGGGAACATGACGCAACAAAAACCGGTTTGTCTGTCTCACTCTAGCACATTACTAGTATGACTTAAAGAGTGAGACAGATGTACTGGTTCTTGTATACTCCAGGTCTCCGCCTTAAATTTACTACTTTAGTAAGATTTACTCCTGGATGGTGCACGCCACCCTAAGTGTATTGCCTTTGTGGACATGCACACGAAGAGAGCAATATATGACTTGGTAGTAATTTTAGATCTTGGACCACCATACTTTATTGTAAATGGGCCTGCATAATCTAAGCTAACATTTGTAAATGGTGGTATTGGAGTTATTCTGGCGGCAGGCAAGTCAGCCATTTTTTGTTGAAAAGGCTGTGCTTTAAATCGGAAACATGTGTTACATTTTCCTATCACAGATCTTATTACTCTTCTGATTGAAGGAATCCAGAATCTTTCTCTGAGATGAGCAATAATAAGTTGTGGTCCTGCGTGATGCAGTTGAAAATGTGTATAGTGAATTAAATGCTTTGTGAAATCATGATCACATGGCAATAGCATTTGATGTTTTGATTCAAATGGAAGATTAGATCTTTCTAATCGTCCGCCAACACGTAGGATGTTGTCAGAATCCAAGAATGGGCATAAATTAAGAATTTTACTGGAGGTTGGAATTTCCTTTCCAGCTGACAATACTCCTATTTCTTCAGCGTATGCCTGATGCTGGACATTTTTTACACAGCAGTGCATTGAATTTGTTATCTCATCAGGAGATAAAGATCCACTAAGGCGTTGGTTATTAGGTTTTGCATTATGTATGAATCTTAATACATAACCCATAATGCGGAGAGATTTTAAGTAAGAAAACTTGGAAAACCAAGATTGAAAGGTACTATCAACAGTAGTGATATGAGCTACTACCTTGACTTCTGGTAGTGGTTCTGAGATAGCTTGTGTGTTATTGGTTGGCCAGTATGAGGTGTCCTTGGACAGCCATTCTGGGCCAATCCACCACAAATCGTTATGAATTAAATCCTCGGGTGTCGAACCTCGAGATATCAAATCAGCGGGATTATCACTTGATGATACATGTCTCCAAATAAAGTCTGCAGTATACTCTTGTATATCCGCAACTCTATTTGCAACAAATGTTTTGAGTGTGGTTGGAGAGCGACTCAACCAACTCAAAACTATATTGGAATCACTCCACAAATTTACTGAATTAATGTCGAGCTGTAGTGTAGGCAAAACATTGTGTGTGAGTTTAGATAATAAATGGGCAGCTAATAATTCTAATCTGGGAATTGTAACCGCTTTGATAGGTGCAATTTTAGACTTTGCACATAGTAAAGATACTTGAGTTTCACCCTCTTGATTCGTAGAGCATAAATAGATGCAAGCGCCATAAGCTTGCTCGCTAGCATCGCAAAATCCATGCAAATCTATTGAAATGGCGTTCGGTATTAATGCAAACCGAGGAATAGCAATTTGAGAAATTGAATGTAGTTGGTTGTGAACCGTCAGCCATTTTTTGGCGATCGATTCAGGTATACGTTGATCCCAGGAGGTAGTTTCCTTCCATAAGGATTGAAATATGATTTTGCAATGTGCAACTATGGGAGATATGAGGCCTAAGGGGTCAAATATTGACGCGATACAAGAAAGTAGTGTTCTTCTTGTACACTTAACAAAAGGTTTAGAAGAATCTATGGATGTTTCTACTCGCAATAAATCATTAGATGGTTGCCATATTAAGCCTAATGCTTTAATAGAGCTGGCATCTGAGTCACCAAATGTGCGATTATCAAGAGTTTCTCTTGACTCGACTGGTATGTTTTCTAGAAGTTGTGGCAGATTTGAACTCCACTTTCTAGGTTGGAATCCACCCATGGGAAGCAAAGTGTTTAATTCAGAAACCATTTGCTGGGCTTCTTCAATATTAGAGGCGGTTGCCACTATGTCGTCGACATACGTAGAATTATTTATTAGGTGTGAAGCTAGTGGAAAATCTTTACCCTCGTCAATTGTAAGTTGTTTAAGGGCGCGAGTTGCTAGAAATGCGGCTGGTGCTGTGCCATAAGTCACAGTCTTAAGATTGAAGATTTTGATGGGCTCTGAAGGTTGTTCCCTCCAAAGTATTTGCTGGAAATGCTGTTGTTCAGGAGATATGAGTACTTGTCTGTACATCTTAGCGATGTCAGAAGTGAAAGCAATAGGATTCAGTCTGAATCGTAATAGTATGGAAAATAGATCTGGTTGGACTGTAGGGCCTACATAAAGTATGTCATTTAATGACTTTTTGTTTGTTGATTTAGCAGAGGCATCAAATACTACTCTTAGTTTAGTAGTACTACTTGACGGTTTCATCACCGGGTGATGAGGGATTATGTAATCAAAGGTTTCAGGCTGTTCAGATTCCGCAGGCTCCATGTGGCCTAGGGTCTGATACTCAGTCATGAAATCACCATATTGCTGGCAAAGTTCAGCATCATTTGCCAAACGTTTTTCGAGTGAGTTGAATCTTTGATAGGCTTGCTGCTTGGTGCTACCTATTGATTCTGGTGGGGCATTGAAGGGAAGCTTGACGACATATCTTCCGTCAAGATCTCTTGTGGTAGTTTCTGTGAAGTATGTTTCACAGTGTGTGTCTTGAGGGAAAGGTGCACTATTGGCTACACTTTCGAGTTCCCAAAACTTAAATAGTTGATTGTTTATTGACTGATCAACATTTAAGAATGCAGAATATTGTTTATCATTATTGGCATTGGCATTAACAGTTTGATTTGTGCGATTTCCTTTGAATCGCCTTGGAGAAGAAGAATTGACAAGTCGTCTGACATTGTCATTGCTAGATTGATAGAAATTGTCATCTTGATGACTTGAGGTTAAATGCATTTGCCTAGAAGCGTTAAGTGATGGTAACCTTCCAGAAAAGGTCCATCCTAACTGAGAATTCTGAATTGTGGGATGATCAGGAGCACTGATTATGCCATCCTGCATTATTTGTGAATAAACTTCTACTCCTAAGAGTAAGTCAACACACTGTGGTGTGTTGAAATTTGGGTTAGCTAGGGGGAGATTGGCTGGAATTTGCCAATTCCTAATATCAATGTAATTATCTGGCAGTTGGCTGGCAGAAATTTCTGGAATTACAATAGCCTGTGTATCATAATTCCATAGCGTAGTTCTTGATTTGATTTTAATGTTTGTAGTCTTGTGCATATGGGCTTGAGACTCTAAGATGCCTTGAAGTGGCACTCTTTTGGGTAAAGCTTTCAACTTTAATTTGTTGAATAAGCAATTAGTTATTAAGTTGCAACTAGAACCAGTATCTAACAGGGCTGTTGCTTCTACAGGTTGACCATTTATGTCTTCCACAATGATTAATGCAGTGGGATGCAGACATTTTGGGGGGTCTGGTATTGAAGGAAGGTGCAGCATGCGTGTTACATTATTTGGTTGTGCATTTGAACGCTGATTAGAATTGTGAAGCATTGTACTATGTCTTTCACCACAAATGTGGCATTTGAATACGCCGCATACACTGCTATGACCTTTAGTTTGAAGGCATACTTGACATGCTTTATGAGTATTGTCGAATCGCATTCTTTGCTCATGGGACATCATTTTGAAGCTGTCACATTGATACAATTCATGGATAACATTTTGCCTGCAGCAAATACAAAGAGGACGTGAATTATACGTTCTGGAGTTGTTGTGATTGTTTTGATTGCTGTTGTTTGAAACAACATTATTATTAGTAGAAGGTTTTTGAGGGGGGCGATTGTGTGTAGAATTAGTGTTGTTTGTAGAATTAGCTTTAGCTTGAGATCCTATCGCTAAACTTGTCATCTGAAGGACTCTCACTTTCGACTCTAGGAAACCAAATAGTTCACTTAATGTGGGTAACTGATTAGGTTTAATAGAACTTTCCCATTCTTTAATGAAGGCTGGAGGTAATCTATCTAAGATTAACTTGGAGACAATTAAGTCTGTTAGGTTGACGTCAGTCTTTAAGGACTGGAGAGCGTGCATCGTACTTACAAAATGGTCAAGAAATTTTTGGAGAGAATTTGCTGAGTCTCGTTCAACAGTAGGCGCAGTAAACAAATGATCCAAATGTGTATTCATGATCAATCGATCGTTGTCAAACCGTTCCGTGAGTGTTTTCCATGCAACTTCAAATGTGGCATCTGACACTGGAATATTCTGAATTATACAGAGTGTTTCTGTGGTGAGGCATGATTTCAAATATTGAAATTTATCAATATTAGTAATATGTTTATTACTTAGAATGAGTGATGTGAAAGTATCCCTAAATTCTACCCAAGCTATTGGATTGCCATCAAATTGGGGCAGTTTTATTTCTGGGAGTTTCGGAAGAATTGTTTGAGGTTCTGCATGATGGGAACCTTTGTTCGAAGAGTGCCTTGAAAGTGATTTTTCTGGCTGATATTTTGGCTTATTTTGTGAAATCAAGGAATCAAGGAAACCTAATGCTCGATGATAAGCTATTTCAATCTCTCGCCTTTGAACATCTATGTCTTGAAAATCATCAGGGGTGACTTGCAAAGCTGAATCTTCATAAGCATCAAATAAATGGAGAAACATGGTTCTCATACTGATAGCTTCATGAAAATTTGCTTCACTTTGAATTTCAAACTCATGAATAGATTGAGCATAGGACATGAACTGGCGATTTAGCCTGTTGATGTGATTAATTTTTTACTGTATGGCTTTTTGTGCTGCAATTTCTGCAGCTTCTACCTCGATACGTGCTTGTCTTTCTGCAGCTTCTGCCTCGATACGTGCTTGTCTTTCTTTAGCTTCTGCCTCGATGAGGGCTTGTCTTTCCTTAAACTTGGCTTCCGCATCAGCCTTAGATTTAAGATAACTAGCCTCTAGTTTATTTATGTATGAAGTAGCTTTAAGAATAGAATCTTCTACTTCCTCTCTATATGCCTGTTCTACATCTGAATAATCTAACTCTTCTATGTTAGTCTGAACATCTTCAAATTTAGCAACGAGTTGTGTTAAGTTAGCTTTCCTATCTAAGAGATCATTATAGGTCGCTTCATCATTTACAAGTAGTTGAGGTATGAGGTTGCAAAGACGTGATTCTTGCTTTTACTGGAGTACGCTTCGCTCTGAAAGCTACAAGGGTTTGCTCCAAAGTAGTCATTTTGATAATTTAAATTGAACTTGCTTGATAAAATTGAAGTTAAATTAATTGTGCAATTTTGCCCGCGTTTTAGGATTGAATTGAAAAAAGAAACTTCAAGATTTTTAGTACAAGATAATGTGTGGTATGTTGTGTTACACTTTTCACTGTTTTTGTGTTTGTGTTCATGCAACATAAAATGAGTAGGTGTTGTGAAACCCTTTTTCACTGTGTCTACTGTATTTCTCAAATACTGGTCGTGCCAGGAGAATGGTTTTGACTTACCTTACGTTACAAATTCTTGCCCACAGGTTTCAGAAAAATTAGGAAATATTTTCGGAGGACCACTTATAATAAGATTGATAGATTTTAAAGTTCCATAGGTCAATATGGGACAGAATCCGGCCCGGAGGACCAAATGTATAGGGGGCAAGTACCAAGGTAGGTAGGAAGTGTGAATTAGGTAAGAATAGACTGTAGGTTTCTGAAACCCTCGCCTTGCCTATACATGAAAGAACAAGAATTTGTAACCTTCTGGTGAATAACTGATATTTATTTTAAACACTTAAAAACACTGATATTATAATATACACTGAAAGATTGTTGAAGTTGATGCTTGAAGAATGGATGATCTTGAAGAGATGACGAAATTTCTTGATGTTGATGATGATAATTAAGACTGTAGCAGTTTGTACTGAAGTTGAAGTTAAAGTTCCAAATAATGTTTATAAAGTGATTATGATGAAATATTTCTTAAAGTAATAAATTACACTTAATAATGTGTAATGTGTTGATTGTCTATAAATCCTGAAGTTATATGGATAAATTAAACACTTTGAAATGTGTTGGAAATGTTCACAAAGGAAAACGGATATGTTGAAATTGCAGGCGTCTATAAGACGTCACCTTGGCGTGCCTATGCTGAGCGTCACCAAGCGAACAATGAAAGTTTATGGTGAAGTTCTTTCTTCACGTAGGAAATTAATTTTTAATTAATTGAAATTGGTTTCAATTAAAAGGTAGATGTGAAGTTGAAGATTTTCTTCAATTAGTAGATATAAGAAGTAACAAGATATGCTAAGCGCGACCACGCGAAGCTATTGTTTGAGATGATATTAGTAATCAAATTTCTTATCTGAAAATTGATGATTTAAAGTTGAAAATCCTTGCTGGATTGAAGATTTTTAGTAGAAATTCAGCTCCCAGTTCCTTGGATACTGAAGAAGGCTGATGATTGAAGAGTTGATGATGATATTGGGAAGTACTTTCTCCCAAGCAGGAATGAATGAGAAAACACGTCTGATTGCTTCAGATTCGACGTGTGAACTAAACTAAATGAAAGCTTGAACGCTTTACCGGCTTTCAAAGGGAAATCCCCAATAAACTTAGCAAAATTATATTTATAAGAGAATGCGTCATAAGTAATTCTGACGTGAAAAAATACTAACAAATGCAATGGACAATAACACCATGGATTTAAAGTATAAATCAAATATAAAAACTATACAAAAAATCTATATAATAATAAAAACTTGCATATTTGTTTGAGGAAACTACGTGAGTTTTTTGTTGGAAATTGGCAACATTGAAAATCGAAGCGAGTCAGTATCGATATATTGTCAGATCGAAGTACTCTCGCGAATTAATTTTACAATAACATATGAGTATCACCATGCGAATATATGTAATAACTTATTTATTTCTTTTAATAAACAAATAATGATTTCAAAGGAACAATATTAAATATGTGAAGCTGTGAGTATGATGCCAGACACTTTAATATTATTCTAAAGCTCGTGGAACATATGTGAATATTGCACGTTTGAAAGTGGGGTTATGTTGCTTATAAACTATCTTAATTCATTCAAATAATATTTATTATAATAGATTATGCAAAACTAAGTTCAGAATCGACATCTACGTGTCAAATATTAAGTCTGAACATAAATGTGGAAATATCTACAATAAAATGACTTTAATATGATGTCGTAATTTAGGCCTATGTTTTGGTTACGAAAAATCATAGTTTTGCTTTCAAGTTTTGTGTAATTATACAACTTTTAATGCTTTTATTTTAGATTAAGGTGTGATTGCGACATATACATCAACAAACAAACCTGCTTGCTTTGTTTAAGTATCATTGTATAGTTACGTTATTCTAATGTATGAAGATTCAATATAGGGTAATTTTGTGTGATAATTAGGGTTCAGAAGTTGATGAAATATTTTTTCTGAGCCATCACAGACAATGCAGGATGTAGTATAAATTCGTCTTGCCTCAAAATGAACAAAAATAACTTAATTTTATTTTGCATTTTCGGTATTTTATTGTTTACAAGTAAATTTTTAAGAAATGTTCGTTTTTTCGTTGCATTTTCCCTATTTTGCCTTCAGACAAAGCGATCTGACAATTCCTTAGCTATGAGGCATTCATTAATATATAGTAGTAAACATAACAATAATAGAAAACATAATATTAAAGTAGAAATATAAAGTACTTAAATCTTGTCCTCTGTTTATTATTATTTACGAAAAAACTACTGTGTATTTCCTTTTTCAAAACATGTATTTAGAAATATGACTTTTTTTCAATTCTTCATGTCATATTTAAGGTAATTTTTCACACATTTTTAGGGCATCAACTTTTGAGCCTTAGTGATATAGTGTCACGCTTATCACAGCCCCTCCCGAAAAAATCTTGGATGCGCCCCTGCTTGTTACTCATTACAGCAATTAAAATATTTCATAAGCACCATTTTGCAACGATAAGTATTGTGAACTGAAGCTGGTAGCAGGTAGCAGAATAATGTCCATCCCAGGGTAATTCAAAATGCTCTCCGGGGTTTTAAAAAACCATTGCAGAGTGGTTATTGAGGATATATTTTCTAACCTTGGATAGTAACATAAAGAAACTCCGGAAATTTCATTTATACTTGCAACAATGGAAGGTCGTTTCAATTTTCGATCGCCAGGTAGCATGAAAATGGCATTCACGGCTGGTGAGAAAGCATTTTCTGTGCTGGAATTCCACGCTAGGAAGTCAGTAATCTCCATCCGTCTCTTTCGGAGGGAATATGGAAATGATCCAGCAACAGACAAGACAATTCATGCATGTTATGCACAATTTAAAGAAACAGCTTGCTTGTGCAAAAAGAAATCAACTGGACATCCGTCCAGAACACCAGACGATGTGGACCGTGTGCGACAATTGTACCAACGAAGCTTGCAAAAATCCATGTATCAAGCCTGCAGAGAACTAAACAGAAAGGTACCTAAACAACAATCTGCCACGACGCTGGATTGGGCGTGGGTGTGATCGTGACAACAGGCTGATGCCGAGGCCTCCGCAATCTCCAGATCTCACCCTCTGTGACTTTTTTTTTTGTGGGGGTATATCAAAGATGCTGTCTTTGTGCCACCCTTGCCTAATGGTTTGAGTGATCTGAAGACGTGTATCAGAGCCAGCGTCAACACCATCGATTGTGACATGTTACGTCGAGTGTGCAATATCGCATTGATGTGTGCCACGTGACCCGAGGAGGACACATTGAACATCTGTAGGAGGCAAACCAAACTTTCACAGTTGCTGTTTCTTTTGGCACTTATTTCATCAATGTGTGTTTGGTGGTTTGGATGTAGTGGCATTATAAAACCCCGGAGAGCATTTTGAATTACTCTGTATAATGTCTTTGTACCCAGCCATCTGTTGTTTTCTGTGTGGTGCAGACCTGACAGACATCTTTGGAAATCCCTGAAGAGAAATTTTGTCAGTAGAGAGTGGAGAATAAGGTCACTACCGATAACCAACTTTGCTTTATTGTGTTTGCAAAAACAGTAATTTCACCTGTTAGTACAACATACGAAGAATGCACAGTTAAAAGAATGCTGCTGAGCAAATGGTTAGGTTATGTGGCAACCCTGTTGTGTCTCATTTTTCATTTCTTTATTTTCTTTTTCCACCCTTTATGAGCCTGAACTTTCTAGGACGTTACGATATGTGATGTTAGACCACTAACCAGAAACCAGTAGCCAAAATTATTTTCAGTGTGTGGGTAAAAACTAGCTATGATGTCTGCTCAATGGAAGTTAATATATCTCGAAACAAAATTAGTGAAAAGAAAAGCAAAGAAATAATTACTGATTCTTTTACTAAACAAAATCAAGTAAACGATATAACAAAGTGCCAGTATGTTTTTTTTAATCAGTGATAAACACAATTATGATAGGCCCATGCAGAAAAGTTATTTTTGTAATAGATCTCCGAGTTAAACTCAAAAAACAAAATGCACTGCAATAATAATAATGATGCAATAGGCCTACGATTCGCTGATCTGTCTGTTTCAAGTTTAAAGCAGCCTTAAAGGTTATAAATAAAAAGTCAATATGAAATCTGTAGGAATTACATTAGGTATATTGCTGCACAGGAACAAATAAGAAAATACATTAAAATATAGCCTAATGTAAATATTGCTAGTCTACATATCCATAGAATGCACAATATAATATCATTATTCAACAGCTAGTTGTTATAAATCTTTTATTTACAATATTTACATCATTATTTAGCCCATACTGACATCAATATGAAGAAACAAAACAATCAAGGCTGCTAACAATATCAATATACGATTGGCAATTTATTACATTATTTTAATATATTGTGGGCCATGGAAGAATATTCATTACAAAATTATATTGATATACTCGTTATTTCGGTACCGGTCAACCGATTTGGCCCAAATTCAATAGGCTTGTACCCATGAACGTCATAAATTTGTATACAAAGTTTTATGAAAACAAATAAAGTGTATTTGAGTTATCTACGCCTTTGTGATATATTACCATAAAAAGACACTAAATTGGGCATTATTCCGGTACCGGCCAACCGATTTGGTCCAATATCAATAGACTTCTTCCCATGGACATTATAAATTCATATACCAAGTTTCATGAAAATCAGATAAAGCGTATTTGAGTTATCATGACTTTAAAATAGACACTAAATTGGGTTTTACTCCGGTACCGATCAACCGATTTGGTCCAATATCAATAGGGTTCTTCCCATGAACATTATAAATGCGTATACCAAGTTTCACTAAAATCCAATTAAGCGTATTTGAGTTATTGCACATACAGACACACGGAAAGATGGACCGACAGACATTTTCCCATCCCCACACACAGGTGAAAACTTCACTACACAGTGAGTAGTTGTGACCATGATGGTCATTGATAATTTTCACAAGTACGATTTTCTCTCTGCAAAAACAGACTTGTACTTTGTGTATGTTTGGATCAACATACATTTGCAAGCAATTTTCTCTTGATTGAATGAGAATAAGTATCATAAAGCTTGATACAGAAATCAATTCTTAGTCCTCAAATAGACTTTAAAACTTCATTGAGTGCACATTTCTACGCTCATGCCGCTAATATTTTATACACTTTAGATATTAATCTCAATGAAATCTTTTGAAACTCTTTTATACCAGAAATTATAGTTTCAAGGAACACTTTATCAATGCACAATTTGGGAAAGAATTTAGAAACAAGATATCATTAAAATCATAATTATATTTGAAGAGACAATACACAGTATTATTGCACTGTAGGTATTTATTTACACATTATGTTTACATGCAGATTTCAATTGTTACTTTGTTCAAATTAGCATTCTTGATTTGTCCGCTTAGAAACAGACATGCTGCCGCTGTACATAAACTCTGCTCTGTTAACACCTTCTATGTCCTTCAAGCTAAGCGAGCGAGTATGGGAGACAACATGGATAAATCAGTTGGTGGCCACTGGTCTAACAAAGTGTTTAAAATCCAATATGACATTTGAGCTGGTGTTTCTGTGTAGTTTGTATTCAATAAACTAAACTTTGTAGTGCTACATCCCTGAAGGGACAAGGCCTACCACCTGACCACCGCGTCATCGACCATAGTCAGTGTGAAATTAATTGAAGGGGCCTAGCAACCGAAGGGGAGGAGGGGAAGAGTATCACTGAAATTAATTCTTTGCAATATAACACAATAATTTGTAGATTGCTTTGATTTTAACTTGCTCTACTTGATTCAGTTGTTTGTAATATTACAAGAAGATATGATTTTTTTTTTTACATAGGTGGACAGAAGGGAAACATGAATGCATGCCTAAATGGAAAGCATTGAATGTTTTGATAAAACTCACTATGCATGGGATTTTGGGCACGGGAACTTGAATCTGAAATCTTTTTTCCCTGGGTGTTACACTTTAATCGTGAAATGCACCTCAAAACCAGCTTTTGAATTTTTCTATAGTTTTAATTGTTTATGCATGATTTGGGTAAGGTTTATGAATCTATGGTTCATTTTAATTGTTTCATTTTGAATCTGTATGCTCATATGGCATCAAAAGATTCATTTTATTCATTTCATTATTCAATATAATTAAGAAAAAATTACAAATTTCATGCAATTTTTGTAAAGATGATGTCAGTAATAATAAATATAATGATTTAATTATTTTTCTGTTAATAAATAAAAACATCTAGCCCTTCAATAAATGATGGTCCACAGGCTGTAATTTACGCATGGAGTTTTTAATGTTCCATAAATCAATGTCATGGAATTCACGGTCTATTACACATCTCTGATTATTATGACCTAAAAAATCCATTGACCCCATGATCCTTGAATCCAAAGAGCATGTTACCTATACACTACCAAAGCCGACTTAATATGATAGAAAATCACTTCATTCTTGTGCAGTGATATTTTATTGATTGATAATAAATAGAGTTCACTCATATTGGCAATTGTTTACACTGAATTTGTGGATAATTTGAATTTTTATTTAATAACCTCAAACCTAAGTTTTAAAAATATATAAGTCATGTATGTTTCTTAAAACTATTTTTAAAATAATATTTTAATTTCAACACAGATATCTCAAAAATGTAAATAATACTGCTGAATGCTAGTCCAATGAGCAAAAAATAAAATGAGCCCTGTAGGTGGTTCATTGTTAGAGGTGCATATTCATCACTCAGATCCACAAGAGCAATGACACCACCTTGGATCTTCCTCATATCCAATATAGCTTTCAAATACTGGTTTGGCATGCCTGCTTCGACAAGATGTGTCATAACTTTATTAACACGGTCTAAAAGATGACTACCTTTTGGCAACAACATTATTGAGTTCAATTGGAATGAGTCTTCTCTAAAAGCATAAATCTCATGCTTACCTTCTTGTTTCAATAGTGAATCTACAATATATGCCAATAGTGCTCTCCCACAAAAAGTTGCATAGTTATCTTTAGTAGCCACGTAATCTAAGCAAGTAAATGGTTCACAAAACACTCTTGGTTTTAATTTATTTAAGAATTCTTTAGTATGGAACTTGTCTAGTACGTAATAGAAAGCATACACCAAGTCTGCATCCACTAGTTCTTCTAAGTTTCCTATCTGATGTAGGAGTCCAGGATTTACAACATAACTTGTGAAGAATGCTTGAAACACTGTGTTTATTGCAAGAGAATAAATCACCATAGCGAGGAAGAATATTCGAAGAGGTGCGCTTTGAGGCATGAGGGGCACACCTTCACCCAGAAAAACTGCCCACATACTAGAAAAACAGTTAATAAATCTCCAATAAGAATAAGAGACTTCTTCAATTTGAACTGCACTGAAGGAGGATAAGAGTTTCATCAAGAAACCTGCTAATATTATGGAAAGAAATCCCACAAGCCAGGTCTCTGAAGAAAATACTCTAACCATACCTAACCACCGGGGGTAAGGCTTTGCACGAGCAACAAACCAAGTAAACCTGTCAGTGAAATAATTTCTTGTGTCGTCAAATATCAAATGATCCTCCAATTTACTAAGCAGGCTTGCAAATGTGATATCTGCTCTGCCATACACTATGTCAGCTCTTAAGCCAGTCCACGTTCCATTTTCAAGCTGAATACCACCTCTATCTTCACCAGGAGGAATTCGGAGTATCAGTGTCATTTTCATAGCCTTAGCGATAGCACGCATTAGTCGTATCTCTAAACCATCAACAATGGATGTATTCATTCCAGGTGTGAGATTTGGATCACAAATAATAAATGGATAAAATTCAAAAGTGGATGCTCTAATTGGACATCCATGAAGATCATTCGGTATTTTATTAGGAAATATTGGAGAATTTTGAAGAAATTTTCCCTTGTCCTCTTCCATTTTAGTCCATATATCGAGGAGAACTATTTCCCTCAATTCTCCACAAGAACCTGAAGGCATCACATATGGAAACCATGTGTACACATTTACTGCAGATTCCAAAGGAGTCATAACTACAGCATTCATGATGTCCCAGTTCCATAATGCTTCCAAAATAGCTTTCACTATCTCTTTTATATCCTGGCTTTCCGTTATTAAAAGTATTACAAATTTTGCCCGGGAGTTCCATGCAGAATAAAATTCCAGTTTCTCAATTTGTCTCTTTATGTCCATCACACTTTCAATGAAAAATTCCTTATGATACTCTGCAATCACAATATAACTACCATGTAGGTCATTGTTGCTTGTGTCCCAGTCTGTTGGATCACTATTCTTTATTATTTTCTTGGGATATGACACTGTAAGAAGCCACTTACTTCTTTCATTAAGGCTCACCAACAACTTATAGAGTAACAAGTTTAACCTAAAAGCTGGGCTTTTGCAAGTGAAGCATGTAGTAGCCATATTGTTGGTTCCATCACTATGTTCTGACTTGAGAATTCTTGGCAGAGAAATTACGATTGTGGATTTAGGTGTGAAGTAAGTGTCAGCAACAGCCAGTACAGAACTCACAAGAAGTTGTGAAGTTGACTCTTCAACTTCTCCTTTCACATGGAGTATTAGAAACATCACTTTAAGGATCTGCAGCAGAAAAATAAGAAGCATAAATTTCTGTCTAAGCAAATAGATAATCTACTTGTTGTTTCTTTGGCTTCGAGCTAGGTATGATCTGTTGTATCCAAGCCTTCAGTAGCACTGCAATCTTCTGGAGGAAGTGAGCTAATCCATGCAAGGGATCCATATGATGTAATTAAAATAATCTATAGATTTTCAAGCTTCATGGCTCAAATTGTCCACAATAATACTCTAATAGTGTACCATATGAGTGAAAATTCTAGTTTTCACCTATAAAAATACCTTTCTTAGAATGTTTTATATTTGTAAGTTCTGTCACTGACAATAATCAACGCTATTATATGCGGGACTCAGTGATCCTCATCTGAGGATGCAAGCTAGATGCTCGAGAAACGCGTAATGTGTAAGTACACTTAAAATAGTGAAGTTGAGCGCATAAGTTTAGTTTTATGTTTTATCTGTCAATGATGTTCAGATTTTTACACACATCATTAGATAAACTACCAAGAAATGTTCATTACAAAGTTTCAGTTACATCTGACTGATGAGATTTATATAATATATTCTTTAAAGGAAAATGTGTATTGATTTCGGAACCAAATCCAGACTTTTTTGCTCAGCACACACACTCTGATGCAATGCATCAAACCAGGAACAGCTGGACAGATCAAGATATTTTCTGCATACTTGAGTGTGGTTATCAAGTCACGACAAATTTTCCTATAAAGAATATAAACAAGGAACGATCTATTCCTCTGCAGATTTTTAAAATAAAATTGACAGTATCATCTAAACTGAATAAAAAGAATAAGAGAATTTATCACTTTATAGTAACACCCGTAATAATTTGTAATTAATTTACAAGAAAACTGTCAGCTATATTGAAAAAGTGAAAAGGATAATTAATTGATTACTAATGGCAGGTTTTCAGCTTGGTAGGCCTACTCAGAAGCTCATAGCACTCTGTTTCTGTAAGACATACCCAGTCCCATTTTAAATATTCCTTTAGACACCTAGTGAGCTCACTACAAATGTTCACACATCTACAGAAGAGAGAGTTGATGCGTTTAACACCCATGCTTATTTTATGATGAATGTAGGGTGACCATAATTTTCAGCTAAAAATGGGACATTCCAAGCAAGGATGATTAACTGACCAAAATTATACACTATTAAATTATTATTGTTATGAACTGGAGAATAACAGACCTCGTGAGATTGTACAAGCCTAATGCTTAATACCGCACATATTAAAATCTCAACCATTCATAAAATGATGCACAAAAGTATCAAACATATTTGACTTTACACAACAGTTGCACAACACAGCAATCACCATCATACACAGTCAAAATGACTGCACAATTTTGCATTTTGCATAAAATAACTGATCTTGTGTGGGTCACTTAAGTGTTCTAGGCCTGGATGCAAAAAATACCTATCCAACATAAACATTATTTCCTGTAAATAAGCGCAGTTCCAAACAATGTGCTTTTTAACTTCACTGAAAAAACACTCTACAAAAAATTCCATACAACATGTTTCAGGCATTAAAAGTCTCTAACTATGAAATCTAATAAGGCCTACAGATTTAACTTTATGTATATGTTCTATTCTCGAGCACATTTTTAGATTTTTAAAACATGGGACACAGGACGTATGGTCACCCTGTATTAGTGATAAACTATTTTTTTCAAGTTAACCAAGACTTTTACTGGTATTAGTTAATGATGGATTTCAGCCTTATTGCACTAGAGATATTTATATTATAGTCTGTAGCGGAAAATTTGATTCAATGGGAGTCAAACCCAGGTTTTCAGTTAGGTACAGTAACCACACAATGAAGCCAGTCAAATCTAAATATTCCTCTAAACCTTTAGCGACTTCATTAGTTATTTGCCCACTATAAGAGTAGGTAGGATGCATATAACTACAATTCTCTGAAGCTATTAATGTCCTGCACAGATGCACTTCTAGGGTGGCCATTTCTAAAATGTCAGAAAAGAGGACACTTCTTCGGTAATCTAGCATAGTATAAAACTTCGGGCATGGACTGCTGGACAGCAGATATTACATGGTATAATCCCGACTAATTTTACTTAATAACTGCATTTATATAAAATAAATGATTATACAATGCTTTACTGCTTTTTGAAATGTACTGAAATTCTTTGACCCACTGAGGATTAAAAGAAGTCTTTCGTTTAGGCATTCTGGTAATTGAAGAAAAACACGGAAAACTGCAAAGAATATACAATACAAATGGAGACTTGAACAACAATCAACAGTACGGCCAACGCCACATACTGCACTAAACAAAATATGATAGTACGCTATCACCGTATGGACAAGAGCACCAACGTTAGGAATAGATTCAGATTTTTCCGCGGCACCAACTAAACAAATTATTAGGGCCCGGATGTTTATGACATGTCATATTTTTTTCCTTTGTGATGTTACCATAGCAAATATAATTTAAACATGATACCATCTAATGTGATTAGAATTATGCAATTTTCATTGGTCATATAATGTCATATTTTAGCTTTTTCAGTATTTTTTGTCATTTTTCATATTATGGTCATATTTTCAATCATTTTTCATTTTTTCCCATGCTTTTGTGAAAATAGAAGATCGTTTTTATTTGAAAACTTTAAAATGCATGTGATCTGTTATTGCAATTCTTTGTGACCGTCCATCATAATGAAACATTTCTTTCATTTTGTGTAGTGTCGAGTGTGTCTTATTGTTTGTTTAAATAAATTAAAAAATTCATTAATAAAGATTAATATTAAAATTTATTAATGTGTTCTCATAAAATTTTAATTGAAAAAACCGACAAGATTTTGAAAAAAAAAATTGTCTCTAGGTCATATTATTAGTCATATTTCGCCATTTTTTAGGTCATAAAGGCTTGCATATTTCTAACATTTTTAGGTCATAAACATCCGGGCCCTACAAATTATAGTATCGACAAGCGTGCCAACCTTAGGATTGGCAGGAACATACGGGGAAAATACAAATTTTATTAATACGCTTTACCGATCCATCAGAGTCTCGAAAAGGAGGACAAATCAACGTCCGGCATAAAGCTGCGCCGGATGGAGAACTGCTTAGCAAAAAGCCGGACGTCTGGCCACCCTATGCACTTCCTCTCCCACATGAACACTCTCTGCAGTCTGGTTGTGATGCTTGTAATATCCACATCAGGTTTTTAGAGGCAACCTTATCAGCTGAGGAGTAATGCTCCATCCATACTAGTGAAATAAGCGCCTGCACTCTAACCATGGCTATTTATTAATTTAGATATATATATATATATATATATATATATATGATACATATTTTACTTAAAAAAAAAAAAAACTTTAACAAAAATACAATAACCATCAAAGTTAGATGCATCCTCACTACTCTGTAGATAAGTGAACATCCGTTGTGAAGTTGCTAGGGATCTAGAAGAATGTTTTCAATGAGACTTGGTACATCCCGTGGAAGTTGAGCTGAGTGGTCTCGAAGTCAGCATATCAAGCTGCCTAGAACAAATTTTCCTACACAGCATATAATTTATTCCTCGTTAATTTTTGTAATACATTAAAATTAGAAACATGCAAACGTTATCTATGAAGTAAAACATCAGTTTAAAAATGAGTAAATATTTACCTTCAAAAACTTGACACTTTTCAATTTTATAGTATTACAATTTTTTATCGTAAAGTATGTGACCAACATGTCCTAAATTTGCACGATTATTTCATCACCAATGAGTGAGAAAAGAGTTAAATAACAAGGAAGGCTCTTAGTGGTTTCTGCAGAGCATCTTCACTGGATTATGCCTTGAAGAGAATCAACTGGCTCAACTAGAGTCCACATTCCGAATGATGTATTACCAGAGCCTTAGCTATGACTTGATACCAGTAGCGATTTTGTGGAGTTTTTCACAGTTGATCCAGTGTCTAGTGTCCAATACAGTAGATGCTTGGGTCTGTGGACTTAGCTGGTATGTATGGTTTACACTGGTTGCATATTTCGCATCTGTTCCATGTATACTGCTCCACATTCACAAGTGATCTGGTAGATATTGTGAACCATCCCAGTGAAATTTCCCCCGTCTTAGCAGCAGGTATCTTTTTGGAGAAGACAAGCCCGGATATCTTTCGGAACCCGAGGGAGAAAGAAATGGATGTATCCAATTCTGAGTTGAATATGACAGGAAGATTATACTTTTCCTAGCTTTTTTTCCCTCACTGTTCCGATATTACCAGTTGTCCTTGCCAACATAATGATTTCCTTTCCTATACCAGCTCTATCCTCCTAGAAGCTGGAAGCTAACAAGAAACTTGGATACAACAGATTTTTTTGATGCTGCTGGAAGCCTGAGGTATACAAATTAAATTCAATGTAGAAAAGCCAAAAAACACAATCAAATAATCCTCCTCCAATATTAATCCTCTTGCGTAATGGTACAAGGTGTGAAACATAAAAATCTTTACACTGCTTAGCAGTCTTTTGTTAAGACTGTATCATTTCATTCTAGTGTCGTAAACTGATTTTAAAGAAACCCTGTTTGTGAATATAAAAGACTTTCTATGTAAATTATGTCCTATTAGAGAGAAATGGAAAACTTCAAAGACAAAAGTGTAGTGGCAGTTCCAGTATTGGAAATGGAAGGGTGACCATTTTTAATGTTGCATTAGCACCTAGTGGACAATTTTAATTCATTTAAGGATTATTATAAAGAACATTATTACCATGTATATATTTGGTTTGTTCAAGGTAGAAAAACGTTTATGTAATCAGTATGAAAGTTAGATTAAAGCACTTTACTTCAAATGAAAATTAATATCAAAGCCTTAATCATATCTGCAGAATTCTTTCCTCAACTCTGTCCTACTGAACACAAGTCTTACAATTTATTTATACCCTACAGACATGAAGTAATGATTTTATTTGTAAATAATTCACATCAACAGGAAACAACAATAATTCTATTCACTTACTTGAAGAAAGTAGTTTTTACCTACACTTACTTTAATGAATTTCATTTCATTCAAAGATGCACGTATAGATAGAAAAGAGATAAGAGGAAAGAACTAACCCATGTTCACACATTTATAACAAAATGCTTAGTATGAATTTTTAAACAGTCAATTTCAGACAGTTCTTTTTTTAGATACATATTTGACCTCCAATATTTATCCAGTATTTTCAACCATGACAAGTGTTCCACATCAATAATTAAATTAATCAAACTTTTAACAGATTTTTTACTGAACGTTTCAACTAAATTTTTTACTTGTGAAATTCAAGAGAGACTTATTCCACTTGCTTCTTCAAGTTACGTGATCCAAATACTGGCTAGGAATATGTGTTTACAAGTATCAAGAAAAGAAAACATATTGAATGGGAGTAATTAAACCAATATTTATAATTTGATCTTTGGGTTCCCATTGACTCAACTATAAATGTGTATACATATGGATTCTGAATGCTAATGGGTTTTATTACAAATGAGATGCTCAAGTAAGCTGAAAATGTCAAAGTGGGATATTTACTTAGGACATGACTTCAAAAGCCATGACATGAGTAAACCGTATAGTTCATCCATAATTGATCAGATGTCATATGTTAACAATATATCATGTACTAATGGGACTGCTGAAATTCTAGTCTTCCCTGCAATGAAGGTATTGTAAATACTCTAATGTTACAACTCATTTGTATATTTCAATTCAAATGACATATCTGATTCAGTAACTGTAAAATTAACTCGTTAAGTAAGAATACTTGTGAGATATTATAGTCCTTGAATTTTCAGCTCCCTTAAATCTCACTGTTATGTAATAGTAAATTTATATTTGGCATAAAATTGATTTCTTTTCTTTGTCAGGAATATGACATGGCTGGAGCCATAAACTAGAGAATTAACACCATTAAAGGCTATTTTTTCACCCATCTTGTCAGGTTTTGGTTGCTATTCTTCTTGAACCAAAGGACTCTGGTAGAATAGATCACTCCATATCCTATCTTTTAAATGGGTTGTAGTGAAAGACCCGGCTATAATACGGAATCAAAGAACCTGTTACCAAGACCTTATAACTCGTTTTTACTACTTTCAATAATACGCAATATCTCACATCAAAGATGATTTAACGATTATCATCATAATTTCTTATTCCTTCACTTCTGACATTTTATCTCATAATTAAACCTATGTGACCTTTTAAACCTCATGTTATCTTTCAAACACAATACTCGATTCCTGTTCCTATGATAGAATTATCGATATCAATATAATATGATGGAGACTGAAATTTAATTCCTAATCATTAATCAAACTCATTGAGTTCTAGCACAGAGATATAAATGGAAAGGTGAATGGAAAGAAATGGGCTTTATGAATAAAACCTGCAGTGGTTTCCTAGTGAGTAAAGAGTCACACATGTGCCACAGCTAATTAGGTAGATTTCGAAGAAAAATCTACCTATTGCAATGGATACCACTTTATGATTTTCGAAAAATTCTTTCATATCTTTACGTTTCATGCTCCCCTAAGTACGAAACCACCGCCCGTTCAAAAAAAAATTTTGTGATATTTATATATATATATATATATCTTTACACGATAGCGGCCGTAATTTTGAAGATATTTGAACCAAATTTTATTATGTTATTTCTAGGCCCAATAGTTCGGACAAGTTCGTTAATGGGCAAAATTGGCCCAAGGGGGTGGTCGGGGGAGGGGGTTGAAATTTTAAAACATTTATATCTTGGCCCCTATGAAGTATAGAGGGAAACTTTGTTTGAATAAATTAGAGTACTCCCTATGGAGTTCACAGTGACACCAACAATTCGGGGGTTCGAGTGAGGGTGGGGGATGAAAATTCGAAACTTTTGAAACCACGTCTTGTGGGGTATCGTTGAAAAGCTCTTGATGAGTACTCTACAAATCAATAAATAGTTTCTTGATAGCTCTCATATGACGCAAGATTTTAATGTTTGAAAATAATAACACTTAAAAGAATTATTATAATATCATAATTTTGTCTTGTTTAGCGGCTTTGCTAATTTTATTCATTGCTGATCTTGCGCACGGCCTCCCAGAATATTATATCCTATTCTTGTTGTCAAAACAAATGATTGTAGGCTCTTCCTCTTTACCGAATTCAGTTCTTATTACTGCAGGTTTACCATACCAAGGCTAAAGAAAAAGAGTGCTATGCAGCGACAATAAATTAAACCAAAAGCACTTCGAAATCTACCTCCGCCTGTAGGCCTGCCTAAAGGGATTTTTTTGTATTCTAGCAGTGATTCTGAAATTTAAACAGATTCCAACTTTGAGTAACGTGTTCTCGCATGGTTTCTAGCTGTTGGAAACTATCTAAAGGAGTTACAGAAAACATCTCAAACTCTTGGAAACTATCAGCACCACACATGTAAGGTAAAGCAATCCCTAATGAGCCATGGAGACCTGTAGGGTTTCTGGGAGGTTAAGGCAACTAGATTGTGACATACGGCACACGAAGGTGGCAAGGTTGTCAGCCCTATGCACCAGCCGTTGTTTTATCCCCGAATACTCCTGGTACTCATTTCTGTTACAGGCACCACACATGTGCTTAATCGTAAAAGCACTCAGTGTCTGTACGTAGTGGACTGATGAAAAACATAGCCCACAAACTTAAAACCTTATTTACAGAATTCAGCTGATTTTCAAGAATGAAATCAGGGTGGCCCACACGGGGAAAGCATGGTGTACGTTGTGTCATCAAGAAAACTGGTGGATACAAAAAAATATTTAAGTATTTTTAAAATAAAAATTGACTGTGTTTCAAGTTATTACCAATTGTAAAGGAAGAGTACATTGTAAAATAAAAGTTAGATTTTACAAAGAAACCATTTGTTAAGGATTCCTTACTTTTAATAGCCCATCGGATGTCATTACTTCGGTTAAAAGAAACTGGCCCAGTGGAATCTTTGAATGGAGCCGCACTGGCAAACATAAAAGTCAGAACCAGGCTTGTATTGTTTCGGTTATTGCTCTAGCCTCTAGCAACCCCTACCCCTGGTGCTGTTTGGCAACCACCAAGGTCATACGGACTCTCAACTCAGTCCACCCTGATTCATCCTTCCCTCCCTTACTTTAGCCAAAACAGAATCTTCCCCACCTAATGTGTTGAATTGTTTGTGCAAGTCATGAGTGAGTATGAGTATGGCATTTAGGCCCTAACTTGTAAATGGGCAGACTGGGCATTGGCCGAGGGTGGCAAACCTAGAAAGGATGACTACTTTTTTAGAGAGAATTTTTATATTTATAATAAAACAAAGTATCTCAAGACTTTTAGGGTGCACTGGTTTTAAACTTTTAAATGATTGTGAAACAGCCCTCGGATGCGAACGGACATAACATGTAATTTGAAGTATTTGAATGTCTCTTTCCTCAGCCTGGGAGGTTCCAGTTTATTGTCTTGGCGGTGCAGGTGTCAGTAGGGTTTGGGATGTATGAGTCATCAACCCTTCCAACTCTTGGAATTCCTCG
This sequence comes from Ectobius pallidus, assembly GCA_964059195.1. NCBI lineage: Eukaryota > Metazoa > Arthropoda > Insecta > Blattodea > Ectobiidae > Ectobius > Ectobius pallidus. The sequence goes on along the minus strand of CAXKWD010000004.1, from coordinate 70,727,298 downwards.
GAGCCGATGGTGCAGTTTCACCACTGTAAGCTATCTATCCTTCCTCCTCCTTATACTCCCCCTACCCAACCCCTTCTCTACATTCTTTTAGTTGACATACTGTTCTTCCCTTCCTTAGTTTAATTCGTGTGCTATTCGTTGAAGTATTTGTTTACATCCCTCCTAACCACATAACCTCATTACTAAAATGTTTGCCATGTTTTCCTGGCAACAAGCTACATCTAGTTTTGTGTGAAATTACATCAGCAATCATGCATTTTTTGCCAAAACTTAATTATTTTTATTTTAGAAAAATATTTTTTTTATAGCCTAAGTAGCAATTTGATTATTCATAATAATAAAATGCCAATGGAATACTATTGGTTCATACTTGGGTAAAACCCAAACTTAACACTAAAACAATAACTTTGGATCAGGATGGGTGGTGGGGGTAAAAGTAAAGAAATAAAAAAAATGAGACGGGCGGTTATAGAAATATTTGCTCAGGGTGCAAATTACCTGAAATTGAAGCCTAATGGCATTACTTGGAGTGGTCTTCATTTGGATTGTCTAGTAATTTAGTCCTGGGAGGAATAACTGAAGAAGACTGAAGTGTTTCAATTTGCGTATTGAGCACTATTACATATTTTGTACATTCTATATAATACCTGTATATATAGTGTTCCTGCTTTGTTTGTTAGATTTTGTTACACGCTGTTCAATATATCAATGAACCTGGGGAATTAATTTAAAATTTCTTCAAACAGTTTTAAGTCTCTTTTGTACACTGTGCAAGTGTACTTGCTCTAAACAATATGCCTCAAAAACTGTAAAATATGTTCAATTATAAATGCCTGGAAATAATGTACAGTGAATCCCATGCAAGAGTTGGCCAATGACGCGGGTTCTTGCAGCATGGCGGGCACAGCTCCAACTCCCGAGCGATCGTGTGAAATGATCTAGGTTCTCACATTTACAGTTAAAATTACAATGAAAATAAACGCGTACCTCATCACAAGAGATGTTGGAAATGTTCTCCTCTTGCAACCACACAATACTGGAACCTTTTTAGGAAATTTTCTTTCATGTGCATAAGTTCAGCTTCCGAGACAGAGTTCATTTCTCTTGTGATAGGCCTATGTGATATTGTCTTTAAGTTCTTCTAACAGTATGTGAATGTTATTTATGGGGAAACTTGAAAAATAAAGTGAATATGTCAATTTCCCATACATTAGAAGAACTTAAAGACAATATCACAAGATAAATTAACTTTATCTCGTTACCTGAACTTATGCGCGTGAAAGAAAATTTCCTAAAAAGGTGCCAGTATTGTGTGAATGCAAGAGGAGAACATTTCCAACATATTTTGTGATGAGGTACGTGTTTATTTTAATTGTAATTTTAACTGTAAATGTGAGAACCTGAATCATTACACCGATCGTGGCTTTATTAGCGTAGATATTTCACCTGATCGCTCGGGAGTTGGAGCTGTGCCCGCCGCAGGAACCTACGTTGTTGGTCAACTCTTGCGTGGGACTCACTGTATAATACAGTGCACTGACATGATAAGTGGCCAGAACATTGCAGGAATACACACACAAATTAAAAAACAATGTTCACAATAAATACAAAGCTGTAGAAGTGAAAGAAGGTGATGGTCTGTGGACTTTCATGATCACACTCATCAGCAAATCTTGTAAAGTCAAGTGAAAAAGGATTTGAATTAAAGTTTAAGAATGCAGTCATGGAATTAAAACTCAGTTCAATATTCCTTAAGTTTAATTTTTGAAAAATTATACTTTACATTGGTTTCAAAAAGATTTATGGTTGTGTTTGAATTACAGTAAATTGAACTAACATATAAAACTAGTTTTTTTACCCCTTGAAATTACCGCTATCTAAACAAGAAAAATCTCTACCTTCTACTTGTTTAGTTTTTAAAAATATTTGCAACATGCACACATATAAATATTTACACGACATGTTATTTCGGTAATTAGAGCATTACTTTTGCTTTCTAATTTTAGTTGGTCCTTTGTTTAACTTTTCTGTCAATACGTAATGTCTTTTGTGGCCAGACATGAACACATAAAGTTCTCAAATCTCTTGTTCCTTATTTGAAGACAAATATCCATAGACTTCTCAACAACCAAGACAAATCTGTGAGAACAGCAACAAATACAAAATGCTTTGGAGCATTCTCTGAGAATAACCTTGTCCATTACACCAAAGTAGCACGGAAATACTGCAGGTCGCAGAGTACGACATTCAGTTCTTCAGACAGATCTGAACTTATTTTATGCTACGATTCTTGTGACGACAAATTAGTAGTGATGTATTTTCAACTGTTTTCTAATTATTAAGAAACTTCAGCATGTATTCGCTGGGTGCAGCTGTAGATTATGGCAAAAATGGCATGAAAAGTGACAAAAAGCGAGTAATTCAACAAAGAATTTGTATAAACTGTAGAAAAGTATCCATGCGTGTACGATATAACATTGTAGAGCACAGTAATAGTAACGAACAGGAAAAAGTCTGGAATACAATTGCTGAAACTTTATCTTCTGTAAAGGAAATTACATTATTTTCAATTCTTAAGTTAAGTTCTTTCGATTGATCAAGTGAAACCACAGACTTTAAACTGCAGATCACAGAAGTTACTTCACTATGTATGTAGAACTGTGAACTAAAGTTACTTAATGTGCAGTTTGTATCTAGGTAGCACAATTCGGTGTGAATGATCATTAGGTATAATTTTAAGTTGTTACAATGTCTTAAGAGAAACATTAGATGAAATATCTAGACTAAAAGTCAGAAGATAATGCAAAAACTATGGCAAATGGGCTCCTGTAAGCAATATCTCAATAAGTCACCACTGTAACAATGCAAATTTCTGCAGAACCCTTTATAATCCTCTCACCAGACTGTTTGTTTGCAATTAAAATAACGACCACAGAATAGTATCTACTGTTGTCTGGGAGACAAAGTCAAAACTGGAGGCCATGAGGAGTGACAAAACAAGGAACAAATTAACAGAATGCATCAACAGATTCACAGATGAACATATCAAGCAAATCTCCAACTACAGAACTCTCAAAAGAAATAGGTTTTTGGACAAATGTGTAATTGATTAGGCACTAACTGATCCAATTGACGAAATCAGAGCAGAAGTATACTTTCAGCTTCTTGATTTTCTAATTCTTCATTTACAAGATACCGTATTTACTTGAATCTAATGTGCACCCCTATTTTGAAACTTAAAATCATTAAAAAAATAATTTATTGGTAAACGTGATGTGCATCAATGGTAGGGTATTTTATTTTATTTGTTTTTTTATTTTAAACAACAATAGATTTGTGAATGCTGAAAAATAAAACTCGGCATAAAGGATTAGGGAGGAGAGTGTGGGACAATAGATACCTCAGCATGGAACCACATCACCTTTCAACATGCTTGGTTCTGAGTCCAAGTGTCAAAATAATACATCAATTCAACCTGCATTTGTACATACTGGTAATAAGCCAACGATAAATGTAACAAAGTTAAGAAATATAGCAATGCATTGTTACATAAGTGATCCAAGTTACTGCTGAACTACGGAATGGATTTATGATACACCTTTTATGATAATTTCCAGTGGCATAGTGTCCATTGAGGCTTTTGGGGATTATCTCTGCATTATATCCAATTAAGGTTATAGCCAGAAGTTTGCTGAACAGATGAACAGGAAAACAGAGTTTCTATTCAAGTAGAGGTAAGGTAATAGTATGAGCAGTAGAGGTAAATTTTTACTTTGTATGATTAAAAAATATTTACATTTTTTTATTAGCCTCAGACACATTTTAGCCCATTGATAGTTTAATTCCAATAACGAATTTCATTTGTTCTTCTGTTGAAAGTGATATTTTTCAATTCACAGATTTTCACCACCTAACTCAATTGTAAAAAAGAGAATACTGTAAAAACAGATTTATAACTTGAATGCAAAGAAGTCTAAATTTCAAGATGGCGGCCATGATGCCACTGATGATGTCATAGATCATATAGAAATTAGAAAAACTTTTTCTCTTCCCTTTTCCTTTCTCTTTTTCCTCTCTCTCCACCTCCTCTGCTACTCTTTGTTTTCTCTTACTCTAATTCTTAATAAACATTATCTATCAATATTAAAATTGGTCAACTTGTAAACACTTACAGCTCCACTTACGTATTATTTTTATGCACTAGTTTTGGGGGAACCCATCATCCCCATCCTCAGCTAATGGTTGACTTACAAGTGTTTATAAGTTGACCATTTTTATTAACGATTCAATAGCTTTACTGTTTATATCACTTCCTTTTTTTTTTAATTGTCAGCATTATCTATGTTTTATTATATGTTATCTATGTTTATTATGCTAGGACTTGATCCTGGAAGTGTCTAGTGATTTAACCACTAGACTATGAGTTAGTTCACGAAACACATCTAATCATTCTATAAGATTAATATGACAAAAATTATTGAACGTATAATCAGTACTACTAGCACCACCAATGATTCCTGAAAATGTACACTAAATCATAAAAAATGTGCATGGAATGCCATGCGACAGAAGTGAAACTGGTTTTAATTTTTGGACTATTTCAATTTTGGATTATTGGATTTTGTGAACTTTGGATTGTTGGACTTCATTTATTGGGTTTTTGGATTTTTAAATTTTTTTATATCTTTTAATTTTTTAATTTTGGAATTTTGAATTTTAGATTTTTAAAATTATAGATCTTTAAATTCTTTATTTTTTGACTTTCAATTTTTTATTTTAGGATTTTTTTATTTTTAAATTTTGGGTATGGATGTTTTAATTTTGAATTTTTATTTTTAAATTTAGATTTTTGAAATTTTTAATTTTGAATGTTTTTATCTTTTGAATTTTGGTTATTTAGATTTTTAATTATGGATTTTTTATTTTTTAAATTTTGGATTTTTGGACTTTTTAATTTTGGATCTTTGAATTTTTAATTTTAGAATTTTGGTTTTTTAATTTTGGATTTTTAAAATTTTGATCTTTGAATTTTTTTATGTTCTGGATTTTTTAATTTTGGATTTTTTACAATTTTGGATAAGCCTAATCATTGAGTTGATTGTTTTCTGTACAGTCTGTTCCACCATGCCTTACTAATTTTGTGACGATTTTGAGTGAGACACTAATTTCGTGACGATTTTGAGCATTACACAAGCTCTCGATTCACCCCTACCAGGTGAAAGTGGAAGAAGGTGGAAGTAATTTACTGTTTTAGTAGCATTATTACAAATCATTCGAAACTTATAGGTGGGCCTGATATTATAGCTGACTTATTGTACATGAAAGTCTTAATATGTAGGCCTACACAAAAACATGTCAGAACATTATTGCAAAGAAAAAAATCTGGTAACCACCAATCAAACACAGGAATATCACTGTTAAACTACTAATCCACATTGCTGCTAACCAAACTGCCACTAATCTAGGGTTAGGGTTTACAGTGATTTTACAACAACTATAACGATATTGATTATCCTAGGTTAATGCCAGTTAGGTTAACAAAAGTGATGTCAGTTTAGCAGTGGTATTTCTCTATTTACATGGCAATTCTAGAAAATGACCATATAGATTAATAAATATATACTTGATTATGATGTGCATGCATAAATGTATATACACATGATGTCACAGATGTCATTATCGCCACCATCTTCAAAGGGTCATTCTAGGAAATTACCATTCTTTTAAATAGTAACAAGTTATAACTGCAATGTAAAAAAATATATATGCATATATATTATATAAATGGAAAATACAAGTCAATGAAAGAGAACAAAGCAAAAAAAATCAAGATACGTTCACCACTCATTTCATACGACATGTGCCCACCTAAAGCAATAATATTTCAATACAAAATATAACTAGAAGAAATGTGTTCACTGGATAAGTACTGAAGACAGATAAAACCTGTGATGTGACCTCCACATATCAAGTCAAATCCACAAAATGTCACTTATTCCCTTGTCAATATGCTTCTACAATATAAATTCCAATGGCAAGGTAAAAAAAGAACTTTAGGGCTATTCAAATACACAATAGGCCTACTTCATACTATATTAATCAATTCAACCATCTCTGGGTTCCACCTAACATTTCATAACCATCCCTCCAATCTCTAACACCAGATTCTTTCCCAGTCATTGGTATATGCAAACCCTGTGAAGCACAATGACTGTCTTTCTTATTATCACTTGGCAGTATGTTCTCTAGGATTTTTTCACTCTGAAATATTATATCCTTCCCACTTTGTCCCTTCTTCATGTTAAAAGTAGGCGAAGTGTAACTCCCATATTGCAAACCTTTCGTGATGTCTACAGAGAAAGTACTAGCTTCAGCAGTGTGACTACGCATGTGTTTTGTGAGGCTATTCCTTTGTCCAAAACTCATTCTACAAACCGTACACTGGAAAGGTTTCTCCCCTGTGTGAGAGCGCATGTGTTTAGTCAAGTCATAACTTTGTACGAACCTCCACCCACATTCTGTACAAAGGTACGGTTTTTCCCCCATGTGTGCTCGCATGTGGTTTGTTAAAGTGCTGCGACGTCCAAAGTTGTTTCCACAAACTGCACAGTGAAATGGTTTCTCACCAGTATGTGAACGCATGTGTTTTGTAAGTGTGTCACTCCTACCAAAACAGTCTCCACATATGGGGCACAAAAATGGCTTTTCACCTGTGTGTGTGAACATGTGCACTGTGAGCTGTCGACGCCGTGCAAACTTCTTATCGCACTGCGGGCAGTCATAGGGCTTCTCTCCTGTATGAGTCGCCATGTGCATGACAAGATGATGTTTCTGTGTAAAAGTCTTCCCACACTGAGTACACGAGATATTGCTATTCTTCTTGGACACTTTAGTTCTTGAACCAACCTTTGATTCACTTGCACTTTTCGCTACACTTGATGAAGGTAAAGCATTACTATCAGAATTTGATTCTCCCTTAGCTGACGGAGCTGGAGTTCTTGATTCAGACTTTTTAATTATTGTTTTGCTGTTTGTACTGCCTACAAAGGTAGAATTTTTAGATTTCTCGAAACCTGTTTTCTTTTCTGATGAATTTTGCTGCTGTGCATTTATGGACTTATCTTTTACATTTTCACAGTCTTCTTGTAAGTCACCCGACCAACCGTCATCTTGTTCTGAGATATCATCCAACCTATCACCAAGATGAGAACAACAAAAAGAAAACCTTAGCAATGACAAAAACAGACTAACATAATTGTTCATGAACACTTCATGAGATTTTGAAGAATATGAATGTACAGATAGGAATTTAAATGGCCTCGTCTTGCAATAGAGACATGCACAGAACAAAGAATTCAACGGCAAAACACCTTGACTTTATTAGTGCATGAATGAATGAAAGTGGGAAGGAATGTGGGTAGCAATGTTATAGACAAGTATTAGTCACTGGTTATACAAAAAGATGCATTCATAAGCTGAACATAAGAGAAACAAGGCTATACAGCCCAGCATTGAAGACGTGCACAAAACAATATCAAATGAACTCAATGGCAATGCATTGGCTTTATTAGTGCTCAAATTAATAGAACTAGGCAGGAAGTGTGGATAGCAATGTTGTAGGCAATGGTTAGTGCTATTGGTTATCAAGATGCATTCACAAGCTGAACATACAGTAACAAGTGCAGTAGCCAAGGAAAGCAAAGATCAAAAATATTAAAACAAAGATATACAGCCTACAGCTCAATGCTGAAGATGTGCACTAAGAACAATACAAGAATAAATTAATGACAATTCTGAAGCTACAGGCAGTACGAGAATATTTCCTCTCACATTGGGGCAAACTTGGGATCTTTGGCTTTCTGTGCTGAAGCACCTCAGATGGAACCCTTCTTTTTATGAATACACTTAACGATCAACTTCACTGAATGAAATATACACCTTACCACTATGAGTAGTGATAGGCATAATCAAATGATTTTAAGAATTGAGAAATCTGTTCTCAATTATTTCAAAGAACCAAATTATCATTAAAATGAAAAAGTTCTCAGATGAATGCAAGGATTCGAGTACTTGAGTCAGTACACAAGAACTACAAAAGACTGACTCAACTGATAACTCTAATCATCGTTTGAAAATTCAGCTCAACAATTTCATAATGATACAAAATCTACTGCTATTGGTTCCTACAATGGGCGTGGCTCAACTTTACAGTGAACCACAAACCAATAATAGTTAGTTTCAAGCAACACTGGCAGATATTGTGTTAATGGCAATCTACTACAAGCGTTCACTGAGTAAAGATCCGTAAGATAGCAATGCTGTCTCGTCTACTGTGCAATATCTGTTAAAAATCTGCAATCTGACAACATTGTATTGCCTTGTGCACATGGTAGCTGTGTATTCATATATATATATATATGCCTTTCTTGCCTACAAACTTAGACCAAGTTAAAAAAGTTAAGCAAAGTGATATGAGTGAGCTATAACTCGAGAACTCATCCTCGCTTCACGTTTCTCGTAGCAATAAATCATTCAAATGATTATATATTCGAGTACTTTTCACACGATTCTTCATATCTCGAGAACTTCACGTATCGAATAAATCTGATTTTTTTCCATTTGAGAACTTCCACCGCTAACTATGAGGTAGACAAATTTAGTGATTTTGTGGCCAGGTTCCCACTGTTTATTGAACAGTACAATATAAGACGATATAAGAAATTTTAAATCTGAAGGTAGTAGCCAAACCAAGAATTTTAGTCACCATTATTGTTATACAAGAAATAGTGTTGTAGACTTTCAGGAACTATGAAGGACAACCCCTTCCCGTATTTATTCTTGGCATATAAAGCATTCCACCATTTATCCCACTTAAACATGCACGATTAAATAAACAACTCACACTAAGTTACCATATATATCTACCCTATTTTTATATTTTTTGAATGATAAAAAAATAAGTTTGTAACTAATTATATAAATTACCATTTATTGGAAATATTTCAACAGATTGAAAGCTTTAATGGCTGTAAGAATCCTGTTTGTTACTAGCGAAGATGGAGTAATGAATAACTAAAGCACAAGGAACCTCAACAAATTGAAGTCTTGTGGGAAATTATAGTAATATCAAAAGCTATAGGATATTTCCAAATGCTTCCAAGTACACATAAACATCACTATCTTGTTTATGTCAAACAGCCTGTAGCAGTATCTACTATTAAATTTAATTTATGTTGTAAAAAACTAAATAAAAATGTAAATAAAATAGCAGTTTCCCAATTGACATCTTTGTTACCAGCTTCAGAATTATGGTGATTTGGCAACCAGTTATTTCGGACCCTAATGTAAGAAGTAGGGTACATCTATTATATTAAAAGGAAGTGTTTTTGTCTGTCTGTCTGTCTGTGTGCAATGTCCAGCGAAATCTACTGAATGCAGAGATCTGAAATTTTAAACATAGATGGACAGAAGGGTGGGCGAATGCACCTTTAAGCCGGATTTTTTATTTTTGCTTTTATTTGCGAGTTATGAGTACAAAACTGGCAAAAAACGTGATTTTTTCGCTATTCAAGCATCAGTTTTCAGTAATACATTTCATTTGTCAAATCAGTTGGAGATGGCTTTGCTGTTTTTTGTCATAATTTGGAAATAAAAGAATCGCTTGGTTGATTCATTTGTTTATAATGTCAAGACATGCAGACATCTGAAATTTTCAACCTAGACAGAAGAGGGATAATGAATAGACGCCTAAACGGGCAAACATTGATCGAATTGGACGAAACTCACTATGCAGGGCCGCAGGCGTTTTCTGAGGTTGTTTTTCCCATGCTGCATTTCCTAATCGTACAATTCACTTCAAAGCTGGATTTTTAGCGGTTTCATTGGTTATTAAACGTTTAGTTTAGACCTATGAATGTTTCGTGTTCAAGTGTTAATAAATATAACGTTTTAATTATTTTGCTCTTAATTTTTAATCTTACAATTAATTATCATGGACCAAGCTGCAGGGATCTGCTAGTAATTCACATATTTATATCTCCACAGATTATTGTTATCTGTTAGCATTAGGCCTACATGAGAATATTTAGAATAAAAATTCCTTTGAAACAGGACTCGAACCTGGCACGTTCAGATTTCTGTGCAGATTACATTACAGTACAGTAAACGGTGTAGTGTTCTCATTTTAAGGTGAGAATTTAATTTCATCTAGCATTAAATTACAATCATACAAGCACAGCAGCAGTTACATAAGCCCTAACAGAGCTGAATTTACATTAATATAAGCTTTTATTAAGTTATATCAGTGGGTTTATAAGTTTGAAAGTAATGGAGAAAATTTTAATGATAAAGCTGGTTTTCATGAATGGCAATCCTAACACATGGATAAAATTCCTCATGCTTTAACTTAAGGCTAGGGCTCCACTAGCTGTATTTGACTGCTGCCGCGAGCTGCATTCTACTGCCTGGATTTTTACCGCAAGAAGGTGGCTTCACTTGCTGTAAATTTTCTGCGGAAAAAAGCTGTAGTTTACTGCTCCGCTCTGCTCAGCCCGGCTTCACTAGTAGTTTTGTTGGTGTTGTTGGGTTCTTATGCATAGAATATATAGACTGTCTTGTGATAAATGGTGGACATGAGTGCATTGTATCAGAGGCGTTCCTTGAGTGGGGCGGTGGGGGCGGTCCGCCCTGGGCACTACTTACTATGGGGGCCCCATTGATGCCCCATCCTAATATAAAAATTAATGTTCCACCTCTTTTTTCCTCATCGGAATTTTTGTATTAAATAACAATATAGAGTATTTGACGTGTTACCAAAAAAAATTGACTCTAATTACCACTGTTTTGGTCTCAGGCTCATGAGTCGGTCGCGAGAGATCACTAGGAGATGCGCAGTTGGATACTGCGCTGAGATGTATCATTTAACTGATGAAAAATAAAACATGTAATTTCATTTAACATTGATGAAAAATTTAACGAGTTCACGAGTTGACCGCGAGAGGCCTCTAGAAGATAAGCAGAAGATGGATCATTTAATTGAAGAAAATAGAGCTATTATTTTTCCGTATAGATTAGCCTGTGGAGAAGATCTGAAAGACAAAAAAGCTAGCCATAGAAAAAGAAGTTAAAAATAGCCGTGTGGTAGCTTTTACTGGGGGAGGGGGCCTCAAAAATAAATCCGCCCCTGGCCCCAAGTGGTCTATTTACGATACTGCAATGTTGTGACGGGCTTTTCTTACTTTATGCTATAAAGTTCCTTAACTTCTTGGATTAAATCTTCGCCAAAATTCTTCGCCAAAATCTGTGACGACTAATATGTGATTATTCTCAATCGTAGTATATAAGTTTACTGAACTCCTACAAAACAAGGTCACTCATACACCTGTCGTGTCATCACAACACTGCCTGCATAGTCCACATTCCAACGTTCAGTACAACTACCTTTGACACCGGGTGATTGCAAACTTCCTACTCTCAGTCTACTTTCTCTCTCTTTTAACAATTTACCCAGTCTTGATAATATTGATGAAAATTTATATTAACGGGCGCCATCATCAATACGCTTCCTCTTTTCTTTTTGTTATGTATCAGCCCAGACACAAATTAAATTATAGATACACAGGCTATGTACCTACATGCCCCTCGACTAGCTTTTAAATTAACAGTGGAGACGGGAGTTGGGTTCGGATTTACCTTTCGTTTTTTTTTTATTCTGCTTCTTCTTTTTCTCCTTTTTTCAATACTCACTACCAAAGTATGTAACTTAGCACAAAAACCAGCTACTCTCAAACCATTACAAGGATAAGGGTCAAAAATCTGAACTTCACGTTAATTTACTTTGCATAACAATAACCATAATTTATTTAATATATTATTTTTTTTCTTTTTTCAACAATAACAATCTTATATACAATAAATTACATTTACACTACATTAACCATTCAACACTTTTATTGGTAGGATAATATTTGATTATTCAAGGTTAGTATACCCAATTTTAACTATATAAGTACGTTCTCTGTTCAACAATAACAAATCCTTAATTAATTACTTTAATTTTCTTTCTTTGTTTTTCAGGTATCTACTAGAACGTCTTGTATTATTCTTCTAATTTACTACTGACTTGTGTAGTCATTTACATTTGCAACTTCAGGATAGTTCAATATATATATTATACTGGGTTTTTTTTTTTTTGAATAAATAAAGGTTTTCAATTCATAATCCAGTCCTTACTCTACAGATTACACTCAATAATCCCACCTATGTCTCCTATATTAGTCTATTTGTCAGCTTAGTCCATGAAGAATTGTATTTAAAGATAGATAGAAAAGACAGTCTCACGAAGAAAGAAATAGAAGTTTAGGCCTATACCCACAGAGTGACTGTGGCGATAGACCACCGATACAGGGGCGGCGTCTAGATCTTGAGTTACAAACAATCTGACTCCTCTCCTGCAACCGGGAAAATATTAACGGGCCGCAAACAAAAATAAAATTTTGTAAATCGACGTCAGAGGTCCCTGACACTCTCTCCTAGAGGCACGTGGGGCCGTTGTTCGCCTCCAACATCGATGGCTTTCACAATCTCTCATAAATTTCTTTTCTTTATATGTACTGGTATAGGCCTTGTCTACTACCAGATTTTATTTGTTTGATTCGGGATACTTCCGGCGTTCCCTCACCTCACCCTTACAATCTCTAGTACTTGTTCATAAACTACTTATCAGTACACTACTCGTAATTACCTATTCTCCTCTTTCTAACCTGACCAATCATCAGCTATTATCTTTTAACCCCTTTCTTTCTTTAAGTAGAGTTCCCTTCAGCTTATACCATTGATTTAATTCACTCGGTGGTTATTCTAGTTTTCCTACTTCTTACGTTACTACTCTTTAGCATGGGCACCCAATCTTCTTTTGTCTCTAAATTCCCTAGAATTCTAACTGAAACTAATTCACGCCCAGATTAGTAAGCTTCTCTATAACCCCTTTAGTGACTTCTACTTCTACCCTAACATGTAAATTTTCCAATGGTACACACCTAATGCACTACCACTCGTAGGCCTTCTTTTGCCCTTCAATCTTTCCACTTCTTATCCCCCTCTACCATGTTCCATACACCTTCGCTTGTAGATAAATCTCTATAAAAAAAACATAACTTAACATTACAGGCCAGCATGAAATCTATTTATAGATAGTCACCCGTCACCTGAAAGAAACCCAAGTGGGAGGGGCCCTCGTAAGAAGTACTAAGCATGCCCCTTAATTACCTTTCTTCCTTACTCCCCTCGCGTCCTGTCTCAAAAATAACAAAGTTTCTATGAGCATCACCAATTGCCCCTAGCTATGTATTCATTCGTGGAACAATCACCCATGAAACCCTAAAGTGAAGAGATCTATCTGTATCCTTCAGCGGTTGGGCTCTTGACTGCTCTTTTATAATTAACTTAGACCAGAAATAGAAAGTAGTTGGATTACTGGATTTCATCACTTTACTTCTAGAATTCTCACTTCTATATTTCTATTCTATTCTTCTATCATACCCTACGGCGTCTGATTGCCATACATGACTTAGAAACCATCCTTAAAAAAGGAATATCTCAGTTTTCTCACTCCTCAAACAATAAGAAAAAGTCTAGACTATTATACTCAACCAGTGATGTCCAACTTATCCTCCGATCCTGAGTTGTCTCCCATTACTTCCTGATGTCCATATCTGCTCTTATTCAGAGCGAGCAGTCACGACTCACTCTCACAGCTGATGTTCGCTGTAGCGGTGTCTCGTACTGGCCGACTTGGTGTGTTCTTCTGATTAATGACTATCTCCATATAGTCGGGTCAAGGAAGTTCACAACCAGAATTCCCTTAGATGGAAGTCTGACACATCATCATGCCAGAACGTCGCTACCGCTGTCACACATCCCAATCTCGTCTTCTCCCTTCTGCCTTTTCAACTTCTCTCACTCGTAGTCAGGCACGTACTCCTTACTGTCTTTTTCGGATCAGCTCTTCTCCCGTCGACCCACCGTCGGCGCATGCGCACTTCTCTTTTTTCTGTAATTCAAAATAAATTCAGGGCAGTATCGATAGTCATAACAGGGTTCAATATCGATTAATCGAAGTCTCCCCAACCCTTCCTTTGTTTAGAAATGGTTTCTTATCGTCTATTATGCACGCAGCCATTCGCTACGTGACATTCTTCCCCCACTCACCATAAAAAAAATAATGTTAACACTGTTCACATTTTTTTTTTTTTTTTTTTTTTGTTTAGTTTACCAGCCTTAAAGAATGTTTATCCAGGAACAAAGGGTTTCAAGTCTTTGACGTGCCACTTCCCCAACTTTTTACCAAAACGGTTTGTCAGTTCGTAGCTATTTTCACTGAACTTTTTCTTTATAATATAGGGCCCGACAAACTTTGCACTTAAACCTGCTGTATAAGCTTGTGAGGCATCACTTAATTTAAAGTTTCTTCTTAACACTAGATCTCCTGGACGAAATTTCACCTCTCTCCTCCGAAGATTATAATAATGACTCGAATTCTTATAGGCGGTTTCTAAGTTATGTCTAACCATCAAACGTACCGTTTTCAATTTATTGAGTTTTTCCACCCAAAGTTTTGGGATTTCTTTATGAATCGGTTGGTTTTCCACCTTTTCAATCCTACTGATAATTTCAGGCTCCTTCCCATAATTTAGCATATAAGGAGTGCATCCAGTGGAACTATGCTTAGCCGTATTTATAGCAAAATTAAATTCTCTCAAATACACGTCCCAAACTGTTTGATCCTTTTGAATATAACTAGAAATCATTGTCTTCAATACTCTATTGACTCTTTCTACTGGATTTCCTTGTGGCGAATATACAGGTAAATAACAAGGAGTTATATTAAAAGCTTTAGCTATCTCTCGCATTAATTTACTAGTATATTGCGGTCCATTATCCATCAGCAAATATCCCGGAATTCCCCATTTAAGGATAATCAATTCATAAAATGCTTCCGTAACTGCTCTACTGGTTGCTTTCCTTAACGCTTTACATTCTACATATTTGGTAAAGGTGTCCTGAAATACTACAATGTATCGGTTCCCTTTTTTGGAACGTGGGTAAGGTCCCAACAAATCAGTAGCTACAGTCATCCAAGGTTTCTCTTTCTGGTAAAAATGCATTGGTCCTGCTTGAGCCGTCTGTAACACTTTCTGTCTCTGACATATTTCACAAGCAGTAACATACTTAGCAACATCTCTAAACATTCCCGGCCAATAATACTTGTTGGCTATTCTAAAGAAAGTTTTAGCTATCCCCATATGTCCTGCAGTAGGTGCATCATGACATTCCTGCAATACTTTAATCCTAAAATCTTGCGGAATAACTAATTTCCACCTATTCACTGTTCCCTCTAAAGTTTGTTCTAACTGATCTAATCTTAAATGGTACAACTTCTCATCTACGACCTTCCAATCTGGCCAAAATTTAGGTTTACTTTGTACTTGCTCCTTCCGCTTAATATACCAAGCATCTTGTATATTTTCCCATTCCACTACTTCAGAGTTATCAGTCAACAAGAGGCAAAATTCTTCCTCTACCGTTTTCTCTTGAACTTTCCCTTCGTGTATTCTAGATAAAGCATCCGGAACTTTTTGTAATCTACCAGGCCTATGTATTACTTCAAAATCATACTCCTGGAGCAATAAACTCCACCTAGCTAATCGTCCGGTCGGATTCTGTAATGTATTTAACCATTTCAGAGCAAAATGATCAGTATATACTTTAAAATGATAACCTTCCAAATAAGGACGAAACTTTTGAACTGCCCACAATATAGCTAACAATTCCTTCTCAACTATTGCCCACTTTTGCTCACCTACCGTTAAAGTTCTACTAGCATAAGCTATTACTTTTTCCTCTCCTTCCTCTCCTGTCTGAATTAATGCTGCTCCTAGTCCTGAAAAACTAGCGTCGGTCTGTAACACTAGGGGTTTAGTATAATCTGGACAAGTTAATATAGGACTACTAGATAATTTCGATTTTAATTCATCAAAAGATTCCTGACATTCCTTAGTCCAACGCCATCTCTGATTCTTTTTCAGAAGTGCAGTGAGGGGCTTTACAACTTCAGAAAAAAATGGAATGAATCGTCGGTACCAAGAAGCCAATCCTAAAAATGCTCGTACTTCCTTGACTTTTGTAGGGGCTGGATACTCAAGGATACACGAGATTTTATCTGAATCTACAGCAATTCCTAATGGAGTAATGATATGACCCAAATATTTTAATTCACTTCTACAAAATTTTGATTTTTCCCTATTAATTTTCAGGTTAGCTTTTCTTAATTTCTCTAAGACTTTTTCTAACAAGGACAAATGTTCTTCAAATGTCTCGCTAATAAGTACTATATCATCCAAATAACAAAAGCATTTCTCTCCTATCTCTTCTCTTAATATAGTATCAACTAATCTTTGAAACGAGGCTGGTGCGTTATGGATTCCAAAAGGCATAACTCGAAACTGATACAATCCTCTACCAGGTACGGTAAATGCTGTTTTTTCTTTACTTGCTTCATCTAATGGAACTTGCCAATACCCATTTTTCAAATCTATTGTACTGATATACCTAGCATGTCGTAATTTACTCAAAACATGTTCAATGTATGGCAAAGGATAACTATCTCTTTTAGTACAATTGTTTACTTTTCTGAAATCTACGCAGAACCTCCATGTTCTATCTGGTTTCTTTACCATAACTACCGGAGACGACCAAGGTGAATTTGAAGGCTCTATAACTTTTTCCAATAACATTTTATCTATTTCCGCGTGTATAACTTTTTCCAAAATGGGTGATACTGGATAATATCTTTGTTTTATAGGTTTTGCATCGCCTGTATCAATAACATGAGAAATCAGATCGGTAAGTCCAGTACACTGATCAAATTTCTGTAACTGATTTTCCAAAAACATATTCAATCTGTCCCTTTCCTGAGGTGTAGGTAAAGTAAGAATATTATGTAGTTGATCTTCTTCTTTTAAATCTATAGCCTTAACAAATTGAAAAATTTTTGCTGGTTCATCTTTGAAATACCAAGTCCCATCTTGCAAATCTACTACTAACCCAATTTGTTTCAAAACGTCCATGCCCAGAATCATATCTACTGCTAAATTTGGCATAATTTTACATTTTATCTGAAAGATCCTGTCCTGCAATTTCATCTCAAAAGTTCTCTCTCCTGTTATAGAACTATAAGTTTTATCTGCTAGTTGCACCACCCTAACTTCAGATTCTTCTACTGCTAAATCTAACATTTTACACAAAAAATCACCCTTCTCTCCCACATAAGTTTTATCTGAACCTGAATCTATTAAAGCAATAAATGTAATATCCTCCAGCAAAATTTCAACAAAACATCTATCTCCATTAACTAAATCTGTAGGATTTATATTTAACATCACACAAGCCTGATTTTTAGTTAATTGTCTTAAAGAATTTGTAGGCCTAACTTTTCTTTCTTGGGGCATCCTACAATCAATAGACCTATGTCCAAGCTTATTACAATTATAACATTTAATCGTAGCGCGTGGAGTAACTCTACGAGGTGCCTTACACTCGAACTGTCTATGTCCTGTTTTATCACAATTCCAACATCGCTGGTTATTTGAAAAACGTAAGGTGGTGTTTTTACCATTATCCCTCGACTCATCCTGTCTCTCTTTATTTTCTATTACTTTAACCATTCTAGAATCATTTACAGGACTTGAATTCCGTTCCTTATCCCACGTCTTTGCAGAAAAACTAACATTGGGTTTCTTTTGTAACTCGGACGATGGAAGTTCCTGTTTTCCCTGAATTCCTAGCGCTGTATGAACTGAAGGGATAACAACTTGTCTCTGGGGTTTATAAGCCGTTTCTTTAATTGTAGCTCTAACCTGCGTTGGAGGAGGAATATATCTCTCAGAATCTAACAATATTTGTTCATACTGTCTACCTACACGTATTAAATCTGTTATAGTTTGAATCTCTGCAGGTCTAAGGTACAATTTTACATCAGGACGCAAATTTTTGATAACAGTCTTCATCATTTGTTGAGGACTCATTGGAGTACTCAGCCTCCTCATTAACGTTTGAATAGCATTAACATAATCAAAAATCGATTCTTTGGGACCTTGCGTTCTCTGTCTAATTTCATCCAAAAGCGAGTCTTCCTCATCAATAGGCAAATAATATTCTCTAAATTCTTTCAAAAAAGCTTCCCATGTAGGCCAATCTGTTAATCTGTTCCTGTACCAAAGTAAAGCTGAATCTTGTAAAATTTCGGGTAATACTGACAATAACTCTACACCCTGTAACTTAGAACTTTGTTTTAAATCTTCCAATCTCTCCAAAAATAAGTAAATGCTATCCCCAGGTTTGAATTTAATGTTCCATTTACGAACCAGATCCAAAGTATTTGGTTTATGTGGCTCTAACTGAATTGTAAACGATGGTACTACTGGTACAACTTCTTCTGAATCAGCTACCGCCATGGCCTTCCTACGCATTAACTTAACCCATGTATACACTACATCTCCATATGAATCTTGTGGTACCGTTATATTATGTTCAACTAAATCTTCTTCCAAAACTTCCTGACTCAGAGCAAAAGCCGTAATTAACACTTGAAATGACTGAGGGTTCTTACGGGCATAATCTAACAAGCGTTGTCTTAACTCATCCCTTGTACCTGTGGTCGGTAACTTTACTCTATCACATTCTGCCTCTAAATCCGCCTTCCTCAACTTCCTAATAGCTTGGGTTAGCTCAGCTGCTCTTATTTGTGCATACGGATCAACATAAGTAGCCATATTTATATATTAACAATACCACTGGAAAAAAAGATTAGAACACACAATAGTTCAGTCGTCTGTCTTAGTCATCTATAGAAGTCCTTACTTGTCAATAGTCATTATTCTTTTCCCAAAAATATGTTATTATTATTATTATTATTATTTGTTTTTGAGAATAAATTTCAGTTATACTAACCTAACTCCCAAAATTCTTTTAACCCTATCTCGCCTCACGTTAGGATATCAAACTATCACTGCCTCACGCTATGGGCTATCATAATATGGAACTTCAACTGAATAAAGGTTTCTTTTTTTTTTTTTTTTTTAACAATTTTAACTAAATTAAGTTGCAACAATTAGCAATACTGTTTTGTTTTAACACTACTCAGCCCCACGATATGGGCGACCAAACTTTTTACGTGGACTTCACGTTAACTTTGCTTTAAGTAACAACGACCGTATTTTATTTAATATATTATTTTTTTTCTTTTTTCAACAATAACAATCTTATATACAATAAATTACATTTACACTACATTAACCATTCAACACTTTTATTGGTAGGATAATATTTGATTATTCAAGGTTAGTATACCCAATTTTAACTATATAAGTACGTTCTCTGTTCAACAATAACAAATCCTTAATTAATTACTTTAATTTTCTTTCTTTGTTTTTCAGGTATCTACTAGAACGTCTTGTATTATTCTTCTAATTTACTACTGACTTGTGTAGTCATTTACATTTGCAACTTCAGGATAGTTCAATATATATATTATACTGGGTTTTTTTTTTTTTTGAATAAATAAAGGTTTTCAATTCATAATCCAGTCCTTACTCTACAGATTACACTCAATAATCCCACCTATGTCTCCTATATTAGTCTATTTGTCAGCTTAGTCCATGAAGAATTGTATTTAAAGATAGATAGAAAAGACAGTCTCACGAAGAAAGAAATAGAAGTTTAGGCCTATACCCACAGAGTGACTGTGGCGATAGACCACCGATACAGGGGCGGCGTCTAGATCTTGAGTTACAAACAATCTGACTCCTCTCCTGCAACCGGGAAAATATTAACGGGCCGCAAACAAAAATAAAATTTTGTAAATCGACGTCAGAGGTCCCTGACACTCTCTCCTAGAGGCACGTGGGGCCGTTGTTCGCCTCCAACATCGATGGCTTTCACAATCTCTCATAAATTTCTTTTCTTTATATGTACTGGTATAGGCCTTGTCTACTACCAGATTTTATTTGTTTGATTCGGGATACTTCCGGCGTTCCCTCACCTCACCCTTACAATCTCTAGTACTTGTTCATAAACTACTTATCAGTACACTACTCGTAATTACCTATTCTCCTCTTTCTAACCTGACCAATCATCAGCTATTATCTTTTAACCCCTTTCTTTCTTTAAGTAGAGTTCCCTTCAGCTTATACCATTGATTTAATTCACTCGGTGGTTATTCTAGTTTTCCTACTTCTTACGTTACTACTCTTTAGCATGGGCACCCAATCTTCTTTTGTCTCTAAATTCCCTAGAATTCTAACTGAAACTAATTCACGCCCAGATTAGTAAGCTTCTCTATAACCCCTTTAGTGACTTCTACTTCTACCCTAACATGTAAATTTTCCAATGGTACACACCTAATGCACTACCACTCGTAGGCCTTCTTTTGCCCTTCAATCTTTCCACTTCTTATCCCCCTCTACCATGTTCCATACACCTTCGCTTGTAGATAAATCTCTATAAAAAAAACATAACTTAACATTACAGGCCAGCATGAAATCTATTTATAGATAGTCACCCGTCACCTGAAAGAAACCCAAGTGGGAGGGGCCCTCGTAAGAAGTACTAAGCATGCCCCTTAATTACCTTTCTTCCTTACTCCCCTCGCGTCCTGTCTCAAAAATAACAAAGTTTCTATGAGCATCACCAATTGCCCCTAGCTATGTATTCATTCGTGGAACAATCACCCATGAAACCCTAAAGTGAAGAGATCTATCTGTATCCTTCAGCGGTTGGGCTCTTGACTGCTCTTTTATAATTAACTTAGACCAGAAATAGAAAGTAGTTGGATTACTGGATTTCATCACTTTACTTCTAGAATTCTCACTTCTATATTTCTATTCTATTCTTCTATCATACCCTACGGCGTCTGATTGCCATACATGACTTAGAAACCATCCTTAAAAAAGGAATATCTCAGTTTTCTCACTCCTCAAACAATAAGAAAAAGTCTAGACTATTATACTCAACCAGTGATGTCCAACTTATCCTCCGATCCTGAGTTGTCTCCCATTACTTCCTGATGTCCATATCTGCTCTTATTCAGAGCGAGCAGTCACGACTCACTCTCACAGCTGATGTTCGCTGTAGCGGTGTCTCGTACTGGCCGACTTGGTGTGTTCTTCTGATTAATGACTATCTCCATATAGTCGGGTCAAGGAAGTTCACAACCAGAATTCCCTTAGATGGAAGTCTGACACATCATCATGCCAGAACGTCGCTACCGCTGTCACACATCCCAATCTCGTCTTCTCCCTTCTGCCTTTTCAACTTCTCTCACTCGTAGTCAGGCACGTACTCCTTACTGTCTTTTTCGGATCAGCTCTTCTCCCGTCGACCCACCGTCGGCGCATGCGCACTTCTCTTTTTTCTGTAATTCAAAATAAATTCAGGGCAGTATCGATAGTCATAACAGGGTTCAATATCGATTAATCGAAGTCTCCCCAACCCTTCCTTTGTTTAGAAATGGTTTCTTATCGTCTATTATGCACGCAGCCATTCGCTACGTGACAATGTATATCTTAAAAGTAATTGTATGATTGCTATTGGTTTGCCATCGCTGGAGATTGCATAAAAGAAAATGGTGGATTCATCCAATATTAAGTCACAGGAAACATGAAGGCGTGTTTGGTACAATGCATCACAAACTTAGGGAATATCCAGAATTCTTTTTTGAATTCTACCGGATGTCGGAGGGATCCTTTGATTATCTTCTACCTGTGGTCTCAGGCAGAATTGCATAGGGTGCTCGAGATATTCGGCGAGACGACTTACTGCCGCTGCCAGCAGATTTCTACAGCGAGTGAAGCCTGATTGCAGCGGCAGATTATTGCGCCAAAATGGAAAATTCCTATTCCGCGGCAGTAGAAATTTTTACTGCCGCAGTAATTGTGTTAAGAGCAGTACAATGACTGTTTGCGTGTGTTCCATTTTCAGGCAGTAGAATGCTGCTCGCGGCAGCAGTCGAATACTGCTAGTGGAGCCGCAGCCTAAGAGCTAATCTTTATGGTGATGCATATATACATCAATAGCATTGAAAAGCTAACCGTCACAGTGGATATAATATGTACAGTTTTAATAGGGACTTTTCTCAGACAAATATACGAAGAAAAACAGATTATCACATGCATTATTTTGTATTTTTAGAGATATTTTAATACTGAAAAAGCTTACCTGTCAGCTCCACTATCCTCCAGATCTGTGTCTGGTGTAACAGAAACTTCCACTACTTCATTCTTGACACCATCAAGTTTCCAACAGTCTCCAGAATTATCACTTCGAAATATAGAGTGCAGTATATCACCTGAGTTATCCTGAAATTAATAAAAAGATAGGATAATTATTACTCAACTGTGGGTTTAACTAATTTAAATTATTTATAGTCAGTGCTTTTTTCCTAAAAAAAATTAAGGGTACTCTTCCTTTTGACTTGATGGAACTTTGCTGAACTTACCCATATAATATATGAGGAGTGTCGGTTCAAAACGCGTTAAGTCCACCTCCGATCGTAATGTAGTTTTTTTTTTTTATGTGGATTTGCGTATGGAGGTCTTTTTTTTCTATAAAATAGGCCCACTAGCAATAACATAAATATCCTTAAATATTTTATAGGCCAGTCAGAAGAGCTATTGTATGATGTAAAAGGTGGGGTAGAAGCTTTAATTTTTTTAACTTGTATATATACGGATACAAGCATATAAAAAACAAAAATGCTAACCGGGCAACCTCGGGAAAACTTTTGGCGGCAAAAAAACTTGAAGTTTTAGGACTTTTTTTAGGTTTACGCCTCTAACACCTAAACGGTGCATCCTAGCTAAAAAATTACGATGTAACTAATTAAAGAGCATTAAATTCTGCGTTGAATGAGTACCACAACGTAATAATTCGGTCAAGTAGTATGGTCAAAAACCATGGTCAAAGAATGATTTTTTCCAACTTTTGCCAAGAACTGAGATATAGTACTATATATGAGGCTGCAGCTTGGAAATGAGTACTCTGAGAAAAACTCATGAAATAAAAGTTGTAGAGCATCAAATTCTGCGTCTACTGAGTATCAACATTTTTAGTTTCGGTCAAGTACACCTCTCAAAATTGGCAATGTCCCGGTGTCCGGCAATTGGCATATGAAGGTACCTACGAGTTAGAACGCTTCAACAGTAGGCCTACGGGTGTATATCCTACAGAGTTATTCTTGCTTTAGTATCATCAAATAATCATTTTAAAATGTGAATAAGGAGAAAACAAATATGAAAACACATGAGTAAATAAGAAAACATGAATGTAATTTAAAAACACATAAGAATTATAAACCATACCGGTATTTTATTAGTTTACCATGATGTAAATCTATTAAAAAAACTGATAATAAAATATCTGACACACAAAGGAGAGAGAAAAGTGGGACCCATGTTCATGAGCTGTTCCATGTACAACTGTTCATAAGAAAATAACTCAAGTTCAAAAATTCTTTGGTAATAAAATCTTGAAGTTTACTATTGAATTTTAATACTTGAATTTGGATATATTTATTTTATTTCCTCTGCCGATGCCAAAGGTACAGGAATTGCTACGTTCGACCCTGAAATTAGAAAACGACTCTAACAATTTCAAAACCTCCATACTTTTAACGATTTTGTTTAAAATTTCCATCCCGAGCAGAATATACTAAAACTTTTACTTGGAAAATTCTCTGAAGATTAGTTATAAGCTGGCAATTATTGGTATAACTCAGACTCTGTATTGCATAGCAAGTAATACAATATTGCATGAAGCCGAGACAACTGAATATATGCAATCTCTACAATATGGTAATTTATTCTATATCGGAATGTGAATGGAACCCAAGTGGACCATATAGGCTATAACATTGTGTGTGATAATCTCATAACATTGTGTGTGATAATCTCAAATGATGGGCATGGAACCATAATACTGAATGGGATGCTGTAATACTTTCTAATCCTATATCCGCATGAATATTGCTGTTTGTTTCTTCACTTTTATTTCTGATGTTTCCACAAGCTCATTCTGGTTTAGGCCTTCTGTCAGCCATAGAACACATCGGCTGCCTGCACTCAGCTTGTCACACATGCATACTTCATGTTTGGATCATAGTACGATCTTCTGTCTGGTCACTTGTTTTTTTCCCTACTGCTGCAACAAGCATAACTGGTCATTCTGCTCACACTGGGAAGTAGGGCTACAGAAGAAACAAGGATACCCAAAATCAAAATTTTTATGCCCATGGGCCTTTTACGTACTATTAGCAGTAAAGTGTTTTAGAAGTATAAATTAATGTGGAATAGGCCTACCTTTATTACAGAGCAGTTTCTTATTAATGAGTGGTTTTTCAGATCGATCGAAAACTTGATTTGCACATAAATTGTAAATTAAGCTGAAGTGCACTTATACAAAAAATTCACTATCCTATTGGGTATCGGAAGTTATCCTTGAATGAAGTTTTGGGAAAATCCAAAAACAGGGCGCACCTTGGGATAGTGGTATCCCGCCCAACCCACCCAAAATGGTGCACTTTCTTTTATACCACGATCTAGCGAATTCTTCTCTCCTCGTATTACGTAGAAACTCGTGATTGGACGTTGGAGATTTGACGTCATATTGCTAGACGACTGCTGACAGGCTGACAAACCTCGCGAGAAATATAATGAGGTGGGTACAAGGTCAGTGAGAACAAGGGACCAGCGACAATATACAAGGACAGTTGGTCATCCTTTTACGCTAAGAAACAAAATACATCACACAGTCCGTGCAAATGTGAATATCGAGTGGGCGGAGCTTAAGGGCCACCTGTTTTAAGATTTTAAACAAAAATACACACGTAATTGTACCCATTTTGTTTCCTAAGCCCTATTTCCTCTACAATAAAATATGGTAAAAGATCTAGATTTATGCCGTGCACCAGCCAAGCTCAGCCATTTTGTTAGGTCAGGAACGTTTATGTTAGTTTAGGAGCAATATACCGTACTGAAAAGCGCGACGTTTATTATGCCTTACATTGATTCTCTTCTACGACGAAACCCTAAACCCCACTTTCCCTGGCGGGTCCCATTAGAGAGTTGGGGGGTTGGAGCCTAGTGCGCGGCATAAAACTAGTTTTTCTCTAAAATATAATTACCTGCAGCGGATGGTTAATCAGATACTGTCTCAGAGCAGAATCACTTGTCTCACATTGCACTTTAAATTTGTACGACGTGTTGACAAGTCGGACGCATGATTCACACACTTGAGATGGTAAACCATCCCCAACAAAAACCTGAGAATATACATAAAAAAGTATTAATAATTTGCATATGATCTAACGTATATCATAAGAATAGCAATAAACTGTTGTAAAACTATAAATTAATGCGAATTACCTTTATTACAGGAACAAAATTCATTATCTTATCGGGCAATGACATGGTTTGATTTCGGTTGTCATTACTAAACAGTGGAATTAACGAATCCTTTCGCGACATACAAAGGCGACATATATTGTTCATAAAAAAGGCCATTTTTCCGAGCTGCTAACAATTCTTACGATATAGTTTTATAGAAACATAGCAGAGACATTTATTACCCCAACTCAATTACCCCCACACCATCGCCATCTTGTTAATTCACAGCTCCCTAGATTCAAGTATTATTCAGCCATAACACAAGATGTAGAACCCATTATCCAATACTCCATATACATGCCCCCCCCCCCCCCCCAACAATAAAATAAATAAATAACTGGTCAAAATAATATTTAACCCTTGTTCCAAAAATAAATAACGTCTTTCACTATCTGATGTTTTCTGAACGTCTGAGAGTAATCAAAACAGTCTGCTTATTTTTACTACCTCCACAACGTACCATCTTCTTTTTCATTTCTGCTCGACTTGTCATTGCTTAACTCACCGAGTGTAAACATATTTCCTATATAAGCATATACTATTCCTTTGACATAGTACCAGATTTCTATAAATCCCCAATGAAACAATACACCAGATGTACTGGTACATATAAAGTAATAATATTAGTCAAGCATAATTTTACATGTAAAGTAAGAAAGGATTCCATAGATCCCATAAAAGTCTGATGACTATAGGATGTGGAACTTGTCAAAGCATTAAACAGAATTACATTTATAAACTATTAACCTATTTGTCATAAAGTCATCAACAGAGTATAGAAGCTGTGTGCATTTAAATATTTCTTAATCAATAATTTAATTTCTTTTGGTTTGTTAGTAAATTTTTTAATCTCTTTTGGAAGTTTGTTAAAGAATTTAAATCCAGAATAGTAAACACCTTTTTGATAATAGCTGAGATTTGGCCTGAGAATGTGTAAATCTGATTTCCTTCTAGTGTTGATTTTATCTGTAGGTCAGAGTTAGTTTCGAAATTATCTTATGTATTTTTTTTATTGATGGTAAGAAAACCCCGAGCAAAGCTCACTTTAAGGGGTTATATTGTTTATTGTTTATTGTTTATTGTTTATTGTTTATTGTTAGCCAGTTGTACCAGGTGTACA
The DNA here is from genome assembly GCA_964059195.1 of Ectobius pallidus. NCBI lineage: Eukaryota > Metazoa > Arthropoda > Insecta > Blattodea > Ectobiidae > Ectobius > Ectobius pallidus. The sequence continues at coordinate 70,700,682 of CAXKWD010000004.1, read as the reverse complement.
CGGCTGAGAAATAATACAAGAGATTAAATACACATAACGAAATATACAAAAACATACACTTAAGAAAATACAATAAAACTTTTAAGATAATACACTAATACACTTAAGAAAATACACTAATACACTTAAGAAAAAACCCTAATACACTTAAGAAGAGACACTAATTAACAAAATTTTGATAATTTTAAACACTCAACAATTTATGCACACTTTCTTATTATAAATATATATATATATGACTAATTCTTTTCATTTATAAATTCTTCTAATGAATAGTAGGCTTTTTCTAAGAGGAAAGATTTTATTTTTCTTAATTTGAGATAATTGCTTGAAATGGTTTTTAATGAGGTCGGTAAGTGATTGTAAAGGTCTTTTGCTCTAATTTCTATACTTTTATTGCCTAAAGAACCTCTTAATGATTTCTTAAAATAATTACTATTGTTTCTTGTGTAGTGATAGTGCATGTTTTGGTTTTTGTCCTGAATGTAGTTTATTATTACAAATTTGATGTTTTCAAAGATATATAGGGAAGGAATTGTAAGTATTTTTAGTTTTTTAAATATATTTTTACAAGATTGAATTTGAGGTATTTTTTCTATGACTCTAATGGCTTTTTTTTGTAATCTGAATATACTTAATAATTTATTTTTTGATGAAGACCCCCAAAGAATTATGCCATAGTTTAAGTGAGAGTGAATGAAAGCGAAATATAGTTGTTTTAGGGTAGCTTTATCCATAACTTGCATCGTCTGTTTTAAAATGTAGATACCTTTATTTATTTTTTTCCTGATTTTCTCAATATGAAAATACCATCGTAAATTTTGATCTATAACCAAGCCTAAAAAGTTTGAGTGATTGACTTCTGGAAGTTCCTCATTTTTTATTTTAATTTTGATGTTAGAAGTTTTTTCTTTCTTCAAAGTGATTTTCATCCAAACTGTTTTTTTGAGATTCATTACCATATCTAGATTTTTGAAGTATTCATCCACCATGTTAATTATTGAGTTTGCTTTATTTTCTAGACCCTTTGATTTTAGATTTCGTTATATAACATTATGGTACATTAATTTCCAAATACAAATAACTTAGTAGGCTACTCGCATCCCAGATGTAGCGTAGACTATTTACAGGGATGTTTGTATGTCTGAAAAAAAAAACAAAAGCAGTAGGGCCTACCATACAAAACAAAATAAAACAGAAAAAAATTTCACTAATAACTAGTACCCATTTTAAGCTTTCTTGACAGCTCCCCTATTGTTTAACCCTCAAAAGGCATTTTCCTATCTGTCTGAGGATTTCAGCATTATATGTAGCCTATAAATTATTTTAATATAAATAATATCTTCATTGATATTACTGAAATATGATTCAAGGAACTGTTTTCTGAACTACTGCGTTAATTTAAAATGTGTTTGGCATCCTCCTTCAGATTAACAATGGGCAAATACCTTTCCCAACAGTTCTTCTTCTGAATTTTACTTCCCATATTCTCAAACTCCACCAAGCAATGCAAACTTCAAAATATTTTTCTTTACCCCATCTGTTTTTCATGTCTATATAAAACACAATAGATCTCTTTTTGTCTAAACCCTGTGCTAGTATTTGTCTCTGTCATTTCAATCATTTCTGCAAAATTCCAGAGAATAGAATAGATTAGACTTGGCCTACCACCTAACAGCTGCGTCATCTACCACAGGCAGATGGCAGGATTGGGGGATGAGGTCAGCATGCCGACACCCATGGCCATTAATGGTGGTTTTCATGGCCCGAGCTGCTACTTCTCCATCAAGTAGCTCCTCAATTTGAATCATGAGGCTGAGTGCATCCCTGCCAGACATCCCTACCTCAGAAAAACCCGAGGTACTGGGGATTGAACCCGTGCCAACAGTTCTGTAGTCAGCGATGCTAACCACAAGACCACGCTGGTGGTTGATCATTCACAACAGCTATAACATAATTTAGAGTTTTCATAATCTCTAAAATTTACAGATTAATCACATGACTAGCCGCTACTGCATTAGTGTTTATATTCATAACACCAGATATATAAGCATTAATGAGCCACAGATTATAGTCTCTGTTCTCCTATAATATTTTCATAACACCAGTTTTAACAACGAAGTTTTTTGCAGTTGACCCGATCAGTACACCATATCCACTGTTCCTCTGTTTCACATCATTTAAAATGTTAGAAGTCAGTGGCGGGCATACCCTTCGGAGATTTTATGCTATAATAGGAAAACTTGAATCCAAAGAGCATAATGTGTGTGTGTGTATCTAATGCTCTGGAGTTAACAATGAAGTCATTCTCCTTAACCATAGAGCATAAATCTCCTAATTAAAGTTGCTTCTATGTCTCCTCTATATGCAGGGAAAATACTATGATGTTGTTCATTAATACTCTGTATAATTTCCCATTATTTGACAGGCATGTCAATTTGATTTTTTCTAAATTTCATGCTCTTAAAATTTATACATTTTTGTCTGCACAGCAAAATAGTTGCATACAAACAGAACACCTTCTGCTAGATCCTTAACAAAGGAATGCACCCAGTTGAGCTGGGAACAAGGGATCAGAGGAACCAAAGTGTTCACCTTTCTTTAACATGAAGAAATACTGTAATCTTGTATTCCCAGTTGCCACTTTTTATTAGCAAGTATCCACACACGTGCAGCATGTGGTGCCTCTGTACACTCTTTGGCTAACTCTCTCATCACACAACATGAAATTACAATAATTCACAAATGCACAATATTTTCAATTGTGTGGTTTTTCACAGACATAAATGTACATTCCACTTGCTATATTTTTACATTATTATTTATTACATTCAATTTTGGGAATTACATCAATCCTACAACATATTTGTTATTGCTGACACGGAAGAACACAAAGGAACAGATTTTAAAAAGTTAGTTTCACGTATAAATACGGATCTAACTCAATTTTATAGTTACATAATAAAACGTTTATATACAAATGACTTACCAGTATGCTTCGTTCATACACACCATTATAATAAAAAAAAAAAGTTAGATGTAAATTAAGTGTGTGCATTTATAGCAATGCACATAAACAATTCAATATTTAAATATATTACAAATTCTGTCTCTTTCTTAACATGAATATTATACCTCCAATTTAACATATGTTACCTCAAATAATTTACAAACATCTCTGTTTACTGTGATCACACGTCTTAAAAACACTGCATTATTGTTCTCCTGCAACTTATTGTTCGACTATCAACTATTTGTAACAGAATACAATAATTCTATCAATTAGCTCCTATTCTCGATAGCAACAATTATTTTCTATAAAAATGTATTGTATATTTAAATATATACCCCTGCTCCTTTTTCAAATAGAAAATTGAATTACTGTTTCAATAATTCTTTACATTCTTTATGATGAATTAAAAGACTGCACTTTGAAAGTACACAGGACTGACGAAGATATCAATTATACCTATACTGTACCACTGACTGGAAATGAAAAATTAAATACAATGAACTTACCTATAAATTTATCAGGATATGTATAGAGGTGGGAACAGGAGTAACATAATACTGGAATATTTGAAAATACAACTTAAAAATATATTCAGGCATTTTACTAGCACTAGTGGTAGCAGCATACTATGCTCTCAATTATTGTTCTGAGATTTCCAATGAGGCTGTATGATAATGCTGTATTTTTCAAGGACAGGATCCTGTTTTGGACTATCTAAGTAATGTAATATCCTTTAAAAGACCCGACATATCCTACTACAGGGAAAAACACCAAACAGGCAAAGTCATAGGTTAGGCTCAAGAAAATCAAATGCATTAAACAATAAAAAAAATAGACAAATTAATACCTGAATATACAAAATATTATCACGTGTTAATTAGAAATAACACAGTTATAAGTAATCTTATATAAATATATATGTTCAGATTCATGAAGAAAAGGAACTACAATTATTAAATATCAATTGTTATTACAACATAAATAAATTAAAAGACATATACAACCAGTCCTTATGAACATCTTTTTTTTATATAAGATACTTAACAGGTCAGTCTATTATTTCTTCCCGCTTATCTGGCTTGTACAACACTGCTTTTCAAATAGAATTAAGTACTGACGCCTACAATATTTTATGCTGAATATGTAACTTGAAATTATCTTAACAGCAGCTTACAAATACATGGGAAACGTCTTGTGGCACAATGTTGTATGATAAGTTATAATTTTCCATTCTTCTACTATGTCAGAACATAGAATGGAACAACATTTCTCCTTTCAATTCAACAATATATTGTCAATTTCAATGATATTACTGTAACTATTTAACAGGTGACAATAACTGGTATATACATACATTAGTTGTACAACATATATGTGTATATATGAAACATTATGTCTACTTTGCTTTGTTGAAAAAAAATTATGATTATTATTATTATTGTAGTTGAAGTTATATTTAAAAAGAAATAAAAAATAGATGCAAAGAAACAACACATGTGTATTTCTTTAGTTCTCCTTGTACCATAGCCACAGAAACAAGAATAAATGTAAGCTACTTTAAGTAGAAGAATAGGCAAATCAACAACCTGGACTTCATGCAGTCAAATAATACTGTCAAAATTCCTACTGCACATTACATTTTTCGTTAACTGCATATCCAGACAGCATTTCTCATTCTCATTACATAGCAAATGTGAGTAAAGAAAACAAGCAGTGTTTGTATTGTCGTTTTTCCACTATCCTATATACACTTAATGACTGTACATATAAGCCAATCCAAAACTTATTCAAATTTGTTTGCAAAAATAAATTCAATTTCAGATTAACAGTCACTATCACAAAACTTGTTCTCAATATATAAATTACTTCAAAGATACAAGTATTTTCTTTTATAATATTGACAGTGTGACGTTCCTTATGATGGATGCTGCTATCACGGTAGTGCCAGCACGTTGCCATTGGTTAGATGTTGGTTTAGCTAACCAAGAAATACTCCTGTCCGGTATTAATCTGACATGTATGGGTATTTCCATTCTGTAATTGGTACAAACGTTTCCTTTATACTCTGGGGTGATGACCAACGAAGAACATAATGTGGTCCTCCTGCCTTATCATTTGTGCCTGTGTACAGAAAGGACATACTGATATAAAACATAATCAAAAAAAGAAAGCACAGAATTATGCATTATTATATAAATAAACGATGCAAAATATTTTGCACATACTTTCTCATAAACATATTAAGATTTGAACTATTGAAGTTTTTAGATTTATGAAATAAACTAGTATGTACCATTAAAAAATCAATGTAACACCTCCATAAGCCTATAATGGTCACATCTCGTGTTTAGGTTTACCAGTAGGCTATTGTAATCATTAATTCATGTCCACCTGTTTCTATTGTTCAGTAACGTCTTCTTGATTGAAATTGAGTTTAATCGATTGTGATATTGGGTGACATAGCAGCGATAAGTTATGGAAAGTAAACAAGTCCTAAAAGCCAGGCAATGAAGAAACCATAAAAACCTAAGTCACTGGCTGACTCTAAGGTCTGAGATTTGAACCGAGGACTTTTTACCTCAGCCCCTCGCTCGAATTGGTTTTATTGTGTTATTAAGACTCAGCCTATATTAGCCTATACTGCAGTTCACAAAAATAATTATAGTTTTCTTGTAACTATGTTAAACAAAAAATATTAATATTTTAATTGATGATTCAACATTCTGCATTATGTCATACTTCCTTAGTTTTTATATTGATACCAATTCATTTTATAAAAAAAATGTTCATTTAAACTTCCTCTATAACTTTACTGTGCTGAAGTTTTCATGTATTGCCTACTGTAATGGAGACAGTCTAGGAAAATGAAAGTAGACATGATTAAAGTACCCTTTAAGTAATTTTTACAAAAACAAATAAGGCATTTTATTAGTCATAGTGTCATAGATAGAAAATTTGAAATTTGAATTTTTATTAAAATCGTTAGAGCCATTTTTTGAGAAACTGAAATTTTGAAAAACATTTTCATGAAAATTCCCCTTAATGTTTATATTATAGAAATCAAAATTTAGGTGGTTTTATAAAATTTTAAGAAAGTCCTTGATTTAAAAAAATTAAAAAAAAATTGCCATTTACCCAATACACTTGTCCACAGAGAGATGGACATCTATTCAGTTTTTGTTTCTAGGCATCCTATAAAATCTTAGGCATTTATGAATTGAAATGCAAAGACAGCAGAAACTTTTCAAAAGAAATTTGAATGTAAGACACAAGGAAAACTTAAGGAACATCAAACATTAAATTTGGAGGAATAGGCATTTGTCATTTAAGTGATATCTGCTTCCCTTCCTTTATTTTATTTTTTTTTTTAATGGTATTTTTAACTTTTTCCAAATCACTTTTCCAGTCCCTTTTTCCAAATCACGGTGACATGGTAAAATTATGCTATCTGTCTGAGGGGACTGATCACTGGAAGTTTACAACTAATAACGTACAACCACCTGATAAAAAAAGAGCTGGGATAGATTAAGTACACATCACATTTTTTTATGCACAATGTCTTGCTTTACAACAACACGAAACTGGTTCTTAGCTTAATGCCATTTCATCTGCCACCACTGGCACTTTAATGGGTAACACATTCTTTAAAATTAATGTAGGTTTATGACTTGGATGCAAGATGTGCCAAGCCCACAAATGTATTTCTGACGCCATCATCAATGTATACAACAGGAGATTCCTGATGAACTGATTTCCTACATCAACACATCAGTTTGGCTATTCAATGTGGGAATATGTCCAGCATTTTGGGGACTTTCGCAGATTTTACCTTTTTAGACAAAGTTTTTATTTTACTTAGTTTGAATATTTGTAACCATTACATTTCTTCCTCTACTTAGTGCTGGTATATTATATTGTACTCAATTTATCCGGAGTCATAATTGATCGTGCTTGAGAAATTCTTATTCGATTTGCCTCCAAACGCTGTCTATGCTCTTCATCAGTCTCACTGACTCGACAAGCATGTATTTCTCTTGCGTTGCGTGTACTCTGACCGATATTTCAACACCTTATTGGCGGCATTTTTCCAAAGACACAAAAATAATCTTTTCAACACACCACTGTTAACACAATGTTCAAAATGTCACACTTCTATTTCTTTTTATGAATTTTTATGGCTTGGTTGCAAGACTCACACTTTTTTTTTTAAATGAAAATATGTGACAGCAGAACTCTCAAACTGTGCCTATGTCACACTTCTTTTTGTCACATTTCTATTTTGTTATGTAATCATGTGACAGCAAAACTCTCAAACTGTGCCTCATTTCACATTTCTGACTTTTTCCGTGGATTTTCCAAAAATTTTCTTTCATACAAACCTTGTCCTGACAATTACGAACACAACAACAAAACATCAGCCAAATCGGTCAAGCCATTCTCAAGTGATGCCCCGTCATACATGTGACAATTGATTTCTATTTATATAGATAGATAAAAGTGAATATTTACAACAAAAAGAAACAAACAAGCTGAAAATCTGTCACTGCACGTCTGCAATCTGAAGATGACATAAAATTATTAGAAACTCTGCAAAAACCGAAAGAATTGACTATTTGGGTATGAATGAATGAAAATAAATGGGTTGAGCCCTTTCGGTCCCATGCACATAGGCCACATAATTGGGCCCACTGTGCCCCTCTTCCTGGAGAACTCATTCAATCCCGTTGCCTTCAAGAAGGACAGATTATCTGAGCCCAGGAGAAAGTGTCTGACTGTGGCAAGTGCTTCGCAGTCGCACAATATGTGTAGAGAAGACTCATCTTCCCTACCATACTTCCTACATGTAGGATCCGCACTCAGCTTCATCACATGTAGGTGTCTCTTTAGGGTGTTGTGTCCTGTTAACAGGCCAACTACACTCTTAAGTTGTGCAGAATCCTGCTGTTTTTCTTGTTAGGTCGTGCTGTGCTGTGTTGAAGTGATATTCAATCTAGAACCTCATGTATGGCCAAGACTGTTTGGGTAAGTCTTCATAAAAAAAATTAAAAATAAAATAATAAAATAACTTTCTAAATTTTGAGATTCCAGAGGGCAATGGAACCTCATCTCTAAGCCGATACACCCAGCAAAGACATCTACCATTTTCCTGACAAACTCTCATGCAGACAAGAATTTCTGTGAAACATCTTCTGTATAAGTGAAAACTTATAATACTCAAGTTGAGTGGTAATCCTTCTTCTTCGTCTTGTTTGGTTTAACGCCCTTGTGGGCCTTGACCTCCTCTATGGCCTTCCTCCATTTCTGCCTATCTTTCACCATATCCCTCCAGTTTCCTATTCCAAATCTGCTCAGGTCGTTTTGTACGCAGGTTCCCCATCTTGTCCTTGGTCTCCCTCTAGATCTCTTTCCTTCTGGTGTGTTAATGTATACCTTCTTACCTTTCCTTGTGCTTTCCATGCGCATGATGTGTCCCAGCCACCTCAGCCTTATACAACTGATGTAAGTTTCCAGATTCGAGTCTCTATACAGCTCATACAGTTCATTATTATATCTGCTTCTTCCATCCTTCTTCGGTCTTGACTGCACCATAAATCCTTCTTAGTATCTTTCTCTCGAATACTGCTATATGATTACATATGTTTTTATTTAAAACCCAGGTTTCTGCTCCATATGCTACAATTGGTCTTATTAGGGTTTGGTATACTTTGATTCTTATATTCCTAGAAATTATTTTTTTAATTATTGGTAATAGAGCAAAATATGCTCTATTAGCAAGACTTGAGTGGTAATCCTATTCAATGTTAATATTGTACACAGTATAAAATTTACTATTCGTTCAATACTGTCCATTTGATCAAGACACACATTCTCGAACGATGCATATCCACTAGATCGAACTTTGTTTATTTCATGTCTTGGCAATATGGATCAAGTACAGGGAAGGGAAAGAACTGTCATGCTATATACAGTATTACTTTTGTCTCCTCACTACTTGTACCACACATCAAATTCTCTTAAGAACTGTGTGGTATCACTTCTCACTTGACATGATATTATAGTCCATGGGGGGAAAGTTGAAAAATGGCAACAGATATATCCTATATTATATTGGTATTTATATTTAAAAATCATGATTTCACATAGTTAAATTCTTTTTGATGAATCTTGATTTTGGTTTACTTCATGAAAAAAGTTGGATTCTTGTTTATTAACACACACAGTATCTAGAAATAGTTCCCTAAACATTTTGAGGTATATTTCATTAGGCCATATTCAAAACTTACCTGACATTCTGCCTCCACCAAATGGTTGTTGTCCAACTACAGAACCTGTAGACTTATCATTAATGTAGAAATTCCCAGCAGTCTGCTTTAATTCTTCAAGTGCATACTGTAAGAATCGTCTGAAAGTTAGGAAAAAAAAAAAAATTAATGCCTCATTCGGCCAGGATTCATTGCATATTCATATAATTCATTACAAACAGTCCATGTCATGGTTTCCTTACTTCATGAGTATAAAAAAATACTAAACTCAGTGGCGCTACATCCCTGGAGGGACTTGGCCTACCACCGACCGCTGCATCATCTACCACTGGCAGATGGCAGGATTGGGGGGCATGTGGTCAGCATGCCGACACCCACGGCCATTAATGATGGTTTTCATGACCGGAGCCGCTACTTCTCTATCAAGTAGCTCCTCAATTTGAATCACGAGGCTGAGTGCACCCCTGCCAGACCTCCCTACCTCAGAAAAATCCAAGGAGGTACCGGGATCGAACCTGGGCCGACGGATCTGTACTCAGCGACGCTAACCACAAGACCATGCCGGCGGTCACTTCATAGGACGCTGCAATTACCATTGGTACATAGGATAATGCAGTGAATTTATCAATAACAAGATCAGTATTCAGAATACAAGGACTACTCAAGATCTCTCAAAATTCAAAGTAGTGCACGACTGAGTGGCAGACTGAGAAAATGCAGCTAGGTGACACTGCAGGGATCTTTCGAAACAGCTTCTTGATGACCCAGACTTCCTTTCCAAGGATGTCAAAGGTTTTTCCGAGTTTGAATCAAAATTTCATGCAGATGCACCTTGTCCCTCACATGTCACTGTGACATTGCAATGAAAGAAAACACAACGGAAAAATGCTCAAAGATACTAAATAAATGCACACACTCAGAACGAGGTTTCTTGATAAAATGACTCACAAGAGATGTATGAAATATCACCTTGCAGCATTTGCTCAATCGTGAGCCATTTATGAATTTCAGGTAACTTTTGGATAGCACCTTATAGATTATACTAGAGTTCAACGGAATGAATAATTCTTCAGTAAAATTATAAAATAGCAAATTCCCTATACTGATCTAGATCACGAATTGAAGGATATTTGTCACCACCATAATTTTAAACACAAACAAATTTGTTCACCATAATGCCATTTCGTGATGATTTTCATAGGATTTATTGCAAAACTTTGTTTCTTTATATCTACTTTTATCAATACTAATTACATAATCTCCAGTTTAATTAAACTTGTGACGAAATTCAGTATGTACTTGATTATTCTGCCAATATACCATTAACCAGGGCCGTCGCGTGGGCGGGGCGAGCGGGGCGATCGCCCCGAGCGCCGCGACCAGGGGGGCGCTGTGGCAACGGCAAAAATAAAACAACAAAATTTGAACAAATAAGTAGGATGTACATAACATATTTTTTAAAGTTAGGTATAACTGAATTTTGAATATTACGTTGTATGTTTTTATTGAACAAATAAATATTTCACACCAATAACTTTAGGTCTATATTTGCTAAGTTATCCGAAAATAAATATTTCCTTATAAAGACATATTTACGATGAACTTCCGTCACAGGAGAGACTGAATTCTCTGGCCATCTTGTCCATTGAAAACGACGAAGCACAAAAAATAGACTTGAAGGAAATTCTAACGACATTTGCTCGTGCAAAAACCAGGCGAATGCCATTTAATGTTTAGTACCTTATCTTAATTTGATCAACGCTGTTCCCTTTTCTATATTCTATTCAATGTATGTATCGAGGTTTCCCACACTATTAATTTGTAGTCCAATAATAACGTCTATAGCATTTTTTAAGATTGTTAAGATTTTCTAACATTACTGAACTTGTATTAATTTGATTTTCAATACAATCTTATTAAAAAAATTTAAATAATTTTATTTCTGGTATTTTTGTAAGGTAATCCGATTAGGTGTCTCTTTTGGGCACAAAAACACAGACAGCGACGCAACCCGATGCGCAACTTGGCTAACGAGCGACTGGACGCGATGCGGCTTGGAACTTGTCCAGTCCACGTCGCATCGCTCATTGCGTGTTTAATCCCAAATGTTTATATGTATTTGATAGTGTCGCATCACGTCGCTCGCTGTGTGTTTGTGTTTGAATCCTTACAGATAGGTGGAATGTCGGGTGGGTGCACGTGAGATTGAGTTTGGGGGGGGGCGCCTGACGAAATCTTGCCCCGGGCGCCAACATACCACGCGACGGCCCTGCCATTAACTAATTTGATAGGTGATTCTAGATTCTTCCTGAAAATGAAAGATGTTGATTTGAAGAGTAGATGTTAGTTAAGTAGTACTGTTCAGAATTAAGAATGTGCAGAAGTAATTTATTTATGAATATTTAGTAATTACATGGGTCATACTGAAGTAAATAATTTGTTAGTTAAATGTGAGATGTAGGTAAAATAAACAGCAAAGCAAAGAAACATTGTGACAATACAACCACATGCAAACCCTTGTGGTGGTCATGAGTCATGACTAGAGATCCGTGAAATTTGTAATATGTGATAACGCAAATTGTTCTCAATTCGACAAATATTTGTGGAATTTTATTAGACTGCCGCCTATAACCCCAAAAACAGCACTTCTGAATCGCAAAATTACACAACTTTCACATAATCCAAAAAGTAAATATAATACCAGGTTTTATACGAATTTTGTCAACCATATCGTTTTATTTGGATGAATTAATCCATTTTTAAATAATATTTTCGTAATTTCCACCATTTCTGTGTGATGTGAAATGAAGACAACGGCTATGATGGCATAGAAGAATATTTTCTCATGGAGAGGTAGAACAACAAATCTTCACTTCAAAATGAACAGCTCACTGAGAAACCCAAAGGAATGAAAGAAATGAAATTTAGGAACAACATACCGAGTAAACTCTGGCACTATCATAATCTGTTCCATAAATTCCAAGCCCTTTGATAAAGCAATTTTTTTTTTTTTTTTTTTTTTTTTTTTTTAAAGTTGAAAGAATATAAATTTAATTAATTTTTTTAAATTCATCAAGATGTCTATTACAAAAATCCATAACAAGAACCATTCAATTTTCAAGTAATTTTTGTTTGCAAAATCCTTGCAGACATAATTCATTATGAACTTACAACAAAATCAAAATTTCTTTTAATAAACTAAAATATAAGCGGTGGGATGTTTGATTTAAGCTGAGAGTAACAATAGAAATTACTTGAGTAGTTTGTAATACTTGTAATTGATGAATAATAAGACTTACATTCTATATCTAATTTTTAAAATAATACTGCAAAATGAATAAAAACCCCCAAATATTAACATTTTAAAACAAATTTTCACTAAAAATAAAAACACTTTCACAGACCACTAGTCATGACTGTAGTGAGGGAAGGTGTTTGGATAATAAAACCTGTTTCATCTAGCAGCAGACTGACTGATCCATTGCAGTAGGGGTGGGAGGGTATTAAGAAAAACACAGGGGAGAATATGCTTCTTTCTTTGCTGTCACATAAATAAAAGAAACATATGGCTCATGGCAGGCACCCAGTACATTTATCAACACTGGTGTTCCTAGTATGTTGCCAAACCAGGGGTGAAAGTCAACATTTTACACAGGACAACTTCCAGCTTTTTTCTCTCCAAGCACAGTTTCCCAAGCTCACTCTAACAACCCCACATTCTCACACTCTCCCCTGCCCATCAAAGCCTCTTTGGTTGGTTTAAAGACTGGAGAGAAGTATAGTGTTAAATTGCATTTTGTTTTGTTATTTATTGTTCTGAAAGATTATATAAATATGGTACTTTGTCTGAGAAGCAGATAGACATACTTGGTAAAAACAAAATGGCAGCCCACTGGAGAGCACTGGATTTCAAATGTGATATTGAAGGTCTAACTTACACGAAACTACTGTTTTAGACTCACATTTGAATGATACAGAATTGTTAATTGTTAATGTGCTTGAAATGATAGGTTCTGATGTAATTTCAATACGTAAATTGGAATATATACAGTATGTACAGTATATATGTATATGTATATATACAGTATACGAGGGTTATCCAGAAAGTAAGGAACGTTTCCACCTGATGCCGCCAGGCGCGCGCCAATAGCGTATACAATGGTGTGCTCGTACTCGGCACCTGAGTCAGCGTCCAGCTGTGCCAACGGGAACATCTCTGCGCTGCCCCTTTTTTTATTATTCAAATTTGAAATGTGTGCTGCAATCCAAAATCCCGCCAGTTGTGAGGTGCGGTATGTGATTCGTTTTTTGTTGGCAAAAAACTTAAAACCAATAGAAATTCATCGGGAACTGTGTGAAGTGTACGGGAACAATGTAATGAGTGTGTCAAGAAGTGGTGTATTCAGTTTAAAAATGGGCGAACAAACGTTCATGATGAAGAGAAGAGTGAACGTCCGAGCATTGTGACTGACGATCTGGTCGCCCAAGTTGACAAAAAGATTCGTGAAAACCGCCGTTTCACAATAACTGAACTTTCTCGATGTTTCCCACAAGTTTCACGGACTTTACTTTTTGAAATTGTTTCACAGAAGCTTCACGACGATGAGGAGCTCCAGGTACGCGTCACTGAGTGGCTGAGATCACAGGTGGCAGAATCCTATGACACAGGAATTTCAAAGCTTGTCCACCGCTTGATAAGTGCCTGAATTTGTATGGTGATTATGTTGAAAAGTAGTATTTTAGTCCCTCTTTCACATGTATATAATAAAATGTTTTTCCTGTACTTGGTTTTTTTTAATTCCAAAACGTTCCTTACTTTCTGGATAACCCTCGTACATATATTTTATGAACAAGGAATAACACATAGCAGAGACTCCTCACACTTGAAGAAACAGACCAAGTTATGAAATTTTACTGCATTCTTCCCAATAGCAATTCTGCAGTAGTAGTAAGCCTGCAAGAGATCTTCCAGTTAAGGTAACTGGAAGTTATTATCAACAGCTTTTATCAAGAGGTGATAGTATAGGCCCTTTAGTTAATTACTCACTAGAAGTAAAATTTGAGACTTCAGAAAACTTATTTGTAAACTTTTTAATGACACAATCTACTTACTGATCAGTAGCAAAGATAGCTCCGGTTAAAGCATAAGGTGTTGAGTCTCCGACTAGCCTCAATGTAGATTCAATATCCTTATCTTTGTATGGGTATATTGTGAGTACAGGCCCAAAGATTTCCTCTACCATGATTCGGTCTTCGGGATCTTTTGATTCAACAATTGTAGGATCAATGAAATATCCTTTGCTGTAATGTTAAAAACACAATTTAATACAGAAACTGTAACTACAGAATATTTACGAACGATTAGTTGAGTATTCACTGAGTAACGATTACACTGTATTTGGGAGGGAAAATAATTTCACAATTAAAATAAGGCACAATTTAAAAAGCAATGACCTCTATTTCTTGCAGAATTATCTACTGTAAAAATACTTCATCTTTTATTAGATTAAATACATGATATGACCATCGCTATTCATTTTTAGAGGGACTGAATTCATATAATGTTGAACAATAACTTAGATGTATTCATTATCAAGATGACAGAAACGAAGTTAATGCTATTATCATGGGAAACTTCAACAGCGTTGTCTAAGAAGGATACAAGTAACAAATTATGGAAACCTTTGGACTAGGGAGAAGAAATGATAGAGGCAGGACTTCTGTAAACAACATGATTTGATAATAACCAACATCCAGTACAAAAAGAGGAAGATGAAGTTGTACACTTGGTTAAGTCCTGGAGATGCTAACCAGTAACAGACTGATTATATCCTCTTCAAGCAAAGTTTCTGGGGAAGTGTGAAGGATGCAAAAACTCTACCAAATGCTGGTATAAACTCAGACCATAATCTCCTTGTGGCGAACATTCAGACAAGATTCAAGCAGGTAAGACAAAAAATGAAAACAGGCGGAATTTAGAAAAAGTACAAAGTGAGTCTCTGGGATAAAAATTTGATGTAATGACTGAGGTGAACAGAAGTGCTGGGAAAGAGTGAAAGACTAAAGAATACTTGTTGGAGACACTGAACAACAATATTGGGAAAATGGAAAGAACTATTAAAAAACCACGGATAACACAAGAAATGTAAGAGAAGATGGAGCAAAGAAGGAAACAGGGAAACATCGATCTTGAGTACAGGAAACAGAACAATGAACCAAGAAGAGAGACTGATAGTGCAAAAGAGAAATACATGAACGAAACCTATGATGAAATCACGAACCTTCAACAAAAAGGAAGATATGGCCTGATGTATCAGAAGATGAAAGATCTAACTTGGAATGAAAATAAACGAATCTGGACACACTACACAGAAGAGCTAGACATAAAAAATAAATAAAACAAAAGACAGACTACAAGACACTGAGATGGAAACAGAAGATAAGATAGAATAAAATAATAAATAATAGTAAGTAATAAAATAATAAAGAGCATAGTAGAAAGAGCCATAAAAGATATGAAGAGAAGAAGTGAAGATCTACTGAAGGAAGTTGGAGGAAATGGGCTGAGAAAATCAACACAACTCTCCAACAGGATCTACGAAACTAGAGAGTGGCCAGGGGATTTTTTCGATGTGATTATGACTCTCATAAAGAAGATACAGCAAGCCAAGAAATAGTGATCACAGAATCATCAGCAAACTTATAATATTGAAGGTTTTAAAATATTATAATTGCAATCAACTCAACTGTTTAATTTGGCTTGAATATAATAATTATAATAAGTTTAAAAATTAACCTTGGATGATAACTACCATTTCCTTTCAATTCTCCTCGGCAAGTATTTGCATGACTTACCTATTATCATATTTCCCTCCACCTATAACTTCGAGATTCTTAGAGCTCTTTGCATGTTCTATGTAGCCTTTTATCCTGTTGAATGCTTTGTCATCAATAACTGCAGAAGTAAAACTGTCAAATTCCGTTACATCGCCAATTTTAAGTTTAGCTCGTTCTGCTAAAAGACCAGCTTTAATCTGGAAGAGAAAAAATGCATGTGAATTATGTTATTAGTAAACAAGAAGGAAAGATATTACAAAATTGATAAAAATATATACAACCTTATACTCTTACTAAAAGCTTTTCTGGGATCAGATCACAAACATTTAGCATTCATAAATAAAATATACCATATACACATTAAAACAATGGTTGTCACAATATTTAAATTGTCAATTGTTTATGATGCTGCCTTCAGTCCTTCCTCTTCCTCTTCATTCTACAACGTTTTGCTAGAAGCATACACAATTGAAAATACAGTGAAACCTCAGCAAGACGCTCTTAAAAAGAGGCATGTAAAAATAGCGTATTACACAGGATCACGTACTAGCGAGAGTGGGTCATTTTTAGATCTTAAAAACTTTAAAACTATGATATGAATCAAAATAAACATTTGTTGAATCAAATTAAGGATTAAATACAGTAATTATGCTGGGGGGTATTTTATATTCTTCTTTCCTTTCAGAAAAATGTAAGAACAAATACAATATAATTGTACAATTCTTAAACCGCTTCACAATTTTTCACTATTTGTTCTAAGTGTCAAAGAAGGGATTCGTAATGATTCCACCAACTGTTTCTGATTCATACTGTGTTTTCATCACGTTTTTTGGAGAATTTCTATTGAGATTTAAAATTGACAGCAAGGAGGACTGTGGAGGACTGAATCCGTGCTATGAATATTCTTCCAGATACTCAAGAGTTGCATTCCATTCTATTGAACATGCGGGAGGTAACAGTAAATATAGAAGTCTGGAAAATATTTTCTCAGTATCCTTAAAAGCAGACGAAAGAGAGTATTAAACAAGATGACGAGCGTATTAAGAGGTGGATTTTGTATAGTTTTATATAGTGATGTCAAGGGACAGGATGAAAAGAGCATATAACGCAAGATAGTGTAACAAACGGGCATGCATTATCGGGGTTTTACTGTATTTTAGTACTGGGAACTAACATACTAATGCAGCAGTCTCTTTATTACCGTAATTTGTATGCCAAATTTACAGTGAAGCCCTGTTAGTCACAGAACTAAACCTCTAAATATATTTTATCCATTTCTGCTATCTACACCATTTGCTGTATATACTCATGGATAAGTTTTGCCTGTTAGGTCCCCACCCTAATTTTAAGGTTTATTTAAAATATTTTATGTTATTTTAAATTGTAAACATTGTTTAACAGAACTCTCTCCATCTATGTAAAGTTTCATTTTATACAGGGCAAGCACATTATGGTAAATATTTAGGGGCTAGAATGTTATAGAAGTTAACTTATATAGGATATCACCAGATGTCATCACTGTCGTTCACTTCCCTTTTGTACAAATTCATAATTATCAATTTCCTTCATTTTAACCACTATAAATACTATTATTTCTATCACTATTATTATCGTGTACATGCCTGTTAATCATTTACAATATTAAAAATAAAATAAATAACTATTTCGGCAATAAAAATTTGGTTCAGTACGTAGATATAGGCAGTTATGATTTTCACAAAGCACAATCATACGCCAACACGATATTTAGTTTCGCTAAAAACATTACTTACGAAATTCATTTTTCTCCATTCATTCAAAGTCTGCAACTCATCAAAGTGAAGAATTTTTAAATATTAGTTTACTATTTGTCTTTTGTATTTTCAACTTCAAGAGAGATGCAAAATAATAAATAGATCACAATTCAATAGGCAGATTTGTTTCTGTTTCTGGTACTGTATGTCATTTGTCATATGTCAGGCAGCTGTTTTAAAACAAATTGTTGCCAACCAAAAGAGCCTGAATTCCATTACATATGAAATTAACAAAATGTTTTTTTTATTACTATTTTAAGCACAAGCAATCTGAAATTATTTTCCTTTTAAAATTCTAATGCAAAATAACATAAAATATAAGAACTTAACAGGCTCACACAAGTACCAAAACTCGCTAGTGCCCAATTTGTTAATTTCTTACTTGCCTTGGTAAGTTCTATATAATGGTCTTACATCGTAAATAACTATTAAAATATAACCAGTGCTGATTTTCGAGAAATAAGTTAAGTGGCAGTCTCAGTTTCAAAAAAGTTGGCTAATATTTTGTTAGCATCCTTATGTTCTGTTTTAATCTGTCCAAAGTAGAAAAATGAAATTGTTAACCACTCTTGTTCTATAAAATGGCTATCTTGGCTACCTGGTATTGAGCTGTGACTTGTAGCAACATGGTGTGGGTGTGTATATGTGCATCATGTGTTGTGCATGCTTTGTGCATGAAAACCTACATGCTTGTGATTTATTTTAACTTTGTTACCGTACTTCTTTTTGATTATAGTTAATGAACAGCAGTAAGTAATTCTGATTCAGTATTTAATTATTACACTTCCGGTATTCACAACAACTGCTACAGTTGTTAAATCCTATTGTTCATTAGGTTGAACTTTTTGTTCACTGACGATCAGAAATGTTTTATTTTCTGATTCATTATAAGTATGCAATTAAATTGCCAAACTTTTGAACAGCATAACTTTGAGGTGGAAACGAAGATGTGTGACAAGGAAATAGCATGTCACCACGGCAATTGAAGTTAAATGCAAACGATTAAAATATAACCAACATAAAAGTTGTACATTAACTGTTGCAGTAAAATTTCAGAAGCATTTTACTTATTTTTTGTACTCCTTTTATTATACAGTAGAACTTGGTTATAGTGACATCCAAGGGACCATGAAAATTGTTCTTATAATCAAGTGTCACTGAAAAAAAATAAAACTGAAGATGAAAATTAAAAAAAAGAAATAAACTGACAATACAGTAGAGCCAAGATAATTCGAGCCCCGGTATTTCGAGGATCCATGTAATTCGAGCTGGTCTTAAGAAAATTAAATTTTCCATAAAACTAGAGTAAAATCTCGTTTTTATACGGTGTCGGCATGTAATGTTTACGCACTTCCGAATGTGTTACATTTTGAGCTTTCTTTCAATTTTTCCATGTACAAAAATGCAGGTAAAACTGTCCCACGTTAGGGGTTTTGTTCATAATACACAGAAATGGTCTTAGCTTTTGACTGCAGGTATTGTTTATTTATTTTTAAACCATTATTGTGCTCATTAAACATTTATTTATGATTTACCCATTGATTTAGTGATATTTCCGTATAGTCCGAGTTTCTTGTAATTCGAGGTAGCCTCAGCCCCAATTAGCTCGAATTATCAGGGTTCTACTGTATTTTGATGCAGATTTTACCAACTAGTATAACATAATTTCATACAGTACTACAACTACTGTATCCTGAAAAATAAAAACACCTGAAAAAATATTGTATTACAATAAAAAGTCACAATAATGTTCAGTAATTGAAACAAATACAGTACTCACAGGGATTACTAACTAAAGATGAAGAAATGAAAGAATCTGTAATTGTTTTTTCTTTTTCTTTTCTTTCTTTTAGTGAAATTCTGAACTTGTAAGTAATGTCCAATTCTCACACAATATCTGATGCAGCTTCATAAAAATGATTAACTATTTTAAATGCTCGAGGAACTTCACTTAATACTGACATATTCACTTCTACTTTGTTGAAACCTTTTAATAAAGCTTCGTCTACATTATTAGTTCTAATTTCCTTAGCCGCTTTATTTTAATTTCTTTATTTTTCCAAAAGCACTATCAATTTTATCTTTGTTTTTCCAAATCATTTTCCTAGCCCCTAACTTGACCATTATATACTAATTTCTGTATCGGGATACTGACAAGAGAAAAGCACGGTGTATGGATGTCGGCATTCCATTAATAACTTTCTAAGCCCTTTACCTGGACAATAGGTTTTGTTCAATGTATAAAAGAGAATCATATTACTCTGTTGAAAAATAATTTACACCATTGCCAGATATCGTCGATGGATTTCTTGGAAAATGAGATAAGGAAAAAAACTGCATTAGAATTAAGACTAGAGTGATGTTATACCCAAGGTAGATTCATTTTATGTGTGTTGTATTAAGCAAAAATGAAAAGCATGTGTCTTATAAGGAATTAATTGGTACCACTGAATGTTTCACATTATAGATGTGATGTCACACTAATTCCAGATGAATATAAAAGTTTAACGGTATGCGTGGCAGAGCATTCCCCCTGAAAATAAGCACTGAATATATATATATATAAACAAACAAAAAAGTGGTATGGTAAATAGGCTCTAGGCCTATAAATAAGAGGAAGAAGAAGATTATTGGAATATCACGTTACAAGCAGTTTATTTGTAAAAAGTGTTTAATCCTGTTGAAAGAATAATATATGCCGTGAGAAGTAAACTGATTGTTATCTTGTAGATTGTCAGCCTTGCCTCCTACTCACCTCAAATACTAAATGTTCTACTCATGAAAAATCTTATTTAATTACTTTTACCATAACCTATAATTTTTCTTCAACAGTTTCCTATCACCTCAATCAATACTTTTATCATTCTCTGTATTATTTTTTTTATCTACACAGCTTGTTGTGTGATTGGAAACTGTCATCTTGAGCTATACAGTATATTACTGTGGATAAATATGACAAATATGTTACCTTAGGCCACAATGACTGTGGAACATACATTCTTGAGCAGGCTGAACACTTCTGGCCACAGAATTCAAAAGCAGAGCGAATTGTACCCATAACAACACTTGTAACATCAGCAGATGGATGTATAAAATGGTAGTTTTTACCACCACATTCTCCAATTAGCCTAGGATAGCTGCGGAATCGATTTATATTTTTTCCAACTTGGGTCCAAAGTCGATTAAATGTTCTGAAAATAAACAAAAGAATCTCACATTATGAGAATGTGACAATTTTAATACACAAATAGGCTACTTTAGAATCTCAATTTATCCACACTAATGTAGCATAGTAACTTGAGTAATAGACATCTGCTGTTTATTAAGTGCCAGTATGGTACGTTATGAGATTGTGTGTGGGGACGAAAAATGTCTGTCCGTCTGTCTGTCTGTCCGTGCGTCTGTACGCACCATAACTTAAGTACGCTTTTTCGGATTTTCATGAAACTTGGTATAAACATTCATAATGTCGATGGGAAGAACCCTATTGTTATTGAACCAAATCGGTTCACCAGTACCGGAGTAATGCCCAATTTAGTGCCTATTTTAATAGTATTATATTAGAAAGGCACCATAACTGAAATATGCTGTATCGGATTTCCATGAAACTTCGTATACGCATTTATGACGTCCAAGAGAAGTATCCTAAAGAATATGAACCTGATCTGTTGACCGGTACCGGAGTAAAACCCAATTTAGTGTCTATTTTAAAGACGCGGTAACTCAAACATGCTTTACCGGATTTCCATGAAACTTAGTGTACACATTTACAATGTCCATGGGAACATGTCTATTGATATTGGATAAAATCGGTTGAACAGTTTCGGAGTAATTCCCAATTTAGTGCCTATTTTATGTAAATATACATATTCGAAAGAATTTATGAAAGTCAAATCAGTTATCATGACAACATAGTCAATTGTTTTACTGTGATCTTATAAGGATTTGGAGATTAAAATGCAGTTGGCTATGACAAATAACATTGTTGCTTTACATACGCTTATCCAACTAGACTGTTAATCTGACCCTGGTGGACAAGATGGTAACGTCTTGGAGTCACATTCTGCAGTTCAATGGTTCAAATCCCGAGCCGACAAATTTGACTTTTTTATTTTTATGTGAGTGTGCGATTGTCAAGATATCACAAATCTGTACAGTACAGCTGATGCTGGATGATTTTTAAAAAAAAAACTAGACCTTTGTTCTTCCGTAAGCCCTGCTTAATGAATAAATCTGGAGCTTAACTTGGAAATCAATTAAAAAAAATACATGTTGTGCATATCATAATTGCAATGATAACTGATTAAACAAAAACATACTGGCACTTTGTTACATCAGTTTACCTGATTTTATTTAGTTGTTTGAAACAACCGACATTAAGAGTCCTAATGAAAATGCTAACTACTTTGCACACCTGCAAAATGCATTAATCTTGAGTCTTTAGTAGATATAATTGAATCTTCACTAAAATTAATGCAAACATCTTTTTCAAGATGTTCCTAGTTGTACAATGTGAATCATGAAATTATTTTAAATCCAGGAATAAAAGAATGTGATAAAACTATGAAAATCCCCGAACAGATTTTTATTATTATTATTATATATAGGGGTTTCCACAAGGCTGTGGTTTCCCTCAACCAAACAATGATATTGACAATAAGTAAACACTCGGCAATGATAACATAAATAAACACAATGCTTCTATCAAAGTCACACTTAATTTATTTTATTTCTCCACAACTGTCTGTCTAATGTGTCTTCAGCTTGTAGTCCTCTCTTGGGCATACTTTCTTTTACTCCATCCATCCAGGTTTCAGTTGGTCTTCCTTTCCTCCTTCTTCCATCAGGTTCCCAAGTCATTACCACTCTTGGCAACAGATTTAATAGTAAAACCAAAAACCGAAGACCAAAGTAGAATATTGTTACATTTAAATTATTGCAGAACAGCACCTTGGTTTTGTGGCAAATAAAGAGAGTGATATGTAGAATAAAACATTGACTCTGACAATGATTTCTGAATATTCTATTCTTAGTAGTCATTACAAATTAATTACAAGAGGCCTGAAGAGGTTTTAGAAATATTGTAAAAGAATATATTCAAAATTACAAACTATTTTGTACATGGGGATACAACAATTGCTGTACATAGACGAATAAACAAAAACAACAGTTGCTGCATATTTAAAGTCTTCTGTAGATCCCCTAGGTAACCTCCTCATAATCATATCATGCAATCAAAGATAATGGAATCCATACATTAAACTTGTCCCCAACTTTTCTTCTTCATGCACATTCATCAATAAATAAAAGAACTTAAACGCTATGTGCAAAAAAAAGTAGGAAAAACTTAGGAAAAAATGCTCATGTGCTTAAATTTGAACAATATTATTGGACAAAAAAATGCATTCACATCCCTCCATTCCACCTGAGAATTTCATGGAGAAAAGAAACAGAAAAGGCACTTACGGTACAGATCCCGTAAAGTTTATTCCAGCAAGATCTGGAGAAGAAGTTATGGAATCACCAAACACAGGACCATCCGCAGGCAAGAAATTGACAACACCAGGTGGTAAACCAGCTTCTCGCATTATCTTGAAGATTGTATAGTTAGAGAGCAGGGCTGTGTCTGAGGGTTTCCAAAGAACTCCATTTCCCTGCAAGATAAAGCTTTCGTTATTCTTAGCTGAGTCTCTAGCATTTAAGATTTAATATAGTGAGATGTTTACATGTTTCAAAGTACTATTCAATATTAATACTTATTACTATTACTATTTCTTATTGTCATTATTCTTTTTCTCTTTGGGGTTACAAATAAGTCCATAGACTTTTTACACCCTTTATATCTATGCATATTTCTTTCAACCATTAGTTGTGAGTTTTTTTTCTCTAGACAGTCTAAATTGTTCCCGCCTTTCTCTTCAGTTTTCCCTCTCGGTCAATTTACCACTTCAGAATTTTGGATTTACAAATGTTTCTGTTCTGAATGTTATTTTGTCTGATTAAAACCAGTTTAATTTCACCGATCCATTTGATGGTGATCATCATCATTGTCTTAGTCTTTGCCATTGTCTTAATCATTGTCATAGTCTCCTTACTTGGTGATTCTGATTATTATGAACTCTAGCCATAGCAGTAGAAATTAAACGAGGTTATGCAAAAAGTATGTTCTACAATAGTCAGTACTGTAAATCAGTTTCACAGTTTTATCTTACATAATAGTAAAAACATTAGAATGTTCCAGTCAGTACTGCAAGATAGGTCATATATGATTATGAAACAAACAATTACTTTACTTAAGTATTTGTTAGTCTTACCATCAGTGCAGGAGTAAATGCTAAGTTTCCTCCGATGGCAGTGAAATTAAAGGGAGAGACAGCAGCTACAAAGCCTCCAAGTCCACGATGCCTCATGGAGTTTAATGTAACTTTTGGATCTTCACTGATTGGCTGGTATTTTGTTAATTCCTTTGCAGCATGCGCATTGAACCTGCAATGTAATATAAAGTTTTATTACACACACACATAACTACAGTCGGTCAAATAAAAAACGTCGGGACTCGTATGCAGTTAAAATTAAAGTTTTAAGGCATTAGTTCACAAGTTTCCTATAAAAACATAAAATACAGGTCATTTTCGGAACATATGAGGCCATGCGACAGGAGGGAAAAAATGAAGAACGAGGGAAAAAATGAACAACGCGGAAAGCTCAACACACGATATTCAACTTAATGTATTGTCATAATTCATTTTGCTTTGTGTCATCGCCACCTACAAATGCTAAAGTGAGAGAAAGTGTAGTTAGGGCTGTAATTGACCTGCATTTTTCGGCCTCTGAAGCAGCGAGAAGGTTCCATATTTATGAAAGAGCAGCTCAGTGGTGGGAACTTTACTATAATGCGACCGGAAGTTTTCATAGGAAGCATGGATCTGCGGAAGGCCGCGTATTTCGATGCTAAATTGGTTGCAGAAGTTGAGCGTAAGTAATTGATTTTGCACTAGAAGTACCGGTATTATAAAATAAAATCTTTAAAAAATGCTCCTTGAATAAACATATTCCTCGCGAATCTATTAATTATTAATATCAAAAAAATTTGCAACCAAGAATATGGCGGATTTGAGGCATATAGTCACAGCCTTCTATACATGTTTGTTTTGGAACAAAACTGACTAAATAATCAAGAAAATACATGGATAGACAAGAGGCGTGTGTGAACCTAACCTTAAGTCTTCCTGTATATGTGCATATGCTAGTTCGTGATACTTAATCAAATACCGCCCGACGTTCTTTATTTGACCGACTGTACCTACAACTCAACAACGAACAGTAATCAGTAAATAATTAGTATTATGTGTTCGAATTATGACAAAGCCTTCTGGTAAAGTTTTATCTTGCCTGTTATTTTCCTTTTTGCCATTTGAGCCTTTTTTTCTTTTTATATAGCCTACTTTTTTTTGCCATTTTAAAAAATATTTTACTCTTTTAATAGTATTGAAAACATTCTGAGTTCGAACTAGGAACTGATATTAAGTGTCTTTTATATAAAAAAACTAAACTCCATGGTGCGACATCCCCGAAGGGACAAGGCCTACCACCCAACCGCTGCGTCCTCTACCTATAGGCAGATGGCAGGATTGGGGGCATGTGGTCAGCATGCCGACACCCACAATCGTTAATGGTGTTTTCCATGACCGGAGCCTCAAATTCTCTACCAAGTAGCTCCTCAATTTGAATCGCAAGGCTGAGTGCACCCCTACCAGACCTCCCTACCTCAGAAAAATCCGAGGAGGTACTGGGAATTGAACCCGGGCCAATGGATCTGTAGTCAGCGACGCTAACCACAAGACCACGCCGGCTGTCAGTGTCTTTTATAATATTCCCTAATTTAATTTATTATATGCAACCACATTATTTTCTATAAAAAATTGAATTATCCTGTTGAAGGGGGCTAAGGGACCCAACTTCAAAATAAACATTATATTTCATATTAATCTACTCATCAAACTCAATTTTTCAACTGATGCCATTTTTCCATCCATCCGTCTTCATGGTATTTTTATTTTAAAAATTCAATTGCAGACTTGTGAAAGTGACAGTGTGATTATGAATACAATTTAACTTTTCGAGTACAAATGTGTTATGAGAGCTATTTCGCATATATAACTTATTTGTATTCGGGAGGTCTTGGGTTCTAATCTGTACAGTATAGCCAACATCAAAAACCTCTATGGGGAAGCTCCAACATATGTACATATAAATGCAGTAACTAGGGAGAAAAAAAGGTTTTGCAATACCCTTTTCATTGCAAAATCTTCAGAATCAGAATAATTTATTATCAACATCTGTTGAAATCTCAGAATAATGCTTTTTCAAGATCAAAATCTTTTGGCTCTTTTTTAAAAGAATCAAGTAAATTAAGATAAAGTAATGCCTATACAGGCCATGGAGGCCCAGAGTGTTCCAGGAAGTTGAGGCTCTTAGATTTTGGACATTCGGCACGTGAAGGTAGTAAGGTTGTCAGCCTTACGCACCGGTTGCCTTTACTCCCAGGACTGCTCCTGGTACTCATTTCTGTTAGAGGCTGAGTCGAACCCAGGGCCTTAGTGCTACCAGAAGGATTAGGCCAATTGAAAAGTC
Source organism: Ectobius pallidus (assembly GCA_964059195.1). Classification (NCBI taxonomy): domain Eukaryota; kingdom Metazoa; phylum Arthropoda; class Insecta; order Blattodea; family Ectobiidae; genus Ectobius; species Ectobius pallidus. The sequence continues at coordinate 70,674,142 of CAXKWD010000004.1, read as the reverse complement.
TCAACGACCTCATCGGTAGAGATGTTTGTTTTTGTTGATTAGCGATAAAACGAAATTATGTATTCTGATGTCAAGATTACATTATCTTGACATATTAAGATGTTAGGTACCATTTGCGGGCAAATGCAAGTCGCTAAATAACGTGAACTTCGCAAATAAAACCACAAACGCCATAATCCGCTAAATAAAACCTACTTTTGGTATTTTTTTCATTTTCCCCATAAATCGGTACGGGTATCACATGACTCGCGCAAAATGCACAGGACAAAATTAACAAAACAGTTATTTGAAAACTGTTTCGCAAAATAACAGTTTCACGCCAACCAACTTCAGGAAGTAGTCACTGCTTCTGCTCCTGGAACTGTTATTTTGTAACTGCTTCATGTAGCAATCACCGTTTCTTTATAGCTGCTTCCCGGCCTGCACATTGTCTGGGACCTCATGGGATTATTTCCTGTAACTATGTAACCGCTTCCTGCAGCAATTCTTTTTGTAGCTGCTTCTTCTAGCTTTGTCTTAGCACAGAAATAGAAAAATAACACCATGGTGGCAAAACAGTTTCTTCCGCCGCAACAGAATAGCAGGTTCTTTTGAAACGGTTTCGTTTGAGAAGCAGTACCAGTTGAAACAGTTTTACAAAAAGAACAGTTTTTCCACAACTATATGCATGTATTGTTCTGTTCCATTGTGGTAGCCAACAGTCTTTTAAACTAACTGTAATTATTTTGCTCTAACTTCTACTTCTTGGCAACATTTTTGCGATCAACCAGAAAATTGAAACAAAAACAAAACTTTTAAAAATTGTTTCTGTAACCTTTTTGAAAAAGTAGCAGAAATTTTCTTGTTCTGTTGAACACATGCCTATTATTATTTATTATTATTATTATTATTAATCACAATAACAATAATAATAGGCCTAGGAATAATAATAATGTCCTAGTCTTTAGTGTCTTTAAAAAAATAAAAACACAAAACACCACCTTTTGAATTTTAAAACAACAAATCTTACAAAAAATAAAAACATTTTCAAACACCTCTACTCATCAGGAATCCAACCCACGACCTTCCGGTTTGTAGTGCAGCGCCTCAACCACTACGCTACGGTATACCCTATTAAATTAATTACTTTTTAAAAAGAATCGTGTAAATTAATTCCTATAAATTGTACCCACCTGAAGAAGTCTATCAGTTCAGCAGCAGCATCAATTTCTGCTTGGATTGCAGTCTTGGCTTGACCTAGCATGGTGGTTGCATTTAGCTGCATGCGGTACTTGTTTGCCATAAGATCTGCTGCTCTATGCCAAATTTTTAGTCTTTCTTCCAATGGAACACGATCCCATGTTACTTGTGCTTTTGTTGCAACTTCTATTGCCCGTTGTAAAATGTCCTACAACATACAAACACAATGTAAAATCAATCTCACCATTCACAGCATTCACTTCAGCTTCTTCACATGAAAATTTAATGGTAATCATGCTTTCTTTGTAAATAACAAGAATTGAAAAAGGTAAGCTGGAAGTGGTGATGGGCAGGAAAGGAAGAAAATGAAATAAAAAAAGAAAGAAAGGGGATGCAAGACTTCTGGCACTCTGTTGTTAACACTTCTCTGCTTGCAACATATCTGAAATATACATTAGATTTTTTTTTTTTTTTTTTTAAATAACACTGTTGACAAAATAAAACTAATTTTAATTGCCAGAGATAAAATTCTACTTTTCTAGACCAATTTTTCATTCAGATTATGTATACACCTTCCGTTTTTTCATATCACATACAAATTTTAAATTACACATAGTACATTAAATTGATAGAAATACATTTATATTTAAATTTTATCAATGTAATAACACATTTTTCACACCAAAAAAGATTAATTATGCTTTGTTATTAATTTTCTTAAGAATTCGACATCACTGAATACTATTCTGACAGTAAAAAAAATTGTTCGTTCTGGATTTAGAGGAAATTCCAATCTTACATTAACATAAAACAATTTTCTGCACAATAGTACAGTGAGTCCCACGCCAGAGTTGGCCAATGACACGGGTTCCTGCGGCAGGGCGGGCACAGCTCCAACTCCCGAGTGATCGGGTGAAATATCTACGCTAATAAAGCTGCGATCGGTGTAATGATTCTAGGTTCTCACATTTACAGTTAAAATTACAATGAAAATAAACATGTATCTCATCACAAGAGATGTTGGAATTGTTCTCCTCTTGTATCCACACAATACTGGCACCTTTTTTAGGAAATTTTCTTTCACGCGCATAAGTTCAGCTTCCGAACTGTGAAGGAGAAGATAAAGTTAATTTCTCTTGTGATATTGTCTTTAAGATCTTCTAATGTATGGGAAATTGACCTATACACTTTATTTTTCAAGTTTCCCCATAAATAATATTCACATACTGTTAGAAGAACTTAAAAACAATATCACATAGGCCTACCACAAGAGAAATGAACTTTGTCTTACTACACCAAATGAGAATTCTTTATATTGCAAGCCTACTTACCAATGGCTAAACTTAACATCTTAAGCCAGTAGGTACATTAGAGAAATTAGGTATCTCTAAATATCAGTTCCCCTAGTTAAGGCCATTGTTCAACTTCTTCACACATTCTTACGAAAAAGTGTATTTAATGCTGATCAAGTTGAGTTCCACTGTAATTTAAAATAGAATCATACAGCCAGATTAGATTTTTATTTGAATGTTTTAATATCTAAATTGGTGTTAAATTATCAGTTCTACAATGATATTCATGTTGTTTAAGAAACTGCCTCAAAAGTACTAAAAAGTAAATTGAATTTTTTCTGAATTTCAGACACTTCTTTAATTTTTTTTCAGTAGCTTAAAATGAAGACTTTTTAATACTCATGATATATTACAAAAAAGAAAATGCAGTAAAGTACAAAAGAATTTAGGTATTACAGAACTTCTATTTATGTGACAGTATTATTTGGTCATACTACAATATCAAATGTTTGTAAAATACCCAACATATTGAGAATTCTAATAGGGTTATTGATATTACGAGGTGTTTAAGTCAATCTCATATAATTTGAAATAGGGTTATTGATGTTTGAAGAGAAACACCTAATACAATTTTAATCCTAAAAGTATTAAGTTGACATAAAAGAGTTCAACTACTTAAAAATTCTTGTGAATACATAATTCATTACAACTTCAATCATTTTGGGGGTTTTAATTTTTACAGTAAGATGTAATCATACACGCTAATGCCCAGGAATACAAAAAGCTGTGGGATTCTATTGTCCTTTTCACATCATGAAGGCACAACCGCTCTTATGGAGTATCTGTGTGCTGTTGCCAGGTAGGTCTATTTTCAGAATATGAATACAGTAATGTGAAATAGGAACATGTATTTCTGTATGAAATTTTAGCATGATGGTAGACACAACAAGCTTATATTTTCGTTGCCTTTTGTTTAAATAATAAAAATTGGAATTGGAATCAGTATACCTGCCCGTTTAAACAAAAATTGTCTTGACATTTAAAACATATTTTAATTTCAATAATTCAGTAAACATTTATGAGTGGTAATACTTAGTACGGTATGCCAATCCGATACTTTTGATTGAATCTATTTTTCACAACGTTCCCTTGCTGCTATGTCTCTTCATAGCTTAATTAGTAGAACATCTGCAAAGATTTACACTATGTGAATTGCTGGAAGTAGGAATAACCACTCCCTCTCTCTCTCTCTCTCTCTCTTTGTATGGTACCGACTTGATTGTGTACTAAAAGATCCCTTATAAAAGATGATACAGACATGTTTATGACCTATTGACAAAGACCAGGAGGCGATGTTTTCACTGCAAGAATCTACAGTACGGTTATCCTACCGTCCCAATTTTTACTGTATTCATTTTGGAGGATTTAATACAGGCCTATCAGATATAGAAATTTATACAACTGGACAAAAAAAATCTGTATCAGTTGATTGAATTTCAGCTAAGTGTGCTTTGTACTTTGTTTTTTAAGAATTTAAGCAATGAGGATCTTAACTCAGGATGCTCAATTGAAAACCTCAAGTTTAGATAAGTATGCCTGTATACATCTGATGGAGAAGGATGAAATTACAGAACATAAACTTATGAAATAAATTTAAATGTGGAAGACACAGGTACCATGTCATAGTACTGACCTTAAAATTGATTGTGGAAGCATTAAATGAAGATGTAAAATATAAGAAACAACCAAGAAAAAAACAATAGTAGATACACTGATATGCCAAATTCTGCAAACTAAATTTGCAAACTGCAAGAACCTTTCACTTAAAAGACAAGACCATAGCCCTAGTGAGGAACTGCTTGTGCATGAAGATAAACTGTGCTTCCAAGGTAGATTCTTCCACAGTAAAATAGAGAGACAAACATGATACAAATTATTAATATAAATTATCCCTTCCCAACCATTTCTTTCAATTAACATTTCCTAATTCTAGGAGTATCAGTGTTCCTAGGGTTTATTTCGTAGGAATGATTCAACAGTTCTACTTATTATCTATTTACAATACATCAGAGACAAATTATTATGTATGTGTTTATTTACTACAGTTAGGTCTTAGCCTGGTGGTAGTTTAACAGTAAATAATATACAAATTAAACGGAATAAAAATATACCCTACACCAAACCGTAAATATTCACTATACTTATTTATTTAACCCTCTTGAGTATTTCTAAAATTGAGACTAAGGTAAATCCACTTTATGCCATTTGAAAATAGTAGATTTCATTAAATTCTCTGGAATAATTACAAAAATGTATTCTAAATTAAACTAAGAATTTGCGTTAAGTTTTATTGACTTTTTAAATAGAAAAAGTAAGGACAAATTCATTAAGTCTTCTCAACAAGACTAGAGGTTTGAACAATAACAAACCTGATCAAGATCCATTTGCTGATACCACACAATTCTCTAAATATACCTACTAGCTAATCCAACACCAAACATGGCTAATAATAACAGTAAATATGCAATAATTCTATACAGAAATCCTGCACATATTAAAAGTAACGCTGAGCATAATCTTTTGCTAGGAACCACATAAAAATACAGGAAGTTAGAGAGTTTATTTATAACGATTGATTCATGTATTGAATACTTAGACTATCTTAGGTGTTAAGAAGCATTGGATGTTCCAATATGCTTACCTTATGTGATATTTGAATTAAAATGAAGCATCCTGAAAAGTTGCATCTATTACCTGTCCCTAAGTAGGGCTACAGGCAGGACATTTTTATTTCTACAGCCATAAAGGAAGGTAGATTGATAATTGACGCTCACAGAACATTTGTAACACAGTATTCAGCAAGTATATAAGCTATACTACGTCCAACTACACATTGAAGTAGATGTAAATAAAGCAAAATGCATCACTCTGCCAATCAAGTGGAAAATGCAGACAATGGTTATGCCACATATTTTATTTATGTTTACTCAGATCTACGAAATTAAGCAATCTTGTCAAATTTAACAAAATAACATGATTCATGAAAAGGGCCATGATTCTTATATTGTTCCTCCAATATGAACATTAAATTCTTTATGCTAGTATCTTTAGTCGTTACTCCAATATGTATGCGGCCTTACATAACAAACCTTTAAGATTTAGTAATACAGATCTAAATGTACAATTTGTACAGTGTTGAATTTAAAGTGTAACATATACCAGGGTGTCCACCAAGTAATGCTGAAGAAATTCCCGACTTATTCCCTGGTTTTCATTGATCATTTCAGAAATTCCCGACCAAAATATGATTATGAAGCACTTTCTAATAACTGTGTAAGATCAATTATAGGATTATACATACTTTAAATAAGAAAAAGAAGATAGGAAGATAGCAATTTGTGGCAGGAAAAGTTTATCTTGAAGAGCAGCTGAGATTTTTTGGAACCTGGCAGAAGATAAAATTGTATTCGTTTTCACCTGTTTTATGTGAGCCATAAATTTTTCGAATTTTCCCGGATATTTTAACAAATTCATTGACTTTTCCCGGATTTTCCCGACCATTCGAAATTCCCGGCCTTTTCCCGGATTCTCGGATTTTCTCGACCAGTGGACACCCTGCATATACTCATACAAGGCAACAAGAATTCAACAAGGCACTCCTTATAATAATTGTAATCAAACTCTCAGAGGAAACATGTTTTTCAATTTAAATCATTTAAGGAAAAGATAGACAAGAAATCTGTGAATACTAGGTATCTGAATATTGAATTTTAGATATTAGTTTTTACTTTTTGTCAATAAAACAATATGGATGTGTTAATTCCCTCCAGTTACAAACTATAAACTTTTTTATGGAGGAATATGATATTTTAAATAAAACTGCAATGCAATTTATACCAAGGATAAAAAATGTTGCTGAATTAATCAATAATAAATGTCTGGCAGGTTAATATCACCTGCATTGTAGGATGATGTTTATCACTGATTTGGACATGAACAATGTACGAAAATAACATTACAATTACTGATGCCAAAAAGGAGTTTTCTTTCAGAATATGGAAAACTATTTATCTTCAATGATATAAGACGTTATAATGAAGTGTTGGCAATAGGAACACTGGTAATTGAAATCAAAATAGCCTATTTATATTAAATAAAAATGAAGTACACACAGTCCCCATTATACCCCAGTCCTGCTTTATGTGATTTTGCTTTTACTTGGTTTAAAAAAATGTCCTTGGAAAGATTTGTATTTGAGCAATGATCTTGATGAAACAAGAAGTGGAAAAATTAAAAGAGAAGTTGAATATGTTATAAGTGCTACCATGAACTGTATAACTCAAAGTTAAAATCCTCAACTCAACTGTCCATAAAATACTTTTTTCTTCTTCTTCTTCTTTCACAAAACAGTGCTGTATCAAATAAACAGGAAACAATCTCTTCTGAGTCTTCTGGTTATGAGTAATAACCGTTTATACTGATTTTGTTGTGTATTTCATCAAAACATAAAATAAATTTGAAATTGTTTTAATTACTAAAATCCTTTTCAACGGAAGCCTACTTGATCAATATTAATACTAGACTGTATGATATTCTATTTGCTGAAATCGCACTAGTCTATAAATAGTCCCTGTAGTATGCAGTTCCGCTTTACACGGCATTTTCCCAAAATGCATCTACTGTGTATAACGGGGACTACCTGTACGATGATTATTCAGAACAGTCATCAAAATTGCAACGAATAATATTCCACTGTGTGGATCTCATCCCGTAACAAACTGAAACACAGAACTAATAGAGCACTTACCGAAGTAGCATAGTAGAACTTGGCTATCTTCTTCTGGTGATTATGAGGCTGAGAACAAACAAAAACCAAACAGTTTTTAATATAAGCTCAGGACATGTACCCAAAATGTGCATTGTTAGTTATGGTATTGTTAGTTCAGGCCCTGTTAGAATAGGATATCGGCTCCCAACAAGATGCAGGTTGATAATACCTGTAGTTTTCCCTGTCAGCATGTGTGGCTGTGCAAGCTGGACAGTGATAAAAAAATTAAAATAACCCATGGAGGATCAATGCATCTGAGCTGTAGGGCAGGCAAAGATTACTTTGGACACCCTGGGTTGGTAGGGTTGGCAATAAAATGATCTAAGAGCACATTAATTTTTTTTTTATCATGTTACTGATTGAGATACTGAAGCTATAACTCCACTTTGGTCTCATAACATGGTTGACTGAAGGAAGTAATACTTGACATGAATGTAGCAAGGAAAAGAGTATTACAAAAAAATTCACTGGAAAATAATATAATCCTGGTCAATAATACCGTGTTTTCCTAAACATGCACTAAATAATAAATTACTTCTCTTTAATAAGGAGTAGGAAGTAAATATTTTTTTACTCATTGTGTGACGAGCTAACACTTCCAGAAATAGTTCTCTATTTTTTTTTACAAAATACAAATGTAATAGGCAATACACAATAAAAATGAAGCATCAACAAGAATCTTATGGGCAGGTGGTAAATCAATTGTTCTTGCTCTGACCAACCTTTAACCACCCAAAATCATGTACACTGATTGCAAAACATCCCATATACCATTGAGAAAAGGATCTACGTCGGCTCATACTATAGGAATGAAAATGGTATGTGCTAATCCCAGCCGACAATTTGTGTGCTGCTGCCACACTTGTCGGAAGGAAGGTACAGACCGTAGATTTCCTGCTACCACTCCCAGGAGGCACATGACTGCTCAACAATCTTACTTATCATTCAAAAACGTATGGCTCAACAACCACTTGTCATAAAAATATGGCTTCTGTACAGCTTTCTTCAGACATATTTCTTCTTTCTCATGGTACACTCGACATTTCTGGTTTATGTATAGTTTCTTAGAGAATTAACACTGCACAACGTGACCCTTCTGTTAGGTGCAGAGTTACAAGGTAATATTGCCTTGCTATCATTTGCTACTCATGTAGGCGGGTCCTGTTAAAGCCCTATTCGATTTTCCTTCGTGTAGCTTGAGCCATGTAATCGATAAAACACGTATTACTTCTTAGCAGCAAATGAAATGGGCTGAATAGTAGCTGCCTTACCAGTGTACTTGTACATACTGTACATGTCTATGAAGAATCTTGTGGAGTATTTTTACAGTAGTGAAGATTACATATTATGAATGTTAGGTCTTGTACCAACAGTAATAATTTTATTACCTTTGATACTCCTAAAATTTCAAGTATGAGTCAGTAAGTCTTAATCTATTAAATACATGTTAAACACTGTTCTTATGTAACCTTAATTATTTATTGAATACTTATTAATTAAATTGTAGAAAAATAATTAATTGAGAATAATAATTATTAAAATTATTATTAATTATTATAGTTAATTATTAATTGAAACTTATTAATTACTTACTGAAGCACTATATTCCATGTTCCATGATATAAATACCATACTTTAATTTTTATTCAATATTATTCTCCTGGTCTAGCAATGAAATCAAGGGCACCTAAATACTGGTACTATTCAATAGCGAAAAATGTTCATTGATGAATGATAGCAAATTATAATGGTAGTAAAATAAAATCCTGTTTTTACAGAGATAGGTAAGTTTTTCAACATATTCCTTAACTTGTTAGTTTCTTCCTTAGGTTTTCAGTAAGTTGAAAATTTTTATGAATCCCCCTCTATGTAACTTTGTTCGTTTCATATCAAGTTCAGACAGTGGCCTTAAAACATAAAGACATTTATGAGCTATTAAATGTCTGATGAATTTCAGCTTACAAATAAAACAAAATTAATTAAACTTATTACAACTGCTCCCGTAAGGGCAATCCATGGACGCAGTCTGGACGGAAACCGCTGCAGACACTGTAGCGAGATAGAAACATTAGCTCATGTTCTAGGCTGCTGTCCACATGGTGAACTCCTGCGGAACACTCGTCACCATCGCATTAGGAGCAAAATAGCTACCTCCCTGACACAAAAAGGGCTCGAAGTCTACGAAGAAGTCCATTGCGTTGCTGATAATGGAAGCAACAGAAGAGTAGACATCATTGCTCTTGACAGAAAGAAAGACCTGGGCTATATAATTGATCCAACTGTTCGATTTGAACGGGATTCCGAGCAGCCACAAGAAGTAGACTGCGAAAAAAAGGAAATTTATGAACCCACGGTCCAATACTTGAAAGAAAAGTACCGTATACAAGAAATATCTGTAATTGGACTCATGATTGGTAGTCGTGGAACAATCACCAAGATGTTCATGGACTTCTGCAGATCGTTCTGCCTACACAAACATCTGTATTCTGAAATAAGTCTGCTCGTATTGAGGGACTCTGTGCAGATCATGAGTAACCATCTATATGGTCACTCTCGTACATAATGTAGGTTATACTGAAACTGCATACAAGTACTTTATTTCATTTTCTAATAGAGTGTGTTTCTAGGATTAATGTTTTCATGTTTCATAGTTTGCATACTGTTTTATTTTGTTTCAGTTCGTTGAGTTTGTTGTACTACATATCTTTCTACTGTGGTTTGTTTTTCCCTGTTTGTTTAATTGAATGGTATTCTTTGTGTTTTGCAATCTGTGGTGACAGAAAGAAATAAAAAAAAAAAAAAAAAAAATAGATATTATTTTGAAAGTAATATTTTATGTTAGATCATAATTACCTCTGCACTATACCAAATTTATTTTGGTGCTTCTGTAGACTTTTAACTTGGATATTAAATTTATTCGTGCACTTGCGATACTGAAAGGTTCACTAAAAATACTTATAAACCATTTACACTCAATAAAAGAACATCTGTAAAAAGAAATTAGTTCCATTTATACATGTTTATTTAATTACAAAGCCTTGTCTCTGGCAGCCTTCGAACGGAGGAAAAAGAAGAAAAAACAAATTCAGATCTACTGAAACAGACATTTTGCATTACAACATGTGAGTGGTCTTTTTTTTCTATTGTGTTCTCTTTATACTGTCGCTGCTTGCATCTGGGTAGAGTTGTTGGTATGGACTCCACAAGTATTACAAGAAAAGTCAACCAGCAACCCATGGAAATATCCAAAAGAAGCACAATCTTTTATTTCAAGTTTCAAATAAATTATAATTCTACTTACCATAACCTGGTATCTGACATCATTTGTTCGAATTTCTTCATCTCCAATGATAATTGGGACATCTTCAACAGTTGAAGCCGTCTGCTGTAAGGCTGCCACCAACTCCTTGCGCTCCTTGCTGCCTTTCAAGTATGCTTTTAACAAAAAAGAAATAATGCAGATTCCTTAGCATATCATAAAAGAGGAATAACCAGGGAGGCAAGACAAGAAACATGGTTTTAAGATGTGCCACAGCAATATGAGTTTGTGGAGTGGAGGGGGGCTCTTGTACAAAGAGCATCGGACAATTCATACTGTTCCAAAAATACTGTTCACATTGTTTTTAGTGTATTTTGATATGGAGCGTGCATGTAATAGTAAGGGGAAAATAGGAGGAAGAAAAGAAACACGAAGTCAAATCGCTTAGATCACGTATCAAATGTTATTTACTTTGTGAATCAAGAGGCAAAGGATGGCATAAGAGAATTGGGTAGCTATCTTATTTCTGGTAATGGTTTATGTTTTTGTTTTCTGTGTACAGAAGAGCAGATGGGAAGCCTGTCTCCATCTCCTCCTTTGACCTGGAAATCTCATTCAACCCACGATTCTTCTCTTACCTCATCAGTAGAGTTGGATGTTCATGACATGCCATTTTTATCCTGACCTCCATTCTTGCCGCAAAAACAAATTAAACAAGAATTGCATGCTTGTTATCTCAATCGGACCATTTTTATTTTGCATATAAAGTCATGTTTTGGTTATTTTGATGGTCTTGGACATATTTGTAATTTAATGACATAACTTATTTAAGTTATAAATTTGGTAAAGGAGCACAGTTATGCAGTTTGTGCACTAAATGGTCGAGGTAAATTTTAAAGTTTTGTCATTAATTTAATGTTTGTTCATTATACACCGATGGATCCAAAACTCCGAATCACGTAGGCGCAGGGGTGGTAGCAGTGGAGGACAGAAAGGAAATCTTCACCAGAGCGCAAAGATTACACGCTGACTGCACTGTTTTTCAAGCAGAACTTTGCGGCATACTAATGGCAGTAGACTGGATCCAAAATCTACACCATGGAAAATCAACCTATGCCATCCATGTTGACTCCAGAGCAGCCCTATTAGCAGTAGTAAATCAGAAAACAACCCACCCCCTAGCCGCAGAAATAAGAGAGAAACTCATCTCACTCAATAAAACAACCAAGATCACACTTCATTGGGTCAAGGGCCACTCGGGGCTCTGGGGGAATGAAAGGGCAGACCACATAGCCAAATCAATAGCCAATGGGAACTGTAATATTGAATATAATGCCATCCCCATCTCCAGAGGCAAACAACTACTGAGGGACTACTACAATCAAATCTGGAATGCTACTTACATAAATTCCACAGTAGCAACCCACACCAAGCTATTCATTCCAGACATTCCACACAGATTATCAATATCATTATGGCCAAACTTCATTCTAACACAGTTTCTTACCAACCATGGTAGATTTCGAGAATACCTTTACAGAATAAAAAAGTCTTCTTCTCCAATCTGCAACTGCCCCGAGGGAGGAAACCAATCGGCCCTTCACCTTGTAAAAGAATGCTCCATATTCTCCAGGGAAAGACCAGCAGTTTTAACTTCTCTACCCTTGCCACTAATAATGAAGACACACATACACACTGTAGATGTTATGGACTTCCTCAAAAAAGTGTACAACAAACTCCAGTCTTAATTCAGAAACAACTGTAGATGTTATGGACTTCCTCAAAAGTGTACAACAAACTCCAGTCTTAATTCAGAAACAACAATGTAAACTAAACAATTTGTAAATAATACTGTAAATATCTCGTGATATACCTAGCAGGTAAAACACGGGTTGTATCTTAGAACAAATAAAAAAAAAATAAAAAAATGTTTGTTCATATTTCATAAGGATCTACAAAATATGTGGAGCAAACAGGAGAAAATTCTTTAAAATTAAAAGTTCATTACAAGTAGTCTAAAACTGTAAATCACCTATAAAATTTATTGAATTGTGATGTAATAATTTAGTGTAATTAAACGTTTTAAATTGGAACATTTATTTTTAGAAAATATGTTTTTTTATTAGGTCATATTTACAATTTTTTAGTCAAATACGTAGTCATTTTTAAAGGCATATTTGCAGTCATATTTTCAATTTTTTTAGGTCATAAACATCCGAACCCTACTCATCAGTTATACTGTTTCTAGTAACAAATTCACCAGGATTGGTTAAACATTTTCTAGTCTTAAAACATTACTGGTTCAAATCACAATTTTTAAAACACAAGGTGCATAAAAAGAAAAAGTAAGGAATAATAGAGGAAAGAAGGGAAAGAAGAGTATACGTAAATTATACTGTAAGTAAGAGTAATTTTTTGGAGCTCCTTCAAGAACCCGCCTTGGAATGTTTACTGTATTTAACATTGGTTATATACTGCTACTAGCCTGTAACTGTTGTTAATGTGCCAGAATGTTGTCCTGCAGAAATTCTGTTAAATGCCTATAAAAGCTACAGACATGGGGCTGCCTCATTCACACATAGAAGGTGTAAATACCATTGCCTTACCGAATGCTTCACCGAAGCTGATCATACCATTTGGTTATTTTGGAATTTCAAAATAATTTCTAAATAATATGAATAATACAGTGTGTTTCATGTAAGAGTTGGCCAATCGTGTGGGTTTCTGAGTCGCAGTGGCCACAGCTCTAACTCCCGAGCGATCGAGTGAAATATCTATGCAAATAAAGCCGTGTGTGTAATGTTCAGGTTCTCACGGTTACAGTTAAAATTACAATGAAAAGAAAACATGTATTATAGAACTACTCAGAACGTTAACATGCGGTACATCAAAGACATGCGAATGATAGCGATTCATTGAGTCGTATAAATAAAACGAAGCCACTGCTACCAAGCCGTTGCTTATGAGAAGGTTGAGAATCTAGCACCCGCTGTCTGTTTCGTATAAATAAAAACTTCCCCTCCCTGCCAAGCCGCAGCTCAGGCAACTGGTAGCAAGTGCTTGGACACCTGCATCCCATATCGCACGACACATAGCAGCTGAGTAAACAAACATGCCATTTGACTGCTGTGCAGCGATTTAAAATTTAAAGTTTAGTATAATGTATCAGAATGGTTGAAGAAAATAGTGTATTTCAAAAGCAGATCGTGCAAATTGTGAAAATGCACAAACGAGTACTGAATAAAGCTCAACTGCCAGAGTGCAAAAAGAAAAAAATCTCTAGCAGTAACTGTTTTCAAAAGTCAGCTAGAACGAGAATGTAACGTAGTGTTAACTGAAAACCAGATTTTAAGAAGTATTAGTAATTTGAAGAGCAGGATAAAGTAAAATTCGACCTGAGACTCACTGCGAATAAGCCGATAGTCTTAAAAAATTGGGAGAGAACCCGAGAAGAAAAGGAAAAATTAGAAATATAAGTACTGAATTTAAAGAAAGAAAAACTATTTTGGGAGAAAGAAAAGAGACAAGAGAGTGAGGCCTAGTATACAAAAGTCCTGGGTTCAAGTCCCAGTGTCAGAGGAATTTTTCTCCTACAATATTCTCTAGTATTCATGTTTTATTAGTAAACCTTGATTTTAGGGCACTAAAAATTATGTTTAGGCTTGTAAATTAATATATTAAGCATTTAACTAGAACAGTAGACAGATACAATTATACTTATTTCTAATAAACAAAAGTTAACATTTTATACTAATAAACACATTTCATACTTAACAGTGTCCCACATTAATATATGTAGTTCTTTTATTAATATTTCATTAGTTCCCATAATTAATTAATTTATAAAATACGTTCGTTTTGAATCTGCTTGCTATATAATAGATTTGAAGTTAACCTATTTAGTTTACAGTATTACAATTTGAAATAGCGTTTTAGTATATTGTGATACAATTGCCGTAAGCTGTGCATACGGATCGAGGATAGAGTTTGAAAAAACGAGGCGCTTGCATACTGTTTTTTTGCACGATGAATATTTATATCAATTTATTTATATTAATTGAGATATTAGCTGAAAATATTATGTACATAGGCCCTACACTATTGAAGATGGATGTTATATTTTAGAAAGTGATTCGCATATGTTGGTTGTTATGGGGACCGAATATTTGTCCTGTTAAAGTCGCCTTGGTTCCGGTCTTCCATAAAGGCTTGTATTATGATGATTTTACATACGGCACTTTTTGTAATTTTTACCGCACGGAGATTTCTTTTGTTTTCATAGCAACCAGATTGCGTGCGGGAATGTCAAGTTACGATCCACGGCAACAATATTCGTAAGTACCGCTAATTAGTTACGTCGTTCAAAAAAATAATTAATCACGTTTGAAATATTTTAGTTCATATTGATACCAGTAAAATATGAGAATGTGTTAGACCTATAGGGTCAATCCATACCAAGTGGTCCAGCACTGGTTGCTTGACCATCTCAGAAAAATTTGATCTTTGCTGGGTTAGTTCCCCAATGTTTAGTGGTCACAAAAATATTTTTTAAAATTTTTTATTGTTTATTATTTTGAAACGGCAGCCATTTTTGTTCCAGGCTGCATGCGTTTTTTGGCATTTGCAAGCATCTGCATTTTTTAAAATTATTCAGTAGTGGATTGTCCTAAGCCTTTCAGATAAAATGCATTTAGTTCAACACACTCTGGCCTACAAATTAACATCATTATCACTTAGCTGAATGTATTCTTTAATATATTTTTAATAGTTCAAAGTTCTCAGCTACAAATTTAAAAAACTCAATTTTTGAACAGTATTTTTCCAAACAAAGAGTAACTTCTCAGCTTTAATATTTTTTGTGCTATTACTCTGTATAGTATAGTTACTTTTTATAGAGTATCAATGGTGAGCAGCTTACACTTAAAAAATTACACTATTTTAAAAAATGGATTTTTTTTTAATTTTTCCATTTTCTGGCCTGTAATATCTTTGTTGGGGGACCAGATAAAAATCTGAAAATTACACAGTTAATTGATCTTTATGATATTAAACTTCAGTATAAATTACAACTTTGAGATTCAATTGGAAGTATGGAAAAAAAA
Organism: Ectobius pallidus; assembly: GCA_964059195.1. Taxonomy (NCBI): domain Eukaryota; kingdom Metazoa; phylum Arthropoda; class Insecta; order Blattodea; family Ectobiidae; genus Ectobius; species Ectobius pallidus. The sequence goes on along the minus strand of CAXKWD010000004.1, from coordinate 70,658,482 downwards.
ATTATAAACATGAGTCAAAAATACGTTTTTTAACATCTGCGATATCTAGGCTAATGGAATAAAATATATCAATTACAGTAAATAATTTAATCATATCTATGATTACTTATTTTTTTTATTGAAAATGAGCCAACTACTTACAGTATAGTGTTATCATGTTATTTGTTTTTAGTATATCGCTCATTGAACATTTGAGAAATTTCTTCACTCAGTTTGGGTGTGAGATTTAAAGTTCGCCCAGTCACAGTTGTAAATTCCATGGGAGACAGCTTCTCAACTTTTTAAAAAGATGTCCTTGGTCCTGGAGGGTGGTAAAAAAAAAAATGCACATCTTGGTTTTGACAATCAATATTATCAACTTCGGCAATCCACCACTGTTCATCGTAAACACAAGCCACTATGCCTTTATTTTGAAGAGCCAGTTGTACAAGTTTTCCACACTGATGAAGTTCACTATCAGGCGATATTGATGTGATCTTACACTTCAGCAAGTCGTGTGAATGGGGTACAAAACAATGAAAAGATCGAGTGCCTTTAATCTTCTGACAAGTGTTGAACCTTTCTTCAAGACATTGGCATAGACTTCTTGAATTTCCTCACATTATACAAAAACATAGGACCTGCAGAGGACCGATGACAATCATATCATAACACCTCAAGAGATGTTTAAATTCTGTAAAGAACATATAAAAGGAATTACCTATGGTTTTGTAAAATGTGAGGAAATACAAGAAGTCTATGCCAATGTCTTGAAGGAAAGGTTCAACACTTGTCAGAAGATTAAAGGCACTCAATATTTTCATTGTTTTGTACCCCATTCACACGACTTGCTGAAGTGTAAGATCACATCAACATCGCCTGATAGTGGACTTCATCAGTGTGGAAAACTTGTACAACTGGCTCTTCAAAGTAAAGACATAGTGGCTTGTGTTTACGATGAACAGTGGTGGATTGCCGAAGTTGATAATATTGATTGTCAAAACCAAGATCTGCATGTTTTTTTTTACCACCCTCCAGGACCAAGGACATCTTTTAAAAAAGTTGAGAAGCTGTCTCCCATGGAATTTACAACTGTGACTGGGCGAACTTTTAATCTCACGCCCAAACTGAGTGAAGAAATTTCTCAAATGTTCAATGAGCGATGTACTAAAAAATAATAACATGATAACAATATAATGTAAGTAGTTGACTCATTTTCAATAAAAAAAATAAGTAATCATAGATATGATTAAATTATATACTGTAATTGATATATTTTATTCCATTAGCCTAGATATCGCAGATGTTAAAAAACGTATTTTTGACTCATGTTTGTAATTTTTTTTTTTCCATACTTCCAATTGAATCTCAAAGTTGGAATTTATACTGAAGTTTGATATCATAAAGATCTATTAACTGTGTAATTTTCAGATTTTTATCTGGTCCCCCAACAAAGATATTGCAGGCCAGAAAATGGAAAAATTCAAAAAATCCATTTTTTAAAATAGTGTAATTTTTTAAGTGTAAGCTGCACACCATTCATACTCTATAAAAAGTAACTATACTATACAGAGTAATAGCACAAAAAATATTAAAGCTGAGAAGTCACTCTTTGTTTGGAAAAATACTGTTCAAAAATTGAGTTTTTTTAATTTGTAGCTGAGAACTTTGAACTATTAAAAATATATTAAAGAATACATTCAGCTAAGTGATAATGATGTTAATTTGTAGGCCAGAGTGTGTTGAACTAAATGCATTTTATCTGAAAGGCTTAGGACAATCCACTACTGAAAAATTTTAAAAAATGCAGATGCTTACAAATGCCAAAAAACGCATGCGGCCTGGAACAAAAATGGCTGCCGTTTCAAAACAATAAACAATAAATATTTTTTAAAAATATTTTTGAAACTACCAAATATTGGGGAATTCATCCAGCAAATATAAATTTTTTCTGAGATGGTCAAGCAACTGATTATTTTTTTCCTGGACCACTTGGTATGGATTGACCCTATAATTATGTATTAATTTTGTGATTATTATTATTATTATTATTATTAATAAAAAGAAAAATAACAAAGTTAAGTTACACATGTTTTACAATTTTATTGTACAACCGGTTCTTTACATCTGTGCACATCATAATCCATACGTTCCTTATAAATTACTCATAACTTATTCATTAAAAAATCACCCCCATGAACCCCGCCAATACGATTAAAAACTTCACTTGAGCAAGCTGAGTCCGCAAATGAGGTACCTCAGAAAAAAGCAAGCCGCTGCTACCAAGCCGCGGCTTAGTTTTATTTATACCAAATCCCAAGCAGTGGTTAAGCTGTCAAGGTCGTTGAGCAACAGCTAGGCAGGTGGCTGAGGAAGCCGCGTTTTATTTATACCAAACCAAGCAGCTGCTAGGAATTAGTGAGTTTTGAGCCACTGCTTGGTTTTATTTATACCACCCATTATTGTTCTTCACCGCCTTGTCACTCGATAAGAATGCACTGTTGTCATGTGTAACTTAGCGCCCACAAACCAGTTATCAATCATTGTTCAAACAGAATTATTTCACACAGAATATAAACGGTAATTTTATTTTGAAAGTGCTGCTAGAAAACACACAGATTCCACAAGTCAGTTAAAATGAGTGTCTGAACAATTTTATGTCAGTAGAATAATACTCATCAATACAATACTAAACAAAAAACAACACACAAATACAGATTTACAGAAATAAAATTTCAGAATATTATTTAATTAATATTATTGCTGATAGCAATGCATCATTAAATATTTCTAGCCCATTAGTTATGCTGTCACACACAAGTGTGAAGTATTTAACGATCACAGATAAGGTCTTCCCATATAAACATTTTAACTAATTTGTTTTCCTCCAGAAGCAGGTCAAAGGTCCTGAGATAAGCATAAGAGGGGAGGGAAGAGGCATCAGAGTAAATAACTGTGTTTTCTTTTAACATACAAATTAAAACAAAAGCATACAAAGAATACTTATTATGTAGTTCACAATTAAATTAAAATTTCACAGGAAAACATATTGAGTTGGAGTTCTGCATCTATAAACTTACATCTATCATTAATCCATACTTACATAGTATAGGTTCATTTTTCACCCGGAAATCATCTATCTTCACCTCTGGCACCACAGAACCAATCAGTCGGCAAGGCACCCTGTTACAAGATAACAATGAAATTTAAAGACATACGGTAATTATAACAAGGAAATGGTTTACAGTTATCATTCAGGTCCCATCTTACTTGATTTTGATGGTATGATCTAAGTTTGTTAACGCAAAGGTTCGATCAGTTCAATTTAATGTTAAAGAGATTAATAGCTTTATAACCAGATAAGCTTATATGTAGAAATTTTAAAGATCGGTAACTATGTAGGCCTACTATTCTTTCAGTATTGCTGGAAATGTGTATCCTCTACTTGAGGTTTAGAATAGAACAGAATGTTTATTTTATCAATTCATAACATACAAATAGGAGCTCTCGGTTACATCTTTGCTTTTTCACAGAGCCCCTTAATTGCAAGAAATATTGTATGTTTACTTTACTTAGGGTATGCCTACTAAAATCATAGAAAAATTAAGACACATGAAATACAATTACTACTATCCAAAATAACACAAAGATCTTGTTTCTATTGTTAAACTTATTAAATTTACTTTACACATTTTGTAACCTGACCAAAGCCTTTGATTGTGTAGAACATGCAGCAGTTTTAAACAAACTTGTAATTTTTATGGGGTTAGAGACAACAGCCTAAAATTTTTGAAATCTTATCTAAAGAACATAAATCAAGTTGTGTGTGTTAATGGGGAGAAATCCAGCTCCAAAAAGATCACTTGATAAGTGTCCTGCAGGGATCTGTATTGGGTCCTTTTCTGTTTCTAATAATGATAAATGACTAGCCATCCTTCTTAAGCTCCCATACAGTGTGGTATGAAGATGACACAGCTTTCATTCATTCTAGTAAAGATATCTACCTTAAAAATACTTGTAAATGAAACTATTACACAGGCATCACTCTGATTCAGAATTAATGGTTTTCTGCTCAATGAAGCTAAAACCCAGCAAATAATTTTTAGTTTAAAAGATAAAGTTCACCCTGATGAACCTCTTACCGTCACGTTTTTGGGTGTGTATGTAGTCGGTAAATTGTCATGGAAACAACATATAAGATATATTAGCAATAGGATGTCTAGGATTATTTATTTGTTAAGGAGTCTCAGGAAGTATGTATCTGACAATTATATTAGTGTTTCTTATTTTTCCCAAGTATTTTAGTGTAGGGCATTATTTTGTGGGGAGCCAATCCATGTGAAAGTGGACAAAGGTGGTTACATCTTTTTTTTATGTGACATAGACATGTTATATATCAAAGTAAAGGTAAAAGACTGTAGAATTTGAAAATAGATTCACAATCTATTAAATCAAAGGTATCTATATAATAACAACTGCTGAAATGTGTATTTTTTTCGTTGACTGAAATTTATAATTTAACATGTTGGCTAGTTCTGCATTACACTCATGGAATCAGTAGATTTGCTGCAATTTTTAATTTCACCCACAAAAGCACAAATAAGTGAAGATTTTGTCATCATAAAACAAATTTTTAAGATGAGTTTCAGTGAAGATATTCATGAAATCTATTTTCAAGGTACTCTTGTCACACCCATCACAAAAAACATGTAATAGTTTGGGTAGAAAGCCAAGTAATCATGGTATAAAATGGAAACTTGGTAAAAGTTAAGATATTTCAATACAGAAGACACACCTAAAATATAATTTTGAAATGCCTACTATTTTGGCTTAATTTTGATGTGACGGGTGTGACACATGTTGCGTGACGGGTGTGACATATGTTGTGTGACGGGTGTGACACTTATGGAAAATGCCTTTTGCAGTTTTTGTATGTGATTATTTCATGCAGATGTTGAATAAATCATATGTTTTCATTATTACTATCTTTTAAATGGCTCTTGGACTTCTTGGACTTCCGTGGTACAGAACAGAACTTCGTAGTTTGCAAGACAAGGAAACTACGATCTACCAACTTTTGCTATGGATGACACGGATGACCGGTGGAAATGTCACAAATGTTTTAATGGTGGTAAAGAAGTGAGGTAAAGATCTAGTGATCCCTATAGAGGCCATGAAGGCTTTTAGGATTCAAACATTCAACCTCCAACAATTTTAGACTTTTAGCACATGAAGGTGGTAAGGTTGTCAGTCTTATGCACTGGCTGCCTTTACCCCAGAATTGCTTCTGGTACCCATTTCTGTTAGAAGATGAGTTGACCTCAGGGCCATAATGCCAGCAGAAGAATTAGGGCAATTGAAAAATCTCAAAAACCTCATCAGGAATTGAACCTGTGCCCTTCAGGTTTGGAGCACAGTGCCTCAACCAGCAGCATGACATTGTACCCCAATAAAGAAGTGAGAGTGATAGCCTAGTTAATTTTGTGCCTGATTTCTGTACTGGTAACTGTGTATCTTAGAACTGCTAAGAAATTCAGACAGACAGACAGCCGATGAAATGAGTAGGCCTACATGGAAACAAATGAAGGAGAACAGATAGAAAAACAATCAGCCAATCTAAATATAACTACAGAATATTATTTTTGTATGAGAGACAACAAAAATGACCTGGTGACAAGAATAACCAGATCCACATCAATTCAGTAAAAGTTTGTGAAGAGCTCAGGCTTCCAAGTAGTCCAGGATTTTAGAGTAGAGGACAACGAAAACTGCCTAACTAGTACCGGAGGAACATTTCACTTCACAACTTTACACAAGCCTGTTAAAAATATGGACAGAGTGGAAAAAAGACTAACAAGGGAATTCTTTTTTATGCTGCGATCATGTGCTGGGATTCCCCAGGATTGGTATATTATCACAAAAAATTTTCATGAAATTCATGCAAAATGGTACAGAGGCAGAAGGTGCAAAGTGTGGTTAGCATTGCAGATTACAGATCCATCGGCCTGGGTTCGATCCCCGGTACCACCTCGAATTTTTCTGAGGTAAGGAGGTCTGGTAAGGGTACATTCAGCCTCGTGATTCAAATTGAGGAGCTACTTGATAGAGAAGTATCGTCTCCGGTCATGAAAACCACCAATAATGGCCGCGGGTGTCGACATGCTGACCACATGCCCCCCAATCCTACCATCTGCCTATGGTAGATGATGCAGCGGTCGGGTGGTAGGCCAAGTCCCTCCAGGGACAGAGTTTAGTTTAGTTTAAGTCTCGGTTATAAGTTGATGTTGTCCCATCCGACATGTCACACCCGTCACGTCACACCCGTCACACTGATAAAGTAAATTTTCAATAACTATATAAATATTTTTTTTAAATCTAATTAATGCATTTCAGTATGTTTATCAGTCCTCTTACTTGAAAAAATAAAAGAAATATAGTGAAGCTAATCAATTCACAGAAATTTCAATTAAACCTACATGAGAAAAAACCTTTGTCCAATTATGGTCACACCCGTCACATGCCCAATATATTTTCCAGCTCAAGCATACAGCCTTGAAAAAAACATTAGATCATATTTTCTACTTCCAATGGGTTGGTATGTTAACACAAAAAACTTCGATGACATTCCTGCAATATGGTTCAGAGGTAGAAAGAAATAAGTATAATGAAATCTGTCCAAATGTCACACCCGTCACTATGGATTGGCTCTGGGGCAACTCCAGCTACGTGAGTGATATTCAGCGACTGTATAAGAAAGCCACTGTAGATCTTTATTTTCTCAACATAAAATTATGACTGTAATAAATCTATATATTCACTATGTATTACGGTAATTCACACAAAGAAAGAGTTGCCACTTTTACAATTCAGAGAAAATAAATACTCTTACAACATAAGAAACAATAGACAAAAATATAGGCTATGTACATCATCTTAGATTGTCAAAGTCAGTCAACAGTTATGAGAATACAGGGCATAAATTATTAATTATTTAATAAGCATCCTCCTTTCTTACAAAATCCAGATATAACTTCAACCATTTTTAAGAAAACCTTGTATTCGAATGGTTAATCAATCATTTTATGAACTGAAGGAATTTTTTTATTGTAATTTTGTAGTGTGATGCTGAGAGTTATCTCACCTTAATTGCAATGTGCATGAAAGGAATCAGTTTATTACAGTATACAGTGTGTTTTATTACTCACATAATTTTGTCTGTGTTAGTATAAGTTAAGTTAATGTTGTCTATTGTCAAAATGACTAAATGACGATAAAATCTATTATTATTATTATTATTATTATTATTATTAATATTATACCGCCACAAGTTCCGTCAAGTTGTTGATATATAGCAGTTAACTGACTAATGCCGTACCTTATACATTCAAACCACTAAGGTTTTTCTCATTTTTACTTAGAAAATAGCAAAAGAATTAGAGTTAGTCTACTAAGCTCAAGAGGTTAATTATAAATTATACAGTTGGCTGGAAACTCTAAAGAAAGCCTAATTCAATAGTATGGTTATTCTTTCAATATCATCAATTTTGTTCTGAAGTAAAATCTATACAGGAAGAAGAGGGACTTATTACTCAGTGGTGTACCATGTACACATCAAATTGTAGTTACACACCCCTGGAGAAAGTAGGTGGAAAGAATTCTTAAGTTTCTTCACCCTAAATCAGATGGAAACAATTCATCTCACCCTTCTCTCGCTAATTGCTGATTGGTAGGGTATGTGTTAAAGCACATATCATTTGACAAAACTTTTTCACTTTCTGTACAGTCTCTCAAAAGTTTCTGTCTTTTGGCCAGAGCTTCTTAAGTTCCAGATGCCAGGGTTGGCGTAAGTTATAGACCTATGCGACAAATGAAATCAGGACAAGTGCAAATATAAAGAAACAAGTTTATTTTTAATATTATTTACCATGAGTATGAGTACAGTAGTACACAGATCGCATGCGATCCATTCGGATATAGCAGTAGGTTGCCAGCCATATTATTGAAATTGCCTCTTTCTTCCTCTTGTATTTTCATCTATTAGTCTCCTCCATTTAATTTTGTCTTGCACCCAATCACAAATCTCCTTCCATGTATTTACCATACTCAGTCATATTATTCTTTGTTATTATTGGTATACCTTAGGAAGTTCTTATTTTTCAAAATTTACTCGTGTTACCTATAATTACTCGCAGGGACTATGCTTCAGTAGGCATATCAGTTGAACATCCTTTTCTAATCAATAGGCAGTCTTTAACTTTTTCATCACTAAATTTAGTTTATTTTAGCCCCATTGCTAGAGAGACAATAAAAGTAACAATCACATAAGTTATAGCCTACCACCCGGTACAACTGACTGTTTTGGAGCGGCAAACCACTAACCAGTACTACTTCGTACTGTCACAGGCAGTAAATAATATGATTGGTAATCAGAAGATTTGAAAATAAACATCTTTCTTGTTCAAGTGTAATTCTATTATCACCTTGTTGGAAAGGGAAATAGGCCTATGATGGTTATGAGATAATCTTTATTTAATGCAGATTTGTAGAAATACCGGTGAGGAAAATTTAAACATTTAGTATTGTTCTTGACATGACCATTCACAGTCAACTCTAAAATCGGGAGTTTTATAATTTTTATAGATTTCTGGCGGTACACTTTTCTTGGCACACAAATTTTTGAGACTATGGTAATCCTAAAGATGACTGCTTTAATGATAGAGGTTATGTTGTAAAACCTAAGCTTACAAATACCAAATGCCTGTAACTTTAATTTACTTTTTATCAGCATTTACTATACATCAATGTAAACTGTAATTTTTATTGCTCCAAAATAAAGTAGGCCTAAGTTATGTTCCATTAATACACAAATCGAAGAAGCATTCATCTGATGCAAAGCAGCAATCAACTTATGAATTAACAGCTTGTTACTCCTTAAAACACAAACATTGTGCCTGTTATTGCAGGTTTCCAACAAAGAATGCGAATACCACTATGCAACATTTCAATTCAGTAAAGAAAGAAAATTTGGGAATTTTTTTTATACTTTTAACTGGTGAACATACAAGTAGCTTGACTAGCTGATTGTGGTGGCAAGATAAGGCTACATTGAATAGAAGATGAACACATTGTACAAGTTTAATAATGTACAAGATACGGTAATTTATTGACATGCACTATTATTTTTATTACGAAATACGGAAATACTTCAATACACGATTACAACTGAACAATGTCTGTCAAATTATCTTAAGACTGACAAGAGACAAAAGGGAAAGCCAAAATGGTTTTAAAAAACGGTGGGAAGGATAAAATGTGTAAAATCGAAATCATAAAAGGCAAAGGAACACATGCAGATAGACACAAATTAAAAGCATGGGCATTAAGATAAAGAATTACAATAAAACCAGACGACATAGCTCACAAGTCAACAAAATAGGAGCATCACGTCAACTTTGGTCATTACCTTTGTACATTGCAAACGAGGGTCTGTCGACATAAATTCAACATTTTCGATCAAATAACAAACAGTAACCCAAAACTTTTCGAAAGATAACTTATCATCGACCTCTGAACCGAGGAGACACCAAACAGCTGTCTACCGTGTTTTCTGTCTGGATGCGCGAAGTACTACCGCGCATTCAAAATGAATTAATGGGGAATTTCCGCTGGGGGATGAAAAATGTTTACCATTTATTGGGTTACAGCGACAGTAACATTTTCAAATGCTCACTATATTTTCATAATTCAGTAGATTTTCAGTGATGCAAAGTAGTTTACGATTTAAAAACAAAATACAGTACATATAGATTAAAATGATAACACTCATTTGACCTATGCTATAAAAGATAATTTTAACCCTTGTTTTGAAATACGTTTGACCCAAGAATCCAAGGACTATCCTACTCATTCATTTATAACCCCTTAATCCTTAAAAAAAAAAAACTTCTACAGCTAAGCGTAAATAATTAACTCACCAAGTTGTAGAAAATAACAAACTGTTTGAAATTAATGAAATACTATTGGGTGTGGCGCCCTGGCCAGGGGCGGATCCACGGAGGGGGAAATTTCCCTCCCGAAAATTTGTAACATTAAGCACAAATTATTCAAAATTTATTATTCTAATAAATTTTGTAAAGACAACATAACCCAAATACTTAAATTAAAGCAACAACATTCATTATTTTGAAATGCCTTTGTAATAAAATGCTGAAATGTTCATTTTGATTTCAATTGTGTACTGGGAAGAATTAATTTTTATGAGTAAAAACTTCCCACTCTACTTTGGTTCCCCCCCCCCCCAAAATGTCGCTCTGGATCTGCCCCTGGCGTGGGTAAACGGATAGGTTATTTGCAAAGAAAAGCGTGGTCGGAGATATAAAAGGGCAATACTTACAAGTTACTGAAGATCATGGGCTATTGAAAATTATTTTCTTACCATCTTAGGGTAGAGACTTATCTCCTCGCCACTATCTTAAAATGTCATAATTCAAACGTCTACCAGAAAATATCAGAAAAGCAGTTGAAATGGGGGGGCGAAAGGAATCACAGATTCTTAGGGCTGCCACATATTGGGGTCGGGCCCAGGACCATGTACTGGTCGCGGGCCCCTCACCGACCACCAACCATCCTCATTCCCTTCTCCATGGAGCTTCTTTCGCGTTACCCATGTAATAGAACATTTTATCAAACTTTTCCAGTTTTCCATAAAATTATATCACATCACCGGAATCCATCGGGCCCCTTGGGTCCGGCAGCACCCCCCATGTGGCGGCCCTGCAGATCCCAATGCTTGTTATTTCACGAAATATAAATTTTATTTTTAATAATTTGATCAGCTGTTTCCTTTGTTCATTATTCTGATACTTTCTGATAATTGTTTCACACTGATTAGGCTTTGGTTTACTGTATGTGGGACATAACACCGTTAACAGGAGGTTGTGGGTTCAAATCAACGACCTCCTTCCCCAACCAAAGTGAATGAATGTTTTCTATTCAAAGAGGTGAATGCCAGATTAGAATTTATTAGCTTTTGATTTTAGAATAGATTAATTTAAAAATGACACAATGATGTCACACATAAAAGCCATTGACCCGGGCCGGGGGCACAGAAAGCCAGCACGATACTAACTGCACCACCCAGTCAGACTAATACCAGCAGTAGTAGTAGTAATAATAATAAATATATTAGGATCTTCCCTTCTCATGAGAAATTTGTTTTTATATCATGGAATTTTTTATAGATGGTATATCCACTGTGTTGAAGAGTCTTGGCTATGCTGTTCTTTATACCATGGTGTCTTGCATTACATAGAGCCTTGCCATGAGAGCAAGATCCAAGGACTTGGGGAAGAGTTTCTATCTTGTTGCCACAATATCAGCAACGTTACTATCCATGATCCTACCCAGAATGGCATCTTAAGTCCATCTCATCGTTCACTGCAAGATAAGCCATCAAGGTGAAAGATTCACCAACTTGCAGATTCCTTCCCTTTGAAGATCCATGAGATCAGTAAATCAAGGACCAGAAATATAATTTTTGTTTCATGCAACAACAACAACAAAATTGACAACTTAGCTTTAATTGTTAAAAACCACATCATAATAGGATGCTAAACTGCTGATTGGCAATCAATTTAAAATAGCTTGCACATGGAAAATTAAGTCACGTTTGAATTTCTTTCTACATTTCTCATAAGGGAAAATTAAAATCTTTTTGGTCTTCAAGATAAATTAATGCATAGACTAGTGAATATAATGTCATCTTCAATATGCTGTTTACCATTTTTAAATTTGTATCCACAAATTTAATCCTCAAAATGCTGACTGACTTAAAAACAAAACAGGATTTCCTATCATCATCTCCCCTTCTAAAATAAAAAAAATTTCATACTAAATTCCTTAGCATGTCCAACCTTCTTATATCCCTTCCAGACAGTAACTATCAACAAAATATAAGAAATATTTTTGGAAGATGTGAATGTTATTTTATTAAGTAATTACTTTTGACTAATAAAAAAGTCAAATCAATGAAAAAGAAAAGAACAAATAATTTCAGTAAATTCTGGCAATGTATTTGATGGTTTCATTAAAAACAAAAACAAGCGTACCTTTGGGATTTTAAGCCTTTTTTCAACTCCTGCGTCCTAAAAAACTTATCTATGATGTAGTTTCTTCTTTGTTTAAGACAAACATAAATAGTTACAACCTATTCAATTAAATGTAATTTTTATTTTATCCTCATACTATCTAGATATGTTATAATGTCTTCTCAAATTAGGTCAATTCAAATCAATTCTTTTAAACCATTTACCAATACCAGGCTAGAGAATGTAAAATTCCATGTTCAATTAAATGGTAAAAAATGGAATGATTGAAGTGGCAATTTACAGGGGCCAAAATTATTTCTTGCTTGGGGCACCAAAATACCCTGAGTAGAACACATCCCCTCCGTGTTTAGCATGTAAGACCAGCTGTACCAATAATGGCATCTGAATATGACTCCCTCACATTCATTCATCAAAGTATAAATGTTTATATGTAATGTTTATAATTTTCTATCTACAACCCCCTTATTATTATTTGATCTTATTTCTCCAGAAGCACTAGAACCAGATACCAAACACATATCCATAGGGAGTGGAAAATACTGTACCAAGCAGATGACAGCCAAAAATGTAGGATTCTTTAGTGAGCAAGTATACAGAGATAAAATACTCAATTAGTGCTAAATGATAACAGTTACAGATCGACAATATGAAATTATGGAATCTGTATAAACAAAATAATTAACCTTAAAAAATGCATACATTTCATAAGCAAATAGCTGACTTTAGCAATTCAATCATTTCAATGGAAAACACCACTGTAGAGTATACTAGCCTCATGCACCTAGCTTAATTTAATACAATGTCACATCCAACTGTAAACTAAAGAGGAAGAGAGCAAGAGAGTTTGAAATTTCGGGGAAAAAATAAAATTAAGTCGCACCTTGGATGAATGTTCCCACCCACCACTCCCTCGCGATGCACTTTCTTTTATACCACTTCTACTGTCCTCATATTACGTAGAAACTCGTGATTGGACGTTGGTAGTGTGACGTCATACCGGTAAACAAAAGTTGACAGGCTTACTAACCTCTGGAAGATATAATATGCCACATTTTCGAAACCTACAAACAGTGTATCGTACATTATTCGAAAATGCAAGGGCGCATCGCTTCAGCTGCCGCCTCCGCTCGCGCACTTAACTAGGTGGATAGTGTTATGCATTATTTAGACTATGTGAAGAGGTGATTGTGGTCTGATAGGGAGTGCCGAGTGAGCTAGAGGGTTGTCATTTTGTTGCAAGGGTTGGTAGCTGGTATTTGGTACGATCAGGAGTTTGGAGAGAAAGAACGATCGGGAGTGCCGAGATAACAAGCGTGTGGTCGCCAATAGCAACGCATCTTTCGCCAAAAAATGATCAGAATTTTATCAAAATTTTTAGCAGGCCTATCACATTTGAGAAAAATATTGAAAACCAAAAACCTATATGAATAGCATCTCTCTTTTAGTATAGTACATGAACTTTGAATGAAGTGTAAAGTAAAACTGGGATACACTTCACTTTTGATGGAGCATATATTCTAATTTTTTTTTTTCACTCTTTTCATCCACAAACACACACATACAAAATCATAAAAACTGTTGTGTTGGATACAGGGAACATAAGGAGGATATTTTTTAGGAAGATTCAGTTTTCTTTTCTTTGTTGAAAAATACAATATTTTCCCCATGTATGGTAACTACAGATAGTCAAGTTACAGGAAACAAAATATCAAATACTATTGACTTTTCAATGTGGCATATCTTAAATAGTTTAAAACCTTCCTGGTTTTTGGCAAACTGGTAGCTAGAACAATTATTGCACTTCAAATATTACAAAATCTTCTTTAATAGTAAAACGTTTTCACATACTGCAGCATAATTTAGCTGATGAATATTAATTGGCCACATTTGGACTTTTTTATGTTCATACACAAAGGGAAACTCTGACCTCCAAAATCTTCGGATCCAAGACAAGCAATATAGGATTTTAAGGCACGTGTCAATGAAAATAACAATAATGAGGTTTTTTGGAAGATATGATTTATTGCAAATGATTGTTTTAAATGCATTCATTTTAATTACTGCAAGCTTGTAGACTGCCATGAAAACATTCACGAGTTTAAACAATTATTATACCATAAAAAAACATAGATGATGAACATGTTGTATTTTATATACATATATGTATATATATATATATATACATATAAATAAATAAGAGGTAACTGAGCATGGAATTCAATTGCAGTAATATCAAAATAGAACTCTGCACTTCAATTTTGACCCTGTACATAAATATGCAATGTCTTTTATAATAACATATTTTTCAGTCGAAGTAAACTATCACAAGAAGTTTGATAGTACAACAGGATTTGAGCTTTGATTTTTATTAGCAATACCTCTAAGAAATATACTGATTATGTACATGCAACCCATGATAGGCAATAAAATATAAAATAGTTATGGTATTATCGGTACTGATACCATACCAAATGTCTTTTATTTACAGTAGGCCTATTTCATCACTTCCTCAGACAGTGCATCTGAATTAGACTTCAAATAACACACGAAACAGATTCTACTATAATTATGCAAGAGTGTTCATCCATTATTCTCTTTGGTCCAGATAATGAAATGTCCATGCTTATACAGACATAGAGCAATTTTTCATATCTACAGGTTTTTTTCTTCACCAGAGCAATATTATGGTTTCAAAGTTCTGCTGCAGTATACATATGTATTGAACACTATTGATCTTATTACACATCGTCCCAGATAGTTTGTACAAGTCACTTTCATCCAAACTTTTATCAGCCCCAAAGTAGATCTGTGTCACAACCTGTATGTAAAATCTACTGTATTTTAAGAGTAGGCCTACTGGCCCTAGAAATAAAAAAACTATAGTATAAATAATATAAACTTGTTTGTGAAGTGGAGTTATAGCTGCTCTTCATCATAAGCTTCAAATAATTTTTTCCCTACCGCACGATAGTGTTTTTTCTATCCATTTCTCATTCGTGCTATTGTGTAGGAAAATCAAACTTCCAACTTCCACTACACTATTTATCACACAGTGAATCATTATATATAAGCCCGTAACTTTTGATGTACCGGTATCTATTATTGCAGACATGGAAGAAAATCATATTTACTAGTTGAAGTTTATAATTTCAATCTTACCTGTCTTTACTTCCTTTTTATTTCTTAAGATTGATTTATGATAATTTATCAGGCAGTTGTATGATGCAAAACATTCCATGATGTGACTATGTTCGCAAGCACTCAAGTAACCAATGATGTGTACTGATCGCTGATGTTTGTACTAAATTTTAAATTGGTAGGCCCACTTTTGTAACTTGTAACAACTGTTCTAAGTGATTAATTCTTTTCATGTTATATATATATATATATATATATATATATATACACATACACTATCTGCTAAATTGCTATCATAGAGAATATAATCTGTGACAAAAGTGGCCAGGACAAAATTTTTATTCTGGGATGAAACTGAACAGAACCAACTGCTTACGACAAACATTCATCCTGCAGCATTATAAAAACTACCATAATATTGTCTGATAATAACATAAAGTACAAATTTTCTTAAGATTAAATACAAAGTGCTTTGCGACTGATGATGTTTCTTTACAGCCTTTATGTACTGTCGACTGGTCACTGCGTTTTGGTCTACGGCATCCTGAGACAGCTTGTTTTAAATGAGTCTTGGAGCACATGACTGTGGCATCTGCTGACTGCCAGAGACCAAAGAAACAAGAGCAAATCACTTGGAGATTAGAGATGTGAGTGACCCATGGGAGACCTTGTTCCTTATGCTGTGTGTAACTGCACGAGACCAGTTGCAAGCACCAGCAGTCAAATTTGCCTGCATCTTTTTCTGATGTTTTGTTATGGATCTGTCACAATTACTTTAATGCTTGAAGGTTTATGATAGAAGTGGAAAGATAGGGGTGATCTCGAAGGTCTCTTCTCCTCATTAATCTAATTGCAAACTGGGGGGGGGGGAGTGAAGAAACTGTTGAGTTGTTTGGTGGTGAGGGACTTCATGAAAAACAATTTCTTTTTAATATTTCTTTCAATTTGCTAAAACATGATGAAAATTCCCTTACTGCAACATTCTTGAAAAATTAATTTTTCTTCTGGTGCCACTAAGCTACAACAGCAATATCTGGACGTCCACAGCTAGTGCAATACTGATTCCAGGTCTCTCTGTCGGCCGCTTATCTTCCCAAACAAAGCCAATGATGTGTAACAATTGCTGCCGGTGACCAGTCGACAATGTGCAAGGGCCCTTAAGACTGCTGAGTGTCTGCTTACCCTTCAGCTAGTCTGACTGTTAATATGACTTGACATTGATTAGTCTGGAATTATTATAGAGGCTGGAACTCAACTTCTGGAACAAATATTTGCATCAAAGCAATTTTACCTGTGATATGTCAGTGAATTGCTTTAGACAGATGCAACAACAAAAAGGTCTACTGCCAAAACAAAACAGAAATTACTTTCCTTATGATATCTAAAAGGTGCTCTTATTATAGCTATTTGTAAAATCACCAGAATGCTATAAAATAACGTTATATCTCAAGACAAAGTATAAATATTCTACTGGTACATTATAAAAATTTTGAAAAGTTATGTTTTTAAAAAGTGCATGATGTATACTAAAATCTGTGAATTTGCAATACTGTAATAGAAGGGTGGAAAAACATTTCATGTTTAACATGTGTTTTGTCTTTTTTAGTTATCTTGGCAAACTAATCTCACATTCTTCTCATGCTGAAGGTATGTTTAAATATTCTTAAAATTGGAAACAGTAATTAATTAAAGAGAGGATTTTATAGTTACGTCGCTTACATCAATAGAGGCATTTAATTGATGGAAATGGTGACCAGTAACTTATTGAGTGTATTCTCAAAATGTGGTAATTATTATCTTGAATCTTTTGAAAATATTTAACATTATCCAATTCACACCTGGAAATCTATTATGGTGCCAAGAATAAAAAACTAATGCATATAAAAAGGATAGAAAAGACAATTACAGTGCATCAAGAAATATAATGCCCAAATATAACAGAAAGTACTTCATGCATAAAATATGCAGTAAAGTGCAGGCCTAATATAAATAAATCTGTGGTTTACAGGAGAAGTAACGTATGTCAAGCTCATTCAGAATAATCCTTATCCTTAAGAAGTGATAAAGTGATCGAATTGAGTACACTTATTGTATTCAGTACACCCCTACAGATTAAGATTCAATAAATTTCAATTCAATCCAGTACCATGGCCAATACAACTAGAGTGTTAGTTCATATTCAGTACTGGTACCACATTAAGGAGTACAATTATTAAGAAATTATTCAAGAGTACTCTTGTGGGTCCTATGTAAGCCTTATAAATCATGAACTTTCAATAAAAAATAGGAAACTACAGTTTATATTTTTAATTAAATAAGTTTTCTTTTCTACTTGTAATATGTAAACAATAAGACACACATTAAAATAAAAGGGCGTCACGAATGTTTGATTGCTTTCATCTGTTTCATCTTCTTTGTGGTGTAAATTTTTTTTTTTTCTATTACGCTTTGTCTTAGGGCAACCCTTAACTGAGGGAAGCTGAATTTGAATAAATAACATTAAAATATATACTACATTCTGACATAAATATTACAAATATTATAAATGTGATCAACATAGAAATCTATGGAAAATTGAAAACTCTTTTATCAAAGCACTGGAAGATAACTTATGCATTTATGTGGAATGTACTCAATACACTAGTAGTATTCAATTTCATACAGGTCACTAAGTAAGCATAACAATAATTGATCTATTTTGAATAAAACTTGTTTGAGCATTTACATTATATAATATTGTAAGGAAAAATAATTTTAGACCATCATTGTTTTATGAAATGTACTATTTTTCTATTTCTCTTATATGTTTGGGCATTAAGTTTCATCTTTCTACCATGACTTTTGCACTAGAATACTGATGCCAAGAGCATACTCTTCAATAACTTGTATAATGACTGTTTGTGCAATAGACGGGAATTAGCACTGCTGTTGAAGAAAATTTTAAAATCATAACTGAGAAATAAGGGACAGAACCTATTGAAAAAAGAAATGAATAGGAACTGTTTCGCACAACAAATCCATATTAACATCACACACATTTCACCACAAATAGTACGAAAGAAGTCTGTGTCATGATCTATGTATCTCACCACCGAGCAATGTAGTCCAATCTGCAGATTTCCAAGAACCCGCATCCTGGGAAGTTTCATTTAAGACAGCAGAATTTTTCCGAGAGGTGGGTGGGGATGATGCATCCATTTCTAATTCTGGGGTTGGGATATGAAGCGTCTTTGCAATTGGAAATTCAGTTGAAGGTGATTTTGATGGTGGAAATTCATTTGCCTCTGACTTTTCTTTTGATGTTTCAGCTATCGATGTAAGCTTTACACCATTTGTTTCTAATCCCTTTGTCTTGAGAAGTAATGAATTACTCTCTCGAAATGAAAGATCAGGAGCACTCTGACTACAGAATGTTAGTTCAGTTCCATTTTGTTTCTTTTGAAGTTCAACAAATGGCGAAGACCCTCTTTTCCTGGCACTGTTCCTTACATTTTCACACATTTTATTCTGCCAAGAGTGGCTTCTACTGCGTCCACTTGAATCTTCTTTCTGTTCATTACTGAAAACAGGAGCACTTATGGAATGCTTTAAGTTGGTATCTGTGCTCATTGTTTCAGGATTAGGAGAGGCGGACATTCTTTGAACTCTCCTCCGACATAGTTCACAGTAAACAGGCTCTTCAGGACCCTTTACTCCAGGAAAATCTAGGCTTGTAAATGTTATATCTGGTGTTTCTAGACTGTTAAGTCTGCCATGAAAATGAGGTGCGTAACCTCTGTTATGCATTTTTTCTAATTCTAACCCAAAGGGATCCATGCACTTTAAATTCTGTGAATCTGTCATAGGCTTCCAACGGACTCCTTTCTTTGGTCTTGAACTAGTTCCAGAACTACCTATTGAACTATTTCTTTTGACAGGCATAAGCCTAGGTAAACTTTTTATTTTATTTAGTATAGCCCTTCTTCGATTAGGACTATATTTCGAATCAGCTAAATTTGCAGTTGATAAAGTTCCAGGTTTCAAACGAATCATATCACCACCTGAAAAAGAATGGTGCTTTGTAGGTGTGTCATATACCAAAGGTGATTGCTTAGGCTGTGGAGAATCCTGTTGAGCATAATCTACATCAATGGACATTTCAGATAGTTTGAAACTATCTGATTTGCACAAAGTTGATGAACTTGGCCATAAGCTAAGTGTTAAAGAAGGCTTTCTTCCTGGAGCACTGTCTGAACGTGATAAGGACTTTAACCCTCGTACGCCTGTCTCCTTTGGAGGAGCGTAGTTCCAACTGAAATACAAGAATGCACAAGTGGTATTTCAGGAAAGAATTACAAATAAAATGAAAAGAACACCCGAATAGCATCTATGGTAACATATCATTAGTGGTATGACTTGATATTTGTTTTGAAAAATAAGTCTGTGATATAAATAGGATAATATCAATTGTTTTAAATGTTTTCATTTTCAAAATAATTACTTCTGATATTACAGGCATGGTTAAAGAACATCTCTAGAAATAGTAATCTCCTTAAGGCATGAATAATAATGAATACTGCCACTTTTATGAAAATTATTTGAAGTCCACATTATCTATATTAATGGGAAATGTACCACAGTATTGTTATAAAATGTTTTAAATATTTTGTTGAAAGATATTAGTAAAATTGGGATAGATTCTACTGAATAAAGAGATGAAAGTATCAATCCGTAAAAACGAAGGTAAAAAAATGGGTGTGGATAAGGCTAGTTTTATTAATAATAATAATAATAATAATTTTTATTATCTGTTTGCCGTACATACAGTACAGATAGAATCGTCAAATAACATTAAAATAACAAATACAATACAATACAATTAAAAACTAAAAAATTCATTTAAATCATAAAACGAATTCTTACATAAAAATGTCTTTAGTCTTATCTTGTACTGATGAAGATTATTAATACTAGAAATGCTTTGTGGAAGTTTGTAGTTGGTGTTGATGCAGATCTACGCATTTAACTTTGGTCTCAGAGATGGACTGAGGATAAAAATCAGCCAGGGAATAATTAATAAATGTACCCCTCCTCAACATCACAACTACAACAACAACAACAACAACAATAATAATAATAATAATAATAATAATAATAATAATAATAATAATAATGATATTAATATTAATATTAATATTAATAATAATAATAATAATAATAGGCCTAATAATAATAATAATAATAATAAGGCAACTGATAAGAGAAAGTGCCACATGGAGTTAACAGTTTCTTATTGAGTACCTATTTTTGTCCTATTTTATGTTTCAGTACTGAAAATGGAGTTGATAAGCCAATTCCGGGGTGCACGGGCAAAGAGAGTTAAGTCCAATTTCTTGTTACTGAGAATTAGAGTGACTTAACACACTATACCAGCCCAACATAGCTTTAGAGATGGATAAACCCATGAGGCACACATCCATAACTACCGTACAATTTTGAATATGACTTACTGGACTTAACACAAATGTAGAGAACATTTTTATCTATAACTCTATGCACATATCTCAATTTTTTAGGATGGTGAATTTAACTCTCTTTGCCCATGCACCCACGAATTATAACACCACCCCTTCCATTGGTGTGTGTGTTTATTTATTTATGTATTTATTAAGGATTTACCAAAAGAGTAAATTGAAAATTTGTTCAAAAACATTACCTTATACACTTTTATATTGTTAGAGTATTTTTTTATTTTGGGGGAAAATTTTGTCTTTTTCTTGAATGTTTCAATGAACAAAACACCAGAACATAGTATAAAGAATGTTGTTCAACATATTTCTTCCATTCCTTGCCACATAAAGAGTCACATAAACACCTAGGTTCTGAATTAATAAAAGAGGTGACAAGTGACAATTGTGATTCCTTAAAGATAACTGTTTAAGCCAGGCAGTCAGAGACAGCTCACGCTGAATAAGACTCCACCTTACAAAATCAAAGAGAAGGTACAATCTAAAACATGAAGATATAAAAATACCAAAAATAAATCCTATACACAATGTTCTAACTGGCGATCTGCAAAAATGTTTGTCTACACTGCTGTTAACAAATTCACTGAAAAACTTTTAAATTTTTCAGTGATTTGTTTCTCTTGTATCAAATATGATGTCTCAACAGAAAATTGAAGGATGTTAGCTGTTTGAATGTTTCTAGCTAGATTCTTCTAGTAAAAGATGCTTTTTAACAACGCAAAATTGTATACCAACACAATATAATAGTATCGCTCAAAATATTACTTATGACCTACATTTCTCTCCCATTCATTGAAAGTCATTCCATATCAAAGCGAAGGATTTTTCCAGATTAGTTCTTTATTAGCCTATTCTATAACAGTGTAACTTGAAGAGAAAGATTACAAATAAATTTCTATTTTCAGCAAATGTAGAAGCTGTGTTCATTTGTCATTTATTCCAAACAAATTGTTGCCAACCAAAGAGCCTGGATTTCGCTACATACGAAATCACCAAAAAGTATTTTGATTACTATTCTAAGCACAAACGAACTGAACTTAATTTTCCTTTTAAAATTCATGATTCAAAATAACATAAAAAGTTGTACAATGTTCAAATGTTACCAGGACTTAACATGCTCACACAAATAACAAAAACCCCTAGCGCTCGTTTAGTTAACCTCGTGCTTGCCTGTTAAGTACTTTATAATGGTTTTACATTGTAAATAACTATTAAGGGGATATTATACTTTATAGTCCCATCTGTTGATAAGGAGGGAATCGAATAGGCATTTCCAACTTCATGAATTGTAGGGCAACATAATAAAATTTTGGATCAGTCCAATGTGCTATCCAACTTTTAAAGTCACTAATCCTTCTGCTTTAGTGTGGAAAATTACCAACAAATCTTTGTACATTTACAAGTATAAGAAGCTTATTACTGTACAATTAATTAATCTACAGTGAGTCTCAGCCAGAGTGGTGCCGCTTGTCGCGGCGCCGTGTTTCTCTTGTGATGACTCAACACTACCCGCATCGCGGTCAGCTGTGGCCCCGCAGCTAAGTAAACAATTCCTGCATAGCCTGCAGTTGAGCATTGTTCTCGTGTTTTACAGACGTGAAAGTGTTATTCGGTAGTTGTCACAACTAAAAGAAAACATTAGGATAGAGATAAACTCAATAATAACGGAAGAACAATTAATGCGTATTAATCGGAATTTCCTATCACGATGCCAAAAATGTGTGGATGTAGGAGGAGGACACTTCCAGCATCTCTTGTAATAAGATAGATGCCTATTTTCGTTATTTTCAAACTTATTTCATTTATTTTCATTGTCACGCACGGACAAGTCAGTCAACTGCCGCGGAGTTCCTTTGCCGCATACCGGGGATAGGAGCGTCATCTGCGGGGAACCCAATGCGCGGCGCGGCGGCACCCATTTGCCTGAGACTCACTGTATTATAATATGACTTTGAAAAAAAAAAAACTTTATTATAATATTCTGCATCAATGACAGGCAGACCAAATTGTAAGGATATGGAACAGAGTAAATCTACTCACTTTACTTCTGTTGCTTTGATTTCTGAAGGCTGCGCCAAACCCTCTTCCACATAGTGGATAGAAACGTTATCACTGTCCAATGCCTCAGGGAATTTGGAGAGATTCTGGTTTGAAGGGAGTTGTGTCCTGTAGAAAAGACATGACTTATATGGCTAATGACTTATTAATATCTTAGAAATATAAGTAGAACAAATTAATGCAATGACAACTACTTTGCATTAGAAGTTCTTACTAATTTTAAAAAAGACCTGGATGAAAGCTATGCAAAATATATTTTACTGAAAGCCTGAAGAGCATATTTTTCCTTTTCTCAAGAAATTTAGAAATTACTGTTACATACTGGTATCTTATGTTGAATAAATGTTTTCAGTTAGGTTCTTCTTGGAAAAATCTTATGTGAAAGTCACATAACTTCCTCTGCCCAAATAAAGTTTGTCTGTTAGTATAACAAGAATCATCCCATCCATATCTATAGTCTTTAGGCCTATATAAATGTAAACTAAGAAAATAATGCTATGAGTAGGCCTATATATTGACTAATAACTTTAAGTACCTTGTAAATATTATTGTATATGAATGTGTACATGTATGTGTGTGAGTGTATATGAGGATCCATCTGTGTATACAGAGTGTATGAGTGATATTTAATATATTATAAGAGTTGATGTATCCTATATCATTTGTATTCCACACATGTATGTGATCATAAGGATGAATAAAACTATTACTACTAACATTGTGCAACAGACAATTTATTAAAGAGATACTTATAACCAACTTTGGATATTTTGATATTACTGATTTTGTAACTGGCCATGAAATCTTTGATTGGTTAAGATTTTTATGTACTAGTGGGTAATAGTTTTCATGAATTTTGTAATTATAATTGTAATAACTAATCAATGTATAAATCATATGAGAATACAAATTTGGTTGGACATAGGCCTACAATACATGTTTTCCACAAAATTCGTCCCTCCTTAACAGGAATATGACAACACAATTTTTTTCCTTCTGGATTTCAAGAAAATTGCAATTTTACATTAATGTAAAACAATTTTCTGCATAATAGTAGTCACCAAATAAGAAATATAAAGTAGGCTATATGGCAATAATAATTAGATCAGACATGAGATAAACGTTTTCCACATAGCTCAATGTGACTAAACACAAACATGATAATAACATTTTTTCATTCCTTCTGGATTTCAAGAAAATTGCAATTTTACATTAATGTAAACTGGTAATAGTAACTTAGTAACCAAATAAGAAATATAAATTATATTGCAATAAAAATTTGATTGGACATGAGATACATTTTTCTTCACACAATTCGACCATCCTGAACATGAATATGACAATAAAAAATTTCGTCATTCCAGATTTTTAGAAAATTCTAATTTTACATTAATGTAAAACAATTTTCTACGTAATAGAAGTAACCAAATAAGAAATATAAATTATATGGCAATAAAAATTTGGTTGGGTATGGGATACATGTTTTTCATACATTTTGCTCCTCCTGAACATGAATATGACAATAATTAAAATTTGTTGTTTCTGTCTTTCGATTTTACATTAATCTAAAACAATTTTCTGCATAATAGTAGCAACCAAATAATAAATACAAATTATATGGCAATAAATAATTGATTGGACATAAGATAGATGTTTTCCATATAATTCAACCATCCTGAACATGAATATAACAATAAAAAATAAAAAATTCCGATTCCGAACTTTGAGAGAATTCCAATTTTACATTAAATACCATTAATGTGGGCCTACCTACATGTTTTTTATTGTCGTATTCATATTCAGTGATGTCGAATTCATAAGAAAATTCTATTTTAGTCTCTGTAACTCACAAAAAGTAAAAATTTGTTGTACAGTGTAATTTTTTGCAAGAGAATTTTTCAGTTTACAATAGAGCTAACAAAAGTAATTTTCTTTTCAATAATTTCAAATTAATATAAGCTATTTGTGTAGCCTGCACTCTATATATTTTCAAACTTTAAAGATTTTCTTAAGTTGTTCATTGACATATAAAGTTATTGTTTTTATTTTCACTAAAAACAGATTAAAGTGTAAATGGAATATTTGAAGTGCAGAATATTCTTACCTGTAACTGTTTACACACAGGAATCACAGGCGACTAAATGAAAAAAGCCATGCTTAATCTGAGGATAAGAGTACTACCAGTGCTTTAGTTGGAAAATATTTTTTGGGGGTACTCATCTTACTTCAAAATTTTCCATATCGCCTCATACTGAATGAAATCCTTCGGTTGACATTTTCTGCATGCAGTTTCTTCTGCTGACCTATTGCCTGCTTGTAGTCATGACCTGACGTATGGAGCAGGATCAAAAACGTCTAGTGGTGGTCCCACACATTTTATGAAAACAAGGTGGCTAGCCAACATGTGATCTAAGGAGAAAGTAACTGTAGAAATGCGCACGAAGGTGAAGATTAGAACGCATATCTGTGGCGAATTTAATAGTGCTTGTCATTTTTGGTATTGAATTAGACATTTAATAAGTATTTTAGGACAATCTCGTTCCTGTACTGCCAGTACGACGTACCGGAGCACATATTTTTCCCGGTATGGTAGAAGGAAAATATTTGCGTACCGGCCCAACTAAAGCACTGAGTACTACTATATGGAGTAAAATAGAGAGGTTTATAAAAGAAAAATAAATCTAAAGTTAAACGATTAGGTGGCTTTAACTTACCCCTTTAAGTTTAATGTCAAGATCACAATTTTAAGATCTATTTCCCTTTAAAGAGTTAATGGCAATTTTATTAAAACACAGTCAGTCTAGAAGTGGCTATATTAATCATTATGGTATTCTCAATTAGAAATGTGATATATTATTATATCATAACACTAAATTAGAAATCTACATTATATTTTGCAATGTTTGAAGCCCCAAGTATTTTTATTGACTCTCGAGAACAGCCAATCAGCAGCTGAGCTGCCATAAACCCGATAAATTTAAAAATAGAGTTTGAACTTCACTGAAAATTCGTATTATTAATAGTATAATAAAGTAATCTCACTATTGATGTTTGATTCATGTAGAAGTGTAAGATTTATGTTATGTATACAAGTTTGTAAATATAATATAAATAATCAAGGAGGTTATTAGTTTTGATATCTCAAGCACTGTCTCATTTCATCAAAGTCGATATACCTGTAAGTTACAGGTAACAAGACACCAGGGCCGTAGCTAGGCGGTGGTGAGATGTGCCCCGCCAAGGGTGCAGGTACAAAGAGGGCGCAAAATTAACCATGAAAAATCCCGCCTTTTTTAGACTGGTGCAATTTATAAATAAATACTAATCATTTTTTCATTCTCTCACTGCATGTTGCAGAAGCTGTTTTAAAAAGTTTCTATTCTAAAAAAATACTTTTACCTATATTAATGTGTTAAACATTTTAGTAGGCCTCAAGCCTTTTATGTAGACTACTTTACTTTTGATATTATATTTTATGATTTAATTATTTTTTAAGTAGTTCAATCGTCTGAAAATAAGGTTTTAGTACCTTGAAAGACCTACACTTATTTCATTTTCAAATTGAGGTTTAGGTTTTCTTTGATAATAACAGTGTTTTTATATTAAAATAATAAACAATTTTACAGGAATTTTAAAAAAATTATTCAGACCCCCCAGTATTGGAGGGCGCAGATTTGTCAAACTCACCAAGGGTGCAGAAGGACCTTGCTACGGCCCTGCAAGCCACCATTTTGATATAGGCTGGATTCATATATATTTAAGCAAATATGATATAACATTGTGCATTCTATCGAGATGTACAGCTACTAATTACTTTAACTTCATTATACCTTTAATGCGAGTACTTTACAGTTTAAATTATCCTTACTTATGTGCAAGAAATAGACCTAATGTAATCCCAGATGGACTGTTTTCATATTGAATGTGGTTTTGCTGAAATCCATTCTAAACACTATATGGCTGCAATAAAGCTATAAAACAAATTATTCCCAGTACATTGGTGAATATGTTTTTGTTTTTTAATTCTTTATTTATTGTATAATTTTTGTTATTATTATTGTTATTGTTATCCTATGACAGTACTGCTGGTCTACAGGATTGCTAAATAAAAAAAAATAAAAAATAAAAATATTTTAAGCATTTTTTATGTCACTGTATAAGAGTATATTATATTGTACCGGTACATGAATGAATTTATTTACTTATAGATCATCCAAGGCTAAGAAAAAACCTAGTACTTTATGTATGCAATGTTAAATATATGGGCTGTTCCATGCATTGCGCTGATATATATACAGTATAATCAAGAAGTCTTTCCTCAGCTCTGGTTATGTTCATCACCCATGCGGAAATTGGTATTTCTCCTAACCTTCCTATTATACTCATAGCAGGTATACCAGGGTACCTGGGTAGGCCATGTAACTATTGATATGCACGTGTTTTCCATTGTTGATGTGTTTATGGCATCTATTAACTTCAACTGAAATTCAGTTTTAATGAAAATGATACAGAATGAAATAGTGACGAGATGTAGTAAGTAAATGAGGTGTTCTCTGGTAAACATTTTCAACATCATCTGCAAATACGAGGGTTGTCCAATAAATAAGTTTCCCTATTGTTTAAAAAGTATTAAACACAATTTATTTGTTGAAAGAACTTTTATTCTGCATATTGCAACACTTCTACTTACTTTCCTACATA
This sequence comes from Ectobius pallidus, assembly GCA_964059195.1. Taxonomy (NCBI): domain Eukaryota; kingdom Metazoa; phylum Arthropoda; class Insecta; order Blattodea; family Ectobiidae; genus Ectobius; species Ectobius pallidus. The sequence goes on along the minus strand of CAXKWD010000004.1, from coordinate 70,630,992 downwards.
ATAATTTTTTGCAATTATTTTTGTCACGTGACACCAGTTTTTCCAAACAGCTGTTGTACCATGCCATGTCCTGTTGCATCGTGCAGTAGGAGGACTTTACAAGACAAAAGTTGAGGGCATTTTCTTTTGATGGCAGCTTGGAGATCCCTCAAGACACCACAGTATATCTCTGCATTCTTTGATGGATCCAGGGACTCAGGAGATTAAAGTGAGAAATTTTCTCACATCTTCCATATTCTACAGATCTTGCTCCCAGTGATTTTCACAAGTTTCCCCAACTGTAGTTGCATCTTGGAAGTACGCACTTTCACACTGATGATGAAGTGAAATCAGAAGTAAGCAGTTTGCTATGGCAACTACAGGACACAGCACGGTATATCACTGGTTTTAAAAAACTGGTGTCAGGCTACCAAAAACGCTTGCAAAAAAAAAGTGATTATATGGAAAAGTAAGCTGAAGAGTTGAAATATGTAGAATAAAAGTTCTTTCAACAAATAAATTGAGTTTAATATTAGAAAAAAATAGGGAAACTTATTTATTGGATAACCCTCATAGATGAGTTTTATGTTACTTTTATTTCTTACGTCATAAATGATTGTAGCAAAACATTATAACCATACTCTAGTGCTGCTAAATGAAATCCGTTTCTTAGTGGATTCTTGATGGTACAAGTGACTTCTTGATGGTAATGTACTAATCTAATCTCAAAAGCAAGTATATTATATCATTATATATTATATATCATTATATATTATAATTATAACTAGTATAAATATAATTTTTTCATATTTTGTTAATAATTTTACCATATAAATAAGTGTGCAATTTAAAGGAAACTCACTTTTTAAAATTGGGGAGTGGGTACATATGGAGAATAGTGCATAAGACATATGTACCAGTTAAAAAGAGGCAGATTTACTCTAGTATGGTATAGGCTACTTTTTTAATATAAATGTTATCTGTTTTGAACCATTCACTCTATTGAGTCTTTATATAAGCCTATTCTGTTTCATTTTAAAATGAATTTTAGTCTTAATTTTGTTTGTTCAATTATTAAACTGTCTCAAGAAAAACAATCTAACATATTTTTTAGTTATTATTATTGTTTCTCCAACGAGAGAGAGCCCTACTGTACAATGTAGGCTATGCTAGGGCTATAGTTTAATACATACTAATTATTATTGCAAATCAATATAGGGAATAATTGTGAAATAATTTAACCGTGAATCTGTATAACTTATCACTACAAGCACTTGAAAATATCACTGACAAATTTCTGAAATTGAATAAAAATATAAATAAAAAAAAGTCTGAACTTAGTTATCACACTTGTGTAACTGAACAGTTATGTACAGAAATTGGTATGTTCATAGTAATTGTGTGCCCAGGAGCATAACTAAGAACTTGTGGATGTCCCCTCCCCCTTAAAACTGTTCAGTTTTATTTCTACATTACTAATTCAAGTACCACATATATTCTGTATGTTATAATTTTAAAATATAAATATGACCAATGTAAGCTCATCAAAAATAATAGCAAATTTTTAGTTTTCCAAGGTATATTTATAGTAAAAACTAAATTATGTTTGTTACAGGGTCTTTAGGAAAGGACCTGTAAGGCAAAACAAAGCATCATGAAAACTTGCTTTCTTTAATCTACACAATCTTATTTTTTAAATTATTGCTCGCACCCTCCAGTTAGTTCCTAATTATTTTAGATTTTATTTCTGTTAGCTTCAAGAACTTTCACATGTTGAAAGAAAACAGCTTAGTTTAAAAGTTTAATAGTTATGAAAATCAACCCCTCCACTCTCTAAATTAAGCTAAAGATGGAAGCAAATGCTCTCAATTCAAAACATGTTCTTAAAAATATTATAAAAATCAAGTCAAGTTGAGTGTCTTCTGATAATTATCTGTATTAATTGCAGTGAAACTTCACTGAATATTGTTTCAACAAGTTTAACAGGATTACAATTAGTCAAACATCATAAATCAAAGATTGCAGGAACAGAAGGGTTATCATTCCATCATGCCCAAGGGGCAGGAAGAGTACAAGGATATTTTCCACTAAAAGGGATAGCTGGATTTGTGGTTACTAAAGAAAGGAAGATAGGAGGGGTAGTGGTGGACAATCTTACCGCCAGATACCTGCAGCTGCTGCAGCTGCTGTAGCGGTAGCACCGACTGCAGCAGCCTTAAGGTTCTGTACTGAACCTCGGGGAGTTGGTGATCTTTCTTCGTCTTCCTCAGTGATCTCTGGTAAAAACATGGTGTGCTTATCCTCAGGCACTCTGTAAATGCCAACATAATTTTTTCGTTTATAATTTTCAGAGTTTAACGGTGAAACTTTCAGCTAAAAGAATACTATATTGAGAATGATAATTAGATAAATCACATCAGTCTATCTTTGTGAAATTCTATTAAGTAGAAAGAAGATATTAGGTGTTGTACACCGGCTGACGCAAATAGCAACACAGAACTATTGAGACTATTAAGTTTTTAAAATTACATAAATTATTTATGACCTGAAAGTAGAGCATACTTCAAAGAAGTTTGCTTTTTGTTCTGGAATTACCAATTTGAGCCAAACAATGAAATAATATCAATGTAATCTTCTAAGATAGAAGGTCAACACTTTATTAAATGAGATTTAGGTTGATATCATTTTGGTTTTTTTTTTTAAAGCAAGAAAATTATAAAAAATAATATGAAAATTACAATTTTGTGGAAATAAAACATTCTCATGTGATATAAATATTGCTTGGAGGTACATCATAGCACATCTGTTTGAGACACTTTACTAAAAATCAGAATGTTCCATGTTTAATCTCTGATAAGGATTTTTCAAATGGTCTAATCCTTCTGATGGCACTACGACCTGGTGTCATCTCGCCTTTAAGAAAAATCTCGGGATAAAGATTGCTAGCATACAGCTGATCACCTTACCACTTCCATCTGCTGAATACCTGAAAAGCCAGATGCCTCAACCTCCAGGGACCCTCAGGTCCTAACAATGCCTGTATTCGGAGCACTTTATTTTTATTTATTTTTAAAAACACTTCCTGAAATGTATCAATTAAGAATTTATCGAACATTAAGTTGGTAGGTTAAGTTTGCATCACTACAGCAGGTACCGGTATTATGGTACCGGTATCGATATAATCAAGACGTTACTTAGACTGATGGTGTTTATGTAACTATCAAATTATTTAATTACATGTAAATTAGAAATGAGTCATTCTCTTCTGACTCTAGGAGGCGGTAAGCTTGTCAGTTTTGCATGCTGGCAGCCTTTAGCCTTAGGAAAAACCCATGCCACTAATTCCTGCTGAAGGCTTGAAATGACATGGGAACATAGCACAGTCAGAAGGATTGGGAGGTAGTCATTCTTCCACTCAATGCAAGTTCCTATTTCAATAAACATTAATCATTCCCTAATGTATTGAATACTTGATGCAACATATCTTAATTACATTAATGCTGTAATTCCTGTGTTTACGACTAGTCATACTGGGCACATGTTTGTGCAACTAACTTAAACATGAGTAGGTTACATGCACAAAATGGTTTCATGTGCATATTATCTTATTGCATGCAAACTTTAAGTGGGAATTCTCTGATGATAAATACGAGGCCTGTCTAAAAAGTATCCGACCTTTAACTTTCACGCGCGTAATATTAATGCTAGGGTGGCGCCACTGTGCACAATGGAAGAAGAGAGCTTAATGCACATGCTTGAATTTTTTCTCTGCCTTCGAAAGTGCCAGTCACTGCCTACTAGCCTCAGAGTGGGGTCCCATGATAAGCGCTCGGCGCATTTTGATATCTCTCAAGATGACTGAACGAGTTGAGCTGCAACAAATTTTGTCAAAAGCTTGGTGATTCTCAAAGCGAAACAATTCGGAAGATTCAGCAGGAGTTTGGAGATGATGCTTTGGGGGTAACACAAATCAAGGAGTGGTTCAACCGATTCAAAAAAGGCCGCACATCGGCAGAGAGTGATCAGCATTCCGGGAGGCCACAAACCCCTCGGAATGCAGCTGTCATTGAGAGGGTTGAACATCTGGTAATGGGAGATCGTCGTTTGACTGTACGAGAGATTGCCGAAGAGGTTGGGATCAGTAAAGATTCCGCACATGCAATTTTGCGTGATGATTTGAACATGTGCAGAATGGCTGCAAAATTTGTGCCAAAGCTGCTTTCAGCGAAACAGAAAGAACTCCGCCTTCAGGTTGCACAGGATCTGCTGGACACTTCTAACACTTCTGCTGAATCTTCCAAATTGTTTCGCTTTGAGAATCACTAAACTTTTGACAAAATTTGATGCAGTATCTTGAGAGATATCAAAATGCGCCGAGCGCTTATCACAGGACCTCACTCTGAGGCTAGCAAGCAGTGATTGGCACTTTCAAAGGCAGAGAAAAAATTCAAGCATGCTCATTAAGCTCTCTTCTTCCATTGTGCACAGTGGCACCACCCTAGCATTAATATAATGCACGTGAAAATTAAAGGTCAGATACTTTTTAGACAGGCCTCGTGATAGAGAATTTTATGATAAAGTTTTCAATTGAAGCTATGTGTGCAATTACAAACCAAATTCACTATATTATACAATAATTATTATCCATTCCATTTCTGAGTACCAGCGCACGTAAACAACATGTGGCTTGAACGGCAGCACACATCTTGCTGCAAGACAATATAATATCACAGTAAATTTTATTTTTATAATAGTAGAAATCCATAAAGATGGACAGAAACGGTTAAAATTACAAAATCAACTTATTACAAATTTTTCAGTGTATACAAGATGTGAAATTCACATAATATACCTCAACATGCGCATAACAACAGGAGCTCAAGTCTCTCCGAGTAGCATAATAAAACATGAATGGGAATCCTTTAAAAAGTGGATAAAAATAATACATAATGCTTTTCACAGATTTTTGTCTTGTAATTGAGGATGTTATAAAAATTTACATCACAATTCACTGGTATATCTACCAAAAGTATTTAAAAAGTTCAGTTTGAGTACCCTATAGAGGATTCTGGTTGATGTATATAGGTAATTATTTTGCAATAATGTGCATTCTATAGAGCAGTAGTCTCCAAATTAATGGAACATGAGGGCCACATTTGAAATGTTATGTCTCAATGGGAGCTGGATGAACACATTTTATCAGCAATAAAATGAAAAGAAAAAAGAAAAAAATTGTATTTGTAATGTATTATATTTATTATTATAATTATAAAAACTATACAATTTACAGTGTAAACAAAACACTGGTACACTTTAGTAAGGGCTACGAAACTTGCTTTTTGAATCCAGAAATTTTTCAAACTGTGGCTCTAATTTGGTCTGTTGAATAAGTAAAATGTCTCGCAAATGTGGGTCACTCAAATTACCTCTATATTTTGATTTTGTGTATATCAACAGAGAAAATGTTTGAACCAGTCATTCATGAAATCATTCACTTGGAGATCAACGATTTCCATTTTCAATCCTGGTTGAACACCTTCATTTTTGCAAGAAAAAATGATTTTGGAATATTCTTGGAATGTGCATTTTTTCATTCCCTTGTTATTTCTGCAATATTGGTCTTCCTCCACCAATCAATACATGATACTAACCTCCATGAATTTTGCACGAATGTGCATCTAAATCTGTAAATTTGACCGAGAACTGTTTTTCAGATCATGAGAATGCTCAACGCAAACAGATGTGGAAATACTGAATCATTTTCAATTTGCAGGGACTGGCAACTGACAAAATGTGCAAAAATGTTCTGGCCAATGTTTCATTAAAAAAGTACCAGTTTCTTCCTAAAACTTCTCACCTTGATTCATGTCATTTAAATGGAGAAAAACATCAGATAAAAAGGCTAATTTCCACAACTATTCCTGAACAGATAAAATTTCCATGGGATTTTGTTTTCTCATTTAGAAAGAAATGCAGAAGTAACAGCACTCCTAGCGGCCATACTTTATTTACGAACACAAGAAGGTAGCGAGTGTAAGAATTGCGGTCCACATTTACAATATAGCAACCATGATCATAATTTTCTTGTTATCAATTTTGTTAGGTTTTTCATATGACATATGCCATGGGTGGAAACCTGATTGAACTCCTTAATGGGTCGTATTTTGGAGACCCCTGCCATAGAGTATAGATTAGTTTAATTGTAGTAATAATTTTAAGCTTGAAAAACGAAATAATGAAGTCTTTGTTTTTAACATAATTGGCATCAGCTGTCAATAACACACATGGACAATGTATGGGAGGAGAAGACTGACGTAAAACATTACCAATCAAATAGGAATACAAGCGGAATGATACAAATGCAATGTTTACATGCACTGGAGCTTTGGTGAGGAATGGATAATAGTTTATTGCAGCCATTTAATATAAAGGTTGTAAACTATGTCAACCCATGTAGGCTAACTTGCTTGTACTTAATGGAAGTTTCATTGCCATGTTACAAGCAATTATAATCATACTGAGCACAAAACAGGCTAAATGGTAGCCATTCCCATAGCTATTTTGCATGTAATAGTGGCAAGACTAGGGTGACCACGTTTAACTGGAACAACCCCATTTATTAGGTGTGTCCTGGACGTTTTGACAGTACTCCAAAATAAAGTCAATTGTACTGTTTTATAAAAATCAACTGTACTATGGGTATACACTGATCTGATTTTATGTTGTAATAAGTATTCCCAAGTACAATGTTTGATCTTAATGTTTTAAAATATGTTAAGGGTCACTGGAAATAGGGTAGAAGAATTTTGAACAGAACTATTATGGTATTTCTTTATGTTAAGGGTCACTGGAAATAGGGTAGAAGAATTTTGAACAGAACTATTATGGTATTTCTTGCAGAATCTGAAAATTGGGGAAGAATTATTATTTGGAATTATAGCTTATTTTATTTTATTTTATTTTATTTTTTATTTTATTTTATTTGGGGGATTGGAAATACTGTTAAAGATTTAGATTAATATCATCAGGTTAGGGGAGTTGATATGGTTATATCTCAGTTATTAATTATTTTTGAACTTATTTTCTTAATTACAATTTTACACATTATTTTACATTGAGAATTTTCTAGTAAAAATTATTAAATTTGGAATTTGACAAAAGTATTGTTATCATAAAGGCAAGAATGTGTTAACGAGATAGTAACAATTCCGCAGCATAAAGAGAAAATTACCAAGGGTGGACTTGGTCTACTTGTATTGTCAGCACTCCATATTGCGTAATAGACATATTATGATTATTTCTTTTTGTATGATAGTTTAGATTTCTGTATCATAATAATTTAAGTTAGAAGTGATAGAACAACTTACATGTTCTATTTTTGACAATCTGTACCTGTATTTAATGCTACATAAATATTTATTTATTTATTTATTTATTCTTTATTTATATTTGTTGTGAACATTATGGATACTGCTGATGTATCAAGTAATATTCAGACTATCAAATAAAGATAAACTGAATACAAAAACAGTACTATTAATTCTACTATCCTTCTGAAAGTTTTCTAGCATTATTTCTTCTTAAATGATTATCAAACCAAAATCTGAGTTTTCTTTTTTCTTATCTGCCAGTAGGCCTACTATGTTATTATCACACCATTTTGTTTATTGATGAATTTACAAATAAAATGCTCTCAAATCCATAAAAAATGTATCTTCTCAATTGAGTATCATTATCTCAGAGATCAAACAAAGCACTGTCCTGAAAGAAACCAATTTTTGCTCAAATTTAAGCCCAAGTTAGAAGACAATTGCTTTATAACCCTTGTAATTTCTACAATCACATGTTATTAAAAAAAATAAAAAATAAAAAATAATAAAAAATAAATAAATAACTAGGTATCTACAAGCTTATAAATTCCATTTGAAGGGTAAGCAGTTTTTGATCAGTTAATGAAAACATTAACAGTAAGTTTAGTTCTTGAATATTGTCCTTTATTTATAAATTACTGTTTGACTATTTTAATAGACTTTTCTGGCAATCACAACTAGTAGTTAATTTTGATAGGCAAGTTAGGTTGGAATGCTTCAACTGCATATAAGTGGTCATTACCAGCAGCTGATTCCCTTAATGCTAACAATACAGGTAGGAAAATATTTCTATAAAATGTGGTCATAAAACATACACACTGTCAGGGCCGTAGCTAGGCGGTGGCGAGATGGGCCCCCGCCAAGGGCGCAGGTATAAAGAGGGTGCAAAATTAACCATGAAAAATACCACCTTTTTTAGACTGGTGCAATTTATCAAGCAATAAAAATTCTAGATTTTATTAATTAATTATTTTTTAAATAGTTCAATTGTCTGAAAATAAGGTTTTAGTACCTTGAAAGTCCAACACTTAGTTAATTTTCAAATTGGGGTTTAGGATTTCTTTGATAATAACAGTGTTTTTATATTAAAATAATAAACAATTTTACAGAAATTTAAAAAAAATTGTTCAGACCCCCCAGTATTGGATGGTGCAGATTTGTCAGACTCGCCAAGGGCGCAGGACCTTTCTACGGCCCTGCACACTGTTCTGATAAGTTTGAGATTGATTAACATTTTGTAACAGGATACGATTCTGCAGGTCAACTAATAGATATTATTGTCAAAATGGACTTGGAAATTCTTCATACCATAATCAAAGATTAAACCTTGAACATCTAAAACCAAACATCTACTAAATCTATAGAATATTGAAGTGTTACTTACTCCATATCATGTACAGAGCCTCGATATGTCTTTTTCTTGTAAGCTACTGAAGCTTCTGTGTAAGGAAGTATGAGATCAACATCATCAAAATATTTATCCTTTACAAGGGGTGGTGACTGTGTCATTAATATATCCACTCCAAGGTACGCAACCTAAATAAAAAATGAAACTTTAATTAGTAGCCCACATATTTTTGTTTGTTAATCTTTTTAATCTTTCCTGATTCAGAAGAAGGATCATGTCCCTCCACTGGATTTTTAGTGCCTAAAATCTTTCCAGTCTGGTATATAATTTTTCAAAGATGCTTAGATTACTCCATATATGTTTAACTACTAATTACAGTATCGGTAACAAAAATTTTTAACATATCAATCATTTTAGTAATAATACCAGACCATTTTAACTCTATTTACCGTATTTTACGGACCCTAAGACACACTTTTTTACCTTCAAAACAGAGCCTCAAAAGTTGGGTGCGTCTAATGGTCCGAAGTACACTAAAAAGACTAAAATTTTGGTAAATATTGCTGGAATACCATAATTACACACATGGTGTTGTAAACGATAAGATAGTTACAAATTTTAGCGCAGACTGTACATCACTGCACTTGTCACAATCATAAAATGAGGGTAGCTGGAAGCCAGGTATACAATATGAAGAGAAAGGAATATTGAGTTCTTTTATACAAAAGGAGTTGGCTTCACCGAGTGGTTTAAATGAATACAAGGACCTCTAAACAGCCTTGTCCCGTTACACTTACCGTATGCTGAATTAAGAGTTAGAGAGTTTAAAAGTATTTTTATTCTTTCATGAGAAATCAGTTCAGTTGTTAAAATTTACGCCATGCCACCTGTACAGAAGAGATTTTTGTACAATGCAGGTTTTAAGTTAGCAGTGATTTACACCAATGCGAAGTTGACTAATTCCGTACAGTAAAATCACTGCAATAAAGCGTTATATAAAAAACTTATTGCTGAATGCCACCCACAAAACGATAATTTCAGAGGAAAATTGCCTAAATGGTTATAGATGGATTTCTTATAAAATTGATTGCAAAATTCCATGTACCCAAAAGCGAAATGTTGGCCAATCTAACAACTGTGTTACATACAGCAGAGATTGATTTTTTTAAATCTTACTCAGTATTACAGTACTGCAGTATTTGTTGGCATATGTAAATAACTGCCTCCTAGTACAAAATAGTATAAATAGTCTAGGAATGCATGTCACAATGCAAGAAGCATAGCATTGTTTCCCCTTCTTCAGGCTCCGCTCTCAATCTCCTGACCTCCATACTGTATAAGGATACATAAGATTTCAGTCATTAAGTTACAGAAGTCAGGAGTTTCAAATCTTTTTAAAATTTAAAAGTTTTGAACTCGAGATTGACTTAGGATTCAGGATTTGACCCAACTCTAATTTCAAATACATCAATTGACTTAGACACGATAAGTATAATTTTAAAATTAATTAATGTAATAGTTTCATTTGTTGTTTATTGAACCTCTCATAATTTTTGTACAAAAGTATTAAGGAGGACTACCATAATAGCTTTATCCCTGTTATCCTAGGGTTTTTACAGACCATCCAGCTGCCAGACCCCCCTCCCTGGTGTGGCGCCCTTTAAGTCCTACATCCACCGCCCTTGGAAAGAGCCCAGGACATAAGAAATAAGAAATTCGAACTTATTTTGACCACAGTCATAGTTTGACCATGTTCTCGGAACCCTCAGTTATTTTGATTTTTGATCAAGAATGGTGTACTCGGCCATTCATGTTTTAAGAGTCTAATTCATCGATCATTATAGGAGCATGATGTAGCCAGCATGATATAGTGAGGATATTTTGCTCAGAAACAGGTCTGAATAAGCTATCAAACCACTTTTGTGCATATTTCTGATGTTGCTTTCAAACAATTAACTTACATTGGTTTTAAGTCTATGTAGAATGGTTGTGGATAAGTGGACTGGCTTAACCAAAGTTCAAGATATCAAGGTTCGCGTTATCACGCATTAACTGTATTGCACTTATTTTGCAGAACTTCTTGCAATATACTGAATACAGCCTAACATTTTTATTTTATTTTCTGTAGTGTGACTGATCTCCACTTAAATAATTCTAAAATACTTGTTCCCACATTGAACAACTCAGTTCATTATTGCTGCTTACATGCTTATAATATTTAAGATCGAAGAAGAATATTCCCTTCTTTAATTACCTATTTTTTTATTATTCTTTTCTTCTTAAAAATAGCATCCATGCAAGTAATGTAATACGTTCAACAAAAGTAATGGGTATTTTCATACAGATGATGATTAGAAATCTAGTAAATTCTTTTCTCTTGGTTAATACAGTACATCATTGATAGTTAGTTCAATATCTCTTTTTAAAGGCTATGACAAATGAATATAGCTACAGTTTCTAACCCTTAACAAATACAGTAACTTCAAAAACAGTGGACATAGTATCATAAAGAATAACATTTGACAAAAACAGTGAGTGCAATGTGATTATCATGCACATTTTTATCACCAGTAAAAATAATAGGCCTTATAAATTTATATTTATATCAGATTTATGTTTAATCACTTGTGTAAATTTAACTCAGTGTAAACAACATTTTATGTGTAAATGTGAACAACTCAGTAAATTTACCTTGGTGTGGCGATCTATAAGCCAGTTGAGTTCAAAATCCTCATCATCATCACCAAATGGATTAATCAATTGCTCTGCAACCTGTACAGAAATTTAAAATACCTTAATTTCCTCAGTGACATCCACAAGGTCATATAATTTATTTTCTTCTATTAATTTAAATCCTTTTAGACATGAAGCTAGCCTCAACTTTTTTTGGTAACATAATACCCCCCCCCCCCCCAAAAAAAAGTTAAAATTTAAACTCACACAACACAAAGAATGATTTCCTGTACATAATTATTTTTACGACTATGAATGGGATCATTCATGACAGTGAAGGTCGCTGTTCCATGTTCTAAGGGTTGAGCCATGTTTTCAATAAGACATGGTGGGACATTAGACATTATCGGCCATATCAAACCTAACAACACAAAACAATCTTTCAGCCTGCTTTAGATTCTGAAAAGTTTGTGACTGTTATTGCCTTTTTTTTCTTGAATCGCAGTTTTAATTCCATGAACTACACCTCCTAAATTGATAGAAAAGTATTTGAAAAAACTAAGTTCATATGCACCGTCAAGAAACCAGGGACATTGTTGTTATGGTATTAAGGGGGTTGTTGTTTTGAATTGGAAGAGGCTTGATGTATGCTAGTTATCATAAACAGCTTAAATCACAAGGCCATAGAATGTTGAAATTAGGAGATCTTCAGAGGTACTTTGGAGATAAACACAAATTTAATTTTGAGAATTCTCCACAACTTTAAGTTGACCAACAAGATAATTAAACTATCAGCAGGAAGCACACATAAGAATTTGTTGAAATCGACCCACTAGGAAAGAATAATGCTTTCTCTCAGATAAAATCTAATTTAAATAAATAAATAATTATGTTAGGTTGTGCTCAGTATTATGTAATCTGCACAGTAGTATACAAAGTATACCTTTGGATATTGAAATTGTCATGTGTAAGATATTTTCACATTTTACCATATATACTGTTCATGTGGATAAGTCTGCAATAATTTTGCAAATTTGAAAACGTTCAACATAAAAAATTCTTCAAAATTAAAATAGTAAGGTGGTTATTATTGACACTGGCAGTTGATAGGCTGATTTCTGTACTGGAGCTTTTAGGTTTGAAATTAACTTCCATTCACAAGAATTGATCCAATAATTCAGTGTGGTCCAACTAAAGGCTCAGGGGCCAGATATGGCCTGTGTTCATTAATAAACTGGCCCCAAACTCCTTTTAACTTTTTGTAATTCTTTGTAATCAGCTCTACAATGAAGTTACAACTAGTATGAAGATGCTGATTTCTCTCCATTTGCTAAATACTTGACAGAGATTCAGAAGGAATACTTCAAGGTTTACTGACTTTGATTAATTTCAAAGTGGATTTTTTCTGTGTAATAACCCTACTCTAAGAAAAACCACGAAAAGGAGCAAAAAGTTATGCCACAGCTGCTAAATTGAGCTCAATTGTTTTGGGTATTTAAATTTCTAAATGAAGACACCAAACTGTGCATTTTGTTTGTTTGTTGATAACCATAAGCAATTAGGAGGCAATAAACACAGAATAGGAAGAACCACACAAAAACCAGCAGAAAAGCTTTCAGGGCACATGAAGAATATAACAAACAAATGTAATAGAAACAGAAAAAAACCTTCAAAACCCCACTGGATTTTGCATTGCATCCAATTAAAAGAGAGAAACCCACTATCTATGCTGTTCTTGCACTGTGGCATAGCATAAAAACATTTTTTGAGCAGAACCATACAATAAAGCATTTTTAGCAGATCTGTTTGATTACACTACAGTAGGTTGATTGAAACCTATTTGTGCTTACTTTAATATATATTTAAACAGAGAGTAAGATAGGAGTTTAAAGAGCAGGTACCACTGTTAAAGGCCAGTCTACGAGGGATGGTCAGCCCACACAGCCATCGGTCCCCATAGCATTCATCAATCCCCATAGCGTTAACGTAAGTTCTCTATAGTAGGTTTTGATAACATAAATCTGGTGCCAGTACATTAATTGCAACACGGTAAACTGGAGATCCAAGAGTTTTCAGATAAATCTTAAAAGTCAACTTTCAACTTTATGGGCAATTTATTAGTGTACTGAATAAATACATACATTTTTGGGAATTTTTTTTTTTTTTTTTAGGCAAACTCCATTTTCAGGAAAAACTCCTTTTTAAGAAGAAAAATCTGCCCTCTACCCTGAGTTTTATTTTAAAAGAAAAGGGGTGTTTACTGCATCATAATCATACACAAATGTGAATGGAGTGATATTCAAACGTTCCAATAAAGTATTAGAAAACTGAAAACTATTGATTGTGTCTCTTGATGGATTAAATTGTACATAACCACCTACAGTGAGTCTCAGACAGATTGGTGCCGCTTGTCGCACGCGCCGTGTTTCTCTTGTGATGACTCAACACTACCCGCAGATAAGTAAACAATTCATGCATAGCCTGCAGTTGATCATTGTTCTCGTGTTGTACAGACGTGAAAGTGTTATTCGGTAGTTGTCACAACTAAAAGAAAACATTAGGATAGAGATAAACTCAATAATAACGGAAGAACAATTAATGCGTATTAATCGGAATTTCCTATCACGATGCCAAAAATGTGTGGATGTAGGAGGAGGACACTTCCAGCATCTCCTGTAATAAGGTAGGTGCCTATTTTCGTTATTTTCAAACTTATTTCATTTATTTTCATTGTCACGCACGGACAAGTCAGTCAACTGCCGGGGAGTTCCTTTGCCGCATACCGGGGATAGGAGCGTCATCTGGGGGGGAACCCAACACTCGGCGCGGCGGAACCAATCTGACTGAGACTCACTGTATGTAATATCAAATTAAAATCACTCTTATTTGAAATATAATATGTTTCATGAGCATACATACCTTTAGAAGACCCATATAGAAGAAGAACTGTAAAATTGTGAATACTGGTATGTATATATCAACTTCCATTTGATAACCTTTCCTAGTTTCTTCAACATACTGTCGACCAACTAAAGCAGCTAAGAAAAATGAATACGTTGCAATGGTCACTACCTGAAATAGATTACATAAACAGAGAACAGCATTCTCAAGGAAAACATTAAAACTAAATATAAAAAATATTGACAGTATAATAAAATTAATTCAGAAAAATAAGAACATATTGGTGATGGACAATAGATAGAAAAAAGAGGTAAACAATAGATAGAAAAAGAGACAGACAATAGATATAAAATTATGAACGTCTACTCTAATCTCTCAGGTTATGTCCAGAAATCCAACGAAATTCTGTGCTCACGACAGAAATTATATCCAAAATTGAAGAAAGAAAGAAAGAAAGAAAGAAAGAAAGTAAGAAAAAAAGATTTTTATAGGCTATGTTGGAATTCAATTATCACTACAAACACACACTGTGCTGACAGTCTATTGATGGCTGGCAGGAGGAAAGTAAGCTTCCATTGCTGAGAAATCCCAGCAGGCTGTGGGTAAACTCCAATAGCATCCCATTTGGTTCACATCATATTTTAAATCTACTGTGCTCAATTCATTATTGCAAGCAGCAAACAAGCCCATTTTTTTTACACGACATCGATGTTGTGTCATTGCTTTAAACAGCATTCAAATTTTCGATTGGATTAGGATTAATTTTAAAGCATTTATAAGACAATACGTTGGGTATACAGAACTGTGTATTATTTCTAATGACTGAAATTAAAATATAGGGCTATTAAGTATTAATTCGACCTGTATGACAGATTATACTCAGTAGGCGCAGGTTAGATGTATGGGACCTACAAGCTGGAAGCTCAACCTGTCACACCTTGCAATACAGACTAATGGGTATGTGAAGAGGGGGAGTTTGTTGATATATCTGCATTACAATGCAGGGTAATTTCACAGTATCTTATCCCACATGTAGAGAGTCAGTACATAGGCCCAGAAGTGATTATAGTATCACTACGGTACATCAGTAAAGATAATGTGAAAAGGTATTTTAGGTAAAAATGTTCTTCAGATAAACAATGTTTTAGCACCAATTGTTTCCATATAAACATGAAATAACAATTACCAGTAGATATGGGTACAACAAATATTTTTATTACTAAGTACTAACAAATTAAAGCAGCAGAAAGCTTTTAAAATTTACTTGCATACTGTGTAAAAAAATAATATTACCTGAGTGTATACTAGTGGAAGACTAACCCAGTCATAGCTCCAAAGCATTCCACATTTAGATCGGAATTCATTGAATTCCTGTAAGAAAAGTTTTATTCATTTCAGATTATATTTATTAAACACACACATTTTAGTACCGTTAAAATTCATGACATCTGTTTAGAAAATCCATACTAAAAACATAATATCTTAACAAGGAACATTTTAAAAGATCAAAGGAAGCAATCCAATTAAAAAAATCCCTTTAGGCAGGCCTACAGGCTGATTTCAAAGTGCTTTTGGTTTAATTTATTATCGCTGCGCAGCACTCTTCTTTTTTAGCCTTGGCATGGCAAACCTGCAGTAAAGAGGAAGAGCCTACAATCATTTGTTTTGACAACAAGAATAGGATATAATATTCTGGGAGGCCGTGCACAAGATCAGCAATGAATAAAATTAGCAAAGCCGCTAAACAAGACAAAATTATGATATTATAATAATTCTTTTAAGTGTTATTATTTTCAAACATTAAAATCTCGCGTCATATGAGAGCTATCAAGAAACTATTTATTGATTTGTAGAGTACTCATCAAGAGCTTTTCAACGATACCCCACAAGACGTGGTTTCAAAAGTTTCGAATTTTCATCCCCCACCCCCACCCTCACTCGAACCCCCGAATCGTTGGTGTCACTGTGAACTCTATAGGGAGTACTCTAATTTATTCAAACAAAGTTTCCCTCTATACTTCATAGGGGCCGAGATATACATTTTTAAAAATTTCAACCCCCTCCCCCGACCAACTCCTTGGGCCAATTTTGCTCATTAACGAACTTGTCCGAACTATTGGGCCTAGAAATAACATATTAAAATTTGGTTCAAATATCTTCAAAATTACGGCCGCTATCGTGTAAAGATATAAATATATATATATAACAAACTATATACAAAATTTTTTTTTGGACGGGCGGTGGTTTCGTACTTAGGGGAGCATGAAACGTAAAGATATGAAAGAATTTTTCGAAAATCATGACATGGTATCGATTGCAATAGGTAGATTTTTCTTCGAAATCTACCTAAAAAACGTAATAAATATATCTACCTAGGTATAGTAAAAAGCACTGCCTTCTAGACTGTATTACTCGTGTATACAATGCCTGTCCTATACGGCTAATTTTGCGTATGCAGTGACATTACAGATGGCAGCACCTACCACACCCAGCTGCAATACCCTTTACATTACCGTATGCTCTGTGTTGCCCTCTGAAGTATAAACTCGGAAACCGAAATATGCTGGAATTTCATGCTATCTGGGTGTGAACTGTGTCGCCTCTACTGGAGAAATTAGGCAATTTAACAATACTCTGAACTCCATGTTAAAATTAAGCATAGGACAGGCAGTGTAATTCTTGAGACGGCGGTGGTAAAAAGTTATCACTGTTCCAACTCATGTATTTTCATGCAATTAAATGATCTGAATACCAATATCTCTTAATATGATTTTATTGCATTTTATTCATAAAATGGTTTCACTTAACACAATACCATTTTATTTCCAGTCAAAATATTATGATATAATTCAGAAGCACATTCACTATGTTCTCAGTGCAAACTCGAAAAACCCATGTATACTTACTTGCTCAATGGCAATAGACAATTTCTAAGCAAGTTAAAGGATTATTATCTATTTTATGGAACTCGGAGGTTCATTGCTGTGCTTACCTGAGCCTGCTATTCAACCTTATTCTGTGCTAACCACACAAACTACGCAGGCAGTCAAATCCTATTTCCCTTAAATCTATTCTAATGTTGTCCTCCCACCTACGTCTCTTCCCTTCGGATCTCCCAGTCAATATTTTTGGGATATGTCATTAATCCACCATGTATGCAACATGTCCAGCCCATTTCATCCTCCGTGATTTAATTACCATTACTACATTCGGAAAAATTAGTTTTCTTTGTACAGTACTGTATATGTATAATATAGAAAAACTTATGGTAATAAGTAAGTTTAGTATTTTGAGAATAGCAGCTGAGGTCATTTGGTTTTGTGACAGAAATGAGTACAATGAGCAATCATGGGAGAAAAGGAACTAGTAAGGCTGACAACTTTACCACTTTTATGTGTTGAAAGACTGTCTGAAGCTAGAAAAATAGTAAGATTCTACTTTATTTTATACAAACCTCCATTATCAGCTTTAATCCCTGTTGATCAGTGATGCGATTTTCTCTTCTTGTTTCCTTCATTAAGCTGATGAACCATGTACAAGGTATCCAGTAGGTGTTGAATTCAACACTAGGAACAGCTTTGTACATTTCCAATTCTACTGTTGTCATAAAACCTGTTGGAATAGTTAACACTTGAAACAAAATTTAAATGCCATACCATTATCTCTATATATATAAAAGGCTTTGTCCTGACTGACTGAATGAATGACTGACTGACTGAATGACAGGAATCAACGTACAGCCTAAACTATAACAGGTAGAGACTTGGAATTTTGACAGTGCCTTCGTTTCCTAATGTAGATGCTCACTAAGAAAGGATTTTGAAACATTCTGATTCTAAATGCCAAAAATGAGTGGAAAACGGGCAGAAAACGTGCATTTTTTGCGTTTCCGAAGCGTAATATATTTCAATGTCAAATCAATTACAGATGGCTTTGGCTATTTTTGTCAAACCTTGGAAATGAAACTTTCGCGATCGCTTGAATGTTGTAGCTCACGCTGGTCGATTCATTTGTTTTTAATGTCAAGGCACGCATACATATGAAATTTTCAACCTAATCCCGAAGAGGATTCTTCTTCTTCTTCTTCTTCTTCTTCTTATTATTATTATTATTATTATTATTATTATAAGTGGGATAATCAACATAGGCCTAAATATGGTCAAACGTTGTTCGATTTGGACGAAACTCACTGTTCAGGGGTTTTCTGGGCCAAGGACCTCGAATCTGAGGACGCTTTTACCAGACGATACTATCTAATCGTGGTATGTAGTCCACATGATTAAGGAGTTAATAAATATAATGATATAACTATTATGCTCTTGATTTTTAATTTTTGAAATAATTATCGTGGGCGAAGCCGCGGGCACATGCTAGTATCATATAATGAAACACGTGCAAGCTAGGCTATCTAGTA
The DNA here is from genome assembly GCA_964059195.1 of Ectobius pallidus. NCBI lineage: Eukaryota > Metazoa > Arthropoda > Insecta > Blattodea > Ectobiidae > Ectobius > Ectobius pallidus. Next base: position 70,612,307 of record CAXKWD010000004.1, on the reverse strand, counting down.
GGTATTCTTTATCCCATTTAAGAACGATCCTGTTCAAAACAAAGAGGTGTGGCTGTCATAGCCCGCACGTGAGAACGCACATGTTGACCGTGTTTAATGTTAGTTTGTTTATTCTCATCAGTACAACTCACCCGCAGGGTCGTCGTGAACAATGAATCCTTTGTTTTGTTTGCTAATTGATATACTATAATAATGACGATGCCAGTGAGAGTTTGTTATTTCACGTGTAAATGTTGATATTATTGTTGCATGAACTTACGAACACTCGTTAGCCACACCCTGCTAATGGTGCATGTTAATGACATTAACCAATCACGTTTTGTCACATGATGAGAATTTTCCACGAACTCTCTGTGAGTTCTCCTCCCCTTTGTTTTGACTAGGATCAAACTAGAATAGGATCAATTATACCAGTACTGAACAACACTGAACTAGAAAATGCTTTTTAGATTTCCAATTTTATGGTATTGTAAATGAATTTAAATGTCTCATTATGAACTTATTTTTGTTTGCGTAGTTTGTCATGTTAAAGTAAGCCTTGCAGTTAATTGCAGGCTACATTAGATCTAAATGGAACCATAAGCATAGGTTTTGCAATACCATAATCTGAAGACTTCAGAGGCAAGAGAATTAATAATACTTTAAACTGTTGTAAATATAATAGCCTACTGAAAGTTAAGTTTCAAGGTAAATTTTTGTAATAAATTCAAGATCAGATGAAAGCAAATTTTAACAGGTTTGCTCTCTAAAGAGCCAATTAGCCAAGTGTTAACGATTTGGCTAATGATAAAAATGGTAAGCAATTTATAAACTATGCACATCATCTTTGTTCTGTATATTCAAATTCTTCACAAAAAATATAAGGCAGTTATTATCATCATCAACAACAATGAAGATAGGCCAAAATTGGCCAAGTGCTGCTGATAAAAATGGTAAGCAATTTATAAACTATGCACTGGATCATCTTCGTCCATTATAGTCAAATTCTTCACAAAAAATATAAGGCAATTATTATCATCAACAGCAATGAATATAGGCCAGATTGACCTGTTCCGTCTAAAAGATGTCTCTTCAGCAATACCTGGATCTTCCTATATCATATTTTTCTTTTGGCAGGTAATGACAAACCTGATTTGCTAAACTCTCCTCTGGCATGCAGAATATATGATTCATCCAGTTTTGTTTATTTTCTAGTATTTTGTTATTCATGTATGTGGAATATGATTAAAGCCTCTCTTACATTTTCATTCATGATGTGGTCTTTAAGCATACAACCAGCAAAGTATCTAAAAAATCTCATCTCAGCCATTTCGACCATTCTTTTGACACTTCTATTCATGGCCCAACTCAGATTCATAAGTTAAAACAGGCACTGTCATAGTTTTATAAATTTTAAAAATTATACACTTTATTTATATTTTAAAAATATTATGAAAGAAAGAAGGGAAAAAAGCACTGCACCGAGGATCAAATCTGCATCCTTTTGTTCCACAGACAGGAATCCATATGTTCCCATATTTAAATTTCAAAGTTTGGTGTAAGTCAATAAGTTTTTTTAAATATCTAATATAGTGCTCAGTTCGGAATAATAGTATTTTTCTATCAATACCTTTATTATCAAGACCTATTGCATGGGAGAAGAGAAAAGTTAAAGATAAAGGACTAGAAGCCGCATCCAGTGTTGCAGCCAAGTACAGGAAAGTTGCTTTGGAAATCTGAAGAAAGGAGGAAAAAAAAAAACTTTAACTTGTTTTAAGCTGACAGGTTTTGCAGTAATATAGAGCATAAACTTTGAAACATTCCCCAAAGACATATTTTCATTGCTCGTAATAAAAACTTTCCAAATACACCTAGATTCTACCTATGTTATTGTCTATGATTCCACTCATAAGCAAAAAGCAAAAAGAAATCTGGCTGGTTAGGTCCTATCTGTTGCATGTACTAATTTAGCTTTCCTCCAAAGCAAGAGCGCACTGCATTATACTAGATAGTAGGCTATTTGGCAAGAGAGAGTTTATAAGAAAGATGAAATGGTGTGTGTAATGGGTCATGACAATTATCGATATATGTAGAAGTGTAAGCTTTTAATTGATCTGATTTCAAGAAGAAAGAAAAGCTTTCTTTTGTTTAGAATAGAGATGGATTGATACCCGTTTTAGTCGATACTTGATATTCGATACCAATATAATATGTTTTTGCCTTGATACTAGACACTCCTATAGTTTCATTCTTGAAGTAAAATACTGGAAGTAAAATAAAATTTCTAAATAAAGTATTATTTATTACACAGGCATTATCATTTTAACATTTCTATATCTGAGTGAAGGTTTCTTGGGTGGTCAGCCAGAATGGAAGTCAATTTCTCCCGACGTTTCGAAGGTCCACGCTGCTTCCATTTTCAAAAGCGTTCAAGTGCCGAGTCGTCGTCCCGCTGTGGAATATATGCAAGTTCTGGTTGCGCAGATCCGACCAATCAGGTGTCTCCCTGCAGGGAGAGGCTAGCCCGAAAAAGGAACAATGGAGGGGTTACCGACACCTGATTGGTCGGATCTGCACAACGAGAACTTGCATGTATTCCACAGAAGGACGACGACTCAGCACTTGAATGCCCTTGAAAATGGAGGCAGTGTGGGCCTTCGAAACGTTGGGAGAAATTGACTTCCACACCTGGCTGACCACCCGAGAAACCTTCACTCAGATTCTTCACCAGGAAAACCTCCACTCTTACATTTCAATATCTGTATGACCGTAAATTAAATTGAAGTATACTGTGGTATGTAGTTATAGTTAGTAGTTAGTAGTAACTACTAACATTGTTCAAATTTTCGTTAAAAAATACAAGCATTCTCACTCTGTCAAGGTCGAGCCTACAGCTTTTTTCTGTCCTGCTGCACTAAATAGTCTCTCAGAAAATACTGTTCTTGGTGGTATACAAGGCTATCTTTTCAACCCCTGGTAGGAAATGAAATAATATCTGAGTGAATAGCAAAATGATTTTATTGACATAAGTTAAGTACAGCTATAAGTTACTTTTCAACTTAATTACCATGAAGATTCAAATTGGCAGATCTTACACAATCATCTAAGAAATACTTTAAATTATTTTTACTTGAATTTTTTATGTATTTTAATATCAACAATTTCAGTTTGTATTAACACTAATTTGTATGGATACTGAGTTCCTAAGGGCTATCTTCATTGGGACACAGTTTCGAAAATATAATAAAATAATAAACATGCATCATAAATTTTATACAATTTAAGTCTGATCATGCTTTCATAAAGTACAGAATAGCATGACACATAGATTGCATAACATGCTATCAAGGGCCATTATTTTTACACTGGACATGTAACATAAACTGATGATAATCCAGAATACCTGACAATTTGGTTATAGGAATTATAAGAAAAAGTTTGTGTTGGGAAATATTTTCACCTGCCTTAATACTGTACCTGCCTCTACAAGGTGCTCAAGGGTTGGGAAGCGACGTTTCACAGCAGAACTAATAGAACGCAGCACCAAAACAAGAGATAAGTTCAAATAACGCATCATTGTGCGTCGCAGTACTCGACCATGTTCATCGTTGCCACCTACATATAATGCAATGCAATGCATGATCCTGTTGAAGAATGAACAGTATGTATAATAGCAGTTATACAACAAGGTGACAACTTTTATAAAATGCAATCAACATACAGTAAAACCTGGGCCAAACAGGATCTGAATAAATTAAAAAAACTTCTTTACATAATTTCTTCTCTGCTATCCTGGTGTTATATGGTACTTTATATACAGTAGTTAAAACCAGTGAAAGATGAAAATAGAACGAAATTTGTGATCAAATGAGAAAAAAATCATTGTAAAAATTGGAATTTCTACCAATACTAAATGCAAACAAAATATATTAGAAATGACAGGCAAGACTCTACATTAATTTTCTGAACAGGTTATCGTGAGTGAGATACCGCCTGTTCTGTTGAGCTAGTATTGATCCAATAGAAACATGACAGTACGTGAGTATTGCAGCTCACTATTTCTTTCATAGCCAGTGTTCAGAATAAAATATGAGAAGCTAAAAAATGAAGTATACACTAAAAATTCTGAAACATATGAAATTACTTGAAAAAGATAATACTTTTAATTTTTAACTTCAGTACCTTTGACTTTCCATTAAGTACCATAAATTTGTTGAACAAGAATTATTTACAGTTGAGTCAGGCAAACTTGGCAATCTATAACCCGGCAGTTTGGATTACTCAGCAACAACAATGGGAAAAATAAACTTGAATTCAACCCCGGTTGTGGTGAAATTTCAGTGGAAAGTGCTGTATAGTCAATGCAGAAATGTTTTAGACAGTGGGATGGGTAGATATTGTTCTAGAGCCAGCCTTAGGTATAGAAGTATGTATGTCTCACTCTTAAGTAGATACAAGTAGTGTGCTGGAGTGAGACAGGCTTCCTTGTTTATTTTAGGGTATCTACTCATCCCACTGCCAGAACATTTCCACACCAACTATATCATTGGGCTTCAGTCACTCAGGTCAGTGCCAGGCTTGGAACTCACTCCCACCTACCCTGCCATTGTTACAGGCCTGAGTCAGCTGACAGTGCCCTCCGATATTTAAAGCAGCAGGGTGCTACACCTATGGACATATTATTCCTCTGCCATCTATGAGATGTAGCCACATGCCGTAGAGTCTAGTGCAAGAAACAAATGAAACAATTTTTTGGCAAGAAATGTGGGAAAACTATTTGTTGTAATTTATTGATATGTATAATTTTTGTTTCATAGAAGAGTAACTATAGTCTGTCAGCTCTACAATTTTCTGCATATTGTTTTCGCACCCTGTATATTATTCCTGTAGTATATAGGCTACTCCATGTTGGCTTTGTATGCATAACTGTATCTAATAAAAGGAATATAGTACCATTAGGAAGGTAAGTACTACCGGTACTACAAACCATTATTGATGTACCATTTTTTAATTACGTCACATGTTATCAGAGCATGTATTTAAAAATCAGTTTTCAGACATATTCCCTTCCTAAGTGAAACAACACATTTATTTCTGGGTGAGTCCTAAACTTGCTAACCATAAATTACTAACATCTTCCTAAGTGACTCAAAACATTGATTTTTTTTCTAACTAATGCTTTAAAAATCTCATATTTGGGGGTATTCGAACCCCTAGGACCGCCATTAAATGCGTCCTTGAGTCAGGGGTGGCATTGGGGGGATAGTTTTCCTTCACCTTCCCTTCCAATAATTAAATTTCTAATCAGTATTGTTTTATTATTGGGTTGCTCTCCATATTTCTGTTTCTAGATGAAATTTTGTTTCTATTCCTCCCCAGTCAATGGAAATCGCATCCAGCTTCCCCTTTTTACCTCAAGGAAAAAAAAAAATGTACAAATTAATATACATAAACAAAAAGAGTTAATTTTATCTTTCTGTTATCTTTCTCTTCTCTGAAACAAGAAATGTTTGTAGTTACTTAATAATAATGTATTAAGTTTAAATATGAGAGAGGAAAACAATCAGTATTCATGTAAATCTAATTTCAGCAGACAACAGAAGTTTCTGAGAAAAGGCTATGGAGTAAGAGACTCAGGATTGATCCTGGGCCAAGATGAATTTTATTTAAGTTCAGGGATTTATTTATGTCACTTACAAATTGCATACATTATTTTCGTACTGTGTAACCTTAAAATCTCGTGAGAGATTAAAATCATATCATTAATAATTATGACTATTTAGCTCATGCATCAGTGACCAATCTAGCATAAGAATATGTGGAAATTCAACCAATCGCAAGTGCCTATTGTCATAATTTTGTTTTATTTTTGTCGCTTTAATTTTATCGTACCTATGTGCAATGGTTTTTTATGTAAATTCACAAGGACTGAAGACTGAAACATCATCATACCTGTAGCTTCTTCGATAAAAAAACAATTCATCATCGAACACAGCAATCCCTATAATATAAAGCCACATGGCTAATTGTATATATATATATATGGCTCTGCATGTGAACAAAACGACATGTGAAAATAATGTACAATTTTATTTGTGGTGAACTATTATAAATCTCGTATAATAATAAGGAAACAATATTAATAACACCACTGGAGAGAGTTTAATCTAAAAAATAAAACAGCTGATCTTAATGGAAAGTGTTGGTACCGGTAATAACTGCATACAGTGCGACCAAGTCAATCTATCAACATATCAATTGGATCACCATTTCTATCTCACTTACAATGATACAAATTATTGAATTATTCATTATGTGCTTACTTATGTAAGTATTGGCTAAATACTCACAATAATTATAACTTGAGGTGGACCTCTCATTGTATAGACTATCATAATTTTCAATTTTTGTATTTCCATTGAATAATGTGGTATCATTTATATAATATATTATAAAGATGTATATAACAACTGTTTCAATACAAACAATTTAAACATATTTAAAGTTTTACAATTTTAGTGAAGTTTCTGTGCATACAATCTCCACTCACTTCTGTTTTATTAATTCTGTAACTTCGCTGTGTAAACTTCCATATTAATTAAGTAAATATTTAAAGTAATTAACCTTACTCATCCAGTACATAAAATGATTCAGTATAGTTTTCTGTTTTTAGGATTACCATTTACTTTGAGTAAAAATTATAAAGAAATTCTAAAAGGAAGTTTTTGCAAAGAAAATCGAAGTTTTGTAAACATTTCACATGATTTCAGATATTAGATTTACACATATTATAACACTACCATTTGAGATAAATGTTACGATATCTAACACTTACTTGTCTGGCCAAGGAATGGCCATATATTGCTGCCACCATCGTCCAGCAACGTAAGCCACATAGAAACCTAGCACGAATGAAAGTGGAATCAAGTTGATGAAAGTGTCACAATACACAACCACTTTCTCAAATAATCTGTAACAATGAAAAGAAAATTTATTAAATTCCCCTTCAGATGCAAGGTATGGGTGAGGAAACTCGTTAAAATGTATAATTACAATTACAATTGTACAATCATGAACCACCTGTATTGTCACAAAGTTTGTCCTTTGCTGGAGGATCAATTTATGGTCTGGGCTGGCACTATCATACCCCACAAGGAGCTTGTATATATGCCCAATGCATCAATGGAAATTTGTACTATATGCACCATTTAATGATAACAATTCCGGGGAGCGCGGGCAAAGAGAGTTAAGTAAACCATCCTAAAAAATTGAGACATTTCCATAGAGTTATAGATAAAAATGTTCTCTACATTTGTGTCAAGTCTAGTAAGTCATATTCAAAATTGTACAGTAGTTATGGATGTGTGCCTCATGGGTTTATCCATCTCTAAAGCTATGTTTGGCTGATATAGTGTGTTAAGTCACTCTAATTCTCAGTAACAAGAAAGTGGACTTAACTCTCTTTGCCCGCGCACCCCGGAATTTTGTCCTAATGCACAATATATAATGCCAGGGCATAGATTGCAGAATAGGTTTTCCATTGCACTTAATGAAGTTGGTATCAACTTTACAGATTGGCCAGCATGCAATTCCTGACCTAAATCCAATTGAACTTGTTTAGGACATTGTATGGAGGGAGAACTATCAAAGACAAGCTGTTCTTGAAAACATAAACTTTGAGCAATTTTAGAAGAAGAATGGAAAAATATTTCCCAAGAACGGACTGAAAGAATAACCCAGAGGATGCCAAATTGCCTACAAGAAGTCATTACAGCTAAGGGTGGCAACAAATGCTTCTGAAGTCACAAAACTCGAATAAATGTTTAAAAAGTTAGAGAACACTTGTTTGCTGTAAATGAAAAAGAAATTACTTCATTGTGTACCACTGTTGTGATTTTTCAATAAAGGCAACATTTTTGTTTGTTGTTGATGTAATGTTTTGTTTCAAATGTATGGTTATTTTCAATTTAAAAGGTTCTCTGTTCATTGAAGAAGTAAAATTCAAGTTTCCAGTTTTTTTTTTTTTGTCAGCCAGTATATGATGTGCAGCACGGTGCAAATGTAAGCCAGTCTTTAAACGGATGTTATAAAAGCCCATATGCTGGCAGAAAGTGTTGTATTACAAAAGTATTGTAATTAAAATCTCTTTCAGCTCAGCTTAAAGTGCAGGAAGATTTCAAAGTTCATATTTCTGTACGCTGGAACTAAAAGTCAATTTTAACCAAACATATCTTCCTCATTTACTCCCATAAGCTAAGCACCAAAAAAATTAATTCAGGATTGCAGCTGTAAAAAAGTTTCAGACAAAAGATATTGGTAATATTTAGAAGATTTACAACAATTTTGAATGGGGTCGATATTGTGTCTACCAAGGATGTTAAGGAATTTTCTGTACAATGACCTCATTTCAGCAAATATACTGTAATATAATACCGAGTACTGTTGCTACTGGCAAGGGAATGCTACACGAGTGCTGTGAACGAGTAGACCCGTAGCAGCCAGATATCTTCTCGTTACGAGTGGGATCATATATGTAATCATAGGTACTGGGAAAGCTGTTTTGAAAAACGACGTAAAATATGTATTTTGGTAGTCTGCGCTTTATATTACTGCAAAAACCAAGAGCATGAAACCAGTTTGAAGTCATTCTTCAGATTTCCAAAGGAAAAGACCATGTAAGTTTATTTTCACTATATATGATTATATAACTAAATTATTTCTTCCATGTAATGATGACCATTGTTACTAATATTATTGATATCTTTTTATTTTATAGTTGTGATAAATGGGTTCACCTATACATGAGAAAGGATCTGGATTCTACGAGTAGGCTATTTATAAGGAGAGAGGGTCCCTTTATATGTATAAAGCACACAGGCTTTGTTCTGAACATTTCAAGGACTCAGATTTTAGAAACCTGAATTTATTTTCTTAAGACTAAGTAGATCCACTGCCTTCTATATCTTACAAGCCATGCTGCTTGAAATCTGGCAACACAGGAGGTAGTCTATCTGTGGTGGTCTGTGGGAAGCATTTGAATACGTTTTTATTAAAGATAATTTTCTTCATCACAAATACTGACTTTATTTAGGCCAAATCAGTAGGCCTATATTACATAGCCTATACTTGTGATGTGCATAATAACGTAACGTGCGGTGACTCTACATATCTGAAGGAATTCGTAGTTTTCAGTGTCTCCTCATTATACGTTATGATGTCGCGTTTTTCTTATTTTATTCTTATTATCCTGTTAGGCCTACGAGCTCTGTTATTTGACCCACAACAGAGTCATATTTTATTAAGCTACTGCACTTCTCTGGGTCATTTTGTACCACCACTGAGCTAGTTGTCCCAGGTTTAATATAACCTAGAACACTGATATCTCTTTTCTTGTCACATGCACTTTGTGGAAGACTACGCCCATGACTGTCACTGAAAAGAATAACTTTGCCTAATTCCTTGGGAACACTCAGCTTTCCGTTCTTTGCTGTCAAGTCATTAATTCGTTCATCCTCCGGTGGTGAACTGTGTTGATTCGCCAGCACTTTTGAGGTTAAGGTTTGAATCCCTTCATTACCTTCACCAAACCGTACGAAGACGCTGGTAGTAATATTGGGAGGATAGGAGATTGCATATACTACGGTTTGGCGTCTGCCACATTAAGATGAATTAGGCCTACTGTGATCAGCTTGATAAAAGTTCATCCTAGTAAAAGTGACTCTATTTCTCTTCAATTCTTCTTTAATACCAGTCAATTCTTCCTTAAGGACACTAATATCATACCATACCTCACTCTGGTATTGGTTTGTAGCTGATGAACACTAAATTCTTCTGTGAAAACTGTTCTCTGGTGTACTCAATTAGAGGTGACGGTGTATATAAATCTCTCATTACGTACACGATTTTTACCTTCCCCATGCTCTCCAGTTGCTCTTCAGGTGTATCCAGATGTTCTCTAAACAATAGGCGATGACTGGGATTACTTTAAGCTGAAATATGCTTAATTTTTCGATGATTCTGATGGAGTTCATTGCTTTATTTACAACATGTTCATAGCCGATAGGACTACCGATGCGATGTTGTCAGATTTAACAGCATGGCTTGTAAGAAATAAAGAAGGCAGTGGTAGATCTGATTACTAGGGTCATTTATCCTTGATAAATATCACTCATTATGTCTAGTGTTACCACTTATCCAGAAGTGGCTGGTAACTGAATTTTTTGTCTCTTAATTTTCTTTCGCTGGTTGCATAGGCCCTAAAAACATAGGAAAGGAAATTTATTCAAGAGATAAATAATACAGAACAGACTGTATATAGAAAATTATTCTCTTTTTGACTGTAATGACAGTGAGTCAACAATGAAGAAGCCTACATCAATTTATATTGTATATTAGCAGGGTATGTAAGGTTGTATTTACTCTTAGTCTGAAAACACACTTGTGAACCAAAATTCCCACTAATACATAACAATACCTTCTAAATAACAACGAACAGCACTTATGTATGTAATACCATTCAGTCACAGCCTCCAAAGGGCACATTCGAAAAGCAACCACAAGATTTCATAAGATCATTCACTCAATCAATCTCTAACTATTTCATGGTATAACATGATTACATGTAGAGTTGATAACAACAGCCCAATTGATGCAATGGAATACATTCACAAGCCGCCTCCAATCCTACTAATTTTACAATTAATATTTAACTACCAACTCCAGTGCACTCAAGTACAATGTTATTTTAACGACTTTGGCTGAGAAGATTTCGGCAAAATTTTTACTGTGTTCATCAGATAGACAGTAGACTGTCTTATATTTAATCTACATGTATTCAAGCATAATTATATTTTTTAATGACTATTGCTGAGAAATTCTTCGGCATAATTTTACATATTTCAACAGATGACAACAGTGTGTTTTTAAAATTAATTTACAGTGCACTGCATCAGTGTATATATTTTAATGGTTAGGTTTTTAATTGGATACATATAGCATAACTTATTGCTATCTAAAATGTAAGTGTATATTATGTGATTACATAATTTTATATCCAAACATATATTTTATGACAATAGTGAAACATAAAAATAGGAGTGTATATGTGCATAAATCCAGTTAATATTACAATATTATAAGGCTTAGTGACGTTGCATCCATTGAACTTTTGGTCCATTGGGGTTTGTGGTTAGGTGGATGAATCTTTTCATAATAATGATTACATGTAAATACCCTCTCTGAATCTTTAGGTCATTTTCCTAGTTCTGGACTATCCATACGTTGTCGTCTTGTGAACTTATTACTCTTGAAAACTCAACATAAAGTTGCCCATGTCCAAAGACAGGTTCAGGAAGGTATATGTCTATCTTATCTATGGTCTGTCCTTGAGACTTATCTATGGTCATTGCAAAGGCTACCTTTATGGGAAATTGCCTTTGTTTCATCTGGAAAGGCATATCTATAGGAGATACGTTATGATCTTCTTACCCAGTTTTCTATGGTAACCAAGCAAGGCCACCTTCAATAATTAATTTCACAATTGGCTCTCTACACGGAAATACCAGCTCAAACATTATATCAGATTGTAGGCCTCTTAAAAAATTTAACAGATTTCAGCATGGGGAAATATAAGTTTAGAAGGTTATTTACCTCTATTAATACTGATATGCTGATGGTAATGCTATGCTTAAGTGAAATTACATTGTTTTTATATTAAATTAATTTTTAGAAAATGCTATTAATATACTTTTGTAGAATTACTTATTAAAAAATATTTACCTTCAGTTAATAGAAATATTCTTATTTGGTATTCTTTTTTATCCCTTACATTCTATTGTGTTTGTCAGCTGATGGCTTTCTAGATTGTCTACCCCTTTCAGCATTGCACCTGACCTTGAGAGATTGTTGAAATTATGCCAAGAAAATAAGGATTTCCAAGAACAAACACAGAAATTTACTTTTTTCATTATTAAAGAATTAATTATTCTTTTGTAAGAGATTAATGTTATTGAAATGAGATAAAATCAGTTCTAAGAAAAATCAAACTCATTGGTGGGGACAAGAGATATCGAGAGATAAGATATTAATCTGGCATGAAGCATTTACCACAAGTGAGCTAATATCCTTGGCAGCATTCACCTTTCTAGAAATAACGTAGCCTGTCACACCAGCAATATTTCACTGTCACAAGCTATATCTGCTCTATAATTCACTTTATATTTAAATCATGACACTTCATCATAAATTATTGGCGGGGTCTTATATCATTTGGCCTGCAATATCAAATTCAATTTCATTCCAGCCATTGAGTGAAGCTTTACAAAGAACTTATTTCAACATACTTATATTCATCTTGTAACTGGGTAGATTACAAATTTAAAGAGAAGAGCACGAGCTCAGAACAATATGATTCTGGCACAGTAAGCTAATTCCTTGAACAATGGACAAACAGCAGGTGTATCATCCGTTATTAGATATGCAATGTGCAATGAACAAATGTTTTTCTCTCTTACTACATCCTTTCTCTCACACAATTAGTAGGTGATAAGTAAAGCCCGGAAGACTATCAGAAAAAGAAGATAAGTCATTTTAATACTTTTTTGTTCTCTTGTTATAAATTATAAAAAATGGTACAAGTTGTATAAATTACATTACAAAACTTTAAAAAAAAAGGTCTTTACAGCAAATTTTAGTACATTTAGTAAATTAGTAATGAAGTTGCTTTAATATTATACAGCTGTGAAAAGGAAAGTTGTCGAAAAGAGTGCTCCTCCAGCCATAGGCGTACCGAGGGGGGGGGTTGGGGGTTTGAACCCCCCCACCCATTGATTAAAAAAACGAAAATTCTATAATTTTTTTAAGTCTGCCTATAAATTACTTAATACAAGTATAAAGCGTGGGAAGATTAAAACTCGTTATTTTACGTCTTAATTTTTAAAATTTTCCGGGGGAGGACCCCCGGACCCCCCCTCTCCCTGGGGGGTATGAGACCCCGCGGATGCTATAACCCCCCCCATATGGTCGGCCTGGTTACGCCTATGCCTCCAGCACAACAATGCACAGCTGCACACCAGCAATGTGACTACTGCAAAGTTGACATCACTGGGGTTAATTGTGTGCCACACCCACTATATTCACCATATTCACCGGATCTTGCTCCATCTGATTATACTCTATTCAACAACATGAAGGATGCGCTGCAAGGGAAAAGGTTCGACAACAACAAGGAAATGCAGGCAGCGGTCCATGAGTAGGAGCTTAGTACCTCCAAACAATGGTTCTGTGACGCAATAATGAAGTTGCCAGGAAGGTGGCAGCAGTGGATTGACGTCAGTGGAGAGTATATTGAGAGATCCCATGTACATTGATTCATGTTCATTAATAAATAAGGTACAATAAACTACTACTGTAAATCATTTCCGAATGCCCCTCGTATATAATTCTTAAATTCACTACTTTGTATTTTTTGTGAAAAAATTTGACTATACAGTACAATAAAATTCCGGTCATGGAAACCACCATCAACGACCGTGGGTGTCGGCATGCTGCCTATGGTAGATGACGCAGCGGTCAGGTGGTAGGCCTTGTCCCTTCTGGGATGTTAGCACCACGGAGTTAGTTAGTACAATAAAATGTAATACAACACATGATCTATAAAAATGTTTAAGGCCAGTATCAGTAACCAAACGCTTGGTCAGTTTAAAGATTGCCTTTAGTGGTGAACCCTATTAGAAATCGCTTTTGTCTGATCTTGAATTTATTACAAAAAACTGACCTTGCAACTTTCAGTGTTAACACTTAAACCTTTTCACTGCTAACTTATTATTTAGTGAGCAAACTGGTGATGCTGATTTAATTTGCAAATGTATTTTGTAATCATAAATAGACAAACAATTGCAAATAATTGGTCAGTTTCATCTGAAATAGGAACACAGCATGGATTTCTTGAAGTTTAGACTGATTTATACAACCCTGGAGCTGCATGTCATCACAACACAGTAGAATGTCAAAATGTGTTTCAATGGATGGTGCAATACATCGCATGAAACATTTATCTCCAGAAGGCAGCACATTTAAGAAAAAACAAAACTGTGTTGTCAGGAAGTAGACAACAGATGACACTATAAGCTGACTCACTTGCAAACCCCCTCACTGAAAATATCTTTCGTCTATTGGCATGCAAAGTAATGAGTCGGATATATGTCTATAGCACGACCAGCAGTAATGCACACTGATGGATATATACGGCTGTAGCAGTGAAAGAATTAAAACAGTCTAGTAAAATTATATATCAGATCATTAGCCTCCGAGGTCTTCGGATTGTGTTTGAGTTTATTTGATCATGTTCAAACCACATTTTTTAAGTGTTGTAAGAATAAATTATGCACATGGCCACTTAATCATTGTGAAAGAAGGTATGGACCATTGATATAGTCTGAAGTTAAGACAGTCTATGCATTAATGCATAAGCTCTCTTGGTGACTTGCCCTCCTTGGTAACATGAGGATTTTCAACATTAGAGCTAATTTTTTGAAAGCCAAATTTTGGAGTAAAGTTTTCCTGAAAACTACCCTAAATATTTTAGAAATAAGAACGAAATTCAAGGGACCTGGCGATAAGAGTCCAACAAACCCCATAATCCAAAATTTTAATTAAACACAATGAACTGTATATCTGCAAATGGCCTGCATGTACAGACAACTGACAGGTAGAAATCATGTCAAAGCAAACTTTTTCAGCTTCTAGGCATCGAGAAATATGTTTTCCTGGTATTATCACAATATTTTTGTCACAATTACCATACTTTTTCTATACTATGTGCATAATGAATAGAGGAGAAAGTGTGATGACTGAGGTAGTTCACTGGTTCCGCCGCTAGGTAGCAGTTACTCTGCTTGAGATTCGCGGGAGCAAGATTACTACGGGCGGTATAGGAAAAATTGCAAACACTCTTAAACAAAATAATACATTAATCTATTTCAAAATGACTCACCTTATCTAAATTGAATTGTTAGATACTTTTGACAATTTTCGGGCTGCTTTACACGTCTTGGAAGATCTCATCTCCATAAATAAACATGGCCTTGTGTAACAGTAATTTCTCAGATTGCAAGAAGCTTGACCGTAACATTTCGTTCCACATCTTTCCAAAAATCGAAGATGTTCACAAGCAATGAACAATTATATAATATAGGTATGAAACAGCTAAGGGATGATTTGATCTAATATTGTGTTGCCTAGAAAATAGGGTAGAGGGTATGTTAGTATAATTTGATGAGAATTTGTTAAAGAATGTACATTTGTATAGAAATAACAACGTATAATTAGGGTAGAAAACAGCTAAGGGATATTTTATAAATTAATATTAATATTACATTGTATAGAATATTACTGAGTATTAATTTGTAATTATATTGTATTAATAGTAATATTATTTATATTAATATTAATTTTCTCCTGGCTGTATGGGGTAAGTTGCGAAGGTGAAACAAGGTCAAAAGTGTAGATCTGTGTACAAATTATGTGAACAGAGATAATATAAACTAAGGGATGGTTTGTGAATTGCAGGGTACGGAAAATTTCATAAGCAGCACTACAAAAATAGGGCGCGTGATCTTTAAAATTGGCGTCTCAACATCCGATAAAGACGCACATACTCAAAAATTGTTTTGCAATGCCTTCTACATATATCACACAATATTTCAAAGCATTTTCCCTGATTTTTTCATAAAAAAATTAAATCCTCTTGCCTTAACTACAGCCCGCTATTTGCTCAAACCCTCGACCATTCGCCGTTCGCTGTAACTGATGTACGTCTTATGTTGTTAAATTATATTATTAAAAAAAGGAACAAGATATTAAACTAATGACATTTGCTATGATAATTATACATAAAAATTACTAACATAAGTGAACAGAAAATATGATAAATAATCCAATAAATGCATAAATAAAAGTAGTGCAGATTTACTAAATTAGAAAAAAGCTTCATTCACTCCTTTTCCCCAGCGGGTCAATCTTGCAGTATGGGTACAAGTAGTCAGTTAATATAGTATTATTATTGAGTCCATGAATAAATTATGTAAAAAATTGTACGTTATTGCTGGTATTTTATGGAAAAGATGCCTGCTAATACCTCAATACCATTCTGATAGCTTTAGCTTTAGAGTAATTAGTATTACTCGTTAACCATTATAGATATATAGGTGGTACTCGATTTATAATAAGATCCAAATATTTCACTAAACCTTACTCGCTTGATCTCTTTCTGGACACAAAAATAAAATAATAAATGCCGCATAGTCAAATTTGCTTCACCCTCAACATTTCACGATCGTCCCACATCATTCAGACAGTTAGCGCCCGGAATAATTACCATTCAATTACTCGTAAACCATTCAAGATATAAAGGTGGTACTGAATTTAAAATAAAGTTGAAATATTTCACTAAAACTTTCTCGCTTGAAGTTTTTAC
This sequence comes from Ectobius pallidus, assembly GCA_964059195.1. Lineage (NCBI taxonomy): Eukaryota > Metazoa > Arthropoda > Insecta > Blattodea > Ectobiidae > Ectobius > Ectobius pallidus. The sequence goes on along the minus strand of CAXKWD010000004.1, from coordinate 70,595,854 downwards.
GGGACACAAAAATGAAAAAAATTGTCGCATAGTCAAATTCCGTTTCACCCTCCATGAATTTTGTGTAATTGGTGATGTTTATATAATGAAATAAAAACATTTATGTCCGCATTGTTTAAGTCTCTGTTTTAACCATCAGAAGGACTGTGTTGTGCAGATTATTTCTGCACAAATTTCACAGAAATAGGACGAAGGGTTAATTAAAGATTGCGAGTTTAATCATAAGATGCCAAACTATCATGATGCAGCATTGAGAAGTTGAAACGCAAACGAAGGTGCTGCCAGTGTTTCGGTGGACCGCCGCTCTCCCTATACCCACCATTGTATTACCGGCGGAGTCATCACACTTTCTCATTCTATTCATTATGCTATGTGTATGCAAGAAAGTATAGTTACCTCGCTCATTGTGTTGACAGTTAACATAAAAGAAGTTGCATAGTTGCCACACTGCATAGTGTTAAAAAAGAGAGCAGGAAGATATAGATGCAGCAAAACACTTGTTAACATTTTAATTAGCAATGAGAGGATCGGCAACATGAATTCAGTCAGCGGGATTTTCTTCTTCTGTCTCAACTCTACTCTAGGGAAGAATGATCTGCATACCCGTCCCTTTTCAGTTTGAAATTTCTGTTATAAGTGGTATTCTTTTATATACATACAGCGAAGTAAATGTTCATATTTGACATTTCTGAAACTTCCCATACGCAATCTGAACATTATTGTGAGGCACTTTTTTTAAATTTGCAAATTTATGGCTTATACAGTCTGTTTCATGAGTATGTAAGCTGCATTTCACCACAACTCTATGCAAAAAATAAAACTGAACCATAATAAACAACTTTTAACCTCATCATTGCTACTGACATATAAATGCATCACTTCCAAAACTGTATAAAAGCAGTATAAAAGTAAAATATTTTTATGTTGAAATGTGAGAATTTTTGTCCACATATTATGGTTGTCACTTATGAAAACCAGCTACTCAATAAAATTTTCATCATTGATTTAAATTTAGAGGCCACTGATGATGTCACTCGATAATTGCCCTATTATCAGTTAACAAATTCAGCTCTGAAAGGGATATATTATTTTAGTCTGTCTTGTTTACCATATAATGCAAGAAATGTATCAGAAATTCTGGGGGGGTTTACAACAGTCATGAGAACCATAACTCAATGGTAAGTTACTGTTAAAAAGAATTTCCATTCAGACATTTCTTTTAATGTACCAAGAAGACAAAGTATATGAACTCATTACACCTTTTGAGAAGTGTAAAAATAAAAATAACAGGCATGGCTTATTAACTCTACAACATAAACATTGTCAGAGAATAACAACTACATGAAATTGGCACTTGGATCTATGAAGTACAAGGTACCTGTTGGCTGAAGTGATTCAAAAAGAAAACAATGTATATAAGCAATGTTTTCATTGAATAGTGTCCTTGTGTTTCACATATCAATACTCTGATTCATGAAAGTTGCAGCCCCTATACTGAATTTTAACAAATTATTGTTAGATAAGAGAAGTGTCCTCTTCCACCCCCCCCCCCCCGAATCCATTCAGCTCCTAGAGGGCAGTGGAATACATTTGATGGACGGTAGATCCTTCAGAGATGTCAGAGGAAGATGGAACGCATAATACTGAAAATATCTTTGAAGGACAAAGTAAGGAATGAGGAGATCCGTCGCAGAACAGGCATGAAGGACGTCCTCAACACAGCAGAGGTACTCAAATGGAGGTGGGGAGGCCACGTCGCAAGGATGGACCAAAAGAAATGGACATACAGGTTAACAATATGGGACCCAAGAATCGGCTGGAGGAGCATAGGACGACAAAGAACCCGATAGGCGGAATCCTTCAAATCCAGAGCGGGAGGACAGTGGACTAGAAGAGCAAGGAACAGGCAAGAGTGGAAAGCACTTGAGAATCAGTGTTAACCGACATAGTGCAAGTAACAATAGTGACAACAATGGTGACAAATTTGGTACTGTTATTAGTTATAAGAATAGCAATAGATACTCGCTAGGACTGGCTCACCTAGCGAGACTACACAAGCCAAGTCCCTGCAGAGCAGGAGGCCATAGCCCTTATGGGATTTTAAGGCTAAAATCAATCAATCCAACATTCCTCTGAGGCTTGTGTTAGTATACCTTTGTCATGAACTGTACAGGTTTACAGACTTTGAAAAATATGTTACTGGTATTTAAAGGTTTTTTCATTCTTTTATTCTTGGTTGTAGGCTAATAGTTCCATTCAACTTCCTTCCTACTTTCTTGCTTACACATTGCATAGAGGAAGTGTAGTGACTGTGAAAAAATTTATATCATATATCGTGGTAATACCAGAAAAATGTATTTCTCGATTCCTAGAAGCTGAAAAAGTTTTTTTTTTTTTTTTTTTTTTTTTTTTTTTTTTTTTTTTTTTTTTTTTTTTTTTTTTGTGGGGGGAGCAAGATTTCCACCTATCAGTAGTATGTATGTGCATGTGCAGGCCATTTGCTGATATAGACAAACAGCATATTGTGTTTAATTAAAATTTTGAATTATGGGGTTTGTTGGACTCTTATCACCACACCTTGAATTTGGTTTTTATTTCTAAAATATTTAGGTAATTTTCAGGAAAACTTTGTTTTAAATTTTAGTTTTAAAAAATTAGCTCTAATGTGTGGGATTATGAAAATCCTCATGTTACCATGGAGGGCAAATCAACAAGAGAGATTTTGCATTAATGTATAGACTGGCTTAATTTCCCAATGATTAAGCAGCCATGTGTATCATATATTCTTACAACACTTACAAAATGTGGTTTCAACACGATCAAAAATATACTCAAACATAATAGACAAAATACATTTTTAATGAGAGGGATTTCAAGTGAGTCAGCTCATAGGCTATCTGTTGTCTACTTCCTGACACTTAGTTCCCTGCTATCGTAAATGTGCTGCCATCTGGAGATGAATATTTAATAATAATTTTAATAATATTTTTGCGATGTATTGCACCATTCATTAATAATAATAATTTAATTGTCGTTAGGCCATTACAGCAATAGACAAAGTTCTAAAAATAGAATTAATATTAAACTACAGCTAAATTACTAAGTTCTAAGTTACAAATAACACATATTTTAAGCTAAATTACACTATTACAATTGAAGTATTCATCCAAGGTATAAAAAGGGTTACAAACTAACCAATTATGTAATCTTTTTCTAAATACAATGATATGAGTATGTTGAGTAGATACAGATAGTTTATTAAACAGTTTATGTCCTATGATTTCATGACTATTCAGAGATTTGGATAATCGTTGGAACGGAATGTATATATTACTACTGGATCTAGTATCGTGGGAGTGAATATTATTTCTATACTGCAACTCTGACTGTCTATTCTTTATGTAAATTAAAACAGTAAATATATATAGATTTATCACTGTTAATATTTTGTGTTGTAGAAATAAAGGTTTGCAGTGTTCCCTGTGTGAGCTATTAGTGATAATTCTAATAGCTTTTTTCTGTAGTAACAGAATTCTATTTACATGACAGGAGTTTCCCCAGTTGAAACACATAACTTAGTAACTTATCTTACTCTGATGTGTTGTGACAACATGCAGCTCCAGGGAATACACCGAATGTCAAATGGAACCATAATGAAAGCTGCATATTCATTACAATCTATGAGGAATGAGATCTCTAGGAGACCCAGGAAATGATGGCAGGATCAATGTTTTAGAGATGGAACAGGCCAATAGGTCTAACCCATTAAGAAGATGAAGATGATGATGATGATGATGATGATGATCTAAGGTACTTAAAAAGGTAAAGTGATCTCTGTATGAGCCACAGAGACCCATAGGGTTCTGAGAGGTTGAGGCTTCTAGCTTGAGAGATTTGGCACACGAAGGTGCACCAGCTGCTTTTTACTGCCAGGTACTCATTTCTGATAAAGGCTGAGTCAACTCCTGGATTATAGTGCCACCAGAAGGATTAGGCCAATGGAAAAATATCCACTTAGGTACGAGTAATTATGACCATTTTTTGAAATTTTTGCATTCATGTCTGTCTTTTGTTTACGATACTGGTACACATATGAACAGTTTAGAGTTTTATGAAGTGTTGTAGGAGATAACTTTTTCCACAGATGGACTAAAAATCAGTTCCCTTACTATTAGTTAGAACCACTAGAAGCTGATCTTGTTTATATTTATATTTCTTACAAACTTTTTTTTTTCTAATTTGCAATATCTTTGTGTCTTCCATATGATGTAGGCTATACACTCAGACAAAATAAACATTCTATTTTTTAATTCAAAATAATGTGTATTTTCAAATCATTCAAAGAAGCCATATTAATTTTTGTAGTAGCCAAAAAAAGTATTGGTACCAGTAAGTAAAAATTTGGGTCTTTCAGACCGTTTTATTCCTACAAAATCTGCAAAACAAAGGAACTCTGCTATGTGCTATCCCATTCTCCCAGTTACTGCAGCAAACAGGTCTATAATTACTTTTCAAGTTAGTGATTCAAAGCAGCTTCCCTGGATCTGTGCTTTAGTTTCAGGTCAAGGAGACTCTTGTCTTAATTTGTTTCTAATGAAGAGTTAAATCAAGCTTTCTGGATGAGCTGTAATTCCAACATTAATGAACAGGACCCATGTTCTTTGTTACTTATACGTCACAATCAATAAAGGTAATAACCTACTTCATTTCAGACTTTCAGCTTTTAGTTCAATAAATTTAATTGCATGAAAGAATCAATTAACATTGGAAGCATGATTCATGATAATGATTTAGGTAGGTCTATATAATTAAAATGTAGGCCTTAGTTAAAAAAAAAAAATCAAATTTATACCCTTCATAATAATTATGTTAAACTATTATGTCAGTTTATATTATTATTATTATTAGTATTATTAAAGCCATCTTAAACTGCATAGTTTTTATTTATTTATTAAATCCGTGTGTCTGTATGTGCAATAACGCGAATATGCTCCATCAGATTTTCGTAAAACTTGGTATAAACATTTATAACATCCATGGGATGAAGCCTATTGATTTTGGACCAAATACGGTTGACCAGTACCGGAGTAATGCCCAATTTAGTGCCTATTTTGTGATAATATATTAGACTGAATTTATCAAATGCAAATCAGTTCTCACGACAACATATTGTTTTACAGTTCTGCACATGTTCTTTTTCAGAACATGGGGAAAAAAACAGCAACTGATATAGGCCCCTACACACTAAGTGACATTACAGTTTAAACTATGCACACCTTAAGCACTATGAACTTCGATAAGAAACTGAAGCATGTTAGTTCTGCCTGCTGGTGGGTACATTCAGAAGTAAGAAAGAGAGAGGGAGGATCAATGCATGTGCAGAGATGAGTCGCATGGGAATGGTCATAGAAAGTAAGTCAATGACATGAGAGATGCTTGAGAACCATTGGAGCGAGCAGTAGGAAGAGGCTTGACTCGAAAGCCCTGGAAGTAGTTGGACCTCATGAAAATCAATGACTGCTAGTGAATGGATGAGACATTGGCTTGTTAGTGCCAAAAGAGGAAAGGCCAAAGTTACAACTTTGAACACAGCTCTGACAGACCAGATGGTGGTTGGGATTCTGAATTGGTGGGCATGACAGATGGCCATGTTAATGGGTATGGTCTTAGACCCAGTAACCAATATTTACCTCAAAGACAATGGGGATTACAGGTGCCTACAAAATTAGTAACCCTGTCTTCACAATTACTTTACTGATAAGTCATCTACTATTTCATTCTGAAACATTTCTTTTAAGGTGCAGTTTGAAATGAAGTCATTATCCCATCTACTTTCTTTGAAAGTGGCAGTGGCGTAGGAAGGGGAGTGCGGGGGGGTGACAAAATAAAAATGTGTAAAAAATCGCTCAAGGGAATTTAAAGAAAATAATAAAACAATTAAATAAGCTTAACAACTTTCTACAAGTCAACATGCGTATTGAAACTTCTTTTAGTTTTAAATTCAGTCAACAAAGGTAATAAAGCGCGGCTGAACTGGCCGCTGTGTTGATAACCATACTATTATGGTTAGGGGGAGGGGTGTTTATTTCTGTCGATGCTTGTCTCTGCAATTTTATTAATTTAAATGAGACTTCAACATTGGGTGATATTTTATATCACTCAAGCCGCAACCAATTCTGCCCGCTGCGGCAGTCATGACTTTGATGAAAATAAACTTCGAATGTGAGTTGACTCCGAAGTCTCCTTCAATCTACATTTTGAACAGGAATGTGCTCATATTTAAGAATAGATTATTAATAATACAGTTCCGTAAAATAGTCACATTACTTGTCTATGAAATTTCTTAGGATCAAGCTATACAAAATTGATGTATAATTCACATAACTTCCTCTGCCCAAATAAAAGTTAGCCTCCCCTTAAAAATAAGAGAAAGTTGTCGCCAATCTTCATGTCACATCCCCAAAAAGGTACCTAACCCAAATACAAAATTTTGTTTTCGTACGATTTTCCGTTGCAAGATGTATTGCAAAGAGCGCGCATTCAGAGTGGGTGGCTTATAACTACCCTTCAGAGAATTAGATGGAAAAAGTCTTTTAAATAAAAGTTTTAGCTCTTAGTATAACCAACCCACGTGCAAAATTTAAAGAAAATCGTTAAAGCCTTTTTCGAGAAACTTTCTTTATGAAAAAATAAGGAAAACGTGTCTCCAATCTTCGGTTCACATCTTGAAAGGTATCCGACATAAATACAAAATTTTGTCCTTTTATCAAAATTTGAGATTTCGCTTGGAAAACAAAATATAAAAATATAAAAAAATCACTCAAAAAATAAAAATTTGCACAATTTCGGGAGTGTATTTTGGCCTAGATGTTCGCTTTATTAACCTTAACACCCACAGTCTATCGCTCACAAAAACAATGTAATTTATATCTAAAAAACCAAAATTCTGAATGATAAAAACACTTTATTCTCCACTTACATCACTTTTAATAACACAGGACTAGTTTCGAGAGCCTTATTCGCTCCCATCATTGGCTGGTGGTCGACTGATATTCTGGTTGCCATGTTGGTTTGTATATATACATTGTTCTGTGCTGCCCTCTCGTTCCGTTTTTGTAAGTCGCACTACGTCGTCTATAGGTGGGATTTCAAAGTTCATAACATTATCTTCTTTCTTAGTGATGAATATTTTCTCCCATACGTTCAGTTCGGATGGTTTCTTAACGTGTTTTAATAGTTTCATCTCCTTTTTAACACTGTGATTTTTTTGTCCAGCAATGGTATGCAACTGCTGATCTTTCGGTCTGCATTAGTTTTATGTTTCTTAAGTGTTCCTTCATTCTTATTTCCAAACTCCTCCTGGTTTGTCCAATGTAGATCAACATGGCAACCAGAATAACAGTCGACCACCAGCCGATGATGGGAGCGAATAAGGCTCTCGAAACTAGTCCTGTGTTATTAAAAGTGACGTAAGTGGAGAACAAAGTGTCTTTATCATTCAGAATTTTGGTTTTTATCAGTATACTCCACTGTTTATATAACTTCTTTTTATTGTGTTTTTAAATGTATATCTGTCTGTCTATAACGCACTTTAGATTAATAATAATAATAATAGTAATAATAATAATGGAATTTATTGTTGTTTAACAGTACAATGTGCAATGTACAGCATAATGTACTTGATATGTATGTCTTTCCTTAATCCTAACAAAATTGGCTGAATTAGGTTAACTATTATGTCATATGCACCATTGGTAGCACTGGTTACAACATGGCGACAACATGGTAACTTGAATCGCTTTATGGATGGTTGATTCATAGTATATCATGATTTTGGAGCTTAGTTTTGTTTTTATATAACAAAGTAATTATTACTGATTTTGCATAATCCGTTGAGTTTACGAGTTACATCAGATAAATTCGTTGCAGCTGCATCTATCGATAAACTCTTAAACTCTCGTGGGATTACCTTTGACTCTCCAAAAAATAACACTTGGTACTGTTCCATCTTTTAATAATTTAAATGGAGGGGGGGGGGGGAGACAAGAAATTTTCCGCACCGGGTACCACCTAAGCTTGCTACGCCACTGGAAAGTGGATATCATACAAATTAAAAGTCCAACTCCAGCCCCTACTATTTACAGTCGAAGAAGGGGAGGTTTCGAAAAATATCGTTGCGGGATTAACACATAAATAATATAGTTTTAATAAAATTAAGTCTCTTTCTTCATAAGATGTACTTTCAGTTAATTTATTTTTAGTTCTTCAAACAACTTTTCTTGTTATAAATATGAACTTTAAGTTAATTATAAAAAAAATTAGTTACATCAGTTTTTTTAATCTCTTGGTTGTTCTTGAAGTACTGTATCGAGTCATTCATTCCATATCAAATCAACACAGGCCACAACCCATTCCTCTTGGATTGTCAAGAAACTTTGCCGATTTCAATGAAGTATTAATTAAAAATTCGAAGTATTCAACATCTCTGCTGATTTTTTTAATTCATTTTTTTAATTTTCACAAAATTACAGATTTTAGTCATGTATGTTAGTGTTAAAATTTGTGTAACTCCTGACGAATCGAAAGCTACATGGCTCCTACACATCTCATTTTGAAGCTTAAAAAATGTACTTAATGACATTGTACTTCAACAATGCTATGGCCTTGAACTATTTATTGAGGTTGTGTTCTGAAAACTTTCACTTGAATTCCACAGAAGGTACAATTTTAAAGTTGCGAAAAAAAAATCATATTAATACTAAATGTTTGCATAAAACAATCATCAAATTACAGCCTTGTATCTAAAATAACTTCTAAGTAATTAAATATTTTAACTTCCAATATTTTAACTTGTGTTAAACACTGGTCTTTCCACTGTTAAGATATTGTAACAAGGGCTCGTCGGGGTTCAAAATGAGAACACCGAGTTTATAATTGAAGGATGGAGGTTTCTTTATTTCCTACAACAATTGTCGATACAGCCAGAAAACTCCAGACTATTTGCCAGTTCACTGTCCTGTTCAGTGCTCACTCTCACTGTGCTCAGTCCTAATTACAGCACTGTTCCGTTCGCACACACTGTGCGGACTCCCAGTCGAGATGATTCCGCGTCGCGCCGGTCAACTCCACAGCCCTCGCTGCCGCTGTACGATCCACCCGTCGCGCAGAGTTCCCCGGGACGGCACTGCCTCAGCCCAGATCAGCTCACCAGCTCTTCCGTTCACCCTTCCCTCCGGTCACTAGTTCCCCGTTGACTAGCTATTCCGCTCTCGGGTCCCTCCGGTCACTGGCTCCTCAGCTTCCCAAGACACACTCACTTGAGGCCGCGCTGATCAGTCCTCTCCGTCCAGCTCACCCTCTGACGCTGACGCTCGCCGCTACTCACGGACTGCCTCTCTGACTGTTCCCTCGTTGACCCTCTGGCTCTTCACGGACTGCCTCTCCTCTGATGTACTGACTCTTCACACTGAACTGACTGTCGCTGTTACTCTCATTCGTTGACTGACTGAACTCTTCACCCCGACTGCCGCTCCATCACTGACTGCCCGGCTCGGCTGCTCGCACTCCTTATATAGCCTTAACGAAAGTTCCAGAGTCGAGATCTGGAAAGCTCCGCCCGCGCATGGTCTAGAATGTCCGCGCGGGGCGCCGTCGCAGCCCTTAGCGCATGGCTCCACCTCTGGCCCCTCCCACGAGCGCGCACCGTCCCTCACCGCGCCGTGCTAGGGAGTAGGCCGCACCCGTCGGCGCGCGGCTCCAATCAGCAATAAGAGGGCCGTCCCTTTCTGGATTTATCTAATTCTAGTTCTTTCGGCCGGAGTCCTTCTTCTATCAGCTTCTAGGCTTTTCTGGCTTTGTCACAATATGTTCAGGTTTTGTAAATTGGTGATCCTGGCCCAACTCTCAGAATCGATCACCTAATTGCATGATTTAACCATGTTGTCATTCCCACAGAGCAAACTACAGGGGTATTGCAAGGGGATCCCTTAAGCTCGCTGTTATTTATTATAACTACAGCTGATACTAAAGAGACTATTCCATTCGTATGCCGCGTGTTTGATATTGACCAACATTTAGCAATTCCTTGGATATAGACCAATCACGATCGTTTATCTTACAAAATGCTTGCTATTAATATGAGGAAGGGATTTTACCTGATAAAATGGTCAGCTCATTACTGGACACACAAGCATGAATGTGCCGTGATTAATATGTCACATGTTACCATTAAGCAGCATGAAAACAGATTATTTTATACAACAAAACTTGTTTGGAAATCGAAATAATATAAATGTAGATTGGTTAAAACACAATTTCGATTCAGTGCAAGCCAGTTCATGTGCCTTTATTCTGTTCTGCTGTTAGTTTACCTGAATTAAGTTAACTATGTCTTATATGCACAATTGGTGGCATTGATCATAACATGGTAACTCGAATCGATTCATGGATGGTTGATTCATAGAATGCCATGATCTTGAAGCTGTTAGTTTTGTTTTTATAAAATAAAACACGAAATTAATTATTATTTGTATAATCCGTTACATTTTTATTCATGGAATAGTCTTCATAAATCCAACTCTAGTTGACTAGTTTCATCAGATAAATTCATAAACTCTCATGGGATTACCTATGATAATTCCACAGAATGTAATCCTGTTCAGGTAGGCCTATGCCAACGATATGGTACTGGCCTCAAAATCTCAAGAAGTACTGCAAGTCACTTTTGACTCATTGATGACATGAGCAGAAGCAAATGAACTTTGCTTAAATGAAGAGAAGACTGTATCTATGATATTCAGGAAAGGTGGAAAACCAACAATCTTTCATACACCTGGAAGACCACTTAAGAGTGTAACCAACTTTATATATATATGCAATGTCTTCACACTTCACATCAATGACAGATTCAATGCTGTAATCAAGGCCAAGAACAACATAAAACTCCTCAATATTTGTCAGAACAGCCTTGAAACTGTTTTAGTTAAAGATTACACTCGTTACCACATATGGATTAGAGAATGTCTGGCCACATCTAAAAACAGAACATTTGGTGCAGTTGGAAAAACTGAAAGCAACTTTCCTAAAGAAGGTATTATATTGTGTCTCAAAATACACCCCTTCAAGGCTGGTCTATGAACTGACTTGTGATCTTTTCTATCTGAAAGAACTTCATACTCAACTGCTGCTGTCCTCCACACAGGGTATGTGCAACTCTTGGAGAAACTACAACAGAGGAGAGACATATGGTGCAAAATCTATGCCACTGACGAGATGACTTCTGACGACTGGAAGCATGGAGGACAGTAGTTTCTACCCAGACATAAGTAGGACAGTGTTGCAAAGATGTTATTGTATAGTGCAATGCTTAATATGTAACATCAAAACTAGTGAATACAGTAGAGTCCTGCTATTCTGAACTAATTGGGACCGAACACCGTTCGGTTTAGCGGGAATTCAGAATAGGCGGATTTCATGAATGAATGAATGAATGAATGAATGAATGAATGAAATTAGCCGTGAGTACATCCCATAAGGGCCATGGCCTCCTGCCTATGCAGGGAATAGCTCAGTAAACTTAACTCCTTAAGTGAGCAAGTCCTAAGGAGTGATTTTTGACACTGAAGGCATAAATAAAGTGCCAGCTTTCATTCCAATTTGGTTTCAGGCATTTTCATCAAGCCTAGGCTCTATGTATGTCTCTATTTAACTTCTTTGTATAACAATAAATGTACCGTACGTTTTTTCACGAACGTCTTTTTAATTTATCCTGTTTTTAAGTTTAAAAAATCGGTATTTTTTCTGAACTCTGTTCGGAATAGGCAGATTTTCTGAATAGCAGGGTTCGGAATAGCGGGACTATACTGTATAAGAATAGTAATACTATGGAATGGTCTGGTACAAGTTAAAAATCGAGCTCTTGCTGGTGTCTTAGCATGGTGTGCAACACATTAAGAGGTGAATATTTGTTTTCTAATACCACAAAGTTATAGTTAGATTTTAACATTGTCTTATATTTTAAAACCTATGCTAATAAATTATTTTCATCATTCCCTTCTTAAAAAATACGAGTCTCATTGAACTCAGGTGCAAAAACATAATATCATCTTACGAGTCAAGTTATTTTATGGCTAGCTAAAGTTTCGATACAGTATTTTACATTGTATTAATTGTGTGTCTTATTTTATGATTTGGATATCATTTATTCATGTTAATTAGTTTTAAGTTCTAAAGTTCATGGGTTCCATACTAGTTCAGGTTCATATCATTTATACATGCATAAATGAAATAGTCACATGTGTGTAGATGTAAAAGAATTCTGAGGGCCAACATTCAGACATGTTGGCTACAGTTATAGGCCTACATAGCAAAATACAACCATCATTAAACAATCATAGCTATGCTCGGGGTTTTCTTATCATCAATAAATAAAAATAAAAAGAATTTAAAAAAACACTAACAATATTCATGTTAAATAAAATGTGTTCATTACATATATTTATACTCAGGACACAAAATTTCCATTGCCAGATCATCATTGATGACCAGAATTCTGAGGTGTGCGACAAAAATTAGATTTTGAAAAACTGCTATCTTACTTCCTTTTACTTCAGATGCAGCAACAGAAAAGAAACTTAGTACTAGATATTGCCTCAAACAGTCACATAATTCAATACCAAAAAGGAGCAAGATGGGTCAAAGCCTGTCCTTGTTCTTCACTTCCTTCTGGCATAGGTTCAATCATGTGTTACACTCAATTATTCATCATAATGAGTAAAAAATTTTAACCATTCTTGAAATAGTTCATAATGTTATTGCATATTATTATGGATCAAGAATAATTTTAAGGTATTGAATTATTTTTAATCATTGGCTTTCTGTCAGATCCAAAATTCATTTTAGACCGGTTGATAGAGCCAGCTCAATTTCTTCTGGTTACTGTGAAGGCATTCGTAGTGATAGAAGGCGCCTATTTGCTCTGAAGTATGCTGGATATCCAACCAATATCCAAAAAAAGCAATTTTAACTTCCTGTAATTCATCTTGATTTTATAGATGTGTTGTCACTATTAAGCTTCTAACTCTTGTACATAGTATATACAGAAGGTATGGTATTGTGAATGTGACAAAAAACTGAAATCGAGATAACACTGGGAAACATGTTTCACGATGCCTATAATCTGAAAAATGTGCTTTTGGAATGAAGTCTGTCTGTCTGTCTGTCTGTAGACAAGCATAGCAGATCAACGGTTAATTGTATTTACTTTTAGGTAGATTTTCGAAGAAAAATCTACCTATTGCAATGGATACCACTTTATGATTTTCGAAAAATTCTTTCATATCTTTACGTTTCATGCTCCCCTAAGTACGAAACCACCGCCCGTTCAAAAAAAAAATTTGTGATATTTATATATATATATAAAAGTAAAGTAAAGTGTTCCCTATTACAGGCCATGGAGGCCCAGAGGGTTCCAGGAGGTTAAGGCTCCCAGATTTTTAGACATTCGGCACATGAAGGTGGTAGGGTTGTCAGCCTTACGCACCGGCCGCCTTTACTCCCAGGATTGCTCCTGGTACTCATTTCTGTTAGAGGCTGAGTCGACCCCAGGGCCATAGTGCCACCAGAAGGATTAGGCCAATTGAAAAACTCCAACGACCTCATCGGGAATCGAACCCGCGACCTTCCGGTTTGTAGCGCAGCGCCTCAACCACTACGCTACGGCGTACCCCCATATATATATATATATATATATATATATATATATATATATATATATATATATATATATATATATATATATTATATCTTTACACGATAGCGGCCGTAATTTTGAAGATATTTGAACCAAATTTTATTATGTTATTTCTAGGCCCAAGAGTTCGGACAAGTTCGTTAATGGGCAAAATTGGCCCAAGGGGGTGGTCGGGGGAGGGGGTTGAAATTTTTAAAAATGTATATCTCGGCCCCTATGAAGTATAGAGGGAAACTTTGTTTGAATAAATTAGAGTACTCCCTATGGAGTTCACAGTGACACCAACGATTCGGGGGTTCGAGTGAGGGTGGGGGTGGGGGATGAAAATTCGAAACTTTTGAAACCACGTCTTGTGGGGTATCGTTGAAAAGCTCTTGATGAGTACTCTACAAATCAATAAATAGTTTCTTGATAGCTCTCATATGACGCGAGAGTTTAATGTTTGAAAATAATAACACTTGAAAGAATTATTATAATATCATAATTTTGTCTTGTTTAGCGGCTTTGCTAATTTTATTCATTGCTGATCTTGCGCATGGCCTCCCAGAATATTATATCCTATTATTGTTGTCAAAATAATTGATTGTAGGCTCTTCCTCTTTACTGCAGGTTTGCCATGCCAAGGCTAAAGAAGAAGAGTGCTATGCAGCGACAATAAATTAAACCAAAAGCACTTCGAAATCTACCTCCGCCTGTAGGCTTGCCTAAAGGGATTTTATTTTAAATTAAGGACTTCTTTGGATTTTTATTGAACTGCCTAGAATTTGGTTTCTATAACTGAAATATTAAGGGGAGCTTTCAAGATTTTTTTTTTTTAAATTTTGATTTTTTTGAAATGGCTGTAATGCTTTTAATGTAATTGTAAATTTTGAAACTCCTATATATTATGACTAATAAAGTGGTTATATTCACTATTGTGTAAAAATTACTTAGGGGGTTCATTTTCGATTTTTCTAGGCTATCTCCATTACAGTAAGTAATAGGCTATATGAAAGTGTAGCACGTGATAAAGTTGTAGAGAAAATTAAAATGAAATTTTTTTTGGTCATAGCCCTTCCGAGTAAAATGGTCAGGTAAGAGGTCCTGGATTCAAATCTCAAAATTCATGGCCGGATAATATGACTTGGGATTTTATCAGTTGACCTAATCCTTCTGTCAGCCTGGATAGAGTAATGAGAATGGTATGGCTCTCTGTGCTCAAGGTTGTGGGTTTGATCCCGGCCCAGGTCAATGACATGTATGTGTGAATAAATGTGAGAGGCCCATGTTTTAAGACTTAACTTACAGACCATGTTAAAGAACTTTTGCGGGACAAAAATTCCAGCACACCAGCCTAAGGCCTAAGTGGGAGTTCACTCCGTCATTAAATAATCATATAGCCAACCAATCTAATCTTTCTGGTGCCACTAAGGCCTTGGGATCGGCTCAGCCTTTAACAGAAAAAAACTACCAGGATCAATCCTGAGGGTAAAGGCGGTCGATGCATAAGGCTGACAACCTTCCCACCTTCGTGCTGAATGTCTAGAAGTCTGGGAAATTCAATTTCCTGTAACCTTAGGGGCCTTCACAGCCTGTATAGGGAACACTTTACTTGTCAATAAGCCTCAAAAGCTGGAATTTTCATAAGTTTGTGTGAGATGTTTGGTATTTCTCTTGCAGCACAGTTACATAAACAGCACAATAAAAAAATGATGTGGTAATTTAGAATTAAATGAGTTTAATTCTTTACTGGTACTGTAGAAATTCAAGGTTAGGTGCTGTTGTAAGACCAGATTGCTCTGTTGTGGATGTGCTATTCTCACTACATGAGCCAGCTTGAGAAGCAGCCAAGTGTCAACTTTGTGGGCAGATATTTTTTATATATACAGAGAGTATAGTATGGTATCACGTTATGCTTGTTGTTTTGGGTTCCTCTTTTGTTAGGCTTGTCTTCATGGCTCACAGATAGTAGTAAGCATGAGCGTGTGTGTGACTCTTAAGTGCCAAGATTTGTTGCTTTATTTAGCTCCTAGCAAGCTTGGGGACTTGTACACTTCTTTTCACTAGGAAAAGAATACTCATTCATCCTCTTAATTGATAATTATGTTAGTAATAAATTAGAATAATTATTTTATCAGTAAAGAATAATAAAGACAAAAATAGGAATTAAATTTGAACAAATAGAACAATAATAAGGTAAGTAAATTGCCAAGATTTTCAAAATACGTTTGTTCTGAATTATTTCAAACTTAATTTACTTCAACACTAGGCCTATCATTATATGAAATGAGAAATGTTCAAAACCTACTACACACAACAATAAAGAAAAATAGATCATTGGTTGTAAGGTCGGTTCTTAAGGGGGACCAATAATTAACTTTTAACCTGTGTAAACACTCACTTAAATTCTCTCCAATTTCCATTTAATTATTTTTAATTAACTTAAGAATTATTGTACTTTATTTATTTATTTATTTTTAAAATATGTGGAATGAATTTTAATAGGTTTTCTTTTATTAACAATGAAAATTCTTGGAATGACAATTCTTTCACATTCTTTCACACTGGTCGTGTACCATGATATGTGAGTCAGTTGAAGAATTTAATGTTGTGCCAGCAAGTTGCCAGTTTTTTTTTTTTTTTTAATTATACTATCTTCTAAGTAATAGAATTTTCCCTTAAAACATTTTAACTAATGTATCTGTACAGACATATTACACATTCAGTTGGAATTAGTCATTCTCATAGGAAAATTAAAAAAAGATTCCAAATTTTTGTGTCTTAGAAAATATGAGAAAGAGAAGGGAAGAAAGAGAGAGAGAGAGAAAGGGAGAGGGAGGAAGGGAGAGCGAGATAGAGGGAGAGCTAGAGAGAGGGAGAGCAAGAGAGAGAGAGAAAGAGCAAGAGAGAGAGTGGGAGAGCAAAAGAGCGAGAGAGTGTGAGAGCATGTGAGAGCAAGAGAGAGAGCGAGCAAAAGAGACCGAGAAAGAGAGCGAGAGCAAGAGAGAGAGAGAGAGAGAGTGAGTGAGAAAGAGAGCAAGAGAGAGAGAGAGAGCAAAAGAGAGAGGAAGTGAGAGACAGAGAGCAAGAGAGAGAGCAAGAGGGAGAGTGAGAGAGCAAGAGAGAGAGAGAGAGAGAGAGAGAGAGAGAGAGAGAGAGAGAGAGAGAGGAATAGTTACACAACAAGTAATTTAATCACTTTCTTAAGCATCAAGATATACGGCTGCTCACTTATACTTCACAACTCACTACGTCAGTTTTCACTACAGATTAAAATAGCAAATCATCTCCCCTCTTCTTCTTAGTTCAGTGCAGCTGTACTCTGTTGAACCATTATTATTATCAATATATACTCAGTTATGATGGTACGCTTGACATTACTCAGTCAGTAAAAAGGTATGTAAATGTAAAATGAGGAAAAGGTACAGTACCAGAACATGTGCTATAGTAAATGACACATCCATATTATTTATGTAGCTGAGGATGACCGCAACGGTGGTTGAAACTAGTTCTAAGGTACCGGTATAGGATAATGTACATAGAACAAAACTGACCAGCACAATACTCAGAATTAGGCTACTGTAAAAACTTGGACAAAACACGAATAACATTTACTTACTCAATGGCAATAGTCAATTCCTAAGCAAGATAAAGAAATATTATCTACTATATGGAACCTGGAGGTTCAATGCCACGCTTACATGCCTGCCATTCAACCCTATTCTGTGCTAACTCCATGCAACCATCCCTCGCAAATACTACTTCCCTTAAATCTGTTCTAATATTGTCCTCCACCTACGTTGTCTTCCAAGTGATTTTTTCCCTTCGGGTCTCCCATCAATATTTTTGAGATATGTTTCCTGCCCATTTCATCCTCCGTGATTTAATTACCCTTATTGTATTCAATGAAGAGTACAGGTTATGAAGTCATCTCTATTAAACCAAAAACATATTTTTTAAATTATAGTCCTATTTAATCAAAATTAACTTTCATAATAATAGCCTACCTTTTATACAAGACAGACACACTCAAGATATTGAAAGACAAACACACTACACTACAGATGAAAATCAACAAACAGAGAATAGGAAGAGTAGTTCCAGAAGCAGAAAGAAAATTGCGGTCAGAAAGAATGAAGAAGTACTGGGCTCACAAAAAGAAGAAAAACCTCAACCAGAAACCTGACTAAAGTGGTCCTATGAAGGCCAAAAAATTAAAATTAAAAATTAATAGCCTACCTTTTAAATTTACGTTATACAAAATTATCTTTAGTCCTTAAAAAAAATCCATATGTACATAGGCTATCACCTGTTGGGGTAAAACTTACCTCTTTTCGGTATTTAATTTATAGGCTACCAGAAAAGAGAAAAGAAATGAAGAATTTTGTAATTTCTATTGCTTTTACTTAATAGGTCATACTTTCATTTCAATTTAAAGATGAATTTATAAATCTTAACTACCTGTGTGACTAAGGAGCAAAAACTGGCTGAAGGGCCTATATTAAATCAGGTGCTGACAGCTCATTAATTATTCATCCATCATGTACTTATCTCCAATTGAGTTGTATATGTTCAAAAATACCTGTATAAAGTTCACAATTCCAATACTGTAAGTTCTGTTATTTTTTCATTCTACAACCAGGTAAGAAGCGACTGAAGTAATGGTACAACAAACTTCAACAATGAACTAGTTGTTTGTTTAATGGTTTATTTATATCCGAAAGGCTATATTGAGTGAAAGGGGTAAGTTATAATGTAATTGACTGAGTCACTGCACAACGAACCAGAAGGTTGTAGATTTGATGCTTGATGGGTAGGACCGTATTTTTTGGTAACAGTGATAAGCATGAAATTCACAAAACTGCTTTCCTTAGCTATATTTATCTTTAAAGATGATTGAAATATCATTATTAAGAAAACTATACCCAAGAAATATTACAAAATATACTGGATTTCACAATTTGTGTAAATGTTACCGTTTGCAATTTATTTTCCATTCTCTTAGTAACATGCTTGACTTTTATGTTGTCTCTATGACAGCTCAGAATTCAATGGATTCCATATTTAATGTAATGTGGTTGACACTTAGTTTTGCAAATGACTATCTTAAAAACTTCTATCATTAGAAGCTGCCTGCCACATGGACAAAGTGGTTGTCTATAATAAGAGGAAGTGTTTGTCTGTCTGTCTGTCTGTCTGTCTGTCTATCTGTCTGTGTGACTGTGTGCGATGCCCAGCAAAATCTACTGCATGCAGAGATCTGAAATTTTAAACATAGATGGACTGAAGGGTGGACGAATACACCTCGAAGCCGGATTATTAATTTTCGCTTTCGTTCACAAGTTATGAGTGAAAAACTGGCAGCAAACGTGAACTTTTTGCGCTATTGAAGCATCAGTTTTCGGTAATACATTTCAAGTGTCAAATCAATTGCAGATGGCTTTGCCCTTTTTTGGTCATAACTCGGAAATAAAAGCTTCATGATTTTTTTCAATTATGGAATTATTGATTGCTACGATTTTGTGAGCTCACCATGGTCGTTTGTTTATAATGTCAAGGCCCGCAGACATCTGAAATTATCAACAGAGATGGAAGAGGGATAATGAATGTAGACCTAAATGGGAAAACAATGATTAATTTGGACGGAACTCACTATACAGGAGTTTTCTGGCCCAGGGAACTCGAATCTGAGGTCGTTTTTCCCAAGCTGTGCTTTCTAATAGTGGAATGCACTCCAAAGTCGTACATTTAGCTGTTTCATTAATTATTATTAACCAGTTAGTTTATTACGGATGTTTTGTGTGTAAGTCTTCATAAATACAATGCATTAATTATTTTGCTTTTAATTTTTAACCTCCGAATTAATTATCATGGGCAATAAACAATAAAACTTAGGTGAAAATAAAAAATGAAGTATCACAGATACAATGATTCAAAGATCCTAAAAATCTAACATTAGGCATATTGCAATGAGTTATGTTTTATCCTTCAACACTGAAACTGATATTTATTTTAATTGTAACCAGTGTTTTATAATAATTTTGGTTGTATTTCTCACTGCTGTATTGAATATTCATGTAGCCCTAAATAAAGGAGTGAACTTTTTCAATGACAAATGTATTAGGCCTAGTCTATAAAACTTATTTTGCGAAATATCCACCAAAATAGAAGTTAACACTAAAATTAGTTGTTTTATTTCACCAAAAAATCAGGCTCCTATTGATGGAATTATTGGAATTCTTCAATTGTTTTAAGCCTTTTGGTGGTACTATGGCTCTGGAGTGGACTCAGTCTCTAACAGCAAAATGCATACATCCAGCATGATTTGCAATTTCAGCAGCCCCAAAATAATTATTGGGGGTGCCAAGTGCCCCTAATATTTATATACATACTTCCCAGGCCACATCATGTTAAGATTTTATTAATCCTTAAGATAATTGGTAGTGTTGTTAAAACGCAATAATTTATTATAACTGATTACGCAGGCTATGAACAACGAGTTTATGTGTAACAATAATGTCGTCTGTCCTAATGAAGGACTTCCATTATATTAAAATTAAATGTGATTATTCTTTTCTGAATAAGCAGCCCCAATAAATTTTACAATTTTATGGTTGTGAGTACAGACATTTTATAGCAAGATGAGGGAATTATATTTTATGAAAAATGTAAAAAACACACTTGCTGTAAGTTACTGTAAAATCATTCTCAGTTCTTAGAAGAATCACAAATTATTTAACTTACATGCATCCCACATTTCAATCATCCAGCTGAACTGGCAATAGAAATAAGACAAATATATGTTGGCTAGTTATAAAACAAGACAAAAACAAAATAAGTAATGCCTTTCGAATTACAATTGAAGGTCCTTAGGTTTCCTGGAATTTGAGAATACAATATCAAAACGAACCCCCTTTACCCTTGAATTGTACCTGGTATTATTTCTGTTAGAGAATGAGTTGATCCTGGGGCCAGTGTGTTGTCAGGATTAGACTAATTCGCGGGTGCGCGGGCAGAGAGTTAAGTCCACTTTCTTGTTACTGAGAATTAGAGTGATTTAACACACTTTACCAGCCCAACATCTCTTTGGAGATGGATAAACCCACGAGGCACACATCCATAACTACCGTATGTTTTTGAATATGGCTTACTGGACTTACACAAATGTAAAGAACATTTTTATCTATAACTCAATGGACATATCTCAATTTTTGAAAATGGTGGACTTAACTCTTTTTGCCCGCGCACCCGCGAATTGAAAACTCCCAATGACCACAAATAAGGGATTGAATTTGAAATGATAAGAAGAAAAACATTTGCTTAGTGAAATTTTAGGTTTTTGCATTAGTTATTGGACTTTGATGCTTGTTGGTAAAGTTGTGTGCAAAAGGGGTTGCAACATTTTCTCTAGCCCATGGGTGCACTCTTAACTGGTAACTAATTACAGGGCTGGCAAAGAGTACCACAAACAACATTGTGGGATAAAGGTGTCAGTGTGTAAGGTTGATAACTAGAGACTGGATGTGTAGGTACTAAAAGTTTCAAAATTCGCATGAAAAATAGCACTACTATTCTTGAAAATAGTACTCGAATACTCAGGTACTCGAATAAGTGTTTTCAAAAATTTAAACTCAAATTGGTTAGCCTTTCAAAATAAATAATATTTTATGGTAATGTAAGCCTGCTAGAAAAATATCCTTTAATTAATTTTAACAATTTAGGCCTACTGGTATCAGTACTGAGAACATATAGAGTACATTAAGTAGGTCTACTGTACGGTATATTTTTTTTATTAAAAGACAAAATCGACAATGTGACACCACTAGCATAAAATACCAGTCTTCAAAGAGGGGTACAGCAAACGGAGAGAAATAAATAACAATGATCCTCCATCCCTTTGGGAAACCAGCAGTCTGATTTTCAAATGTCTGTGCAGTTGAATGAAAGAAAGCAATCAACAGCTTATGGAAGGTTTGCTTTAATTAAAAAGCACAACTGTCAGCAGACAATGCAAGATCATGAAAAAACACCCTACCTTAAAAAAGTTTTATGTTGCTTAAAGGGAATTTAAACTGACATTTTTACAATACACAGTAACAGTAAAATGCACTCATAAATTGTCAGTTACTGTGCATTTCAATTTCCCTAGTTCAATGCAATAATAGTTTAGAAAATAAGGTAATACCCACTTATAGGCATAGACAAAAATGAAGAAAAATGGGCAGAATTATCTTTGCTGTACACATCCCTAATACTGATAGGCCTACGTGAACTTAGTGGATATTGCACACACTGTGCATTTACAAATGAGTCCAAACCTAATCGGTCTTACTGTCCAGTAAATTTTCACTTCCATCGTCACTTATTTATGATTTGCAGAATTTTGTGAGTGATATTACTCTCAGCTTGCATATTTGCATAACGAAGATACATGAGCTTATACCAAGTGATTTTTAAACATACCTGTAAGAGCAATATATAGACTTTTTTCCTTTACATCAAATCTCTACTGATAACCTTAACATCTTTATATGCTGTCTCACAAAAAAATCCACGAGCTTCAACTTAAAGGAGTTCTACTTTTACTTATATGTTGACTTATTATCCTGGATTTCATTTTTAATGAAAAGCATTTTCTGCATTAAAACTAAAACTGAATTAAACCAAACTTTGTTTCACTATATCCCAAAAAAGGTAGGACTACTATTTAAAAGCTGTATCTAATCTGTCACCTTCAATGGAAGATATTATAATTATTACATCAGTGAGGATGTTCTCAAATGCAGTTTTCTATCTATTTATTTATTTATTTATTTTGTCAAGTAGCTTTTCGATTGTTCTCATGGGGCAACCATGTTAGGAGTTCCTACCTAAGAATAATCTCATTATCGAACCTGGGCCTTCAGGTTTCATCTAGTGTGAAAAACCTTGTTTGAACAGCATTAATATAAAAATATTGTAAACAAGCCAGTTTCCCGGTGTTATCTCGATTTCAACCTTTGTCACGATCACAATACTTTCTCTATATTACATATATGTGAGAAACTAAAATTGACATTGCTTAATCAGTGAACAGTATCAGCTATCCACATACATTTAAAATACAAAGAAATTGAATAATGTTTTATAAAGCAAGTTTCAGGCAATTGTATTCACAACAAAATTAGGGTTCCCAACTCTTGAAAATGGAAATAAGGGATAATAGTGCATAACAAAAGTTAAAATAAGGGATAATAGTGTATAAAAAAAAAGTGGAAATAAGGGATAAATGCAAAAAATAAGGCAACCAAAGTTTACTACTCATACAACATAACGAAAGGTCACTTACAGACGGGTATTAATATTCTCTACTAAAAAAAATATTATATGTCACTCTATATTAACAATACTAACATTTCTGCCAATACAAAAATACATGAAACGTAAGTAACATTGGCAAGGGGAGAGGAAAATAAAGGAAGAGACAAAGAGCATCCAACTAATCACAACTATCAATCATATTTCATATATGGTCATTATGCAAATATTACACCAAAACAAATTTAAAAGAATGAATGGCGGTAATTCAGGAAATACGGATTTATCTTGAAAAATACGGGACCTGGGATTTTTGTTCAAATTAAGCGAAAATACGGAATAGCTGGCAACCCTAATTGAAACTAAAACATGCAGATGTTTTAATGAATAGGCTCAATTAGCAAGGTTTGAAGGTTTGCATTCCCTAATAATTTTCTTCTTTTACTTGCCGTCTTTGTTCCTGTGTAAAAGCATTTCTGTAGAGGGCACTTAAAATTGCAAATGCAGTCAGGAAAAGGAGAAGTTCCTTATAGATGAGTTTGTACAAACTTCCTCGCCACATAAAAAGGAGACGTGTAAAGCCTCCGCTGGTGGAGGAAGCCACTTCATATTGATAGCTCACTGTCATGGCGTTAACACTTAATTAACACAGTCACAGCAAACTATTGCATTCTTCGCCCATAAGTTCCATGCAGTTCGAAAGTTTTGTACAGTAAGAAGAATTTGAGTACAGTATACAATAGTTACTTCTGTTACCATTATAAGCATTTCTGTTCATTTTAAAATCCATTTTAAATTGCTTATAAAACACTGACATCCACTTTTGCAAGCATTAGATTAGGCAAATGATAAGTACATTTTTAATTACTGCCTCTCACTTTAGAGCTTTAAGGATATAAAAAATCCTTAAAGCTTAGTGGAAGCACTTTCACTTTCAAATTAGCTCACCATCTCGCCTGTCAATAAACTCACATGTCACTTTTTTTTGTTTGTTATGAGATATTAACTCCGAGATTTAGGTCACCAGTCCAAGTTCCAAAAAAGTTTGGCTCATCTTCATTATGTCTTGCGTTTTATTACTCCATCAAGTCCACTCCAAATTATAAAATTGGATAAGCTTACATTTTTTGCTAAAGCATCATGCTTTATAAATTAATTTTCAAGCAGTGTAACAGTTTTATCAGTATACCATTGCTTAATTTAAGTAGAAACACCAGTACTTAGATAACTTATGATTTTTTTAAATTTTGTATTTTGTAATTCTCACTTTTCAACCAGGAATGGGATAAAACACAGTGGTTCTGAAATACAAGCTGCCCAATGCTGAATCTAATTTGGTCTTCGATTAAACAAATATTATACACATTTTGCTGACAGATTTTAAATAATTAGAGTTGTTCTAATATTTATTTTTAAACGTAAAATGTTAGTTTCACTTCACCAGATTTAAATTAAATTTGCTATTTAACGGAATAAAATCTAGGACTTTTAAAGAAGCACCAAAAATTAGCTATTGTTCTAAGAAAACCAGAGGCACACCACAGTTCCACAATCGAATGGACACGGACACTTAGAATGCCTACGAAACACAAAGAAAATAGGAGCACAACACAACATCGAGCAGTTTGGTATTTGGCTCAGGTTGTAGCCACTAAACTGAATATAGCAAATACCAAGACAGTAGACACAGAAGGGAGACAGAGATGGGGCTACAAGAGTGGACAGTGGGAAACCACACAGCACCCTGGCAGCAGAAAGAGACAGACGAACAACCTTAACATAGCAGACAGTGTGAGACAGCACACAACAGGGGATAGAAAACAACACAGCCAATAAATGAGTTTCAAATATTACAATTTAAACAAGCAAATTAACTGACTGGAAACCACATCTGTTGTATGATTGTGTGACAATGATTTAAGATAGCTATTCACCATAAACTTGTTTTTTTATGCATGAAAAAGAAGTTGATGCAACTTTTTAGTTTAAAACATTTACACACAAATTTCTAGTCAAATGAGTTCTCCATCAAGAAAATAACGATAAATCAAAGCTTTTTTTGAAGGAGGTTTTAAGTAGACATATTCAAAATAGTAGATACAAGTCTGAGCAAGGAAAATGAAAGTGGAAACTTTCCTAGCTGCCTGAAAAATAAAATTAACAAGCATAATTCCTTAAAAATTAAAACATTATAACAGAAGATGGCAAGCGGTGATTTGAAACAAAAATAAAAGATAAAACAATTAGTATTTTTAGTAGTTAGTAATTATGAGTAATAAATTTTAAATTCAATTTTAAAAGAAAAAGTACTGTAATATGATGGAAGAGTACTGTAATTTGATGGGAAAATGTAACCATCATACTTATTTTTAATGTAAATTAATATGTTCACTTTGACGAAGTCAAAATTTTTAAAATTTATAAGGCGAATAAAATATTATTGCTATTATCATTATGAATATCATCATCATCATCATTATCATTGTTACTGTCATTGTCATTAGTAATATTGTTATTATTATTATTATTATTATTACTATTATATTAAAAAACTAAACTCCACAGCGTTACATCCTTGAAGGGACTAGGCCTACCATCCAATGCTGCATCATAGGCAGATGGCAGGATTGGGGGCATGAGGACACCCACGGCTGTTAATAGCGGTTTCCATGACCGGAGCCGCTACTTCTCTACAGGAAAAGAAAAGCCACTTATTGAATGCATCTGATGACTTCAAAAAACTCAGTGGTGGTTAGGAAATTGTTTGTTATTGATATCTAGAATAAGTAAAATTTATCAATATCAGCATAGATTGTTAGTAAAGTATTATAATCATTAATCTTCATTAATTTTATACCTGCTTTTGACTGCTTAAGTTTTGTTTGGTGAGTGTTTCATTGCCTTTTATGATGAAGCACTTTTGTTGAAATAGGTCTATTGATATAAAATGTTTTAAGATACCATACTAAAAATATATATTCTCAAATTTGATGTATCTTGTTCATTTGAGGCAAATCCCGTATTAAGGAAAATGTCCGCATCAAGAAAAAACCAGGCCACTTGAGTTTCGTTATAAGAGGTTTAACTGCTTGTATATGAAATGTGTTTTTTACATTCATCCATATTTAGTTCAAGATTGTATCATCTCAGGTATAGTACTAGCAATTATTACTTATCTTTGTGAATATTAATTATACTACTATACATTTAGACCATAACTTCAGTGTTACCAGCAATTGAATATTACAAAATAAGGAATGTTAACTTTATATTGACACTTAGAAGTATTCCCACCATTTGCATATATGTATTTTGTCCTTCCAATTAAAACAACTTCCAAAGCAATTATAGTAGGCTATAGTTTATTAAGTAAACTGCACAATGACTGGCCATAATTTTATTAGTGTTAATTAACTAATCATAAGATGATTCAAATTAAATTTGCAGTGTACCACATAGAGATTGTCATATTTAATCTTGGTCACAAAGGAGAAAAAGAATGATCTGCTTGCCACGTCAAGTTTTCTTATCCTTGGATATGGTTACTCTAAACGCTACAATGGTCTAATAGCCTATCAGAAGGAAAAATTAAGGGATACATTCTTGTGTAATGTCAAAACACTATGTATTTCATTTTAAGTAGTTGTGATATACATGTGTTTTTTATTATTATAATTATTTGTCTATTATAGGTGTTTAATGTACTCGAAAGTAACAACCGAAAGGAACTGACTACGAAATATGGAGAGTACTTAAGTTTCTTTGCTTTACAATGTTGTTCCTCTGGGCTAACCAGTTTGTGGGTGAAGCTGTTTGTAACAGCATGTTTGTGAGGTCTGGGATTGTAATTGTTGGTGTATGTATTCTTCCTAAAGATCCCAAATTCCAATTTGTTTCCTGTCTTGAAAATTTTAAGGTCCAAAAAATTCAACACATTCTTTTCAATTTCAATTGTTTACTGTATTGCTGATTCTTTTATGTTCAATAATTTTAACTGAATCCTTGATATATGTCTTTTGCTTAACTTATACTGGAAAAACATCATCCACATATCTGAACCACTTCTTGAAATTGTATGGAAAGCTTTGGTGATGTGAGTTTCATAATATTCCATGATCAGATTAGCTAAGAAGGTGAAAGTGGTCTGCCCATTGCTATTCCTGAACCTTGCTGAAATTATTTTATGCACAGAATTGGTGGTATTGAATGGGTTAGTTGATACTCTTACATTACTTACTTGTAAAGTCTGTCTGGAAACATGCCATGAAATGAAGGACATGTGACTTTCATAGTGTATTTTACTTTCATTGCAGACTCTTCATTGTTATGTCTATTTTATTGATGCTCAGTTACAGCATACATACATTCCATTTTTTATTGACAGCTGGAATGGACTGTTCTTTGCCAAGAGCCTAATTGTTTAAAAGTTAATGCTCTCGAAACAAAGGCTATATATATAAAGGTTGGTGAGTGTATGTTTTCTCCATTTCATACAAAATAAAGATGTTTTATTAGCTGGGTTGATTACTCATCCTCTGCTGATGTTCTCGAGAGTGGAATGGAAGTTGAAAGCTTGCCATCTTGGTGATGTCGTTAAGACTGACAGCATTCTAGCCAAGTGACACTTGTTTTATTTTTTTATTTTTATCTTTCCCTTTAGGACTGAGTAAGTTAGTTACCTTAATGCCCACAACATGTAGAATGACTATCTCCAAATTTCGAGATGCTCATTGATTCAATAGTATTGTGTCTACAAATAAATAAATATTATTATATTCTCTCTTTACCAAACCCAATTCGTTTAATTATGTTTAGGCAGATCAGATATTTTATTCACCCTAGGAATTACTGTAATTAAAAATTAAATGGCTACCTAGAAAAATGTTTTAACTCCTTTTCTGGC
This sequence comes from Ectobius pallidus, assembly GCA_964059195.1. Classification (NCBI taxonomy): domain Eukaryota; kingdom Metazoa; phylum Arthropoda; class Insecta; order Blattodea; family Ectobiidae; genus Ectobius; species Ectobius pallidus. Next base: position 70,567,925 of record CAXKWD010000004.1, on the reverse strand, counting down.
CAAACTGAATTTGCAGTTGAAAAATGGTAGCAACATGTGCTGCCATCATATTGCCTATAAGCACACTAGTTCGAGAGTTGTGTTATTGTGATTTTGCTGCTGAGCTGAATAATGTGGTAATGCAAATAAAATGGCTGACAATCTTGCTTGCACCATGTCAAATGGCCTTATAAAAACATAAATAGACAGAAGAGGTTAATATCATGCAATGGAAGGAATGTATGTAAAGCATTAAAGGACCAGGGGAATGAATATTCTTCAATGAAAGGTGACATTAAACCAGCAATGCAACGTCCAGAACCATTGAGTAGAATAATGTCATATGTCAACCTAATCTACAGAGTTACAATAGAAGTAGAACTCGCTTCGCTCGATGTGGGCTCCGCCCCCCGAATAGAAGAAAATTTTGTTAGTTCTGGACAAAAATATGTTAATTGGATTTAATCATTATGAACCTGGGACTTCTGAATGCGAGTCCAAAATGTTACTATCTCGACCACCCTGTTAGGTTTACAGAAATAATATTATTTCTAAACTTTCAGAGCCCTACGTGAACACTGTTTGATAATACCGTTGCCATGGGGGTTTTTAGGGCTAAAAATTAAAAAATAAACTTTTGGAACTGTCCTGTGGTTTACAGCCTAAAAGCTACATGTGTACCAAATTTCAAATTTCTAGCTCATCTGCAAGTGGGCAACCTTAATGTCAATAAGCGAGTGAATGAGTCAGTCAGTCAGCCAAGTGGCTTTATATTATAGGGATGTCCTTTATGTAAATTATCTGTGGTTTTAGCACGTGATCCCTTACAGAGAAGATGTTACATCTAAAATTACATGCAGTTTTAGATAGTGACCCCCTTCAGACTGATTTTAAGACTGGGGGGGGGGCAAGCCAAAGCTGCATGCCTATTACAGGCGTCAGTCTCAGTTACGTAGCACTGCTGGTGTATTAATGCCCATTTTCTGGAAAAAGAAACTATGGATTCAAAAGCTATGTGTCCGTTACGTTGTTAGTTCTATAAGTTCAGTGACAAGTTTTCAGAAATGTAGTTTCCATAAGCTATGAACATCTAGCTATTTACTATATCAAAAGAGTTATTCCTACGATCGCTAGATGGTTGTAGTCAATTTGGTATTGTTATTGCCACAGCCTCCTGAGATAATATGAGTATACCAAGAATTCATAAATTCATTGAGTCCTACTTTCCACTGTGACTGACACTATTATGTAAAACATAAACGATAAAAAACTTGCTAACAGTGGATAATTTAATCTTCTCACGACGTTTCAACCACATCCGTCTGGCCTTCCTCAGGTGAATAATCCTCAGCATGAACTGCCAAGGGTTGACGAGGATGTAGAAAACCCATGCTGCCCTCTGACTGCGTCATCACAAACAAAGTATTTCTACCATGTTTCCTGTTTCCGGATCCACTCCTCTGGAATGTTGTAATCAACCTCTTCTTTGTCACCTGTCGGTGGCGCAGGAAATTTTAACTCACAATTTTTTTTTTTCCCCCTTTTTTTTAACCTTCTTAATAAATCCATCCACTCATCACCTAGGTCTCCTCCATACCTGTTTAAACTAGGCCCTTGATTATTGATAATATTCCAAGCCTCACATATTTTTCTCTTCTCCAAATCGTATTCTACCCTCACAATCTCCATATCACCAATACCATGCTTTACATCGGCCATGTGTTGACTAAGTCCCGTATTTGTCCTCCCATAACTAACATCTCTTTTATGCTCCTTAAGTCTTGTATGAAATGTCCTTCCCGTCTCCCTGTATACCCCTTCACAATCCTTACAAGAGATTCAGTACACCCCCGCACACTCCATTTTATCTTTCTTTTCCTTCCCAATTCTTTTATAGTCTGAAAAGATCCTTTCAATTGTTCTATCTACACTGTACGCAGGTACAAGGTCATACTTTCGAAAAGCTTTTCCGAACCGCTCCCCCACAGGGATAGTGTAGATAGAACAATTGAAAGGATCTTTTCAGACTATAAAAGAATTGGGAAGGAAAAGAAAGATAAAATGGAGTGTGCGGGGTTGTACTCAATCTCTTGTAAGGATTGTGAAGGGGTATACATCGGGGAGACGGGAAGGACATTTCATACAAGACTTAAGAAGCATAAAAGAGATATTAGTTATGGGAGGACAAATACGGGACTTAGTCAACACATGGCCGATGTAAAGCATGGTATTGGTGATATGGAGATTGTGAGGGTAGAATACGATTTGGAGAAGAGAAAAATATGTGAGGCTTGGAATATTATCAATAATCAAGGGCCTAGTTTAAACAGGTATGGAGGAGACCTAGGTGATGAGTGGATGGATTTATTAAGAAGGTTAAAAAAAAGGGGAAAAAAAAAATTGTGAGTTAAAATTTCCTGCGCCACCGACAGGTGACAAAGAAGAGGTTGATTACAACATTCCAGAGGAGTGGATCCGGAAACAGGAAACATGGTAGAAATACTTTCTTTGTGATGACGCAGTCAGAGGGCAGCATGGGTTTTCTACATCCTCGTCAACCCTTGGCAGTTCATGCTGAGGATTATTCACCTGAGGAAGGCCAGACGGATGTGGTTGAAACGTCGTGAGAAGATTAAATTATCCACTGTTAGCAAGGTTTTTATCGTTTATGTTTTACAAGAATTCATGCTTACCAAATTGTGCTAGATTCATAACGTTGGTATCCCGAACATATCACACTAAAAACTGAATTCAATTTACAATCAGAAAAATTGTCAAGGACATACTTAACTTTATTGCCATATTCAGCAAAACCTTCTGAGACTGAAATATTTTCAACTCTCATAGTCTTTTACGGTTCTGATAATTACTTTCAGTGCTGTATATAGGGTTATAAATGCAGACATAGATGTTTTGTAGGCCTGTCTATCTCAGATATAAAGTTTATTTTGGATATTATTTTTTGTTCTCGAGTTATGCTATTCACAGACACAATTTTCAAAATAGCATTTTTGGATTCAGGGGAACCTGAAAACATGTATTTATGTTAAAAACTCGACAATACTTTCTCTACCTATAGTGCCTGTGGTACAGACAAAAAAGTTAAAAATCAGTTCCAGCTCAGGCAAAGGAGACAGAATTAGATGCCTGGAGATGGATGCAGATAAGCACGTCTCTTAGTGTCATTCTCAAATTCTGGAAGAACACTAGGCACTAAGAAACAAAGTACCGTATAGTTACTTCCTGCATTGCTTCTAGCACAACACTAAAAACAGTGCAAAGTAGACAAAAACCCAATCAGAAGGATGAATAACCAGCTAGTTTTATATATATATATATATATATATATATATATATATATATATATATATATATATGTAAGATGAGTATCTATTTATTACTGACAGATGTTTGAACTCGCTTTGTATTACACCAATGCTACTAATATTAAATGAATGAATCCAGTAATATAGCATCTACATAACTGTTAAAGTTCACGCTCAAATGAGTTTTAAATAAATCAAACATTTGGCTAACTTTAGAGCAAAATTAACTATCAGTATCTATTACTTTAATGTTGCTGTGATCATTGTTAATTGCTTGTCACTGTGCATGTTTTGAGGTGGAGGTGCTGGCAAATTTATGAACCTCTATCTACCTTAAGTTCCTAGACTTTTAAGAGGGTAAATAATTAAAGGATTAAATCCTATACCATCATACAAATATAATGTCTTTAATTAAATCTACTGATGAAAGTAATTCTTGAAAATTGTCAATTATGATTGCACACAACTAGAGAAGTGCTATTCAGGTTGCATTATATTCCAAATCTAATTTAAAATTTAAAAATACCATACTAGCTTATAAATCATGATAGATGTTTTTAAAAAGATTTTAAAAATCATAGGCTATGGATGCTAATCATACGTTGACCGCAGTGGCGTCAGTTTCCCATATAGGCTTACTCTAAAAAGAGATAAACCTTTACCCTGACTTTTTGTACCCTTTTCGAAAATAGAAAATTGGGTTCAGTCACAACCTCGCTTATGTTTAAAATTTGCTATCAATCGAACATACCATTGCTTAGAACTAAAAAAAAAAAATATGGTGCCCTTTTTGTAAGCATTAATACACGTTTTAAGATCCCCCAAATGCAAGAATACAATTTCAAAAACATGTCTATGTGTGTGTGTGTGTGTGTGTGTGTGTGTGTGTGTCTGTGAACATGGTAGCTTGAAAACAATTTTTAAAATAATATTTTATAGATATATATATATATATATATATATATATATATATGGATTAAGTACATTTTAAAGAAGTGACATGTGTTTTACTTTATTACTTTTATATGCTCATGTTAGATGAAGAAAATGTTCTTAAAAATGGCTCTAACAATTTTGTATAAATTTTGTGCACAAACTGAATGTACTAGAACTAATACTTTTATTTCAAAAATTTTTTCATTCAAATTCTTTGAAGGATGCCATTAGTTATAAGCTACCAATTTAATTCACAAACTTTGACTTGCCTCATGAATAATGTGGTTTCAAATGAGGCTGAGAAACCAAATGCTCACTCTTGCAATGCAGCCACATATTCTATGTTGCAATATGAATGGCAAAGTAAGTCATGTGTAATGTCTTTGAAATCGGAACAAAATATAAAGCAAAGAATGGCATTTAAATACCAGCTCAGGGTAATCCCACTAGCAGCTCCACAGCATTTAAATGGCCAGCTTGAGGCGTTAAATTTAGTTTTTCATATTAACAATAATAATAGTTTATTTATCCATTGATCAAATACATTGATATAGGAATTACCCTTAAATATAGATGTTACCTCTCTGATAAGTCACTTATTCAGTTGCTTCATTTATCAACAACAAATATCAGCAAATATTAGTTAATATTTTATAATGCGGCCCTCCGAACTGCATTTTTTAAAGCGGCCCTTGGGGCACTTGCAGTTGGACAGCCCTGACTTAGATGCTAGAGAGTGGACAGGACAGTTACGAAATATAAATGTAACTAGAAGTTTTTCCTGATTATCAACATTTTATGTAATTAACAATAAAATAATTTAGTTTTTTCAATTAATTGATAATTAACCCTGCCTTAGTTGTCTATTTCTATTAATATTTCCGTTATCTTCAATCACAGATATTTTAGCTCTTACCTAGTTGCCCTTTTATCATTCACTTTTACATTACAATTCTTTCTTTTTTTCTTCTTTCTTTTTTTCTCCAACCGTTAGGGAGCAATGGACTTTTCACTTCAAGAATGCGTTTTGCGAGAAAGATTTCCGTGCATGACTAAATAATGTTATCCATTTTGTTGGTGTAAATTTGAGAGGTACTTTTCTTTTTAATTTCACAAGTTACGTTACTTACAATAGTATTTTTTGTTTCACTGTTGCATTTTGCGAACCATAATAAATTGAGGAATAACAGTTCTATTATTCTATGATAATGCAGTAGTCTTTATCCAGTTGTAAGCCTGAAAATGTGTTCTTGGTGGTCATCTAAGCATTATCTGGTGTGAAAAACTACAGACAATAGGCCTATCCTCATTGAAAGAATATAAATGTTATTGTTCTGTATGGATTTCTGTCTAACATCTGATTGATGTAAGAAAAGGAAAGAATTCAAAAGTTGTTGTTGGATTCTAATGAAGAGGACTTATCGGTAGGGTCCTGATTTATTGGTAAAATAAAATGGCTGATTTCAGTGTTAACTTCCTTCTACTTTGGTGGGTAATTTGTGAAATAAATTACTTATACTACATTGGGAACATTGCGCAATGATAAACTTTGCTTCCTTATTTACATGAACTAACACCACCCCCCCCCCCCGATTTCTATATTCTTCTGCCCCTGTATGAACTGAAGTAACTTTCGATTTAGGCATGATTAGAGTTAACATTCAAATATAATGACAAGAAATTTCGTAATTTCTACTAAACACCATCAGATAGCCATTTGCAAACAGAAGTGCCAACCATACCACTGTGGATAAAAGACGAAATCTGTTGAATACAAGTAACAAACATTCTACACTCTTCTGCTGTAATCGATCATAGGCATCGCTAACTTGGCAAAGACATATCAGGAAATGAGTGTACTCAACAGTACAAACCAGGTCACAGACAATCTTGGCGTAAATTCTGCAATCTTTATAATCGATCACAAATATTGATATATCGGTAAATCTTCGACAGCCATAGAAACAGCAGAAAAAAAAGCATGCTGCTAAGAAATAAAAATACAGTACACCAAAACACAATATTGTGATTTTAAGGCAAATTTTCGTGCTGATTTCTCACTTTACGGACAGAAGGGCCATATTCCGTCTTATAGACACATTTCGCAGAATCAAGTAAATTTTGCGATATTTCGTGGATTCAATTTGGTTCATATTGATATTTTAAGCATATAATAGCTAAATATAGCTAAGGGAGATTGTTTTATAAAATTTCGCGCTTATCTTGTTACCAAAAAATACGGCCCCTACTTATCAGGCATTATAAAGATGATTTTGAAGAAGATAATGCCGAAATTAGTGACCATAACTCTAACAGTGAGGAATCAGCTGAAGAACAAGAAGATGACAATTTACAACAACCATGATCCAATACAGAAGCAGAGTTACCATACCTGATAGGTACGATACCTAACATACATAATTTACTACAAACACAGTTCAATTATGCACCACCATACTTGCTGGGAAAGGGTAACACAGAATGATGGGCTATATACATATTCCATGCCAAATATGAGAAGGCAAAATATTTTGACTCATGAACCAGGAGTAAAGGGACATGCAAAAGGAGTGAAGAAACCAATCAAGTGTTTAGATTTACTCTTTCCTTTCTTTCCTACAAGGCTTAGATTACTCTAGGCAGCATTTCGTTTGGATGATTTGATGAATTATTTAAATATCATAGGAGATTTTCATGTTTTTTTTTTTCCCCCTGGAACAAAATTCCACACGTAACTAATGGGTTAACTAACACAATCTGTGAATCCCACAGTTATAAAAAATGATTAAACTTTTATAAATATTAAATTTAAGTGAATTGGTCATTAAACTACAGTGGAAAATATCTTTTGCTCTCTAAAATGTATTATTTTGAGAAAGTACCGTAGCCTATAAATGTATTAATAGCCTACAGTATTTACGAATGCATTATACAGATCTAAAGTGAGTTATTAATCGAACGTTAATTTTTATTGCCAATAAAATTAAAATTAAACCCATCCAAATGTGAAGGTGAACAACAATAAATTCATAGAATAGTTTATAAAAGTGTTAGTTCAGATAGGCATATTAGTGCCAGATTTATTTATACATGACAACAGAAAGTAATATTAATAAGATAAACATTGTCAATCCTCAGGTTAAATCCCATTTCATATACATAGAGCAACACAGCAAACACTGCCAAAAGCTAGGATGACACCCTATATATATATACACACATGTGTGAGAGTGCAGTTAATATCCCCTCTCTCTGTGTCATTGCTTAACCAACAAAATTCATTGTAGTATTAGTTCTTTCAAGAAAAAGAGCATCATATTCTAAGGACCTAAGCCCATTGTGTTTGTACGCCTAATGAGGGGTGCCCTGTAGTAATACAGAATTATAAACAATAATCTTAAATACAGGTGCAGTATATGGTTTGCTTACCTTCATACATTCCATGAATTCCAATGTCATTCTTCCTTACAAATATTACCATAAATAAATTGCAAATCATTAATTCAGTAATAATAATCAGTCTATGTTCTACACTGAGTGAACGACATCTCCTTGTAAGACCAACTGAGCTTTGCAACTGCTTCATATTTAATACTGGAAATGTTAATGTAAAAAGGAAGAATGTGAAGCAATATTAATGGGAGCATGTGTGACATAGGATAAACTGGGTGTAAGAGATAGGGAATTCAGACAAGGAAAGCACACCAGAATGTCAGAATGAATCAACTATATGATGAAACATAAATTAGCCATAACAAGAATATAAACAGGAGGAGATGGCAGCTTATACTGGTTTAATGTCCTGGAGTCTGGCAATCTGCCCAAGAGGCAACACTAGCCCACTACACAATCACATCAAGAACAAATCAAAGCAATCCTAGTACAAGAGAAGGAGATGGAGAGATCTTTCTAAAAATAAAGCAACTCAGCCAGTTAAAAATAGATCTGAAAAGGAAGGAAACTGGAATAAAGTGCCAAAAGAAATTAAGAACATCTAAAGATCAGTTTTGTCTGATGACAAACTGATAGAGGAAACAGTGGCTAATCTTATAGCTGAGTCAGTTTTAAAAACATTGTGCATGCTAGGACTAAAATTTGTAATTTTTACTCCACTAACAATAATTATTTCTTATTGTTATTAATTTTCTTTAAAACAATGAAGGAATGAAAAGAAAATGACAACTAATTTTTAATTTTAAAAAAAGAAAGAATTTGAAAATGTAGGTTAGAAACAAAATAAAAAGGTATTTTCAAAATGGAATTAAAATGTAAAGAAAGTACCGATAATCTATATAAAGTAGGGTTGTGTGTTTGTTTGATCTTTATATAAATCTACAGTTTTATTCCAATCTCGATATAATTTTGCAGAACAAAACAAAAGGAAAAGCACTGTCTACATTTCATTTTGAAAAAAGTAATTATTGTGGCTAAATTCAATGTCCATAATATCATAATAATAAACTCTATATGGTTGCTATGTTTGGTTGAATGACGGTACATAAACAAACCTTTTTCGTGAATAAATGATGTTTCATTACTTAAATGTGAGTGTAGTACAATAGACTAATCTTATTATTATTGAATTAATAAGCATTTGTAATACGCATTAAGGTAAAAGTGGGGGGGGGGGTAAAAATAAACAAATTTGAACTTTTGAAATTTTTTCATCTAGATGTGGGTAAACATTAATGTCAGTGAGTGATTTAAAGTTTTTTTGGAGGTAAAAAATAAAACATTTGAACTTTTTGGACTTTTCTTATCAGCTACAGGCTAAAAGCTATGTACGAGTTGGCCACTCATATGCGGGTTGATGCATCATGGCAACCATAGCTCTAACTCCCGAGTAAATTCACAAATAAAGTTGCTAACGATGTGATTGTGATTCAGGTTCTCACAATTACAGTTAAAATTACAATGAAAATAACCACCTACCTCATCACAAAAGATGTTGAAAATGTCCTCCTCTTGCATCCACACAACACCTAAGTTTTATATATTTTAAATGTAAGATAACTTGTGTTTTATAACATGCATGCATGAGCAATCGTGAGCTGATTGCGATTTTAACCTATATTAACTAATTGAGCTAATGGTGGTAACTATACATTTTTATACAGGCTCAATCGGAAAATGAAACTTATTGAAGATCAAGAGTCAAATCTACATGCTATTGTGTAGTTTCTACACATGCTTCTAATGTGTGTTTGGTTATATAAAATCCGACTAACACAACGACATCTGCCAAAACTGTGGTCAAAGAGATACAATGATTCATAGACTAGTGACTGAGTATCCTCACAGCAAATCTGGTTGGAACCTATAATGGTGCTAGGAAAACTGGGCATTACTAATTACCCATGGTTCACACCTTCAATATTAATATTACCTGATTGCATTATAGCTCCTAATGCTTGGCACAAAGCGATCATATAGATTTTAGCCCATAGTGTGTACTACATCACACAGTATAATGATATTTTGTCAAAATAAAATTATTTATTTATTTTTAAAAGAAGAAATGGGCATAAACCTAACGAAAAACAGTTTCAGAGACTGTGCTACACATCTGGAAGAATTATTTTAACAAACCATAAACTTACTTGGATAGGAAATATGCAACGTAAGAAAAACGAAAGGCAGTTGAAAAGCAAGCAAGAAATAAATAAAATAAAATAAGAAAGGATACCAATGGGAAAGAAGAGAGAAGACTCACTAGAGTTGTCAAGATAATAAGAGCTCTGAAGTGGTTTATTTTTTAATTAATGCAAAAACAGACAGAAGTAATACTGCATCACGCACAGGACATAGAATGTTCTGATGACAACAAAGCTAAACTTGCAGCATATTCGGGGTGTGTTCCCCATCATTTTGACAGAGCTGGTCTGACAATGACTAGCTAATATCGGAAAGCCAAGCAGAAGCTTTTCTCAGTAATTGTAAAGAAAGAGATGATTCTCAGTGGATCAGTAGGTGACAATTTCACATTACACAAGGCTTTGAAGACTAACGTTCAGCATTTGAAGGCCATCAATTTGGAATTGAACCTAATTTCCTGAGACATTCCACATTTCTCTTACGACTAGTGATGTGAGTCGGAAAATTTTCAACGGAAAAATTGGAAATTTTTCAGAACGTCGGAAAAATATGGAAAAATAGGAAAAATATGATTAAGTGCTTTTTTTAAGTGTGTGTATGTGTCCAAGCCCCGGGCAGCCAAATTGCTTATTTGAGAAAGTGAAATCCCTTTCTTATTTGAGACAGGGAAATCCAATTGCATATTTGAGAAAGGAATATATATATATATATATATATAAAGGAGAAGAAAGTGCCAGAGCACTTACCAATTGGCAGGCTGGTCTTCAATTGGTGCTGGCTCTGGTCTGATACAAACACACATAAATAAAACATTAAAGTTGAAAACAAGCTCAGCTTGTAGACGTGAACTAGTTAATTATACCAAACTTAACTTCTTTAGTAATATATTAATGTGTTTTTTCCATTTTAATTTACTGCCAACTGTTAGACCTAAATACTTTATTTCATGTACTCTTTCCAGTTCTAGGCATTTACATGATGTCAACTTATTGGAATTGTGTAAATGATATTTTAACTTACATTCCATCCTCAGTTTTGGCTTTTGGGTAAATATCGTATGTTTTTATTCTGTTATCTTCTAGCCATCCTCTGAATGCCTCAGTATCGAATTTGCATATCTAAAGTTAGCTTGGTAGTAATTCACCGATAATAATTATTGCATTTAATCAGTGAAAATTTATATTCAGTGAAAATACACTTTTATATCTTTTTCTATTATTGGTGGTGTTTTATTTATTTATTTATTCCAATTTTTCCAATTTTTCCTTATTTTTCCAATTTTTCCAGAAATTTTTCCAAAAAATATTTTTCCGGAAAAATAACAACACTACTTACGACTGACAACAGCACCTAAAATACATGATGAGTACTGGCATCCAGTGGTGATATTCAGCCGGTTTGCGAGAACCGGTTGTTAAATATCTTGAAGGTTCTCCGAACCAGAAGCTTCACAATGAGTGATTGCCTTTTTCCAAGATCAGATTCACGCCAATCCACAACAGTTATAATACATATATGAATTTGCTAGAACCAAAACACGCCATTTATGTTCGCTAGCGGTGGACTACCACTATAGGTAGCGGGCGTGCGGTTAAGTTGGAAATTTTTAACCACTGGCTGACAAGGTGGAAGGCAACCGTGCTACCAACACCTCCCGGGTGGGACTCTAATTTAATTCTTCAAAGTTTATAATCATGGAGACCTTTGGAGGAAAGGTATTAGGTAACAACTAAAATAAAATAAAATAAATTAAAATAAAGTAAAACATGCAATAACTATTGAGTAGCACTGCATTTTGTAGGCCTACTTGTACAGTACTTCTCCCTATAAATTCTTCAACAAGCAAAATCGAAAGCCAACTTTTCCCCGTTATCCGTATGTAGGGTTACACTGAGAACAGCAATGTGTGAAATTAACTCTTCTCTATAATATTGTCGAATGTAATAAATGTCTTCAGTCTTTTCAAAGCGGAAAAAAAGGATTTCGGAAAAGCTGGGAAAACTGGCATTAACAGAGTAAATTTGTCGTAGGCTATACATTTGAAGGATTCAGAAACAATTGCAAACGATCGTGATCGTACCATAGGCTAAGTTAATTGAAACAAGGGAGATCATGTTACTTGCGTCAACGCTTGTATAAACCTATAGGCTAGCCTGATTTTGGTTTTGCACCGACTAAACATGATTTTTTTTTATTAATAATAGGCCTAATAATTATTATAATAAATATTTAAGATAATTCACAGCAAATTATTGGGTGCGCTTGAGCCCCACAGGCCCATATAAGTTGGCGCCACTGAACAAAAATAGTACATTGGGCTATTTTGAATCAACATCAAATACCCTGATGAGAACCAGTTGTTAAACTGTTTGAATATCACCACTGCTGGCATCCATGCAGAAACTTTGCAAGAATTTCATTTTATCATGCTCCCATAGCTTGCTGATTATGGACAATAATTTGAGGGAGGCTAATTTGGCTTTATTGATACAGATAGTACATACAGCACACAGAAGCCAAGGAAAGCATGAGTCTCTATGTTTAAATCTGGCTCAGAGAATCTAATTTACATAGAATGAGTGACTTCAGCAATTCAATGTCATGTTGTGTCAATTGCACAAACTGGAAACAAGTATTGGCAAATATTTGTATTTGTATATTTAATTGTTTAAATATTTTCGAGCTGCATTTTATAATCAAATGATTTACTCAAGAAACTCACCTTCATACCATAAAATGCAGTACTAGTACCACAATCTACATTTATGCTACATAGGATATGAAATTCAACTTACCAATGAAGTTAAGTCTACAAATAGAAAGAAGATACCAACTCCTGGCTCCAAGAAAATTGCCCAGGACAGAGGGTTCCTGTAAAGAATATAACATTTATTGCAAAAGGCATGAACAAGACATTTTGAAGGAAATTTTAATTCTAGGTGTTTAGTGCTAGTTGCAAGTTTAGCCTACTCTTAATTTGTAAGTGTTGTTTTCATAATGGTATTTTTTTTGTTAGACGTAAGATTGATGAAACCATGATTTATTGTAATTTATCTACTACAGTTGATAAATAGAGTTTCCCAATGAATTATGAACCAGTCACACGGTGTTTATCCACTGGGAGTGTGGACACGTGTTTCCTGCCGTAACTGCAATCAAGGTCAAACTCGCTTTGTTCTACTCTGCAGTACTGGATTGAACACCCATCTGATACGCGTTCAGGCTGACTTTGTTCTGCCGTTACGAGTAATTTACTATTTTGGGGAAAAGAGAAGAACAGGTCGCCCCTTAAGCTCCTCCGACTGAACTCACAATGAAAGACATCCAGGTGACAATGGTGGAACTTCTAGCAGCATTGAAAATTGGGAAAAATTTAATTTTTTTCTTTTCTCCTCTTCTTTTCCTCTTTCTACTATTTAATCCCTTCTCTCTTTCACCCTACCCATCTATTTGGGACCTATTTCTATCATACTAATTTACACACCTAATGGGATTTGAACATGGTACCGCTAGCATGATAGCCAGAGGCCATAACCACTACGCCATCGAGTGATCATTGCAGTGTGAAGCGAGAATTCATCTATTTAAGGAGGAACATACAGCTTTCGATGAAATTCATTGGTGAGAAATATGTTAATTTCATTTTTTTTTTCTCAGCAATGAATTGCTCTGCAGTCTTACAATCTGACATACTCTTTATTGACTATTTCTACAATTGCGTACTATTTTAAAAATTAATCAAATTGTTACAGTTATGGGTAATTATCGTTTCAAAATGGCTGCCACGTTTCATGCACTGAAAGTCGTTTTCCTGATAACTTCCACAAATATAGATATTTCTGAGTGATTATTTTTCTGTGTGTTTGTTAATATCATGTGATTTACATAATCTAGGATCTTTGAAATATCTTCAGTATAAGTATTGTTTAAAATATATATAGGCTACTGTAATTTAATGAAAAAGAAAAAAGATATTTTAAAAAATACTTTAAGTTACTGAAGACATTTAAAATATTCTTGATTATGTTGTTCACATGATATTAACAAACACATGGAAAAATAATTACTCATAAATATCTATATTTGTGGAATTATCAGGGAAACGGCTGTTCAGTGCATGAAATTTGGCAGCCATTTTGAAACGATAATTACCCGTAACTGTAACGGTTTGATTAATTTTGAAAATAGTATGCAATTGTAGAAATAGTCGATAAAGAGTATATCAGATTGCAAGACTGTAGAGCAATTCATTGCTGAGAAAAAAAAATATCGAAATTCACATATTTCTCACCAATGAATTTCATTGAAAGCTGTATGTCCCCCCTTAAGTTTAGAGAGCTACATGAAATAGCGGAGATTGATAATTTCGTATTATCTGTAATTGTGAAATATAATTTTGGTTCAAGGGAAGTTTTAATTGGTACAAGGGTCGTTTTGGTTGTATTAATCAACTTGTCTTGAGGGTGTCATATGGGCATACCAAATTGAAAACTCTCATTCCCAAATCAACCTCTACCATCACATAGTGGGTCCTGAGTAACGCTAAAGAGACTCTGGTGATGATATGGTATAAGTGTTATTTTCATATTGTAGCAATTAGTGTGGTAGGCCTAGTCCCTTCAGGGATGTAGCGCCACAGAGTTTAATAATTAGCAATTAGTGTATATGCTTTGGCACAAGGGTTATTTTCATATTAGCTGCAGTGCCAGCACGAAAAGGTTGGTGGCTAGGGGAGCAGGATAGGTAAGCGGGCTGTTGCCATAGCAGTGCAATGGGCGGAGCTTAAGGGGCAACCTGTTCTTCTCTTTCACCCTATTGTGTCCTGTATTTAGTGAAACTTATGGATCAGTACTGCGCAGCATGTATTTATGTACAATTTGTATGTCACTTGTCAAGTGCAAATGATTTTCAGAACGATTCCCAGGCCATACTTGATACTACAATCCATAACCCTGTATAATAAATTTTAGGCCAGAGGTATTGTAACTCTGGGGGTAAATTAAAACAAAGTGAACAAGACAAACCAACACAACCTGGAAGAATTAAAACAAAATATTCGCCAGTAAAATGCCAGCTTTTCACAACGTGAACTACCGTGAGTGATGGATGGTTTCTTAAAGAGGTGCCAAAAATGTATGAATACTACATTAACAGGTATTTATCCTATTCCTAATTATTAATTTTTATTACTAGAAGAGATCATTCAGTATTTATAACCTACTGATATAAATAATTAAACAACAGGATAACTCAGCACCTTTGTATTTGTATTTGTATTTGTATTTTTATTTTTTGTATTTTTATTTTTTATAATTTTACTTATCTGAATTATAAAACTGGTACTTAGGCTATAAATTAATAAAAGTCAATAATTTGCTAATATCTATATTTTATACTCTGTAAAGAAATTTTCATATTGTACATATTTCTTCAACTGTAAGTTTATATTTGTATTTGTAATTATATTGACGTGTCCCATAACATGCATATGTTCCGATGGACTTAATAAATCAAATCAAATCAAATCAACTGCAGTGGCCAGGTTCAGCGCCTCCATTCATAGTTCATTGGGTCTTCCTGTATAATACATGCTTCGACAAGTAGGCCTAACAGGTACAGTAGAGATCACTACAGAAAGTAGATTAATGCCCACATTCAGTTTGCCTTTTTAAGTTATACACATTTAATAAGTATCCGCCAGTAAAATGCCAGCTTTTCACAACGTGAACTACCGCGAGTGATGGATGGTTTCTTAAAGAGGTGCCAAACATGTATGGACAACAGCAGTGGCCAGTTTCAGCACCTCCATTCTTTGTTCATTGGGTCTCCCTGTATAATATGTACATGTTCAGATGGACTAAATAAATCTTATCTTATCTAATACATGCTTCGACAAGTAGGCCTAACAGGTACAGTAAAGATCATTACAGAAAGTAGACTAACGCCCATATTCAACTTGCCTTTTAAAGTTATACACATTTCATTAGTGAATACCTGCACCTGCATCGATTACCATTCAATTAGATTAAAATAAAACTGAAAATCATACACTAACTGTTCAAATATGCCACCCCGGTGGCCATCAGTAACGCCATAAGAGCTCAACATAATCGATCACTTAACAGTCGATCAAATATCGGAGGATGTTAGTTGTTCAATCCATTTGGAACACTTCGCCTATAGCATTTCAATTGTAATTTTTTATTGTATTTTCAATAAAATCTTCATGAATCAAGTACCGTCACCATCCTAAAGACTGCTTATTGGTACTACTGGTTCAGTAACAGTAATCTTTGTAACAGTACAATGCTAGCAAGACCATCTAATCGATAATGTTCGATAATCGAAATCGATTATTGTAACAGAAATCCGAATGACAACAGAATGGGGCGTTGTCAAATGAAATGTCAAAACATTCAACTAAACATAATTAAAATACATATTTGAAGAATATTGTTAGATATCATCGCTTATTTAATTTTTAATTGCATTGTTTTGAAACTGTAGATATGGATATATCACCAGACATCACAGCGGGATTGAAGATTTTGGGGAGTTCTAATACAATTACAGAAGATTGTTTTTCTAAACTTTTAGAAGCTGGAATTTATGCAATATCAGATAACGAAAAGACTCCAAGTAAGTTTAATTTTTCGGTTTAATAAAACAGTAAACATTACGGAGCATTTTACTCAATATTAGTTAAATTACTTGTATAAATTTTAGGTTAAGATACAGAATCCCATTGGGTATAAGTGCTTGCTCATGAATAGACCTCAAATGTTAATAAAATAGGTATTCAGAAGTTTGTTTAAAGTAAAAGATTATGGATTGAGCTACTTGAGATAATCAAAATCGATTACTGTAACAGAAATCCGAATAAAATCCAAAATAAAAGCACTCTTTTAAAATCATGAATATGCAATGGCATGTAGCATTAACAGAACTCTGAACCGAACCTTATAACTTACCGGTACTGAAATCTGACCTATGTGTAATTGTGTATGAAAAGAACTCCTGCACATATTGATTGATCAATAGTCTTAAGCATCATTCAGCACCTCAGAGCTCAATAATCATGTGTCCCAAATCAAAATTGTACTTTCAGAATAATTTGTTTTTCTTCATGGTAAACTACAGTCAGCGTTTTTTCTTGCTTGAATGAGATTACATAACTTGCTTTATCAAGTTACCTGAACTAGGCATTGGTGTCTTGCTATCATTATTCATTCAGCACTGCTCCAGTTTTCTTCGTACTGGTGTAGCATGAGCCGTTTAGTAGCATTGAAGTTACTAAAATATTTTTAAAAAATATATTTTTATGGCTTAGTGCCTTTGTATGTAAGTTAATATATTTTTCTGCAGTTAATGTCCTTTGATATAATTGTGTCGTCAATGTTCACAGATATTTCTCAGTTGTGTAATTCTAAAGGGGATGCAGTCAAAGAATCGTATGCTGCACTGCTTTGCCTCTTGGTTGAAGCTGCAAGGCATGATATAGACTCAGATACTCTATCAGGAATGTTACTTCAGGACTACAATTTCAATACTTCAAGAAATGAGAAAATTATAAAAACATACAGGCTACATAAAGCCAAACTCCAGGCTTCATTAAGTAATATTGGAATCCATCCACCTCATATTGTAGATGCAAAATGGACACTAGACTACTGTATCAAGGTACCATAATTCAGTTTTTTTTTGTTGAAAGTTAATGTTACTTCAGTCACAAGGAAAGAACTGTGCAAAATAAATACTATTGCACAATTTTTCTACCTATAATACTATGATATATAAACTTGCCTTTTGGGGTGAGCCAGGGGCCCCTCGCCCCCTCCTTAAATATGCCCCTACTCCATAATTTAGATAACCAGGCACTGGTTAGATAAGAAAAATCAAGAAGCAGAATTAAATAATTATTCATCAATAATGAATAGATGCATAATGAATTAGGTAATGAGAAATACATTACAAGTTACAGAATAAGAATAAGCAGCAGAACAGTGTGACAATGTGGTCTCAATCTTGTGTGGGGATCACATATTGAGATAGAGAGTGAATAATTTGAGCTGGCCAAGGGAGGGGAGTAAAGGAAGTGAGAAAACTATAAAAGTAGATACTTGTGTATTGTCTTGATATTAAGTTTTCAAGTCTGCTCCCTTCTAGAGGAAAAGAATGAAAAAACTAACTTTTAAAAATCATTAACTTTTACTGTTGCAGGCAAGCAGTTTAGAACAAGTCGGAAACTTTGTATATCTTATTCAATTTCACACTGAATCATGTACAGAAGACTCCAAGAAAACTGGAAATGGAACTACTGTTAGTAAATTGAAGTTTTTATGCACACAAGAGGAGCTTCAGGATCTGGTTTGGAAACTGCGCGATGCAACTCGACATGTTGAAAGAATTGCGAACATGTGAAAAATATTTGTGTCAATTACAAAGCTTACTTAAATAAAAAATATTTTGAGATAACTGCATTTTTAAACTGATATTCAGATAGCTTATGCTTGTTTTTAAGTCACTTGTAAGAAAAGTACAAGAAATACATAAAACATAAATCAGTAAATCAAAAAATGTTTTTATTTCCTGCCTGAAAGTGTTTTCTGGAATCGTCCTAAAAACTCTTAAATAAGTAGGGACCGGATTCTTAGGTTTTTTCCTATTTTTTTTTCCTTACTTCCAAAAGAAAAAGCGCTCATACACTTTTTCGAATCATGTCCATAGGATTCACCCACATTAATTCTGTGGTACCTAAAAATACCTAAATGGGGTATAAAAACCTAAATATACCTAAACGGGATATAAAACCTAAAATATCTAATTTAAGCTAATTTTTTGTATTTTTTTTGTTTGTCAGTTGAGAAATCAATATTTTGCGAAGAGACAAAACTTTGTCGGGTTGAAATTAATACCACCAGTGTTTCGTTCAACCCACTGTCATCTAGGATGGACAGTATCTAGAAAGGAAGTGCAAGAGTACCGGCGTATTCCTTTTAAAATATTCGTACAAACAACCATTGTTGCCGTGTATGAACAAGGATATATCGATTTCTGTTTTAAAGCGGTTGTTTGTCTTTAGTACTGACCTGTTATTCATATTGAGTGGTCACACTGTGAGTTTCAAGAAGACGTGTTAATTATGCCAAAACAAATGAAATCGAGTTTATTACGGCAGGCAATCTTATTTTCACTGCTTCTTTTGATGTTTATGCTTTCTTTCTTCAATTGTGTAATATTGTCCTAAAGCCAGTTTACAAAAATTTAAGTCAATTTTGTTAAGTTAAACTTTACAAGTATTATTTTTATTAAATCCTATGTAGCACATTCAAATTCATTAAACCAATTATTCTAACCGAAAACTATATTTTGGACTAAAAACCTAAAAAGAACTATTTCACCTAATGGAAAACCTAAAACAGTGTTTTTAAAAACCTAAAAATCCGGTCCCTACTTATAAGCCATAAAGTTGCAATAATGTATCAAGATGCTTATCCCACCATTTACTCTGATCGCTCATAATAGAAACTCACTTAACATGAAACTAATTTTTTTTTAAAGATTTTGTAGTTTACTCATGTTTTATTTACATGTTAATAATAAGTAAAGTAGATCGATTCTTCTTCTTCTGCTTTTACGGCCTCATTGGACCACTTCAGTCAATCATTTCTCGGTCTTCCTTTCCGATTTGCCCAGTAGTTTTTCATGCGTTCCGATCTTCTCTGTCGCTCTTCATCTGTAAATACCCTCTTTATTGTCTGGCGTCTGTCTATTTTTGGCTTAAATCTTATTTTAATATTTTTAAGTTTCCTTGAATTTCCTGTTTTGTTTTTCAAGTCATCCAAAGTTATTTCTAATTCTGTCATATCCTCTCTAATTTCTGTAATCCATCCTACTTGTTGCTTCATATTCCAGAGTTTCTCTATAATTTTTCTTGTCAGTCGAGTTTCTGGTGTCCTCATAATGTGACCAAAAAAAGAGATCCTTTTCTTCCGTATAGTATCTGTGATAGGTTCTAGTTCTCTGTACACCATTTCATTTGGTATTATCCGCCACTGTCCATCTTTTTGGTATTTTTTATTTATGCATGTTCTAGCTATTCTTCTCTCTACTTTCAGGATTTTGTCTATTCTATTTTTCTGGGTGATTTTAAAAAGAGTTTCGCTTCCATATGTCACCTCTGGTTGAACCACCGTAGATCAATTATTAAAGAAAAACAACTATTTTCTGTGTTCCATCTTCATCTTTGTCTATACTGCAAGTAGATTTATACAGTGAGTCCCACGTAAGATTTGGCCAATGACGCGGGTTTCTTCATCGCGGCTGGCACAGCTCCAAGAGAAATTAACCCTATCTCGGAAGCTGAACGAAAATTTCCTAAAAAGATGCCAGTGTTGTGTGGATGCAAGAGGAGAACATTTCCAACATCTCTTGTGATAAGGTACGTGGTTATTTTCATTGTAATTTTAACTGTAAATGTGAGAACCTGAATCATTACACCGGCCGCGGCATTATTTGCGTGAATATTTCACCCGATCGCTCGGGAGTTGGAGCTGTGCCAGCCGCATCATTGGCCAACTCTTGCGTGGGACTCACTGTAGAAACTATTCCCTCATAGAAAAAAATTGTTAGCCTTTAATCTGATAGGTACCATAATTAACACAATATGGTTACTATAGTTAGAAATGAGCTGGAAAAATGAAGACAAAATTGTTTTTAAAAATGGTATGAATCTGAACATGTTTTGAGGGATGAGCAGCTGTGCTCCAGAAGAATGTTTGAATGACGTGTCTTCATGGCTAAGTGACAAAGCTGGAGACAGGTCACCATCCATTGTGATCAAAGTTCACCTGATAAGCTACTCTTTGTTTTTGAGGGAAAAAGTATTTTCTCACACTGGGGCTTCCTTATAACATAGAAACTTTAGGGGTTCTGCTTCCTGGCTAATTTCATGCACTTTATCCCAAAAAGGGTTGCTGATCAATCTGTTTTTACCCAATGCTCTTGAAATCCTCCTTGCCTTTAATTTCTTTTTTGTTGTCTTACATGGTTGGTCATAGTCTTGAACTGATAAATTTGTGACTTGAGGCAATCCCAATGTTGAGAATGGTTTCTTATGTTTCTAATGGTGACTAAGAGGATTAAATTGATACATTTCATATTTTTTTGTGACTGGAAAACTTATCATAAAAATGGGGAATTAAGTACCGGTAAGTTACCTGGTCTGACTTGACGCGCAGCTACTAAAAGGGGTACAACCCAGGACGTACTGATCATGGCATATAAAACCTATATTCACCCCATTCTTGAATGTGGGAGTGACGCTTCAATTATGGCTAAATCTCGTACAAAATGCTGCAATAAGAATTATAACAGGAGCCCCCAAATCCACACCAATGATAGCCCAAATCAATATTGAACTGCAGCTAAGCTGCAGGGAGAAAGCCACGGTCTGTTATTGGGAATGGATAAATTCAAACAAATGGCAACAATATAAGAAAGCTTCTTGTCAGAAAACTTAAATAACTCCACTATCTGTTGGCAGTTCTCTGAGTGAAAAGTATAACATACCCAGTAACACTTAGGAAACCAGTCCCATCCAGGGATTTTACAGATCCTTTCAATAACCTCCCTAGGACATATCTACATCTAGAAAGCCATAACATGCTTAAATATTCCTCACTCAATATTGCTTTGAGAATGGCCTCACTTGAGAACGTACAACGTATCCAGATTCGCATTGGCTTCACATCTTCTACACAGACATACAGATGGGTCATCAACAGTGGAGCACAGGGGGGGGATATATGCCCTTACCCCCCCCCCCCCCGAAATTTGAATAAAGGCTACATATGCAAAGGTGGCCAGTTTTAGAAACTAATTATATATGTAAGTTAGTTAATTTTCTTTAGTATTCTTTCTACCTATTCAAACCCTCCCCCCCCCCCAAAAAAAAAAAAAATTCTGCGTCCACCACTGGACTCATCAATACCTGGTTTTGGTAAGACTGGAGCTGGTTTCCATTGCAATTATTTGAAGCAGTTGGCACTCCATTGAATAAATTTGGTGGAGAAACAGCAGCCATCCTTGGAGTGGTCAATCACCTTGAATGCATCCAAACTATCGGCAGTGTATTCTTGAATAACTCCCAAGCAGTGATCATAGACTTCTCCTCCAACTCAGAGACTAGCTGTATGAGAACCATCATCTGTCGCCAAAAGCTATCTAGTATCCAGGATGCCGGAAGTCAATAACGCTTTAGTGGAGTCCAAGTCATGTTGGAGTCAAATGTAACAAGAAGGCAGGGAAGCAGGGAACACTTCCACAACCTACCGGCCAGCAATCCTACCAATCAGCCAAGTCCAACATCACATCTGCAATCAAAATCTAAGTAAGGTTCTGGTTGCTGGAAACTAGTGTTGGAAAGAATTAAGAACTGGGTACATCTAATAAAAAAACCCAATTCCCCGAGAGCTATAGGAGTTGCTGCTTTTAGGACCACCAGCAACCACTACTATCTTGCTGCTCATCTACACGGATTTGGAATATCTCCAATCCCTGAATGCCCTCTGAGTGGATTCCAGAGAATGGATGCAGCTCACCTGGCACAATGTCCGAGTCTAACCATGGAGTACCATGGAGTTGCTCACCTCCATTGGTTTGCATGTAACTTAATGATAGACATGCCAAGGGTGGGCAGTGGATAGTTAGTTAGTTTAGTAGTTACTTTATTTACAGATAAAGAAGAAAAGAACATTTCAGGAATATCCGATTAGGCAAATACAGTGCATTCAACAGTCATTGTTGCCTTGCATCACAGTAGTTGGCAAGAACAGTCAGTCAAGCAGCAACTCCTCACAAAACAAATACAACATCCTCGCAAGCAACTCAAGTTCCCATCATCACAACCACAATAAAAATGATGCACAAGAGATGCTGGAAATTATCTCCTCCTACATCAACCATTTTTAATAACTTCTGAAATGGAGTTTTACTTCTACAAAGTAAAGTGAAGTAAAGTTTCTTTACTTCTGAGTTCTCTATCACTTGTTATGGGTGGGAGTTTGGATGCAAACACTTTCTTTTTCAAGTTCCCTCTATACATAAAAGTCACTGTCCTCATCAAGTGGTTTCCTCCATTTGTTAGCATAGATCAGGGGAAGTCAACTACGTCTTGTGATGACGTTTGTGGAGCAAGAGCATGCGGATCCCTTGTGTGTGACGTCAGCAAGAGCGCACGGTAGTAGGGGTGTTTAGAGTACGCTAGAGCTAGGTACTAGAGGACCTATTCACTTTAGCTCTGTGGGTAGAACAACTTCTGGTTGGAAATACGGAGCATTTTTCAAAGTTATTGCAAGTACGCGATCCTGATAGTGTTCCCTCTGCAGAACATGTGTTAGTTCTGCAAAACATTCTTCTTCAGTTCGAATCGAGGTTTCAGGATGTGGAAAACCTTTCTCCAATGTTTAAACTTTTTGCTACCCCATATTCAGTTAATGTCAAAGACGTTCCTTGTCGGTATCAATCGGAACTGCTAAACTTACAATGTGACGATCTGTTAAAGGACAAATACGAACGTAAAGTGGTCTTGGGTAACTTTTACAGAAATTTCTCTGAAACCAGATTCCCGAGACTTGCCGCACGAATATTATGTAATTTTGGATCGACATATGTGGCCGAACAATTTTTTTCACTAATGAAATGTGCAAAGCTCAAATCAAGAAGTACATTGTTAAATCACAACCTAAATGTAGTCTTCGATTAAATATTGCTCAAACATAACGTCCCAACATTGATACACTTGTTAAAGAAAAAGAGACAGGAAAGTCAGAATATTGTTACTGTAATCTTGTATCATCTAAGGTGCAGACGAGCTTGTATGGTAATTAATTCAGTTCATTTTTTTTATCATTTTTACTGTAGTGAATTATGTTAATTCAAATGATAGTAGCCTATTGTCTATTTTTGTCAAAGAGCATAGATTTTGTGGAAAGGCAATTGTTCTCACAGAATATAAAAATAGAATTATTTATAATATGTTAAACTGCTGCGCTGTAATTAACCGATAAACTATCAAAAAAATCGGTTGATGTTTCATTAACTCGGAAACACGTATTACGTAAGTTCTAACCCCCTAAATTCCCGCTGCCCGCAATACTAAAGCCCCTCTCTTCCCCCCTGTTCACTGAAGCCTACATTTCACATGCTCCTCGCAGAGATATAACGCGAGCAGTAGAGCAGTAGGCAGTGACGTCACAGAGCAAGCTTCTGTCTTCCCCTGGCATAGATCATCAACAAAGTGAAGAAAGCAGTTACAGACAAAAAAATTGCTCCTTAGATGCAATCAAACTTTCATGGCATTTTACATGGTAAATAAGTAAAGCAATTTACAAATCCCTCTGGGTAAGATAGGGAGTATTGGTACTTGCTTTATTTCATTGCAGTTGCAACTGGAAGCAGAGGCGTAACGAGGGGAGGGGGGTTCAAACCCCCCCCCCCCCATTGATTAAAAAAAAGGAAAATTGTACAATTTTTTTACGTCTGCTTATAAATTACTTAATAAGAGTATAAAGTGTGGGAAGCTTTAAACTCATTACTGTGCATCTTAATTTTTAAAATTTTCCGTGGAGGACCCCCGAGCCCCCCTCTCTTCCATACCCCCCAGATGTTACAACCCCCCCCCCCCATATGGTCGGCCTGGTTACGCCTATAACTGGAAGAGCAAAAACATGAATCACTTTGCAAGTAGTACTACCAGGAGGCTATGCCTGATTGATTCAGCCAGCCACCATGACATTTTTAATAACCATTTTTAATAACTTCTGAAATGGACTTTTACTTCTACAAAGTAAAGTGAAGTAAAGTTTCTTTACTTCTGAGTTCTCTATCACTTGTTATGGGTGGGAGTTTGGATGCAAACACTTTCTTCTTCAAGTTCCCTCTATACATAAAAGTCACTGTCCTCATCAAGTGGTTTCCTCCATTTGTTAGCATAGATCATCAACAAAGTGAAGAAAGCAGTTACAGACAAAAAAATTGCTCCTTAGATGCAATCAAACTTTCATGGCATTTTACATGGTAAATAAGTAAAGCAATTTACAAATCCCTCTGGGTAAGATAGGGAGTATTGGTACTTGCTTTATTTCATTGCAGTTGCAACTGGAAGCAGAGGCATAACGAGGGGGGGGGGGGGGTTCAAACCCCCCCCCATTGATTAAAAAAAAGGAAAATTGTACAATTTTTTTACGTCTGCTTATAAATTACTTAATACGAGTATAAAGCGTGGGAAGCTTTAAACTCATTACTGTGCATCTTAATTTTTAAAATTTTCCGTGGAGGACCCCCGAGCCCCCCTCTCTTCCATACCCCCCAGATGTTACAACCCCCCCATATGGTCGGCCTGGTTACGCCTATAACTGGAAGAGCAAAAACATGAATCACTTTGCAAGTAGTACTACCAGGAGGCTATGCCTGATTGATTCAGCCAGCCACCATGACAGCAAGCGACAAGACTGCTGAATGCATTGTAAGTTACATACATTTTCATCTGATGTGTTACATCTTTTATTTTGCATTTTGCCAAACTTTAAAAACTGTTTGCACCATAATCAAATATTTTCTCATCTGAAATTACCAGAATTATGGATTTGTGTTCTGCCAGCCATATGCTGTAACAGGGTGTCCACCAAGATTTCAAAACAAATTTTCCTGACTTTCCATGACCGGACACTTACATTTCTCTGACCACAAGTGTCAGTATTTTCAAGGTTCATTGTAAACAAAACAAAATCTAGGCTCCTCCATCTCCATAACAAAAATAAGAAATGATTGGCTTAAGTACTGAACAGTAAATTGCTTACACATACAGTCTGCGTTGCAGCAGACTGGAGCAAAACACATGCCTCTCACATTTCACCCACTGGGGTTAGTTATTTTCCCTCACTATTACATTTTCTTTTGTTAACTAATTTCCATTACCTTTTCCTTTACTTCACAAAATTCTCCAATTTTCCCTGACCGATTTCAATTTCCCTGACTTTGCAGAATAGGGATACTGTGTAAATATCACAACATAAAAATACATCTATTCTTATTTTGTTTGTATGGAGACAATTTCCAAAACAATTATTCTCTCATGTAACCAAAAAATTATAAATTTATCAACAATGACTACTGAGTTAGTGAATCATACAAATAACTTTCAAGCTATTGTGAAATGTAAAAATACAGTAAATAATACATAAAAAAAGGAGATCGTTTGGATAATTGGCGGTTCGGATGACTAATGCTCTATTGTACTTTAATGAACATAAATTTTAAATGTTCTTATCTGTTCTTGATGGACATATTCTCTATTTTAGAATATTTTATAGGATTATCTTAACAACAGGTAGATGGAAGCCTAGATAGCATTTAGACTGGAAGTATGCACTGTTAGCAATTGAAAGATTGGATGCAAGAACAATTTAATGGGGGGGGGGGGAATTTAGGAATTGTATGTTTCAATACTTTAAAAAATGTACACTATATGACAAAATCTCACAGCTAATATATATTTAGGAAATTATTTAATTTTCTGTTAAAAAAACCGAAGGTGAAATGTTAATAAAAATTTTGTATTCGGCTGTTATTTGAAGGTATTAACATTTTCTGAGATTATACCCTGATTACTATATACTGTCTTACCGCATAACAGTTCATAACATCACATGTATAACTTGTTGGCACATGTGTTTCAGAAATTAGATGGCTCTTGGAGCTGCCTGTTATTATATCAAACTCAATTTCACGATCATATTTCATCTTTATTAAGTGCCAGTATGGTACTTTATGAGATTGTGTGTGGGGGACGAAAAATGTCTGTCCGTCTGTGTGTCTGTACACGCCATAACTCAAATATGCTTTATCGGATTTTTATGAAACTTGGTATACGCATTTATAATGTCCATGGGAAGAACCCTATTGTTATTGAACCAAATCGGTTCACCGGTACCGGCGTCAAACCCAATTTAGTGTTTTTATTTAAAAGCGCCATAACTCAAATACGCTTTATCGGATTTTCATGCAACTTGGTAACACATTTATGATGTTCATGGGAAGACGACTGTTGATATTGAACCAAATCGGTTGGCCGGTACCGGAATAATGCCAAATTTAGTTCATTTTTATGGTATTATATAACAAAAGGCCCCATAACTCAAATATGCTTTATCGGATTTTCATGAAACTTGGTATAAGCATTTATAATGTCTATGGCAAGAAGCCTATTAATTTTGGACCTAATCGGTTGACCGGTACCAGAGTAAAGACTAATTAAAGGTCACATGTTTTTTAATTTTTGTCTACCGGTATAATTTGACAGTTAACACTATTCCTTCACATATGCTTATCAAACGACGTCAAAGTGACTGAGTTGGGCAAATGGTAACGCCTTGGACTCATATTCTGGAGGTCCCCGGATCAAATCCCGGAGCCGGCTGATTTGACATGGATGTTTTTTATTTTATTTTTTATTTTTATGTGAGTGCGCAATTGTCAAGGTATCACAAATCTGTAGTTCTGCTGATGCTGGTCGATTTTAATCTGATTAGAAAAACTTATTTTCTGCATAACATAATTGCAATTATAATTGATTCAACAAAAACATACTGGCACTTTGTTATATCAGTTTACCTGATTTTATTTTGAATTTTATTCGTTGGAGCACTAAACATACTGGCACTTTGTTATATCAGTTTACCTGATTTTATTTTGAATTTTATTCGTTGGAGCTGCATAATTCTAGCATCAAAATGAAAGCTGATGTTTTCATACTGTTTGTGAGAAATAACTAAGTTTTGGTAAACACTGGAGCTACCTGGTTCTTACATGGACGTAAGGTCTACTGTTCACAGAACATTACTAGCTAAAAAGTTCATCAGTACACATAGGCCTTTATTGAACCATTAGTAGAATTAATCTTTAACTATGGACCATAATACCTTTACTACCACAAATATTTTGTGGTACATATTTGTAGGATATTAAGCACCACTTGTGCAAGGCTGGAAAAGGGTTTCATCTGAGGGCACTATCAAAATAAAAGATTTCTTGAAACTTTAGGGTGCACAAAGTGTTTTGCCACTTTATTGAAAACCAGAGATAGAAGCAGATTTGATGATGATAAGTAGCACATAAAAATATCAGCATCTCTCTCTGAAATAGACAGTAGATGAGAAAACTCTGAAAATTCAGGGCTTTTTTTATGATTATTAGAAGTCATCTTTATGTCGAAAGTTACAACATCCTGCATGGAATGCTACAATTCACAGAGTTTTATCATCTATCTGATTTGTATACTGAAAACATTTACATATTTACAACAGTACCATATTAGAATTTACTCATTTAAGATACTTGTTTTCACATAGTTTCATTTGTTTTATAACTCTCTCAATATATTTTACCTTTTCAGAAGCTCCTTAAAAGGAATTGATAAACAATTAAAAACATCAGTATTTTTAGAACTTGTAATTTACGCCTCATACATATTATTTGTAAAAAATCTCTACGATAACTTATTTTACACTTTTATATCAAAATATAGGCGTCGAAAGGGACTAGAAAATGTTCCAACATGATTCATTTGTTTTTCTTACTTCTGATATATAGAATTTTATTTTTTCTTTGAATAGTTTTCTTAATTTTATTTTGTTGAATTGTCCATTTGAACAAACAGCCAACTGCTTCTGAGCCGTCTACTATGTGCCTAAAGACCTAATATCAATAGATCCTCTCTAGCTGAGACTGAAAGCCACTTTAAATTTCCACTTTGGAGGTTCTTTTATACTCATTATGCGGGAAGTACATTATTGTTATTTTTTTTTGTATTTATCTAAGAGAATCACAGTTCAAGATATCACCAAACTACGGTAGTCAAGTGCAATCCAAATTCATTAACATTCTGTTTGAGAAATGCTAATATTAAGGCATAGAAAAGATGTTCTACTAAATAATATACAGTATATAAAAAGAGAGCAATGCTAAGAGAAATTTCAGTAATAAATATTTAGTAATAACTGTATTAATCAGAGGTAACAAATACCTGAAGTCTAATGGAAGGTGACAACTGTAAACAACATCTTTAAGTATAACAGTAAACAACATCTTTAAATAAGACGACCATGAATCAATCTTTGTTAACACTGGGTAACAATATTTTTGAGGAAGCAATTAGGAAATGTGAAATCTACACATACATGCAGTCTGGAAACAGCATAGCTCAAAAGCTAGAAGTTCACAAAAACCAAATAGCAAGTATAATCTTTTAAGAATGTGGCACAATCTCTGTCTTACCTTGTCTTAACACCTACATAGCATAGGTTAAGTTTTCTAAAAAGGACTTTAAAGATTTAATGAAAACTTTTAATACTTACAGCAGATATACCTTACTTACTTGCATCTAATGTGCACCTTTTATGTCCATTTGTAACATTGAAAATTGGGGTGCGCATTAGATTCAAGAGCAAATCTGTTCGGCGGTAACTTTGATCACCTACATAACAATGCATTGCTGTAATTCTCTACTTCGTTACGTTTATCGTTGCCTATTACCGGTATGCACAAACGCAGGATGAAGTTAATGTATTATTGTGACAGTCAAACTCAAAACTGAACGTGTTGAAAGGCGGCGGGGTTAAATGCCGGAGTATCTACTGCCCCATACCCCCTCTTCTATCTCATCTAAACCATTAGTCGATATTCACAAATACATTGTAGTATAAAAAATATGAAATACCAAATAAAATGTCCTACCATTGATGCAATTACATTTGCCAACAAACTCTATTTTGCTGATTTAACTTTTCAAAATTGAGGTGTGCATTAGATTCGAGTAAATTTCTACAACTTTCATTACAAACTTTTATTCTTTCATATCTACTGATTGGGAATGTTTGGTCAGATGCTCATATCAGTTATCTTCCCATAAGTTCAGAAGACTGGTGCCTATCCGAGATAAAAGAATGTCAAAAATGTTAGTAAAATTACATTTTTCGTTTCAATACACTTTAATTTCTACTGTTATGCAATTCACCCGAGTAGTAGTTATTAAAATTATATTCATAACAAGACAGAATCTAAGACTGAGATGAGACATCATAATAAAGGAGGAAACAAGTTTCCAAGCATTATTCATTAAAATGCAAGGAAGTGTATGTTAACTTCATAAATTAACTTTGTGGAGGGCACAGCTAACTAAATTATCAATAAAGCTACCCAATGTTAACCCAAAAATAATGGCCTCTTTGTCATACTTTAAAATTTTTCTTACGTTTGTACTTTAGACCTTTTATACAGACTATATTCAACTATTATTGTACAGCAATATATTTAGAAAGTAGAAATATTCGGACAATGAGGGTTTTAACATGTAGGTCTATTCGTCTAACATGAAATACTGGTGATGTGCATAATACAGGCTAAGTTAAAAAAGACTATCCCTAGAATAACACACTAAAGAAAATACATTTTATAAAGGAGAATAAATCTTTTAATTTTCTACTTCAACAATCTTCAATGTAATATAACTCTAATAAATGAAGCAGATATAAACAGACAGGCCATTAATAAACCTCTCCATACATTAGGGCTACGAAGAAACATTGTTCTCTAATTAGATACGAAACTGATTACGTACCACTGCCTATTTGTTTAAAAGAAGGTTCCTGAAAATGGTTAGATACCAGTTATGCATTCCTTTAAAGCCATGCAACATTTTCCTTTCCCCAGCCATGTCCTTATTAATTTTATAGACATAAAAATAACTAATATTCAAAATAACACAGTGAAATCTCAAAATAATTGGTTAATTATGCACATGATACATTCAATTCTTCACTTAAGGATTAATACCTAACATGTTTTAGGAGCAGTTAGTTGCATCCTCAGCTAATCCGGATGCTATCCAATTTGTTTGACAGATTTTCTAATCTTCTGATGGTATATGAAAAATCAACAATCCGTGTTTTTTTTTTTATAGATTAATAATTTCTCCCTGATAATTAATCCATGCTCAAAATAAATCTAGAAACTCACCTTCTGCCCATGGGGACAAAAGAATTTCAAACGTTTTTCAGGATACATGCAACACAAGAACTATTAAAAACAGAATATACAAAGCCACAATTCTTCCTAATAAAAAAATCAGGCATCTATCTCATACAGTCCATTTACACTGGATGAAAAGGAATGTAGAAATAATAATGTAAAGAACACTTAAAAATATTAAATTCCAATAAATAAATAACTTAGAAACAGCACTTTTTGGACAGGCATGAGCAGTGGTGATATTCAAACAGTTTAACAACCGGTTCTCATCAGGGTATTTGACGTTGATTCAAAATAGCCCAATGTGCTATTTTGTTATTTTTGTCTTTTCATACCCATACTAAACTTACTCAGCTTCCTTAAAACATAACCTTACACAACAAAAGAAGACCACAATCCGTTTTATAATCGAACATCGAAAGCAAAGGGAGCGAGTGTCGAGACGATCGGCCGTGCGCAAATAAGAGAGTCTGCCAACTTAAACGCACGCCCGCTACCTATGGTGGTAGTCCACCGCTAGCGAACATAAATGGCGTGTTTTGGTTCTAGCAAATTCATATATGTATTATCACTGTTGTGGATTGGCATGAATCTGATCTTGGAAAAAGGCAATCACTCATGTGAAGCTACCGGTTTGGAGAACCTACAAGATATTTAACAACCGGTTCTCGCGAACCGGTGCGAACCGGCTGAATATCACCACTGGGCATGAGGTACCGTAAGTCAAGAGACAGATTTCCTAAAACCACAAGAATTAATACTTTGAAAGTATTTAAAAAATGCATTTTGAAAACCCAAATTAGATGGTTTGGAACATCCATCTACCATCGGAATTACAAAGCATTCAAGTTAAGAATAGCTGTGGATTGGATCAACAGCTCCTTAAACATGTTCTAACGTATGAATTTGTATGTGAAGACTTATGTAGGGTATGTGCAAATTTTGACCAGCTGATCAATCATATAGATTAGGGTGTTTATTCGTCCTGTTTTTCCCAGGACAGACCCTTTTTTGGCAAAATGTCCCGCTGTAATTAAAGTTTTATTGGGGATGCCCAAATGTCCCGCTTTTTTTTGTGATTCCGCTTGGCCACTGTATTTTACACTAGATAACTTTGTTCCTAGTTGTGCAAGTATATAAATAGCATGGTGAAATGTGCACAATATGCAAATGTTTGGTCACTGATTTGCACAGAACACGATCAGGGAACCAACCCTCTCGTATTTTCAGGAAGCGCCACTTGTACAATTTGGTCAATATTCTTTGCTTTTTACTGTCAATGTCTTGTGTTATTGGAAGGATTGGTTGACCGGGAAGTGATTTTAAGTTGTATTATTGGCTGGTGTCGGGTCTGCTGGTAGTTGTTGAGGTTTGATTTGATATGTGAAATCATTTCAACATGCCGAAGCAAAAGTGTAATTTTAACAGCAACATTAAAAGTGAGTTTCCTTTTATCACGGGCAGTGGAGAAACTGTAGAATGTACGTTGTGCAAATCAAAATTTGATATTGGACATGGTGGCAGGTCCAACATTGTGAATCGCATTAAGACAACAGTTTGATGACTTTTATAGTAAAATATCCTACAAAAATGCACTTCTTGATAAAATTCATAAGTGACAAGTATAGTGGCAACGAGGCATCTGCTTCTGCGGAATGAATTACTATGTATCGCAGTCTGCAGAAGAAATTTAAGCCATCTGATATAATTTGTGTGTATGAGACTAAATCAAGTTTCATTTTTCACTAAATTTTGTAGAGGAAATTTTTGTCCCCATTTTTCTTTAATTGTCCCATGTTTTTTCCAATATTTTTTTTAAAAGTTCCGCTTCTATATAAATATCATATGGACACCCTAATATAGACCCTATTGAGAGCTTCTTTTCTTTTTTTTCAAGTTCCTAATTCACAATAATAGTAACTTGGCAAGCCATATTACTTCTATTAATTTGTACTACATAATTGCCATATAACGAGAATTTCTATGGATCTGGGCAAAGATATTAAAGAATAAAAGATATAAAGACATTTCAAGTTAAGATGGCTGTATCTTAGAATGGAACACTTTAATCATAAGTGAAACAGCAATAAAAAGCAGTCTCATATTTTTCCATGTTTAAAGCAAAATTACATGGAAAAAATTTACAATGTAGTTCTGTTTTTGGGGAATGTTACAAAATCACAAAAAAATCTTAGCAAATAATAATCTCAGGAATCGAGCAAAGAATAACAACTAGAAATTTGGTTGAGCAAAGAAACAAACTGAAAACGGAAAAATTAAAGCAAGAAACAGGTATACTGATCAAGAGCAAAATTAAGTCAATCAAGTACGGTATTTATGACTCATTAAGAGGAGGAAGAAGCAGAAGAAGAAGAAAAGGGGAAGAGAGAAAACTTATGCATGTAACTAAGTGAAACCAAAAACTCTAAAATGTTGCTGTGCTCAGAACATCTTTAAAGAAAAAGGGGGAAAAAATTAGTTGTTCCAGCACTGAACAAATACATGCATGAAATACATTTTCCTTTGTTTTTGTTTTGTTTTTTTCATTTCAGACAGGCATGCACTATGACTACAATACCAGAAACATTAGTTTTAGTTTATTTAGAAAACGCTTAATGAAGTTAAATTAACAGGACATAACTTGACCAATGTTTAAATACTGTACTACATCTGTATAATGTTTGATAGTTAAAAAACAGTTTTTCAAATACTCTTTCAAAATAGAGCACAATGTAACTTCAATTCCAGTTGAAGAAAATTAAGCATTAAGCATATAGTTAGGGCTATCCATAATTAACTGAACTGCCTGCCTAATTAAAGGGCATCTGAAAACAAATGAATGATTTATATTGAATCTAGAGGCTCTTAGCCATATCTGCCATCACCAATAAGGGAAGGTCCATGGGTGGGGAGTGGGCATGGCGGAGTTGATATAGAATTCCCTTACAATATGAACCAATGCACATTATATCGGAAATATGCCATGCACTCGACTGTACATGATTAGAATATTAGTTCATTTTGTTCATAATACCATCATTAAGGCTGCCTCAGTATTGCTTGCCCCAGACACTTATTTTCCTTCACACCATATTATATAATTACTATACAATTTTTGTTACCTATATTATATCTCTCTTTCAATTATACCCATGACAAATAAATGAGTTGTGATTTACTTCCATTCAAGAACTAACAGATAATATTTATTAAGTACCGTACCGTACTCAAATTATAGAATAAATGAAATCTCATTCAGGAATAACAAATAAAAGTGAAATGACATGAGGGTACAATCTTACCTACAGTGTAGACGACTATTACTGATGTAAAGAAGTAATTTCTTTCTTTTAACTTTTACTTTACAATTCAATGTGAAGAAATTTCACTATTTATTCACAGAAACTTTCCCTTTGTTGAGCCTCAATCATGGTAAATACCAGTAATTTTTAAAATATAATCAATCATTTATAATATAATAAATAAACTATTTTTATAAAGTTACAATCTAGAAGATGTCCAAATTTAATACACTATACAAATATATTCTATTACTTGAATCTTAGAATATATACAAACACATATTTGGAGAACAAACTAATATGACTTTCAAAGTGCAATTATTATGCAATTGATTAGGTACCATTAAACAATCTTAGTTCAGACTAAAATTAATTTTATACGTTTCTCCTCACTTAAACTGAAAAATAAATTCAGTTGTTATCTTATCCAATAAAAGTGGTTTCTGATCTTTATAAATAATCTTAGAAATATGTAAGTTAAACTTTATAAATTATTTCCATACCATTTTTAAAATCTGTTATAAAAATTTAAAGTATTAAATACATCGTATACGCATATTTTAAAGATATTTGTAGCTACTTGACATAAAATCTCAGTTATGAACTGATTTAAAATAAATGTTGTATATATACATAATTATAGAACTTATTTTTCATGTTTGCCTTTGTTCTGATTAGCTGGTAATACCAATATTGCATAAAATGTACTGCTGTTGCAAAACACTTCAAATTTGTATTATAATAGGATATATTGTCGTCGTTTCAGCAGAAGTCACTAAATCCAAAATCTTAGTTTTGAGATACAGCTGTTTTCTAGTTAAATAAACCCTTACATATATGGACTTGGTGAAACTAGAAGTATTAGTTACTTGGAAATGGAACTATAATAATATTAGCAAGTTCTACCTACCTATAAAGCATTCTTTCTTTAGAGTAGTAATATATATGTCAAAATGGCCATTTTTGGAATTAATGACTTCTGCTGGGATGACAACAATATCAAGTTTTTCATAACGCATTCTGCCACCATCTTATTCTAACTTTAGTGCAATCTTGAAATAATAATCTCCAAGAAAGCTTAAGAATACAATTAATATTAACCTGAAGGCAAATACTTGCTATTTGACACTACAACACTTGCTTTTATCGACATGCCACATTCCTTTTTTCTTTTGCCATGATTTCTGATATTACTCTTATTTGTATGATAAAATGACTAATCAGAAACATAATACATTGCATACCTTTGGTTTAATTTTACTACAGGCTATATTCATGATATTAGCCATCCTTCTATCCAAACCTCCCCCCCCCCCAAAAAAAAACTTAATTCCATATTTTCAGAATGCATTCCTACAATATAATTTACTTTTTTGTACAATAATCATTCTGAACTGTTAAAATTTTCATCCATTGCATTCAGAACTCACAACCTTTCACAACCATGCATAAATACCTAGATAAAGAGTAAAATTTTCTAAATTTTCACTACTAATATAATTGCATGACCGATGTTTCCAGTGATAGCCCAGGTAGAAATGTATAAATAGTTGCAAATTAACATTATGGGGAAAATAATGGTTAGAAATAATTGGAAAAATCACTTATGCAAGTTTGCTGTTCTTCTGTTGATTTTGTAAGGCTAATCATTTCCTGCCCAGACATTTAAAAAATACTGTTTCACTCTCTTAAGGACCATACTGTCTGCTTCAAAATAATTAAAACTTCAATAGTAAAGATAAGGCATCAAAGTCCCTCAAAGTGATAGTAAGAACAAAATGTCAATAACTTGAAAATATTTTGAATGTTTCAATTTCCCAAAATTTAAGGCATACCTGGTCAGGTATAAATATTATAAAAAAACATTTAGAATTTTTAAATTTCCCAAAATTTAAGGCCTACCTGGCCAGGTATAGATATTATAAGAAATAAAATTTGTCTGAAATAGATCACTTATTTGAACAAAACATTTAAAAATAGGTGATGTCTTCACAATGTCAAAAAATGTTTCAAGCTCAGAAATATTACAATAAAAAATGGAGGGAACACAATGTGTAGCAATTACTGTAGAGTGGCTCAAATACCATGGCCAGTAAATTTGATAGGGGTCTTCAACACTCACATAGAATAATACCAGTATGACTGAATTCATTTTTGGGTATAATATATGTATTATATAAATACACCCGAATAACTTATCAACATTGAGAGGCCTCATAACAATTTAATAACATAATGGTCTTGTCACCACCACACTGTTCCTCCTCCTGCTTAAGATTTAACTTAATTGAAAGAAGATTTAACTGATTTAAATATTACAAAATTTAGTTATGTAAGTTAAATTTTGCCTGAGAACAATAATCATTCCCAGGATGCCACAAATTGTTATACGTCACAGGACCTATGGTTTACTTCCCATTTAAAGAAGGTCAGCTTTCGAATTTTCCTCACCAAAAAATTTCACTGCTCTCATCCAGGTTTTAACTGACATCCTATTGAAATGCGATATTTATAGTAATATGGTATTTATGTACATGCATTTGTTATAAGCAAAAATGAGAATAAATGTAAGTTGAGATTCCTCTTTAACCTGTTTTAAAGCAAACAGAAATATTTTTCCCCTAGACTCATTATTTATGAACCGACTAAACATCAATGAAATATACTGTAAAATAAAGAAAAGTCACTGCAAATCCCAAAATAACATTACGAAATATAAAATTACAACTCTGAAAAAGATGCACTGGACAACAGTTTCATAATGCGGTTTGTCATTTAAGAAGGAAAATCCTCATACTTGTGATACAGCTGCAACAAGACTAGTTAAAAATAGAATGAACTGAATCATTTTGAATTTATTATACACATCTGTTACAGGAAGGTTCGAAAGTCAGATAGAAAGAGAGCAAAGATGTTGCCAGTTTTTCATAAAGTTTGTAACAATGTGTGCAAAATGCTCATACAGCAACTAATGACAGTTGTCTGTATGAAGCGTTAGAAGTTTCACTAGCAGTTATGGAAGGGTACACAGAAACTTATTTTGGAAGAGTGCTAACACAAACACGTCTTGATCAATTATTGTTAAAAAATTATTGTTGTATAACAATATTCTGGAGTGAGCAGGAATAAAAAATATTTCATTGTTTAATGTTTCGCAGTTTTCTTTCTATTGTGAAATTTATGACCAACATGCAGTACAACAAATTTTTTCAAGAAGGACTAAGTTTAGTACTGTGTAATGGCAAGAATTAAATTTCAATTTTTATAAAGAGTGCATCAGAAAGCATTTTCTAAGGATTAAGTGGTATTATATGAGAAACCTCAAATATTCTCCCTTGATGAACATCTGGAAATTGTGATCAATAGTAATGACCTACTAGCTTAACAGGTTAATACACAATAATTCCAATATTTCCTTTGGTGCTTCGTTAGAAGTATGGCTCCCCATACGAATACAGACGTTCTTAAAATAAAAATTATTCAATGTGAAAGAAAAAGTAAAATTAAACTGAGTTAAGAATAAAATGTTAAAGACTTCGGAAGTACCATACATTAATACAGTTTTGATAACTAAGCTTGTACTTCTAAAAAATACCGGGTATGTAATAAATATATTTGTAATTTTGCTTAAGAATTAAGATATTATTGAAGTTGTATAAAATGCCAATCTTAAAAAATGGAGATTTAATGCTGTTATATTTCCTTGTCTTAGTACCTTAGTATCCAGTAATTTTTTTCTTTTGGCAATGTTTTTATGATGACATTTGGTGCCACATATTTTCATACGCTCTTCCAAAAGTGGAAGATGACAACATAGGCTACACCCGGTTTGTTAATGCAAGAATAAAAACAATTTATAAGAGAATTACAATAATATTTGTTCTGTTATTTAAAATGTTTTATAAAGACTATTCCACTCATATTTCACGTGATTGATATTGACCAATAACATTTAGCAATTCCTCGGATATAGAACAATCATCATAGTTTATTTTATAGAATGCTTGCTATTAATGTGAGGATGATGTTTTATTGATAAAATCATCTGCTCGTTACTGGACATGTAAGCATCAGTGTGCAGTGATTAATATGTCACACGCTGTCATTTAAGAATCACAAAAACAGATTATTTTATAGAACATAACTTGTTTGGAAATTGAAATAATAGAAATGTACATTGATTAAAACACAATTTTGATTTGGTGCAAGCGAGTTGGTGTGCTTTTATTCTGTTCTGCTTTTAGTTTACCTGAATGAAATTAACTATGTCTTATAAGCACCATTGGCAGCACTGTCACAACATGAAAACTTGAATCGATTCGTGGATGGTTGATTCATAGTATGCCGTGACATCGTAGCTGATAGTTTTGTTTTTATACAACAAAGCACGAAAATAATTATTATTTGTATAATCCGTTACACTTTTATTCATGGAATAGTCTTAATAAATCCAACCTGAGTTGATGAGTTTCTTCAGATAAATTCGCTCTTGCTGCACAGTCGCAAATCTATCGATAAACTCGTCAACTCTCGTGGGATTACCTTTGATAAATTACCAAATTGTAAACATCTTTCCTTATCAATTTATGTAAGTTACAGTATATATTCTGATTGACAAAGCACAAAACATTTTTGAGCACAACTCTCAGTCTTAAAGTACAGTATTGAATGTTGTATTTCCTCAAGAAGACTTTGTTAGTTCTTACTGAAACGATGAGTATATACCAAACAGCAATTCACTTAACTCTGATAAATGTTATTAACTTTTAACAATATTTGAAAATATATTTTAACCATGTGAGTATTTTAACTGATTTCACAATACGTAAGTGATAGCCCCTGATTTTCGTAATGATTACAAGACTAGTGCTTATTTTTGTATTACATGTCCCAACGTACAACAGCATTTTGGATTGCACTTGACTGTATAACTACACTGGAGGGTTATCATCTAACAATGTGTAGGTTCACTTAACTGGGGTCAGTTGCATCAACAGTGTAAACAAAGAAACCACACACATACACACATGGAGGATAATGTAAGAAAGAATTTACTAAATTGGGAATACACTTGCAAATGTATGAATATATAACAAAACTGTTAGGGGAATCTTGTTTAACTGCAAGAATAGAATTTTGTTGAATCTGGATAGCTGAATTTTTGCTTTTTTACCTCTTTGTATATTAAAAATGCAGAACGCAGAAACCAGAATGTGTAGAATTTGTATGCGTATCAATATTTGTATATAGAAGTTTTAGGACTGATCGTTTGCATATAGATCCAAAAGAGTTACAGGTTAAAATTCTTTGGCTAATGCTTTAAAATAAAAAAAATTATGCTTGAAAGTTAATATAAGTTACAATTAGGGATGGGTCCTCGATACTCTCGATACTTGCATGGTATCGGCATCGAACGATACTTCAGAAAACTCGCTCGATACTTTTGTAATTCTGCAATTAAGTGAGAATGCTAGTATTTTTTAACAAAAACTTGTAAGTGGACTGTTTAAAAAACTAATTTTAGTTTTAATGTAGAGTTTAAATATAATTATAGGCTACTGATGATATTAAATTTTGTCTTATTAAATATGCAGACTTAATTAATTTAGTTGGTATTACACAGTTATCTCAAATTTTAATTTTTAATGTACCTCTTTATTGAAACTGGAAATGTTGAAGATATCGAGTATCGAGGAAAAAATCATGTATCGGTATCGAGAAAACCTGGTATCGACCCATCCCTAGTTACAATAATTTTTCTTTATAGCAAAACCACTAGAAACTGGAGTTTCCTGCCTTCTTAAAAAATATTACACTCATAAGAACAAAAAGAAACATAAGTTCATTTCTATTGAAATATTCAGTTGATTATGGAAGAAACTGGTTTCCTACTCTCTCCATTTTAGACACTGATGCCATCTTTCCCACACAAGTTTTAAGACTACACATATAGATAAAAAGAATAAATACGAAGAAGGGTAAAACACTACATAGAATCTGTTTTGAAAAATTACAATGATTCACTTCAAGTACAGTCAAAAGTCAACCTCCAGATTCACATAAAAGAAGTGGAAAGATAATACTTGATATTGTGAAACTAGCGTGGGAAAAGAAATGTGCTTTATTAAAATGTAAACACAAATATTGGCGCAACAGACCTCACAGTTATGTGGAAGGCAACATATACAATAATAACTGTGTTATATAATTATGTAATATTGAGTTAAAACAGACCTTTTCTTAAATACCATAATAATTGGATTCAATAAAAATATTTAGTCATGATAACGAAATATTTCATGTCTT
Source organism: Ectobius pallidus (assembly GCA_964059195.1). Taxonomy (NCBI): domain Eukaryota; kingdom Metazoa; phylum Arthropoda; class Insecta; order Blattodea; family Ectobiidae; genus Ectobius; species Ectobius pallidus. The sequence goes on along the minus strand of CAXKWD010000004.1, from coordinate 70,527,394 downwards.
CTCAACCTGTTTCTTAGTTTGTACAGCTTCATCACTGTTGTTTCCTTTAGTACTACCCGTTTCTCTTGATTCCTGCTTCTCTGTGGTTTGATTTTGTGTTAAGTTGCCCACTTCCTTTCCCTTTTTTCCATCAGACAATTTTTGTTCACTTTCACCTTTCCCCTCAGGGGTTTTGTTCTTTGAGTCTGAATTACTTACACTAGCAATACCCTGTTCTACCTTACCCTCACTGCCCTTATTACTACTACTACCCTGACCTTTATCATTTTCTCCATCTGAAGTCTTCCCAATCCCTGACACACTTTCCCCTTCAGTTCCATTGTCTGATTTTTTTCCAACACCTTCCCCAGAACTCTGATCTCCATTAACAGTCCTTCCTGTATTACTATCACTAACAGTCTTCTGCTGAACTCTCCCATCTGCTGGTTTTTGGTTATTTGCTGCCAAACTTGTCGCCGCCTGCGATGACATTGTTTGGCTTATTGCCACACTTGGATTTGATGGATAATACTTGGACTGCTGGTTCGTGTGTGATGTAGCAGGGGGAGTATTTCTTTGCTGAGGATTATTTTGAGTTGTTGTCAACCCTGTAGTACTTGTTGATGGAGGTTTGTTTGATCCTGGAGAGCCAGCATTAGTACTGTTGGAACCAACACTGCTGTTATTTGCACTGGAGTTGCTCTTATGTTGGGAATTAGAAGCTGGTATCCTCTGCACGGCTGGAGGTGGAATTATGCCAGGCTGAGAAGCAGCAGTTGCTGTGGAATTGTGCGTGTGTGTTCGATGATGGGGGTTAAACAGCATGTTAATGGAAGGGGGAAGAGGATGATATCCTCCTCCAATATTCATGTTTGCAGCACGTACCAAAGATGGGGGACCAGCACCCATTCGACTGCCTACCCCCATCCCTGGGAAAGGAAAACTTGAATATAGGAGATTTGGAAGAAAATGAGAATTTAAAGAGTTTAGAGAAGCATTTGGAGAACCAGTGCCCCGGTTTGAATTTGAATGAGCTGGAAGAGGAAATGGTGGTGTGTGTGGTTTCATGTTTTGTGCAGATAAAGTAGATGGTGAAGGGTTAGGAGAAGACACTGTACATGGTGAAAGAGGAAGAGGAGGAGTACTTGGAGAAGAGGTTGCACCTACAACAATGGGACTTAAAGTTTTAGGATCAATTTTCATTAAAGTAACTCCACTATGCTTAGGGGAAGAGGAAATTGTGTTATCCTGCTTGTTTGTTGAACTTGACTTCCCTAGAATTTGTGGATGCATATTATCTTGCTTGTTGCTCATGCTGCGAGATTTTAAACTGGAAGATGCATTTGAAAGACCCAGATTGCTCGACAGAGAAGAACTAGTGGAAGGCGTTGACTTTGCCATTGATGAAGCCTGTGTTGTTATTGATAATGATGTAGCCATTTCCTGCATTCTACTATAGAGCTGCTGGTTTGAAACAGAAATACCAGGTGACACTGATTTTATATCTGATGGGATCTGATTTATATGCGCTGTCGATGCATTGCAGTGTTGTTGGTTTGTACTGGTTTGTGCCAAGTGTTTCATAGTTGCAAGCATACTTGCATGAGAGAGACTGGTATCAACTTTACTAGCAGGCAGACTTCCCATGTGATAACCAGTCATCACTGGTTTAGAACCAGTTGTGTGTGATGTGGATGTGGTTGCCATATGATACATGGGTTTTGAGGCACAGCTATGTGTTGGTAGACAACTCTGTGCACTTGTACCAGGAGCTACTTGGTACATAGGTTTTGTAACGGATGTTTGAGAAGAAGCCTGTGTCCCTACATCTTGTTTAGTTGGTGATGCTACCTGGTACATAGGCTTAACTCCTGATGCAGGATTCCCAAGGTATCGTGGCATATTACGCATTTTAAAGAACCTATTTGGCTTTGCTGGAACTGTGGCATTTCCAGTAGATGTGAGCTTATTACTTGAACCTGGTGCCGAATTATCAACCCCTTTACCTACCTGATCTATTTTCCTTCCATCACATGCAGCACCAGAAGAATTTGCCATGTAATTATGATTCTTTGCAGATGATAAGAAACTTAGCCTTGTAATATTCTGATTCCAGCTTTTGGGAGGAGTTTTAAGAGTCTTATAACCAACAGGAGTTGAACTACTACTGGAATTTATGGGCTTTTTGCTTCCTGTCGAATTAGCAACCACAGGAGTAGATGCAACTCCAACCTTAGGAATATCTTTCTTCACTGCTCCACTAGTTCCATCTTTTGTCTTATTTACATCTTTTGCTACCGATGTTGTAGAAGGCTGACCAAATTTTGTAGGCTGTACTTGCGGAGAATGAAGCTGCTTATGAAGAGGGCTTCCCACACCGGAATTTTGGGACTCTGATAATAAACCATCAGCGTTAATATTTCTGTTGTTTTCCAAGGGCCTTTTCAACGATGCAGGGATTTGTTTTCTTTCTGTTGATGCTGTAGTAGACACATTTGATGTTCCTGACGACAATGATGATGTTGCATTAACTGTATGATGGCTAGTTGGAACAATGGATACAGAAGTGGATGTAAAAATTTCATTTTGTTTTGTAGGAGGTTTGGAATCCGTCGAACACTTTGACGTAACAATCTCTGCCGAAGAAGATTTCCCATAAATTTCAATGTTGGTTGTTGAACTTTTCACATGATCTTGTTTTCTCGAACCTATACAAGTCTTTGGTGTTAATGTTGATGTAACAGCTGTCGAAGTAGCAGTTGATGTGATGTGCGTAACTGTGCTTGTAACAGTTGTGGCTGTTGAAATAGTTACTGGTAGTGTTCTCTGTATTTCTCCTCCAGGTTTAATCTTGCAACTTTCAGTTTCTTTGTTCACTGATGAAATGTCAGTCTGTCTGTGAAATTCAGGACACTTGGTTTTCTCATCTTTAAGACATGGCATTTTTGAACCAACTTCTGATTCTGGCATATGTTCGGTTACAGTATTATTATTATTTTCAACTACTGGGGGGTTAGAAATGTCGGTAACACTCATAACACCATTCTCACTGATCTGAATTTGGACTTCTTTCCACGATTCAACACCTTTATTATTATTTTCTTCTTTCAAAGTATTATTATTAGTCTGTGAAGTTTCCTGATTATCCTGCTTTGATTCACCATCTACCTCCATTGGTTCCAATTTTGAAGATTCCATATCTTCTTCCTTCACAGCTGCCTCTGAAGCCAAGCTTAAGCATGGACTGTGCTCAAGTTTCAGGCGTTTGTTACTCATGTAACAGTTTTCAAAAATCCGATATCTTAGATCAAGAGGTCCTTTCTGAAAGCATGAGGGGGAAAAAGCATTAATCATTCAGTATAAATAATAAGAACAATACTTGGTCAAATAATAATGCAAAATTAATAACGAGATGGATTCTGACAAAGAAACTTCACTTCAATTATGTTGTTGCTTATTAAAAAAAAGTATTAGTATAGGGGTTGAGTGCAGTTGGTTGAGGCACAACGCTACAAACTGGAAGGTCTCATTTTCGATCTTTGATTAAGTAAGAAGATTTTTCCATTGGCCTGATCCTGGTGCACTGTGGCCTTGGAGTCAACTCAGTCTCTAACAAAATGAGTGCCAGGAGTAGGGTTACCAAACGTCTGGATTTCACTCGACATGTCTTTTGTCTGGTGTCCGGACAAGCATTCTAGAAAATCAAACACTGTCCTGCTTTTTAATGCATGCAACTGGGCATATTAATAAAGATTTTTGTGGGAAACTTGTTTTTATGTGATTAACGATTTACAGTTCATTCTAAATAGATTTTGAATCCACATGAGTCATGACTGTGTATGACCAAAGAACATCATTCGAGAACCTTGGTTCTATTGGTATACATGAGCTAGTAGGCGGTGCTTTGATCATTAGGTTCGGAAGCAGGTTTCATTAATCGATTAATGTACTTCTGTTTTCTGTGAGCATATGAGTTGTAGACTCATGTGGTGGAACTTCTTTAGTGTATGTGTTTGAGTTACTGTATCCTTTTATTACTGCCCAATTTTCAGTTCTTTTAAAACGTCAAGGTAGTCGGAAGTACTAAGGGTGACAATTTTTTGAAATTTGAAATTGGATCATTAGAGAAGTATCAACATCTGAAAAATTAAAAGTTAAATTACCGATCTACAAAGTATATAGCCATTATTCCTAATAACATTGTATACACAATGTTTAACAATCTACATTAACTTTATATGCACTTTAAAAATGAGTGTAATGTCCAGCTTTTGTGGAAAATTAACCTTCTTGTAGACAAAAGTCCTGCTTTTCATACTTTACATTTGGTAATCCTAACGAGAAGCAATACTGAAGTAAAGGCAGTTGGTGCATAAGGCAGACAATATTACCCCTTTCAAGTGCAAAAGTCTAAAAACATTTAGGAGCCCTAAGGGCCTAAATGGCCTGTATAGGATTCACATTATCTTTATTGTATTAGTACAACTAAGGATTTTATGGAGAATTGTATTTTTTAAATTTTGTTCTAAACATCATGAGAGGTAAACATAGGCCTTATAAACGGAATCTGAAAACCAGCATACTATATAACATGAGCAAAGCAATGACGGTAAATAGTTATTTATTACTTGTATCAGATCCACATCACATTCTCTTTCATTGTAAGTAAAGTAAAGTGTTCCCTATTACAAGCCATGGAGGCCCAGAGGGTTCCAGGAGGTTGAGGCTCCCAGATTTTTAGACATCGGCACATGAAGGTGGTAAGGTTGTCAGCCTTACGCACCGGCTGCCTTTACCCCCAGGATTGCTCCTGGTACTCATTTCTGTTGGAGGCTGAGTCGACCCCAGGGCCATAGTGCCACTAGAAGGATTAGGCCAATTGAAAAACTCCAATGACCTCATCGGGAATCAAACCCGCGACCTTCCGGTTTGTAGCACAGCGCCTCAACCACTACGCTACGGCGTACCCCCCTCTTTCATTGTTTGGATCTCATAAAACTGTTATTCTAATCTCACTTCTATTCAAGGAAGTAGAAAATGTTTAATAGGAACAAGATGGTGGAAAGTAGGTACTGTGCTGGGGTGGTTAAGATTTTTCTTGGCCATGGCTATTTGAATACAGGCCAATGAAATTCACGATTAATATGGTGGAATATCTAAAGATCACTTCTAAAGGGTCTGTAACATTTTCTGAATAGAGTAAAATCACGTATTAAGGGATGATTTCTCCCGCCAAGAGAATTTCTCAACAACATTAAGTGTTGAGCAATTTGCTCACTTTGGTATCAATAAAAACCATAATTTACTCATAGGTTGGAGAAATTTCTCACAAAATTTGGAGTAATCTCAACAGGTGACTAAATAAATTGAGCAACACTAGCTTACTGCAACAGCAGAGTATTTGATAGTTTTTCGGCACAGAAAGATGTACAAAGCTTGCAGAAACTCATCAGTGATGAGTTATAAAGAGCTATACATATTTTGAAACAAAATTTCAGATGGTTACCACAAAACCTTCTGGGAATGGAAATTAATTAAATAAGACAGGAAGAAAAGACGTGAATTTTCTTACAATGCATAGATGATCCTGGATTTCTGAATGGAGTGGTAGAAGATGCAGGTGTGAATCAAAGTACAGTACCTCTTACCAATTATTGCGTTACTGATGCAATAAGAAGAAAAGCACATAATTTCCTAAAACTCTCAATGAATCTGAGTCTGCAAAAGCTGAATAGCAGGATCGATACTCTTGCTGCAACAGCATCTGTATATTGTACTCATGTAGGCTACCTATCCATATAGAAGCCTAGAATACATTCCTACGACTACCTAGGTATATTAACCAAAAAGGAGTGGCCAGTATTAATGCACAAGCTGTCGAATAAAAAAATAGTATTACCAACATCATCATCGTCATCTTTGGACCTTTGACTATAGACACACAGTTAAAATTTAATGTAGTACACTCTGTGCCATTATTAAAAATAATAAATGCCACGAATTGTTTCTCTCATAGAAAAATGCCTGTATTATGAAAACTTTACGTAAATCTGTGAGGCATTTAGTTTGAAAGCGCGCTCTTGTGGTCTCTGAGAGACTGATGCCTGTTCGTAGCGAGCTTCCCCTCTCTTCTCCTTTCCCCCCTTGTCTTTATGTGCCGCTATCTCACTCTCTCAGTTGCACTTCTCGCTCGCACAGTTTCAGTTCAGCTATGGTATATATCTAAGTGGCAGTGAAATCTCTTCCAGCTGCGAGCAAGATGCTTTGTCATTACAGTAATGTTTTTCATTTGTTATAAACAACAGCAATTGTGGTGTGATTAAAGAAGCTAATACGCATGTCAAGGAAACAATAGAAGATCGATTGCAGATCCTATATAACAGTATGTAATCCCGCCACTCGTTCTCTTTCTTGATTAGGCTGTTGGTCAAGAATGGTCGCTCTAAACAATGGCTGCCGAAAGGCAGAGGAGAAATCTATGGCCGTCCAGGCTTCAGCTTTCCAGTTGTAGGGTGAGTCTTTATCAAGTAACATCTTATGTATTTATTGTTTATCCGTGTTTCTTTTCTGGCGTTATGAAAATATTTTGGCAACGCTATGTTCTGAAACATGTTTGATTGTGAAGGCCTCATGGCTTAAATCGTTTCATTAATGTGAACTTGTAACTTAAAAATGGATATAGTTTAATTTTGGTTTTTGATTTCAAATTAATGATTTAATTTGGGAGTTCCTTCTTGGAATTTTAAGTTGCTACTTAATTTCAGTTGAGGGTTTTTATTATTTTATGTAAATCTTAACTTCTTTCATCTGCAACTGGAACATTTTAGTTCGTAGGCAAAATTTTAACAGCTTCAAGAAAGAGGGCTTTCCTCGTTGGGCCCCGAGGAAAGGAATATTTATTATTTGTAAGTATGTGAGGCCCAAATGAACAGGTTAGTGTCATTTAAATTTTTAATGTATATTTAAAATAATTATGAAGGAAATACAATCTAACCAAATATGAAGATTTATGAATTTGACTTCTAGATTGTATTCCCTTAACTATCTTGTGTAGTTTTAATGTTCTATTTTAAAATTGTGAAGGGTTTTTAAAATATTATTTGTTTAGTTTGATCATCTCCTTCAAAAGAAATTATAAACATTGATGAAGGATTTCTTGTCTGGATTTTAAAAAAGGAACTTGTAATATTTTAGGTCTGGTGATTTTGCCCAACTTGTTTTACTAATGATGTAAAGGATTTCTTGTCTTGAATATTTTAATAGGATCTAAAGCAAATATTTGGCACGAATGGGTAATATTTAAAATATAAATCTTGTACAAAATATGAATCAAATTTGACATGAAATGTTTAATTAATACCAAGAATTTGAATGTGCAATGAAAACTTACATTATTAATAAGAGCATGTATTAAATGCATGACAAGCATATTGTGGATAGTATGAATTTATTGATTTAAGAGAACCTTCTTAAAGAAGAGGTCATAAAATATGTAATTTAAATTTAGAGCAATCTATCTAACTATGTTGTTAAATCATTCCAATGAAATGCATGTCCAGTTTTAATTCTTGTTGTAAAATAATAGTTTAATATATATATTTTTAGAAGACTTAAAATATTTCTTTGTAGTGTTTCCACTTATTCGAAAAGGCTAGAAAGCACTCTAGGCTATTCGAAATATTTTGCTTTGTACCATCCCCAGTGCATTTATTCGTTTCCAGAGCCTCTGGTGCCCAGCGATAACCTTCCACAATCCTTACCCTATTGTTGCGCTGTGGAGGGTGGTGCAAAGTTAGTGATAGCTTTCGAGCGTGGTTGTTAACCAAATTGGTTAGCCCACGATTGTAATTAGTTTGCAAAATAGTGAAGAAATAGTTTTTTTTAAGTGGAAACATCAAAATGAAATATTTGAATGTTAATTTAACTGTGATTTAATGTTTATTTTTTGCTAGTCTGTTCTCTTGGCTAAAATTTGTGTACTTTGCCTTTCATGTCACTAATAATGGAGAGAACTAGGGTGAAACCTGATAATTTGCTGAAGTCTGACCTGATCTACGAACTAAAAATAAGAGGTTTTCAACCAGATGAGAGTCGAGTAGTGCCAGAATTACGCAGGGAGTTAACAGAAAATTTGGACAAACCAGTCAACTTCGATTATCTGGGTGAGTCTCAAATATGTCTTTTATTAAGTGAAGTGAATCAGAGGTTAGAATTCCTCGATGATCAATTGGGTCATCAAAACCTTAGTGGTGCAGCGCTAGGGAAAGTGAAAGATAGAGCTCTTCATCTTAAAAACCGTGTTAGTGACATAAAGCTGTTAGTCGGAAAGACTCCTTATGAGCAAAAGTGGATCGATGCTGACCATAAACTCAATGAAATGTTAAGCAAACTTAACTGGAATGATACGGAGTTAGCTGCTGTGGTGAGCGCACAGCCTGATCGCGAAGTGAAAAATCCCTTAGAGCCAGTGAATACTAGTCAAACTGCTAGGGAACACTTTATTGATTATGAATCCCCGATTAGACAAACCCGAACTGAGTTTTTAGACCATAGTCAGGCGTACCGAGCAGAAAGTAGTGGGTTTTCTTATCAAAGACCAGACGTTAAGCCAAATTTGTTTCCTCCTATGCACCGAGTGTCGTTCGCCAATCTTCCTCACCCATTAGCTTCTCTTCTTGAAAATGGTTCTCATTTTTCAGATGAAACTGTGGAAAAGGTGTTAGAATTTATTGGTTATGTCTGCGATTTGAAAGAACAGGCTTCAGTTTTTGATTTTGATGACAGAGATATCTTGGCATATTTATTTTCTAAACTTTCAGGAGCTTTTCGCGACGTGGCTTTGGAAGCTATTAATACTGGATTAGGTTTAAACCATTTTCATGAAAAGCTGCTTGATATCTATTTGCCTGTCCGTGCTAGAGCTGCTCTAGTAAATAAGCATTTTTATCGCACTCAAGCGTGCGGTGAATCTCTTGCTGCATATGCTAGAAGCGTTAGGAGAAGTGCATGCATTTTCAAGCTTCGTCTGTCTGAGAAAGAGATTGTAGATACCATTGCCGAAGGTATGTCTCCTGAAACTAGGTCGAAGGTAGTTTTTGAGAGTAGGCCGGTGTCTTTTAAGGAATTGGAGAGTTTATGTGCCAGGGTAAATGCCATAAGCTACACCGATTCGTTGAGGTGTGAACAAGAAGTTTCCCCTCGTGCCGTTCAGCCCAAGCCCAGTGTTAGATTTGACAGTGCTACTAATAGGAAGACAGTTACGTGTTTTAGATGTGGTAAAGCAGGACATGTAGTGAGGTTCTGCAAAGCTCCTGTGAATAGAAATGTGGAGAATAGTAATGCTCCCAGTCGCTCTGGAGAATGAGAATTGTCCCACTCTAGGTACCAGAGTGGAGACTCAGTGGTCAGTGCTAATGTTTTCAAAAGACTTAAGACGAGTGAGGTTAGGAAGACAGACGAGACGGACTTGCAGGACGAGCCTACTAGGGAATCGCGCGCCCCTAGTAAGCGGACCTTTTTGATTAACTTGACTCACGCTACAGACCTTAAATGCCAGACTCACCGTTCCTACCCGACAAGGACTTTTATTAACAGTGACTTTAGTAAACTGAACGCAGACTACATGACCACGCATGTATATTCTCTCAGAAAAAACAGGAAAGTTAGTAGGAAAAAGTGTAAACATGTTAAAAATAAAACTGTGAATGCGGCTCACAGTATGAATTATGGCCCGGGCCCTCGACGTGCAAATAAACCAAATAATGACTACCCTAATTGTGACAAAATGGAGGTACAAAGTACCGATAATCCACATCAAGTAGCTGCTATAGTAGACGCTAAGTTACCGATGCTTGGGGTTGAAATATGTCAATTCAAATTGTCCGCACTACTAGATAGTGGGGCAGCCGTGTCTTTACTCTCAAAAGACGCCTATAATAGGATGTGTCTTGCAAATAAACACATGCCTAGAATCGTTAAGGGAAATGCTAAATATAGGACGGCAGATGATCAGTTACTTTCATCGGTAGGTTCCGTGTCTTTAAAAATCAAAATTGGGAATTTCACTTGGAAGTGTCATTTTGTTGTTTGTGAGAATTTAGTTATGCCTGTCATTCTAGGCTATCCTTTTATGCAGAAGGCAGGTTTATTTTTAGATTTTGGCAGTAAGAAGTGCCATTTCAAATTTTCTCCTGATTTCAAGTTTGATTTGTTTTTCGGTGCTCCGTTCTGCAATTTAATGTCATCTGACAGCAGTAAGTTAATTAATTTTCTAAATCCATCTGATTTATTACCTGAGAATGTCAGTACTGTCTCTGTAGACTTGGCGCATTTGGGACCAAGTGACAAAAACCAAGTGACGCGTCTATTAGAGGAATTCCCAGATGTTTTGACACCGAAGTTAGGGTTGACTAATGTACTAGAATATGACATTGAGCTGCTCGATACTCAACCCGTTCGTAGACCTCCATACAGGCTGTCTCCGCCCCGAATGGCCATCTTGAAAGAACATATTAATACTATGGTCGAACAAGGAGTCCTCAGGGTTTCCAAGTCCGATTATAGTAGTCCGATCTTTCTAGTACCGAAACCTGGAGGGAAGTTCAGACCGGTAATTGATTATCGACATCTCAATGCCAAGATCAAGATAGATTCAGTGCCTTTACCTGATATTCATTCAGCGTTCAGTTTCTTCTCCGGTGCCAAAAATTTTCTCCTCGTTGGACCTTAACCAAGCCTATTACCAGATACCTCTTACAGAGCGATCTAAGCGCTATACAGCCATTATATGTGACTGGAATACCTATGAATTCTCTAGAATCCCTTTCGGCCTCGCCACTGGGGCTCAAGTCCTCACACGCTTGTTAGATCAAATATTTTCTGACGTTAAGTTTAAATATGTCTACCATTACCTAGACGATTTAGTAGTCTACTCAGATTCTTTTGAGGAGCACCTGGAGCATCTAAGGGAGGTATTTTCTCGATTAAGGAATGCTGGTCTAACCCTTAATCCTGAAAAAGTGAACATTGCTGCTCGGCGTCTTTCCTTTCTTGGTCATTTGGTGTCTGCCGATGGTGTCACCATTGACCCGGAACGGACTGAGGCTATTCAGAAATTTCCCCCTCCTAAAGATGTAAAAGGTGTAGCCAGATTCGTTGGTATGATTAATTTTTTTAGAAAATTTATTCCTAACATGGCAGAAATTTCAGCGCCTTTGAATAATTTGAGAAAAAAGAATGTCAAGTTTGTGTGGTCACCTGAGTGCCAGGAAGCTTTTGAAAAACTTAAAATGTTGATCATGTCTCCCCCTGTTTTGGCCATGCCAGACTTTTCCAAGAAATTCATCTTGCAGTGCGATGCTTCGCCTGTAGCTTTGGCATCTGTTCTCCTACAGGAATTCGAGGAGGGTAGAAGGCCTGTGGCGTATGCCTCTAGGACTTTGACCCCTCCGGAACGCGTGTATTCTATGTATGAGCTTGAGGCTCTCGCTGTACTCTTTGGAGTGGAGAAATTCAAGCTTTACATAGAACATGTAGAATTTTTGCTGGAAACCGATTGCCAGGCTTTGAGTTGGGTGCTGGCCAAGCCTCGTACCACAGGAAGAATCGCGAGGTGGGCAGTCAGGCTTTCCGCATTTAAATTTAAAGCTAAACATATTAGAGGGACTGACAATGTAGTAGCCGACAGCTTAACCCGTATGTTTAGTCCAGAAGAAATATTACAAAGTCCAGAAAATGTATTGGAAGAGCCTAAAGAGCTATCTGGCATGATCGGAAACATTTTAGGTGATTTTCCTCTTGCTTTCACTTCTTTAACTGATCATCAGGCCAATGATGAAGAGTTAGCTCCCCTTATAGCCCGCCTTAAAGGTGGAGAAGACATACGCCACTATGTCTTTAGAAATAATGTATTATATAGTGCCCCAGCGCGTAGGTCACCCTCTAAAATTGTCTTACCAGCTGCATTAAGAGACATGGTATTCAAATATCACCATGAGTCTCCAGTAGGAGGACATTTAGGGTTCTACAAGACTCGGGCGAAAATTAAACAATCCTTTGTTTGGAAGGGTATGGATGGTTACATAAAAGCGAGGATAAAGGCATGCCAGCAGTGCGCCATATCCAAGCCTGCTCAATGTACCAAAATCGGATTTTTAGCTTCTAGTGTGCCTAACGCACCAATGGATAGGTTACATATTGACTTTGTTGGCAAATTACCCCGTTCAAGAAGCGGAAACGCTTATATTCTAGTTGCAGTAGATGCATTTTCTAAATTTGTTTGGCTATTTCCCTTGAGAGATGCTACAACTAATTCTACTATTCAAAGTTTAAAAAGAATCTTTTCTATGACAGGATTTCCGAAGTCTTTAGTTTCAGATAACGCTAGTTGCTTCATTTCTAAGTCCTTTAAGAAATTCCTATTCTCGTTAGGTATTCAGCATATCCGTACAGCTCCGTTTCACCCTTCTCCAAACTTTTCGGAGCGTTTTAACAGAAATCTGAAGGCCGCATTGATTGCGTACCATTCAGACGAGCATGTCGCCTGGGACAAGGAACTGTTCTGGTTACAGTTTGCGTTTAACACCGCACGACATGAAGCTCACAAACAAACTCCATTTCAGTTAATGTTTGCTTTTCCGCCCAATAGTCCCCTTTCCTATGCTTGGTCTTTAGCAGAGCTCTTGCCGGAAGAACAAGACGCAGGTAGAGTTAAAGAGATTTGGAAAAAGGCAGCTGCCAATCTGCGACTTGCTCACCAAAAGACTCAAGAGAGATATGATGCTAATAGACAACCAGTGAATTTTATGGTAGGAGACAGGGTATATTTGAAAAACTTTCCAAAGAGTAAGGCAGTGGACAGATTTTCTGCGAAGCTCGCTAGAAAGTTCAGAGGTCCTTACGACGTAATCAGGTTCTTAACCCCTGTGACTGTGCTTTTAAAAGATTGTATATCTGATAAAACAGTCAAGGCCCATGTCAGTCATGTTAAAAAGACCTGATCTTTAAGTTTTTCCTAAGAGAACAGAATTTCAGAGTACCAGGAAGAAGATGGTTTGCTACACGACTTCTGATTCGACACCAGCCAGGGCGAGAGTTGGTGAAGACTAAGACAGAAGATACTGGATGCCGGTAGTTCCCAGCAGTCGAAAGAGTTGAGGGGATCTCAAGTCGAGTGGGACTCCGATCTAAGGAAAGCATGGTGAAATATGGTCTCTGTTTTTTGTTTCTCAAGTCAGCAATCTTTTCCAGAACTTTATTTAAACAGCAAGAGAAAGCCAAGGAATCAGACGAACATAATGTTCATACTTGTATAATTTTTGTAAATATAGTATTCTAATTATGTTAAATTAATGTCATGGTGATTACCATGTAAAAGGGTATAATTTAAATTGTAAATATAGTGATGCAGTGTATTTTAATTAGTTGTGATAGTGTAATGTAAATGTTATAATAGGACTGCATGTTGATTTTTCTCCGTTTCATGTAAATATTTTTGAAGAATTTTTAAGAAATTTTAAATATCTGGATTATACTAGAGCTATCCTTTTAAAACTTCAAAGTAGCAGGAGAGTAAAATATTCACTTGTATGTTGCCTTGAATTTCTGTGATCTGCCGCTAGTCTTGTCATTTCAGGAGGTCTTTATACTAGTGGAAGATGCGGAGTCACTGTGGTATCAAGACAGAGTGGGCTACTTCCTGAACTCGGGTCCTGAAAAGCTGGACAGTCTCACTGTGGGAGTAAGGAAGACGTCGTCTCGCCTATAATGTCTCCTCTCCGTGAATATACAGTGCCTGCCAGCGAGCACCGACATGGACGATGGTGAAAAGGGTTGGATACCTGGTTTGTAAGAATGGACTCGTAAACAAGGTAAAATCCTCCCAAATAATTAAGTGCTCTAGTCGGATCCGGTTCATAGCGAAGTGCTCATCTGACTTGAAGACCTTTCAGTGAACTCTATGATTTTCTTCCCACTTGTTAATTAAGTTTTTCTATGAGAGATTACCTGTATGGTTTGGAATATATTCCAACATATATTCCAAGTCATGGGGGGGGGGGTGATTTGTGCCATTATTAAAAATAATAAATGCCACGAATTGTTTCTCTCATAGAAAAATGCCTGTATTATGAAAACTTTACGTAAATCTGTGAGGCATTTAGTTTGAAAGCGCGCTCTTGTGGTCTCTGAGAGACTGATGCCTGTTCGTAGCGAGCTTCCCCTCTCTTCTCCTTTCCCCCCTTGTCTTTATGTGCCGCTATCTCACTCTCTCAGTTGCACTTCTCGCTCGCACAGTTTCAGTTCAGCTATGGTATATATCTAAGTGGCAGTGAAATCTCTTCCAGCTGCGAGCAAGATGCTTTGTCATTACAGTAATGTTTTTCATTTGTTATAAACAACAGCAATTGTGGTGTGATTAAAGAAGCTAATACGCATGTCAAGGAAACAATAGAAGATCGATTGCAGATCCTATATAACAGTATGTAATCCCGCCACTCGTTCTCTTTCTTGATTAGGCTGTTGGCCAAGAATGGTCGCTCTAAACAATGGCTGCCGAAAGGCAGAGGAGAAATCTATGGCCGTCCAGGCTTCAGCTTTCCAGTTGTAGGGTGAGTCTTTATCAAGTAACATCTTGTGTATTTATTGTTTATCCGTGTTTCTTTTCTGGCGTTATGAAAATATTTTGGCAACGCTATGTTCTGAAACATGTTTGATTGTGAAGGCCTCATGGCTTAAATCGTTTCATTAATGTGAACTTGTAACTTAAAAATGGATATAGTTTAATTTTGGTTTTTGATTTCAAATTAATGATTTAATTTGGGAGTTCCTTCTTGGAATTTTAAGTTGCTACTTAATTTCAGTTGAGGGTTTTTATTATTTTATGTAAATCTTAACTTCTTTCATCTGCAACTGGAACATTTTAGTTCGTAGGCAAAATTTTAACAGCTTCAAGAAAGAGGGCTTTCCTCGTTGGGCCCCGAGGAAAGGAATATTTATTATTTGTAAGTATGTGAGGCCCAAATGAACAGGTTAGTGTCATTTAAATTTTTAATGTATATTTAAAATAATTATGAAGGAAATACAATCTAACCAAATATGAAGATTTATGAATTTGACTTCTAGATTGTATTCCCTTAACTATCTTGTGTAGTTTTAATGTTCTATTTTAAAATTGTGAAGGGTTTTTAAAATATTATTTGTTTAGTTTGATCATCTCCTTCAAAAGAAATTATAAACATTGATGAAGGATTTCTTGTCTGGATTTTAAAAAAGGAACTTGTAATATTTTAGGTCTGGTGATTTTGCCCAACTTGTTTTACTAATGATGTAAAGGATTTCTTGTCTTGAATATTTTAATAGGATCTAAAGCAAATATTTGGCACGAATGGGTAATATTTAAAATATAAATCTTGTACAAAATATGAATCAAATTTGACATGAAATGTTTAATTAATACCAAGAATTTGAATGTGCAATGAAAACTTACATTATTAATAAGAGCATGTATTAAATGCATGACAAGCATATTGTGGATAGTATGAATTTATTGATTTAAGAGAACCTTCTTAAAGAAGAGGTCATAAAATATGTAATTTAAATTTAGAGCAATCTATCTAACTATGTTGTTAAATCATTCCAATGAAATGCATGTCCAGTTTTAATTCTTGTTGTAAAATAATAGTTTAATATATATATTTTTAGAAGACTTAAAATATTTCTTTGTAGTGTTTCCACTTATTCGAAAAGGCTAGAAAGCACTCTAGGCTATTCGAAATATTTTGCTTTGTACCATCCCCAGTGCATTTATTCGTTTCCAGAGCCTCTGGTGCCCAGCGATAACCTTCCACAATCCTTATCCTATTGTTGCGCTGTGGAGGGTGGTGCAACTCACATGATTTTTCTACCCCTTACAATTTCACAGATTATTAATATAAAATGGGACAGTCTGCATCCATTGCTTTATCTTCATTACAATTCCAGGGTGCGCGGGCAAAGAGAGTTAAGTCCACTTTCTTGTTACTGAGAATTAGAGTGACTTAAAACACTATACCAGCTCAACATAGCTTTAGAGATGGATAAACCCATGAGGCACACATCCATAACTACCGTACAATTTTGATTATGACTTACTGGACTTAACACAAATGTAGAGAACATTTTTATCTATAACTCTATGGACATATCTCAATTTTTAGGGTGGTGGACTTAACTCTCTTTTCCCGCGCACCCCGGAATTAAATTCCTTGGCTGGAAATGATTTCAAGTTTATTGGAATTCATTTTCCTCTAAGGTAGTCAGCTGCTACCACTTACTTTTATGCCTTCTGTGTAAACAAATCATAATATTATAGTACGTGGAAACCTAAGCCTCACTTCATATTAGTTGCTTATAGTATTTTAGTTTATAGATTTATGTGTAAACAAAATTTCCAGAGGGAGCTTCTGGAGGGCCTATGAATTTTCAGATGTTTTCCCAATCTTATTGCTATTATAATTTCATTATCTCCTATTCCATCTTTAAAAACATGTGTCAACATTCTATCCTTCAAAACAAGAGTGAAAGTTTGGCTGCAAGGGCAGTTCATGATCATACGTACATGATGTGTATCCTGTGTCATAAATATGTGTGTATTGTAATTATGCCTAAATTAGTAAAATATTCGTAAGAAGGCAAACAAAAATTTCTTGCTAGGATCATTATCAAGGTACAAAACATAAAGCACGTAGATTAGGAACATTTGTAATGAACATACAAATACACTTCCTTTTTCCTCTTATTACAGACCTTATTAACTTTATGTACAAAACTCATCATGTTCTCAAATTTATAAATTTTCTTGGTATTAATATTGATAGTAAACTGAATTGGAAACAACAGATGGAATACCTCTATAGCAAATTAAATAAGACAATTTACTTATAGGTGCAACTATCACAGTGTTATCAATAACACAAGAGACATTGATAATAGTTCACTTTTTGTTATTTCATTCACACCTTGAATATAATGCCTCTCAGTGGGGAGTTATAAATAGTTTCAGCTTTAACCAATTGTTTTCACTACAAAAAAGAGCTGCTCGAATTATTGGGAAATTACAACATAATCAAACTTACAGGTATACTTTTCCCAATTTAAAGATATTAACACTGACTGGAATCTATCTACATTACGTAATCGCATTTGTAAAAACTAACAAAAATATTAAATTAATTAGGAATGCAGATATTCATGATCATTATACAAGAAGAGGTACTTGTGGAATTTGCGAAGAAGAGGTGAATTTGCAAAGAAGAAGAACATCTTCTCTGGCTCTAAATTTTATAACATGTTACCACCCCGATTTAAAGAAAAATACATTCATCAGGAAGATTTAAGAAAAACTCAAAGAATTAATAATCTCCAAATCTTTTTACACCAATGTATATGAAGAGTACTACATGATTTCCAACCCGGATTAATTATTTGACCTTATCACATATATATTTAATTACTAATGTATCTTGATAAATTCATACCTAAACTAGATTTTATTTTGATTTTGATTTCATTAAATGATGTGGGTACTATATATGTTTACATGTTTATATAGTACTGAGTAGTACACGCAATTAAAATGGATCTTAACAGCTGATACTGATCATATAGATCATAAATTGTATATCTGTGTGCATAGTAATTTAAATGTATTTTCTGGGTATTTAAATTTTAAATTTTTATGACGAAGCCAGAAATTGGAAACTTCATATGGTGAATAAAACTTCAAACTTCAAACTTCAAACTTATAACATTTTTTCAATTCCAGGAATTGTAGAATGTATGGATCGAAGAACAGTCTTATCAATGATATCCGTTGCCATTAACAGTTGACATTCAATCTTGAGAAACCATTTTAATCCATAGCTAAGGACAATGAGTGTATTAAAAACACTTTATGTAAAATGGTATTTGTTTCATCCCTTAATATTTTTTCCCCCTCTTAACATGTTACTGTACTGATACTGTTCTATTTTATGCTAGTTTGTAATATGCTTTGCCTTTTATGGCAGTCTCATCTGTCGGGTAACCTGAGAGTTCCTTTCAAAGTAAGATACATACCCTCCTCCACCTATAGATATAGGCAACATCCATCAGAGTGAACTCTTCATTCAAAGCATCTTCTATATTCATGATATCTATGTGATAATCTGAAGAAAGCCCATATTTAGCTCTTATTAATTTCTGAAGGTGTGCCACCGTCACAGCTGCTGGGCACCGAAAATATCTCTTTGTACTGCATTCCTGTAACAAATTATTCTACACTTAAAATCTGTACAGATCATAAATGATGAAATACTGCCCAATCTAATGAGCCCACAATTATAGCTATTTATGTATCAAGCATGCAAAATAAGGCTTTAGTGGAGAAATCTAGTATTGCAGCTGAGGCTGAAATACTAGATGAGTCCGCTCAAGTTTTCGCATATGTGGTGCACACAATATTTTTTTAGTAAAAGTTCTGCAATTTTACTACTAATGAGCTCAGTTTTTCAGTCATTTTCAATGATTCTGTGTAAAGAAAGCAAAGATAATGGCGATTGTATCAGTAGTGCATGTTTATAAACTTCGCTGGCTGTTGATTCTTTCTTTTCCTTAAAAAAAACGTTTAAAAACATTAATGTTGATTAATTAGACTAAATATAATTACATCAATTGAAATTACGCATCATTTTTATCATATTTTCTGCAACAAAACTTATTATGCTTTGTTAAAAGAAGCAATTGTACAAGAGGCTCATCTGAACCCCATTCCTTCAACTGGCACTAGTGGTCTAAGCGATGGCTTCGTAATGCAAGGTTCAAGCGTTTTCATCTACCCTTAGTTATGAAAAATATAAAAAGTTATTATTATGGAATTTATTTCTTAAATTCATGATTTCTAAATGACAAGGTATACTATGCTTGTTAATAGACAATGAACAATAAAGCACTTAACATATAAAATTGAACTTAGAATACATTGGTAGACACTGTCGAGACATCTAGGAGCCACCAAACTAGTACGGTAAAATGCTACTTTCCGGCGTGTTAGCAGTTTAAGGAATGTGTACTAAAAATATTTTTTTTGCACATAAGGCATGGTTCAGTAGTTTTCTTATTTCCATAGTTTTGTTCCACTTAATCAGAATTTTATACCGGACATAAAAAGGTTTTCAGGATTAGTGACCATTACAAAATAAAAAGGCGACTTGTGGAGAGGCCAGGAATTCCTTAGACACAACGTTAACTTGGTGGAAAATTTTATCCAACCTTTAGACATATAGGGGAAGGAGGGAGGGTTTAGCATTTTTCCTATAAAAATGACAAAACAGAACGGCAAAAATGGAAAATTGCATAGCAAAGTGTGTACAAGTTGTACATAGGGAGATTTTCTTTATTTCTCATAATTCATCATTATACAGGCAACTGTTATTCTTCCAACATGATAATTACAACAAAAAAATCCCTTTAGGCAGGCCTACAGGCTGAGGTAGATTTCAAAGTGCTTTTGGTTTAATTTATTATCGCTGCGCAGCACTCTTCTTTCTTAGACTTGGCATGGCAAACCCGCAGTAATAAGAACTGAATTCGGTAAAGAGAAAGAGCCTATAATCATTTGTTTTGACAACAAGAATAGGATATAATATTCTGGGAGGCCGTGCGCAAGATCAGCAATGAATAAAATTAGCAAAGCCGCTAAACAAGACAAAATTATGATATTATAATAATTCTTTTAAGTGTTATTTTCAAACATTAAAATCTCGCGTCATATGAGAGCTATCAAGAAACTATTTATTGATTTGTAGAGTACTCATCAAGAGCTTTTCAACGATACCCCACAAGACGTGGTTTCAAAAGTTTCGAATTTTCATCCCCCCACCCCACCCCCACCCTCACTCGAACCCCCGAATCGTTGGTGTCACTGTGAACTCCATAGGGAGTGCTCTAATTTATTCAAACAAAGTTTCCCTCTATACTTCATAGGGGCCGAGATATACATTTTTAAAAATTTCAACCCCCTCCCCCGACCACCCCCTTGGGCCAATTTTGCTCATTAACAAACTTGTCCGAACTATTGGGCCTAGAAATAACATAATAAAATTTGGTTCAAATATCTTCAAAATTACGGTTGCTATCGTGTAAAGATATATGTATATATATACATATATATACAGTAGAACCCCGATAATTCGAGCTAATTGGGGCTGAGGCTACCTCGAATTACAAAAAACTCGGATTATACGGAAATTTCACTAAATCAATGGGTAAATCGCAAATAAATGTCTAATGAGCACAATAACGGTTTAAATAATAAATAAATAAACAATATTGTCGGCCTACATATAGTCCAGTTACTCATTGCATACCCAGGCGGCTTCCTTTCATTAGGAGGAAAAGTTTGCCGACAGCTCAACCCATGTTCTTTGTTTTACCGCACAAATCAGCTAGTTACCCCAGCCAATCAAAATCTAAGAATGTCCTGTGGCGATTTTGACAGCTACTCGTCTACTCCGCGTGGAGTGAAATGCATTGTTGCAAGATCAAATTACAGTAAACAACAACACGTGTGAATTGAATAAAGCGAAGGAAGAACTGAGGTCAGTGATAACAATGAGAGAATATTGCAACGTTGCTTTTGTTTTGGATAGCGGAAGCCCAAGACCGATTTAAGTCAGATTAATTAACATAAAGAAACACCGAAACCTTTGAAGCCGACTGGCCATCCAATGAGTAACTGCACTATACCTGTGTTACGCCTGTATGTATATATTGTCAAACATTTCCAATTTGGTACATCGGCATCCTTTAAGGATTAAGTCATTGTCTGACCCTTAATGGAGTGGAACGGGAAAGCGGCGCTACTAGGAAAACACTTTTATAATTACCATTGTAGGGATTACTGTAACAATACAGTATTCTTTTCTGAAAGGATGGGGAAATATGCACTGTACAATTGATTGACACGAGGTCCCGACAAAGAAAGATCGAACCTAACGATTTCTATTAATCTGTAATAGAAATGCGTTAGCAGTCTGAAGCCAAGGTTATTTCTGTGTATTATGAACAAAAACCCTAAGCGGGACAGTTTTACCTGCATTTTTGTACATGGAAAAATTGAAAGAAAGCTCAAAATGTAACACATTCGGAAGTGCGTAAAACTTACTTGCGGACACCGTATAAAAACGGGATTTTACTCTAGTTTATGGAAAATTTTAATTTTCTTAAGACCAGCTCGAATTACACGGAACCTCGAAATACCGGGACTCGAATTACCGAGGCTCAACTGTATATATATATATAAATATCACAACAATTTTTTTTGAACGGCCGCTATCGTGTAAAGATATATATATATATAAATATCACAAAATTTTTTTTGGAACGGGCGGTGGTTTCGTACTTAGGGGAGCATGAAACGTAAGGATATGAAAGAATTTTTCGAAAATCATGACATGGTATCCATTGCAATAGGTAGATTTTTCTTCGAAATCTACCTAAAAATGTAATTGGACCTGAATTACAATTACCTGAGACACATTTTACTTAATTACAATTACAAATTACTTTTTCAAAAAGTAATCAGTAAAATTACAAATACAATTACTTTACAAAAAGGCCGTAGGCTACCTAAAATTCCTTTTTTGGGGGCACAAGGGCAGAAACTATCGGGCCATTCAGTGGTAAAGCTATGGTACTTTGGATACTACCAACTGTCAAATTATTAATGAAGAAACAAAAAACACAGCAATACCATTATTTCCAGACCCAATGAGTAACTTTTTTAATATTACCTCTAACCTGTGTGTTAGTTGCGTAAACAGTAATTATGACAATAGCCTCTAGCAGCATTTCTCAACCTATGGTCCACAGACCACTGGTGGTCTGTGAAGATGGTGCAGATGGGCCGCAGACATAATTAAAAAATATCATAAAGCAAGTGGAAAGTAAAGAAGTAAAAAGTTTTCACATAAAATGGACAGTTTTTAAAATCTTTGAAAATACAGATCCTATTGCAATACTTTTGCAGTTACGAACCCCTGATGCACTGACGTGTATGGTTCCCTCTTTCATTCAAAACCCTGAAAAGTAAGACTTTGTCGGAATTTGTTATTAGAGGTGCTCTCATAACAAGGGTTTTATTGTTGGAGGTGCCCGAGTGTCTGATACCAGTAAACCTTTGTTAAGCAGGTGCAGTTGCTATGGCTCGGTAATACTCTTTCAGAGTATGCTAATGTTTATGATCTTTCAAGTAATAAACTTATGAGATTTTAAGCCCGTTCTCACAAAAATTGTCATGTATGAATTTCCAGATACTCACATTTAGGTCAACCAATCAACTTAAATATTTTTAAATTTTGCGACAATGCGGTGTCTTCAATCTTAAATTTAACAACTATGCCTGCTTCTGGACTGGCAATCCAGGTTCCTCAGTAGGTCTTCAGACGTGCTAAGTTATATTTGTGGAAAGTGTGCAGTCGGTTAACTCCGGTTTTAATATTTTTCTAGAAGTATTTTAATAAAGGAAAAGTGGCTTAGAACAGGGACTTTGAAAAGAAGAGCAAGTAATGCAAGCAAAACTAATTCTAACTGTGAAACGAGTGTTGTTATGGCGAGTAAATGTGACTGCTATGAAAGTTGAAGCACAGCCATTCCATTGTTACGGTCCAGACATTTACACACTTTTGGAGTCCTCATACTCATTGTTAAGATAAATTTTCAGAAGGGTTAATAATATGTATGAAATGCCTTCAAATAGTACTTCACCCCTGATATATTTTTAATCCCATCTCAACGTTAATCATTCAAGAAATTTATAAAAAGTACCCTGTTACGGTTCAGACTCACACGGAAGGTTGCCCATGTCATTTTTGTAAAGACATGCAAAACTCTGTGAGTTGTTACAACTTTATGGTGAATCATATTTTTTTCCTTCTTTATAAATGTTCAAGGATAATTATGCAGTATTGATCAACCTCAAATTTTCAATAATTAACACACAGTAAATTTTCAAAATATGTTACGGTCCAGACACATGCTGTTACGGTTCAGACACTGTGTGAAATCACACAAGTGAGAATTACTTAACAAATTAAGAAAATAGAAAATTTACACATGATTTGCAAAATCTAGGAACCACGAACCCTTAACTTGTCAAAATAAGTAATTTAACATAAACTTATGCCCTTTCATAGGGTTTATAAAACTGTTGTCACAAAGAAATGGTGAATGCTTATTAGGATGGCTCATTATGTCTATTAAAATCAAATTATCCACTATTATGAGTGAAAGTAGGTAGTTTGACCACACAAACAATGACTGAAGCATGTACTACAAAGATGACCTTTTTCTTGAGACCATATCCATGCCGATATACTACTGGAATTCATATAGTTGATTCTGTAATCATCGGAAATAGTGCTAAGTAGGCCTACCTCAGCCTAGTATGTCTTTCAGCTTGACAAGGACAAAATCACAAAATTTAATTTACTCTGATGATTAAGGAAGGGTGATGATAAATTGTCATGTTGAAGCACCTGAACTTGTCTGACCAACTAGTAATTTACTTCTGGTTGGCATAACCTGAAAGTAATCAGCGCTCTGTAGCTTGGGACTACAAAGAATACCAGGCTACCTTTTCTCTGGTTTTGACTTCGCATGCTGGCACCCATAGTATTCTTACTGCTGACACTACTTTTTTTGCACATTATAAAACTGCTCAGGTGTATTCAAAGAATATTTTTGGCTCCTCGCTGGTATCCGAACATTATGCTTTGTCTTCTAATTCCATCTACTGCCACTTTCCCATATAGTGGTGCCTAAATATTCCATACAATATTTAGAGAAACTTGTTTCCAAAGAATTGGAGATTGTAAAAGGTAAAAAAAAAAAAAAAATTAATTTATTAATAGTGCTGCTGAACCATTAGAAAATATTTTTATATTAACTACGTTAGTAGGCCTACTTTAGCAAATTCTGCTTTCATTTCTCATATGATTGTCTTCAGGAATGTCCAGACAGCAAATTACAGCTGAAAAAATATTTTTATTGCATAACTATCAATCAGTGGAGGAGTTCCTGTCTGAACATTGAGTTTTTACGCATTTACATGAATAAGTAGACGAGCCAGGCAACAGCTGTGAACAGTGTTGCTTGTTGAAGGGCCCAATGAGCTGACTGAATTAATTCATCCTGTGCAATGAGTGAGTAATTCTCAGCAAAATGTATCTGTAATACATTATACAAGTTCATTCATTTCCACTTTAGTTTTGTTCCATTTCAAAATAGGATGACTGCCTATGCGTCTCTTAACGTTCGGTAATGGAGTTGATAATTAATTTTAAAACCAGTTCTTTCACTGTAACATTTTTTCCAAAATCCAGTTTATCACAGTCTGTCTTTTAAGCTCATCTTTAATCTGGAAATTGTTCAAATTAATGGGTGATTTAAAGCTTGGGTCAACACTGGGTATTTGTCCTCATTTTTGGTGTCTGGACCGTAACGCTCATTAAATGGAAATAAATTAATATGCAAAAATTTTAATAAGTGATATGAGTTACATAACCCTTCTTATTAGAAAATATTAAATATTACTATTGTACAAATGATGGTTAACATATAAAATAAACTTTTTCACTTTTTTTGTTACGGTTCAGACAAATGCATAGTACCTCGTAAATACGAGTAATAAAATTTATAATTAACTCTTGGTAGTAAATAATAATACTTCATAAGACTATTAATATACTGAACAACAACTTTTGGAGAGAAATAATCAGCTGATTCTCCAGGCTGTCAACAATAGGGATTAAATACGAACTGTTTCTTTTTCAAGAAATTGGTTGCTTTCGTTATGTTCAAATTTAACAATCAATAACAAAAAGTTACTTGCAGATCATAAAAAATGAGTACTGGCATTTAAAAATATAAGCTCTTAGCTTTCATTTGACATACAACATGTCTACCTTACTTAAAAATATAAATATGGTAAAACAGGCTCACTTTTCATGGAATGGCTGAGCAAGCAGTTCAAAGAAAAAGTACAATAGGAAATATATTTCGTATTTGGAATTAGGTTTTACTTGGTGTGGTGATGAAAGTGAACAGAAACCACAGTGCGTTTTGTGTTATGAAGTGTTGTCGAACAAGTATATGAAACCTGCAAAACTCCAACAACATTTAGAAACATGCATTGAGATGTAAAAAACAAACCAATTGAGTTTTTTCAGTGATGCTTAAAAACACTAAATTGTGGGAAAGAGAGAGTTTCAGCCAAGGGTTCAGTTAATAGTAAGGCACGGGAAGCATCCTACTTCTTAAGTTTATGCATAGCCAAAACAGGGAAACCTCATTCCATCAGAGAAAATATACTTCTTCTAGCTATAAAAGATGTTATAAAAACTATGTCTGGCCACAAATTTCTAAAGATATAGAGTTTATTCCTTTTTTCAAATGATACTGTTGGTCAGAGAATTAACGATATGGCAGGTAACGTAGAATCTCAGTTAATCGAAAGGGTTAAGCAGAGTCCTTATTATGCGTTACAAATTGACGAAACTACTGATGTCAGAAATGATGTGCAATTGATGTGCTACGTTAGATTTGCACATAGTGATGACAAACAGGATGATATTTTATTTTGTACATCTTTGCCAACCCAAACAACTGTAGAAGAAATATTTCATTCTCTTGATAGTTTTATATAAGAGAGAAAGGGATCCTGTGGGGAAAATATGTAGTTTTATGCTCAGATGTAGCTCGCCCCCTTACAGGTAGACATAGTAGGGTTGCTTCTGAAGTCAAGGAAGTAGCTCCCGATATGAAATGGGTGCATTGTTTCATACATAGGGAAGCATTGGCCTCCAAAGGAATGCCACCAGAATTTAAAACAGTGCTAGATAATGCTGTAAAGCCAGTAAATTTTATTAAGGCTCAACCCTTAAATAATAGGCTATTTTCCGTATTGTGCGATGAAATAGGCAGTGAATATACACACCTTTTGTTTCATTCTGATATTCGCTGGATTTCCAGGGGCAAAGTACTAAGAAGGATATTTCAATTAAGACGCGAAGTTTTATTATTTGTAAGTGAACATAATTTCGCATCACTCATGTTCATCACTTGTTCAACTAAAAACAAAATACAGAAACCGACTTAATGTATCTGCTGACCTTCGACTAAATTTGAGCCAGATATCCAGGAACTCTGCAAGAGGTGACGAGCTCAACCGTCTCATTAAAAGTGAGTAATAACATAATTCCTACTTATATTATCAAATTGTTAATAAATATTAAAGTCTGTTCTAAATGTAATCTTACTGTCAATAGTTTACTTCCAATTCAATAACTGTGTCTCCGTTGAATTAAAAAAAATGTATTTAGATTTATTTCGTTATAACGATCTATAATTAATACTCCCAATATTAAGAATATAGGCCTACATTCAGCCTACTTTTAAAAATGGTGTAATGTAAAATGTAAAAGTAGTTGCCCGTAATTTTTTTTTTTTTAGACATTTTAGAACCTCAGGTTCAAAAAGGTTGAGAAACACTGGCCTACAGCAAGCGAGAATGAGAAGCAAGTTTCAAAATATACTATTGAAAACATTTAACTGAAAACAATGGAAACGAATAGATGTTCATTTATTATTTATTTTCACATGATATACAATATTATGCATATTCCTTTAACATCAAATAATGAAGATATCCATAGTTATTTTAAAAGTGATATCTGATGTTACTGCATAATCGTGTTCTGTCCTGCGTGTGATGCTTTTTGTGCATTCATTTTAAAACAGAACCTGTGGAATTTGTTCACTAATAGATTAGATTAGAATTAGAAAAAAACGAATGTTGGGACTTCCGCTCTTCTCAGCGTTGTCGCATCGCCTCACGACGTTTTGCAACAGAAATGCTGGCTTGTCATTAGTCAATAAATGTTGAATGTCCCGTTTCTGCATTAAGCGCTTAGTTTCGCAGCAAAAACTAAAGTGTAAAAAAGAACAGTCATGACATCCATGAGGCAAAGCCTGTAAAGCGAGATCTGTCTTTGCTTCATCACTGCTGCAGCGATGCTGCAACAACTGTAAAACACTTTATGTTCGCTTTAAAAAGAAAACACCAAGTTCACCCCCGCTACATTGACCGCCAACGAGTAGAAGAAAGCAACGTAGCCAAATTCTCAATTAGATACATTTTGATTACTAAAATGTAACGATTACAATTTTATTTCCAGAAGTAAATTACAAGTAAAAATTACATTTAAAAAAGTAACGATTCCAAGTAAATTTGCCCAAAAAAGGAATCATTACTAATCTGATTACTTTTGCTCAATTACTTCCCACCACTGTGTAAGGATACTGAAGTAATAATTTCACGAGCTATTTCATTTTCAGTACACCAAAGGTAAGTAACAATTTCATTAGCAATTTCAGTATAATCTACTCGGAAATACAGTACCTAATATAAGCTTACCTTTATTAAAATTACTTACTGGAACACAAATCAATAGTGGGTGTAGCCTTTTACTTTCTCGCATGTACGTAGTATAGAGAAAGTATTGTGATCGTGACAAAAAATCGAAATCGAGATAACACTGGGAAAGCATGTTTCACGATGCCTAAAAACAAAAAAAAAGTGTTTTTGGAATGACGTCTGTCCGTCCGTCTGTGGACAAGCACAGCGGATAAACGGTCCAACGTATTTATTTCATTTTTTAAATCAAGGACTTTTTCGAAATTTTATCGAACCGCCCAGAATTTGGATTTTATAACTGAAATATTATGGGGACTTTTCATGAAAACTTTTTAAAAATTCTGTTTTTTGAAAAATTGGCTCTAACGATTTTAATAAAAATTTTAAATTTTAAACTCTTATATATGACTAAAGAAATGACTATATCTGTTTCTCTGCAAAAATTACTTAGGGGGTACTTTACTCGTATCCATTTTCAATTTTTCTAGATTATCTCCATTACAGTAGGCGATACATGAAAACCTACCACAGTAAAGTTGTAGAGAAAATTAAAGAGAACATTTTTTGTTAAATACATTTCTTTATACAATAAATAGGTACCAAGATAAAAACGAAATAACATGACTCAAATGCGAATTTTAGAACATACACTTTGATTAAAATATGAATATTCTTTTGTTGCCCATAGTAACAAGAATACTATAATCTAGATATTGTTGTGACATATAGTCAGTTCACCACAATCGTAAAGAACACACCAAAATCAGTTAGAGCGAGGTGGTATAGGGTAATACAGAAAAGGTCCTGGGGTTCAAATCAAACCTCGTGGCCACCCAAATTTACCAGTAGGCTCTTTGTAATAACTCATTAGTGCAGCATTTGTTTCTATTGTTCGGCTATATCTCAATGTATTTTGCATTTTTGAGTTTGAGATTGAGGAAACCATGCAAACCCCAAGTTTTATTATTATTATTATTTCACGGTAAAAGCACTGAATATAAAGATCGACCCTGATGCTTTCCGTTCTAGATACTTATTAGTTTTCTGAAAATGCAATAAATAAAATGTAATTGTCCCTATAATTTACTCTTTTCTGTGCTAGCCTTTAACACGTATATTCGAGAAAGTTTGTGCAACATATTTTTGCACCATTTATTTAACATTGTTGAAACATAAATCAAAACTTTATTATATCTCAAAAGATATAATAATTTTAATAAGAGACCAAATAAAGTTGGTTTCACTACTCTGAAATAGAAAATTCAAAACATTTACCGGTATCAACTTTAAAAGACCATAAATTAATGGAACTTTTATACAGTGAAGCAATATACAGGGTCTTTATTATAAGTTGAGACCGGGCGACGGAAGGTGCGCGCAGCCGGGCTGACCTTGATGCAACATCGGCACGTGCAGTTATTGTTAAAGTGTCAACATGGTGAGACCCATTTCGCTGCAGCATCGTATTTTTGTGTGTAAACATTATTTTAAGTACGAGTCTGCTGGACGTGTACGTGATGAAGATAAGGTTTATCGAAGGTTTATCGAACAAATCCTCACATATTGGAGGAGCTGAAAGAAAACATTACGAATGAAATTAGGGGCATTACAGTGGAAGAACTCACTCGCGTCAGCCAGAATGTGATTTCCAGATACAATGCCTGTATAACACAGGAAGGACGACACTTCCAACATATGTTATAAGGTAAGATATGTAATACTTTATATAGCCTACACTTTAAGCAGGGAAGCCGCGCGCGTCACCGGCGGCTAATGCAGACTCCGTAGCGGAGAGTGAAAACACCGGTCGCCCGGTCTCAACTTATAATAAAGACCCTGCACTATGCTAATTAAATGAGATGGTGGACATTTAAACATTTTAGACTTCACTTTTACTTATGTTTTTTGCAGAACATACGTTTTATGGGCTTTGCCCTCATTTTCAACTGCTAGTTAACTGTAAAATCCTTGATTGGAGAATAATGATGAACCCTCTGGTGTAGATTTTAGATTTTATGAACCTCGTAAACAAGTTTTCTTCTTGCGGTATTTTAAAATTCATTAGCCTATTTTGAACCTTTTTACATAAATCTTTTCCGAAACTTTAAGATCTTTAAGTTTATTCACTAACTTCAATAATTTGGCCTCCTTATATACGTTATGATTATTATTCCAACAATAAGTTACCACTGCTGACATATAGATATACAGACATAAGATTGAAGGAGCACATGAGAAACATTAGGTATTATCAAATAGAAAAATTAGCAATGGCAGCTGTTCCAACACATGGTATTTACACTTCGATCAGACAAATATGAAATGAGACGATACTAATGTACCTTATGGTGGCATGTGGATATATCAAGATCACTCACAAGACCAATCATGCCTTCTTATTGATCTACACTGCCATATTTTACGAATCAAACTTCCAGCCCCAGAGGAAGTCATTACTCTCATCAGTCAAATTTCAATCACAAGCTTGAGACACTATATAAGAAAGATGGCATTTGTTATTTTCAGTACTTATCCCGCCCCTCAGTTCAGATAATGTGAAGTTTGTGGGTCTCTACTGTATGGCTCTCAATGATACATAGGCTAAGTAGAAAAATTATGCTATTCTTACCTCATCAGATTTACTACTCCTATAATATTCCAGAGATAAGCTGATTGCTTCATCGGGAGTGTAAATGTGACAGTCTTCTGTGACTTCACCGGCATCACTGCGGCTTGTTGGTTCTGTTTCTGGATGCTTGGCATAGAACTCTTTACGACACCGCATTTCATCTAAAATACATATAACAATTTTGCTATAGTAGATGCAATAAAGATTTGATTTCTTGACAGATTTTTAATAAGACTGAATTTACTACAAGTAAGAATCAGCTTGAAAAATGTTATGTCATAACCAGGATTTGAACACGGATCTCCAGCTTAACGCGCTGATGCTCTACCATTGAGCTACCATGACAACATGCCAGTACAACATCAAATTCCTCAACTGATTCAGAATACAAGGCAGACCACGGGAGGTTTCTCCGTTGAGAACACACATCCAATGGTGTCCTACATTTGTAGGTACTTTGAAGCCTCCACTGAATTTACTAGTTCATTTACACAATAGGCAACAGCATCATATGTATTTTATTTTCACTTTAAGTTCAAAGGAGATGTAAACACACTCTAATGTACCACTCTGTCGAGCATGTGACAATACCACATGGAGATTTACCCGCCGCGGAAAGAAACAGAATGAGGATTTGGTATATTCCAAATTATTTTTTGACATGCACAATTGTTGAAAAATGCTGTAGATATTTTGCAAAGATCAATACATCTGCACAAAATTAGGCTTAATATTAGTAATTAAGAAAGGCATAGACAGTTAACAAGAAGATAATAAGGAGTATAAAAAATTACTCTCATTTTGCAATGTTGGCTGCTCTCTTCAGAGGCATTTTCTTTTTTAATGTTGTTCACTATTCATTAATTTCTGTTTGTAACCGCCCCAACCCTATCAGAGCTGTAGCTTACATGTAATTTTTGACAAAATTGTTGTCTTATTCTAGCACACGACTTTCTTGTCCTCACGTAAGTGTTGTATAGCCAATATAAATAAATGAAATCACATTCAGCAGGTCATACTCATTTCTTGGGAGGAGGCTGTGGCATGTACATTCCATGATGGCATGCTTGAGCATGTGCACAGCCGTCGTAAATGCCTACTATTTACATTCTGTTATAACGGTTTAACTAGTTCACTGTTATTATGCGTCAGGTAAATCTGACCAAATTAATTTTCTTTCAAAAACAGATCTGCTTCAGAAACATGTTTTTAAATTTCTCTGCACGAAAATAGCTACAAAAAGATACAGTTTGAACCGAACTATTTTATTAAGAGCAAGAGTGTGCATACTAAGCAGCAAGTTACAATTCGTTCACCAGCCAATGAGGCACTCCCTTGTCACATGGCTTTGTTTACAACTACTTTAAACCTAAAGTGTAATTAGTATATAAATTAATTGGTATTAATAATCTTGTACAGAGCTTGTATCAGTAGAGACTTACTAATGACTGCTCACTATTAGCAAGTATTGGTAATAACTGATAGCCTATACAAGGGTCGTCCAGAAGGTAAAGAATGATTGCTCATCATGCTTAGTGCCAGTCCCCCACCAACATGATCGCATGCATGCTAGTTAGCTCGTAACCCCACCTCAGCGTGAGTCGAGTTTCGTTGCTGTGAGATCATGCCTGTCAGTTCTACAACGTATCCAAATGGCGGTGCCAATTGAAAATCCCGCTAAATGTGAAGTGAATAACGTGATTTGTTTTTTGAATGCACAAAATGTTTGGCAAATCAAAATTTATAGGGAAATAATGAAAGAGAATTATGGAACACAGAACTGAAAGAGATGGAAGATAATTTTAAAAACAGTAATTTTAGAGCAGCTTTTAAAGAAGTTAATTTTATAAAGAAAGGTTTTGTCCCTAGAACGGACATGATCAGGAATGCACATGGAATTATTAGTGGGGAAAAAGGAGATTTTAACGGCATGGAGAGAGTATTTTATGGAACTGTTGAATAAAGAAGATGGGGATGGTGATAACGATAATAACCACTAGGGGCAGAAGAAGAGGAAATGGAACCCCCAGATAGCACAGATGTGTCAATGGCAATAGATGCACTTAAAAACAACAAAGCACCTGGGGTTGATAACATACCAGCTGAACTGATAAAAAAAGGAGGGAATGTGGTAGAAACAGTAATATATAAGCTAATAAACAGGATTTGGCAAGAAGAACAAATGCCCAAAAAGTGGAAAATTGGGCTGATATGCCCAATTCATAAGAAGGGTGACAAATTAAAATGCCAGAACTACAGAGGCATAACATTACTTAGCACTGTATATAAGGTCTTCACGTACATACTCAGAAAGAAACTAGAGGAACACTACGAAGCTACCATTGGGGAATATCAAGGAGGTTTCCGATCTGGAAGATCAGCAATAGATCAGTTATTTGTGGTCAAAGGGATGGCAGAGAAATTCAGAGAATATGGCCTCGACCTACACCACCTGTTCATAGATTTTAGAACAGCGTACGATAGTATAAATAGACGTATGCTCTATAGAATATTGGCTGAACAAGGAACCCATCCTAAAATTATACGATTAGTCACTATGACTATGTCAGAAACCACAGGCCAGGTGAAGATCTTTGGTGATTTGACAGACCCTTTTCCAATTAATACAGGCTTAAAACAAGGAGATGGGCTTGCACCAATTCTCTTTAATATGGTTCTACACTGGGTAGTACAAAAGACTAAAGCCGACCTCCAAAATACCCTCCTATACAAAAGCATTCAGATCGTGGGTTATGCAGATGACCTGAACATTATGGGCAGGTCAAGAATAGCAATAGAAGATAGCTACAAAGAACTGGAACAAGCTGCAGCCAGAATTGGATTGCAGGTTAATAGGGAGAAAACTAAATACATGGTACAAACAAGAGGCAGGAAAGAAGGCGCACAGCAGCCCAATAGAGGGCTAAACTCTTTTGAAGAAGTAGACAAATTTAAATACTTGGGTGGAGTGATAACAAGAGACAAAGATGAGACAATAGAGATACAAGGCAGGATTACGGCAGCTAACAAAACATATTTTGCTCTTATAGGTATTATGAAGTCCCACCATGTACATAAAAAAACCAAAATAAAGATATATCAAACCATTATTAGAAGTATATTAACATACGGATGTGAAACTTGGATTATGACTAAGGAAACAGAGTTGAGGCTAGGAGTGTTCGAAAGGAAGGTGTTAAGAAGGATTTATGGAGCTATACTGGAAGACCAGGTCTGGAGAATCCGATACAACAATGAACTTTATGAGAAATATGGTAATCTGGATCTGGTTACATACATCAAGCTGAGGAGGCTAGAATGGGCCGGACATGTATACAGGATGGAGGAGCATAGAATACCGAGAAGGGTTATGGAAGGAAGATTATATGGAGTAAGACCAGTAGGAAGACCCAAGGACAGATGGGTAGATGCAGTAACAGCGGATGCTAGGAAATTCATTGGTACAGTGGCATGGAGAAGAAGGTCTATGGACAGGGAAGGGTGGAGGAAGAAGATAAAGGAGGCTAAGGCCCGACTTTGGGCTGTGACATCAGTGTGATTGATTGAATGAAAGCGTATGGTGACAATGTAATAAACGAGTCTTCAGTAAGGAAATGGTGCTTAATGTTTAATCAAGGAAGAACCAGTGTGCACGACAAAGACCAGAGTGGGAGGCCATCACTCATTACGGATGAGTTGAAAGCAAATGCTGATTCAAGAATTTCACTTTGGACACCTTACATGAATTTTTACCACAAATTTAAAAATCTCTACTACATGAAATAGTGACAGAGCACCTTGCCTACAAAAAAATGTGTGCTCTGTGGGTCCCAAAGATGTTGACTGAAGTTCACAAGGTGCAACGGATGGGAGCAGCCCTTGAATTTTTTACTCAATATCACAATAATGGTGATCCATTTCTCGACCACATTGTAACGGGGGATGAAATGTGGGTTTCATACAAAACACCAGAATCCAAGGGACAGTCTATGAAGTGGCACCATGCACCTTCAAAACCCAAAAAAGAAAAACCCCTTCGCCACACAAGAAAATTGATGGCAACAGATTTTTGGGACCAAAACGGTTTAAACTATGTAAAGTTAAGAAAGAAGCGCAGAGGCCTATTGTGCAACTCTTCAATGACTATGATGCACTATTCAAAACAAAAGATATGGAAAGTTATCTGAAAAGGTGTTTTTGATTCACAACAATGCTCGAACTCATTCGGCTGCTCAAACATAAGCACAACTTTGTTTGAAGCAGGAAATTTTTGGACATCCTCCTTACTGTCCTCACCTGGCATCCAGTGATTTTCACTTATTTCCGAAACTAAAGGACTCAACGCGGCAGCGACATCCTAGCTCAGGTCTTTGGCGGTAGAAGAGTAAAGCAACACTGTTTCTTCAACGGGGAGCTTTTTAGAAATGTAAAAGGGTTTTATAACCCAGATTTTTCAGTAATTACCTGACTGAGTTTGTCAAACACGAATTTGGTGATACTATGAGTTTTTGTGTCGGCCGCGGTGGTCTAGAGGTAGCGTGCCCGCCTCTAGATCCGCAGGGCGCGGGATCAAACCCGGCCGCGGTCGATGGATTTTTCAGGACGTAAAAATCCTGGGCACGGAGTCCTCCGGGAGGGACTTTAAGCTGGGGGTCCCGTGTCGTAGATTTACAGCACGTAAAAGAACTCCAAGCCTAAATTAGAGCCTCTGGACAAAATTTCTCGGCCCTTTCACATCCAAGAAATACTTACTTTCCAGAGGGGGGTTGCGAGGCGATGGGCTTACCACCTGTCCTTCTACCCTCTCTCAGAAAATAAGCATATCAAAATTAGTATAGGTAATGAAACCTCCGCTTGGAGGCCCCTTCGCCCCACCTGGGGTTCATAGGGTTACAGATACAGATACAGATACAGATGAGTTTTCGTATATATAGTGTTGTTGAAAAACCATCTATTACAGAACGTGAATGTTGGTTTAAAAATCATGGACGATCAGCCTCAAGATGCTCAATTGGCCTGCTTAATTGCAGAAGCAGCTTGGTAAGGCCTCTCTCTTAATCATAACCACGCAGTGTTACTTCACATTCATAACCCTTGTATTGCTTCTTTAAAGCCTTTTCACACTGGGTCACTTGTGACGGTCACCAGCGAAGAAGCATTGGTTTAAATGGGAGCGTTCATACCAGGATACAAGTGACGGTCACCGCATTTTCGGATTACCAACAATGCAAGTTGTACAATCAAGCTCAGCAAAACTAGTTACCTATCCAGCCATGAGTTTAGATTTGGTTAATACTGAAGATTTTATAAGTGAAGTTGAATGTCGACCTGCCATTTGGGATGTCGAAAGCGATGCCAAATTGTTTTATCGGGTAGCTACTATTGGCAATACTAGCAGTGACTGTCACAAGTGATCCACATGTGTTCCCTGCAAAAACTGGCGACAGTCACAAGTGACTCAGTGTGAAAGGGCCCTTAATCTATTCGACAAATTGGTTATTCTATTAGCGAACAAAGAAAGGAATTCGGTGATGAGATCTAGGAATGAAATAAGCACTTTTAATGACAGTTTTGATTTAAATATGCTATTTTAATTCAAAATCATAAAATAAGCAAGCAATATGATTTTTTTCTCAGAATAAGCAAAATAAGCGCTATCAAATCTAGTTAAAGTTGTTATTCAAGGAGCATCTTAAATTTCAAACTTATTAAATTCAAAATTGTGAATACTCCAAACTTTTCGAATGATCCCTTCCCATCATCTGTACATATTTTTTTTCTTTCTTTCTTTCTTTCTTCTTTTTTTTTCTCTTCTTCTTTCTTCTGGCCCCTTCAGTTTCAAGCTTTCCAAGTTCAACTGTATGCATTCTGCATGGAAATCTGGGCTCTAGTCAATACAGTGGAACCTCGTTAACACGTTTTTCTAGGGACCAAAAAAAAACAGACGTCTTAAACGGGAAAATGTACTAGTACTGAAAATTTTTTTTAAATCATAGGGAATATGTAGATATTTTCTAAGTTGCTCAGAACCATCCAAAAGTGCATCCTAATGGCTCAGAAATACCCTCAGTGACACACAGGAGCTTCTATGCCAAGCCATTAGTTACGAGAGATTTATATTATGTAAACAAGTACATAGGTCTAACAATTTGATTTGAAAAAATTAAACAAAACTTTCAAAAATTAAAGGAATGTATGGGAGCCATATTTAATGAAAAACCAGACGAAATACACAAAAAAGCATCTACTTTATTCTAAAACAACACACATGAAACAAGTTGGACTCCACATCTATTAACAAACATAAAATATTCTAATTGTGCAAAATTTCACACGTGCCAAAGTGTTCAATAAACAGTCATCTTCACAGCCACAAATTGCTAATGAAATACGATCCAATACCCACATGAGAAGCACGATCTGCTTTTTTGGCGAACATTTCTTGAAACATTCTAATATTTTCTTCTCCACACCACACGAACCATAAGAAATTTAAAATATATTTCACTACCTGGACATCACAACAAAATTATCACGATAAAAAATGGCAGCTGAACAGCTGACGCTACAAAATCCGCACCAAATCAAAACGACCAATAAGAAGCGAACTCCTATGGTTCAAAATGGCTGACGATTGGTCCCATAGAGCAAAGGTTGAGACTTGGATACCAGAGAGTACAAGAATTCTGACATAGAGATTACACGATCAGATGCGCAAACAATGCTTGTGTTTGGCAAAGTGTGGTTGGCGTGCCAAATACGAATGTACTAAGCGTTAAACGAAAACGTGTTATGAAACATTTAAACACGTAGTTATTAAGATCAGGACCAGGACTTCCAAAAAACGACGTACTATGCTGGGAAACGTAGTAATGAGGAACGTGCTAACAAGGTTCCATTGTACATTATACTGCTAAATATGTTAAACTAGAAGATAGGTCAAGCCTCGTTTACTATTGTTATTATTATTATCCATCATTTAGGGCAGGTTGCTTATTCTCATTATATTTACATCTGAATCCTTTGCAGGATGAAATAGGATATCTATATGTACAGTATGTTGATCCAATGTCAATAGAGTATCGGTAAGAAAAGCAAGAATAGATCTTCAAGAACAAATAATCTCCCTGAAATTAAGTATCCCCTTTAATCGAGACACAACTTAAAAGAATACTCCCTTAACAATGCATAACATCCTCTCACATATACCTTAAATTAATACAAAACAAACCACTATTGGATATTATCACCACCAGATCTCCTTTTAGCCTAGCTCTACTGCTTGACACATGGAGCATCACAGGATAGAATAACATCGCTTTTTGTTGTGTGAATATAGAGTTTGTAACTTCTTGTGTTCAACACTTGCAAGACCATTGGTTCTTGAATAAAATATATCCCAGGAGAAAATAATGAACCATAACAATGTGTAATTTCAGTAACATACTGAAGAAGTTCACTTCATTAGTTATAAAAACAGTCCCAGGATGATCCACTTCAAAGAAAAAACCTATATTTTAATAACCTAGAAAAGGTATTTGGAGTACATTCCTAGTACATGAAAATATCTGTGTGTACTTACTTTGAAATAAACCAGGCACCAATTTATAGACAATGTCTTGAAGCGTTTGGTCAGACCGTATATTCTGAAGTGGTCTCGTCTTATGCACTTGAACATCACAGATTGGACAATATTTGTTGGTCTCAAGGTAGCGTACTATGCAAGCCTTGCAAACTGAAACAATTTAGAATAATTAAATCAGGAGTATTTCATAATACATATTCCATACAGAAAGCAAAATAACATAAAGAAACCATCAACACGAGATCGTAGAAGAACATTTTAATTATTGTTTTATCTGGCTCTCTCCTTTTTGACAGAGTTGAGAGAAGAAGTTAACACTAATTGAAAAGTAACTTAAGTAAGTTAGGAAATTATTGGAATTGGTAAAACCGGGAAAAATTAAATAATTTATTTCTCCTTTCTTCTCTTGCTTTTCCTCCTCCTTCCTCTGTTTCTCTCACCCTACCTACCTATTTGGGACCTATTCCTAACAGTAAATTTTGGATTGACCAGTATACGAACCCGGGACCACTAGCATCATAACTACCAGCCTTAACCATTATGCCATGAGTGATTGCTGAGCGGTGAAGGGAAAATTCATCTATTTAAGATTAGAGAGCTTTAATACCGGTACATAAGAAATAGCTGTTTTGGTGCAAGGGTCATTTAATATAATTTTTAAATATTAAGTTGGCTCTGAAAATAGCCGTTTTGGTGCAAGGGTTATTATAATAATCATGAAATATTACGACATACCATATTATGTTGGCTTTGAAAATAGCCGTTTTGGTGCAAGGGTGATTATACTTTAATTACAATATCGCATAGCGCTGCATAACAAGCGAGCAGCTTGAAGGCCGGCTAGGGGAAGGTAGGAGAAGCGGGCCGTCGCCACGACAACGTGCAGTGGAGAGTGGAGTGAAAGCCAGGGTGCCGGCAAGTTGGAACTTTGCGCCCTAGCGGGGACCCCTTTCCACTCGCCAGGCCGCTTCCCCATCTGGCTGCTTCCTGCGTGCCGCCTGCCCCGCTTCCCTGCAGCGCATGCCATCATGCCTGTAGCCGCTGCTCAACGCTGGTAATTCATAATTGCAATTGACGTGTCACCTAATATTTCACAATAAAAAAAAGACCCTTGCACCTCCACATAATATTTCACAATTATAAAAATGACCCTTGCAACAAAATAGGCTATTTCATGATAAAAAAAAATTACCCTTGCACCATACATAACATTTCACAATTATAAAAAACACCGTATTATAACATAAAATATGGCTTAATTGATGCAGGAAAATTCCCTTGCACCAACACTACTCTTTTCATAACTAACAAAATATCTCAGAATTATAAAAACCGATTCTTGCATTAAAACTCATGAAATCCTCCCCTATCATAACTCAAATATACGAAAGCTTCCTTCGGTGCTCAACATTCACTCGTAGTGTAATGGTTAAGACTCCTAGCTATAATGCTAGGGGTCCCGAGTGCAAATCCCGGTTGATCCAAAATTTACTATTAGGAATAGGTGTAGGTAGGGTGAAGAGGAGGTGAGAGGAAGAAAGGAAGAAGATGGGAAAGGAAGAGATGAAGAGAATAAAGAAGAAATAGTTTTGGAAAAATGGTACATTACAACACCCCGAGTCCCCCACTCCTACTCTTAATCCCTCCCCTAGTGGCGGCAATTGAACTACTAGCAGCGACAGTAGCGCCATCTCTTATGCAACTGATGAAACAGAAAAAAGAATTTATTTCTCTTTAATTCTCTTCTTCTCTTCCTTTCCCGTCTCCGTCCTCTTTTCCTCTCACCCATCCTACCTACCTATTTGAGACCTATTCCTACTAGTAACTTTGGGTTCGATCGGGACTTGAACTCGGGACCCCTAGCATTATAGCCATTACGCCACGAGTGAATGTTGAGGACTGACGGAAGGGCAGAAGCTTTGGTAGTTAGGTATAGGTCTAGTTTAGGTACATAAACGCATAAAATTCGAACCACTTTTTCGATTTTTTTAAAAAACCACTCAAATCGTTCAGGAACTTCTACGGAATCTTTTGACACCTCACACGACTTTGTAATTGCCACAAAAGCTTAAAAAAACAGTAATTAAAGTCGCAATTTTCCCCATATAAAAGCATAGGAATCTCTAGCACGGCTATTCGATGATTAAACCCACATCTGTCTGGGGAACAGTACCAACCTGACAGCTAAAAACACACTGCTGTTACACAAATTAGAATGGAAGCTTCCGTTCTGTACAATTTTCGGTCGGGATAAGCGATAAGAGCATTCACAATGCTCAGTTATAATAAGTAATAAGTTAAGAGCGCTGGGGTTACACAAATTCGAACGGAAACTTAATTTTATATGATACATGTTGTAGATAAACCATTTCGAGGTATTGTATGTAATAACTCACATTTGCTTCGTTCCTTATTGAAGTGGAATAGCTAAACTTTCCGAATATTAAATAGTGATCAGTTAACATTAAGCTGTCCGCTGCCTGGGGTAAGTCGGTAGAACGCCTGCCTTCCACTCAGGCGGTCCGGGTTCAATTCAGCAGTGAAAAAAACCCTTTCCCGGTTTCGGGACAAGGTGTTTGTGTTAAGCGGTGTTTAATTACTGCTTTACTACATGTTTGAATGAAGAACTAACAGAGAAACGTTTCTCTTACTCAATAAATTCTTTGTTAACATTATTATTATTATTATTATTATTATTATTATTATTATTATTATTAACATTATTATTATTATTATAATTATCAACATTATTATTATTATTATTAAACTATACTCCGTGGCGCTAAATCCCTGAAGGGACAAGGCCAACCACCGGACCACCGTATCTACCGTAGGCAGATAGCAGGATATATGGAGGAAAAATTTTGTTCCGACTTGAGATAAATGTTTTCCCTATAAATCGACCCCTCTGAACACGAATAAGGCAAAAATAATAACTAGTTCCTTCCGCACTTGAGAAAATACACATTTTCCATTGACCATTAATAACACACATCTTTCGCAGAAAAAGAAGGACCGTTTCAAAACAAAAATTCATTGCATGGAGGGGAAATTTTTTCCGACCTTAGTTACATATGTTATCTATAATTGGACCCTTCCGAACACGAATATAACAATAATATTAACCAGTTCCTTCCGTACTCCGAGAAAACTTCGATTTCCCATTATGATCACACAGTTTACGCAGAAAAAGTAGGACCGTTTCAAACAAAAATTTATTACATGGAGGAAACATTTTTTCCCGACATGAGTTGCATGAGTTATCAATAATTCGACCTTTCTGAACACGAATATAGCAATAATATTAACTAGTTCCTTCCGCACTTCGAGAAAATAATGATTTTCCATTTGTGTCACACAGTTTACTTAGAAAAAGTAGGTCCGTTTGAAACAAAAATTCATTACGTGAAGGGAAAACATTTTTCCGACCTTAGTTACATGTATTATCTATAATTGGACCCTTCTGAACACGAATATAACAATAATATTAACCAGTTCCTTCCGTACTCCGAGAAAATTTTGATTTCCCATTATGATCACACAGTTTACGCAGAAAAAGTAGGACCGCTTCAAACAAAAATTTATTACATGGAGGAAACAATTTTTCCTGACATGAGTTGGATGTATTATCAATAATTCAACCTTTCTGAACACCAATATAACAATATTAATAAATAGTTCATTCCGCACTTCAAGAAAATGGCGATTTTCCATTGATATCACACAGTTAACGCAGAAAGAGTATGGACGATATAAATAAAAAAATTATTACATGGAGGAAACATTTTTTCCCGACATGAGTTGCATGTCGTCGCTTAAGAAACAATACCGCGTAACTAACAAAACACAAATTTTACAGGAGAAGCAAAAAACTGTTTATTTTTGCTATTAGGCGTCGTACAATGTTTACATTTTCAGGATAATAAACAAAACGTATTTCTAATTATATGTTGGCAACATTGAGTCGAATTTCAGTTTTTTGGCACCGTGGCGCTAGTTACGCGGTATTGAACTCTTAATTATTTTACGAAAATGTCAGTTACGCGGAATTAAATATTTTTATTTCAGAATAAAAGAAGCATTTTTTAAGAAAAAAATATTTTATTTGAGTGTAGTATAGTAGGCCTACTATAATTGTTGACCAAATTATTTTTCTTTATATATTTTATATTGAAATAATCGTGCTCTAATATAAATAAATCAAGTATACATGGTACAAATACAGTTTCCTGATACAGTTTTTGTATTGAAGTTACAATTTGGAGATAAAGAATTTTATCATACTACTGATGGCAAAATAATAATATAACAGTGTGGGCTTTCGCGGCCGACTACATCATGATTGCTCAGATTTCCCGGGCTTGTAGGCCGTGGTCCAGGACCAAGGCCTACAAGCCCGGGAAATCTGAGCAAGCAAAATAATAACATACTGGAAAGCCAGAAGCCTAATGAAAATTGTTCAATAGCCTGAGCAATAGATTAAATAAATAAACAATAACAATTTTGATGCTATGATTTACAAATGAGGAATGTTGTCATAGAATAGATGGAAATCATGAGGAAATAATTTCTTTAGTTGCTGTAAGTGATCCCACTTAGACTTCTTGATCTTCAGCCTCTCCATGTAGAGCCTGGAGAATTCTCCTTCCTTGAGAGCCTTAGGCCGCTTAGGCAACTCCTGAAAATCTTCAGTGTAGTCCAGATTACAATGTATGGTACCCTTAGGTTCATATTTTATTACTCTTGAATAAAATGCCGTAGGGTCATTTGGTTTCCGTTCAGGACGAATGGAATAATAAATCCAGGGCTTACTGACACTGCAGTCTATGAAGAATGTGTGATCACTGATCACGATAAGTAGCCTTGTTTGGAAATGACTTTATTCTTTCTTCTCTTGTCACAGTTGGATATTGACTAGGGAGGAATATTTCTTTAGATTTTGGCCTGCATTCTGTGACACTGATCACTGAATCACACTTCATTTGGATGTGACCATTTTCCAAAAACTTCTGGAAAACAGTAATGTTTGTTTTCATTGTGAATTTCAGCAAAGCTTTCGACAATACTGCGTTCCTATTTTGATATGTGCAGCCGTTGGAATATAAAATGATGGGCACATTACTTTCTTCAATGTGTCACAAGTGGAAAATGTTGATGCCACTTGCTCAGCTTCACTTTCATCGAACCCGTAGCAGATTACATCATGATTAGCCAATTCATACATTGTAATATTATGGACTGCCAATTTAGTTTTGTAATATATTGCACTGGCTTGCAAAAAGGGAGCTACCTTTACAGCCTGCGAGTCCATCGTAAAAACTCTACGTGCCTGATTCG
Organism: Ectobius pallidus; assembly: GCA_964059195.1. Classification (NCBI taxonomy): domain Eukaryota; kingdom Metazoa; phylum Arthropoda; class Insecta; order Blattodea; family Ectobiidae; genus Ectobius; species Ectobius pallidus. The sequence goes on along the minus strand of CAXKWD010000004.1, from coordinate 70,484,377 downwards.
TCCGCTGCCTTATCTTTTGTATTCCCCTCCCGATCCTTTCCTTCTTGATAATCATACTCATTTAAATTGCCGGTTGGATATCCAACACATAAGTCGCAGTCGTCCTTTTTGGGCCTATATTCGTCCTATATTCATGTCTGATAAAATATCATCAAGTGTGTGTCTACTTATTGTCCCCTTGTTCATTTCTTTAAACTTTTTCTTTGTATAGGTGATACAGTTGGCTTATAGAATTTATTCCTGGCTCCAGTTAGAGTTAGTAGACATTTTCGTAAAGTAATGCGATGACAATTTCGGGAAGTTTTCTAGAAATTCCCTAACAAATGTCTTATTTAGTCCCCAAAAAATTCACTTTCATCTGTTCCTCACTTTCTGTATGATTTCCCGAAGAAGTCCCTGAAAAATGATGCTCATAACCTAGGTCTGTCATCTACGTTATAGACGGAAGAATAGGGGATGTGTGTGCAAAAGAAAAAAGCAATAATAATATAACAATAATAATAATAATAATAATAATAATAATAATAAAAATAATAATAATAATAATAATAATAATAATAAATTTAATTCAAAATACGTTAAGTTTTCTTTTGTCATTATTGCTTTAAAATTATTATTTTTCCTTTTATATCAGTCAAACCACTCACAGAAGGTCCTTCAAAAATATTTTCTTCAATCATAGGTAGGGTCTCTGCCTTGCTTCCCTCAGGTACACATAGAGATTAATCTGCGATGAATATATAAAAATGCTAATAGCATAATCGTGGATAGTAATAGATCTAATTTTAAATTAAAACAGGCCTTGTAATACAAAAGTATGAACTATAGATACAGGTTTTAATATTTTTTCATATGAATCGCAAGTTATATCTCATATTACAATTTCCGGTAGCTGTCCTTGTTTTAAAGTCCCGGTATTGTCGGCATATTATTAGGGCGTACTAAAATAAATTACAAAACACACTGTCTTCAGATATCGATATGTTCGATTCCCCTTCCTCACCTTCATTTACACAAATTGTCTTATTTATGCTTTCTTCTGGTGCACCAACCGGTGAAGATATCCCCGGCAGTTTCTTCTACTAATGAAATACTTTATTTTGAAATATAGCGTTTAAAAAATATACCAATGTTAATTAATATTCATGACTTTTTGAGCCAGAAGATTCTCGAGAAAACTATTTTGAATAAAAATGTGTGACATCAGTTATTCGAACACTAATATTGTACTCATATAGGGTACTTACTTCGTTTTATCCTGGTAGAATTTTTAAAATTACTGAATATACCTAGGTAAATCCTAATTTTGCAATTATTTCTTCTTCAGTAAATAATCCATCTACAACTTCTTCAAGCAGATCCACGTCATGTACAGAACTGTACCTGTGTGTTCGGCACGATTTCAGGCAATCTGTTTCAATACAAGATATAATTTTTTTTAAATAATTTTTTGGTGTTAATTACAAGAGAATATGTAAAATCGATTCATACAAAACATCTTAAATAGCACTTACCATGTAATGTACCTTCTATCGTCAGAATAGATCTTAACTCATACTATGAAATATATCTTCTCTCATCTTGATGTAAAAGTAAACTGACAGCAGCCTAATAATGTTTAATCCACAGGTGCAGAAACGGAAATGGGTGAGCCCAAATAAAAATCCGAGGGTTATATGTCACCTTATGTTGCATTAGTAAACTAAGTTGAACCGTGCGTCGTATACGACAGATAGGCGGTATTACATAAAGTTTTCAATGAAATCAGATACGCGGTGTTGTACACTGGTTCAGTTACGCGGTATTTCTGAATTTTCTATGTTGCTTCAGATACGCGGTATTGTGTATGCCTCTTTTTCAAGGTCATGACACAAAATTTCATCTTGAAAGATATTTCATCATAAGCGCGCTATTTCAGTGATGCCAACAGTATAAAAATGTCATTTTCACCAAAAGTGTCAGTTACGCGGTATTGTTTCTTAAGCGACGATGTGTTATCTATAATTCGACCTTTCTGAACACGAATATAACAATAATATTACCCAGTTCCTTCCGCACTTCGAGAAAATACCGATTTTCCATTAGTGTCACACAGTTAACGCAGAGAGAGTATGGACGATTTAAATAAAAATTCATTACATGGAGGAAACATTTTTTTCCCGACATGAGTTACATGTGTTTTCAATAATTCGACCCTTCTGAACACGAATATAACAATAATAATAAATAGTTCATTCCGCACTTCAAGAAAATACCGATTTTCCATTGATATCACACAGTTAACGCAGAAAGAGTATGGACGATATAAATAAAAATTTATAACATGGAGGAAACATTTTTTCCCGACATGAGTTACATGTGTTATCTATAATTCGACCTTTCTAAACACGAATATAACAATAATATTAACCAGTTCCTTCCGCACTTCGAGAAATTACCGATTTTCCATTAGTGACACACAGTTAACGCAGAGAGAGTGTGGACGATTTAAATGAAAATTCATTACATGGAGGAAACATTTTTTCCCGACATGAGTTACATGTGTTATCAATAATTCGACCCTTCTGAACACGAATATAACAATAATAATAAATAGTTCAGTCCGCACTTCAAGAAAATATCGATTTTCCATTGATATCACACAGTTAACGCAGAAAGAGTATGGACGATATAAATAAAAATTTATAACATGGAGGAAACAATTTTTCCCGACATGAGTTACATGTGTTATCTATAATTCGACCTTTCTGAACACGAATATAACAATAATATTAACCAGTTCCTTCCGCACTTCGAGAAAATACCGATTTTCCATTAGTGTCACACAGTTAACCCAGAGAGAGTACGGACGATTTAAATAAAAATTCATTACATGGAGGAAACATTTTTTTCCCCGACATGTGTTACATGTGTTTTCAATAATTCGACCCTTCTGAACACGAATATAACAATAATAATAACCAGTTCTTTCCGCACTTCGAGAAAATTCCGATTTTCCATTAGTGTCACCAGTTAACGCAGAGAGAGTATGGACGATTTAAATAAAAATTCATTACATGGAGGGAACACTTCTTCCCGACATGAGTTACATGTGTTATCAATAATTCGACCCTTCTGAACACGAATATAACCATAATCATAACCAGTTCCTTCCGCACTTCGAGAAAATACTGATTTTCCATTAGTGTAACACAGTTAACGCAAGGAGAGTATGCACGATTTAGATAAAAATTAATTATATGGAGGGAACATTTTTTTCCCGACATGAGTTACATGTGTTATCAATAATTCGACCCTTCTGAACACGAATATAACCATAATCATAACCAGTTCCTTCCGCACTTCGAGAAAATACTGATTTTCCATTAGTGTCACAGAGTTTACGCGTAAACTAATGGAAAGTCGGTATTTTCTCGAAGTGCGGAAGGACTGGTTATGATTATTGTTATATTCGTGTTGAGAAGGGTCGAATTATAGATAACACATGTAACTCAAGACGGTATAAAAATTTTCCTCCATGTAAAGAATTTTTATTTATATCGTCCATACTCTTTCTGCGTTAACTGTGTGATATCAATGGAAAATCGGCATTTTCTTGAAGTGCGGAATGAAGTATTTATTAATATTGTTATATTCGTGTTCAGAAAGGTCGAATTATTGATAACACATGCAACTCATGTCGGGGAAAAAATGTTTCCTCCATGTAACAAATTTTTGTTTGAAACGGTCCTACTTTTTCTGCGTAAACCGTGTGACCATAATGGGAAATCGAAATTTTCTCAGAGTACGGAAGGAACTGGTTAATATTATTGTTATATTCGTGTTCAGAAGGGTCCAATTATAGATAACACATGTAACTAAGGTCGGAAAAAAGTTTTCCCTTCACGTAATGAATTTTTGTTTCAAACGGACCTACTTTTTCTGAGTAAACTGTGTGACACTAATGGAAAATCGGAATTTTCTCGAAGTGCGGAAAGAACTGGTTATTATTATTATTGTTATATTCGTGTTCAGAAGGGTCGAGTTATTGATAACACATGTAACTCATGTCGGGAAAAAATTTTCCCTCCATGTAATGAATTTTTATTTAAATCGTCCATACTCTTTCTGCGTTAACTGTGTTACACTAATGGAAAATCGGAATTTTCTCGAAGTGCGGAAAGAACTGGTTATTATTATTATTGTTATATTCGTGTTCAGAAGGGTCGAGTTATTGATAACACATGTAACTCATGTCGGGAAAAAATTTTCCCTCCATGTAATGAATTTTTATTTAAATCGTCCATACTCTTTCTGCGTTAACTGTGTTACACTAATGGAAAATCGGAATTTTCTCGAAGTGCGGAAAGAACTGGTTATTATTATTATTGTTATATTCGTGTTCAGAAGGGTCGAGTTACTGATAACACATGTAACTCATGTCGGGAAAAAATTTTCCCTCCATGTAATGAATTTTTATTTAAATCGTCCATACTCTTTCTGTGTTAACCTGTGTGACACTAATGGAAAATCGGAATTTCCTCGAAGTTCGGAAAGAACTGGTTATGATTATGGTTATATTCGGGTTCAGAAGGGTCGAATTATTGATAACACATGTAACTCATGTCGGGAAAAAGTGTTCCCTCCATATAATTAATTTTTATCTAAATCGTCCATACTCTCTCTGCGTAAACTCTGTGACACTAATGGAAAATCGGAATTTTCTCGAAGTGCGGAAAGAACTGGTTATTATTATTGTTATATTCGTGTTCAGAAGGGTCGAATTATTGAAAACACATGTAACACATGTCGGGAAAAAATTTTTCCTCCATGTTGATAAGGTCACGATCCTGGTAACCAAATAAACACCATGATCATGACATGCTTAAACATTATTCAAATTAAATTACATTACTGAAAAACAATAGTCAGATTAAAAATATTACATGGCTGAAATATTATATTAAAAGGTTACAAGTATAAAATATCTTAAAGTTAATAGTAGCTGAGAATGGAAATAAAACTTAAACTTTAAAATACTAAATGTCTCAGACAGAATTCCATGTATTTTGCAAGCAAAATCCACTTTCTGTATTCATTCACCACAGGGAACTAGAGACAGCTTTTGTTACTAGAAGCAGAGCCCTATTGAACTAAAAAAGTATGAAAGAGTGTAATACGCACTGAATAGCTGAGTTCCACGAAAGATTACGGGAAAACTAACTCTGTATAGCTGTAAGCAGAATTGGCTAGCAATACGGAGAAGTGTAGAAAAACCTAAGTGCAAGTAGCTTCACTGTGTAGCGTCAGACGCGTGGAACTCAATAGCCAATGAAAAACAATCTGACAACTGAAAATGCTCTAAAATGTACTAACATAAGTTTTGATTTGTTGTGTGAAAAGGTGGGGATATATGACAGAACGACGGGAGGATAGAATGAGGCCGATACGGTGTGATCACTTCTTCCTAGAGAGTCATAGGCTCTAGGAGTATATTTTATTATTCCTCGCTAGTCGTCATAGACTGCGGGAATATTTGATATCTTCGTCGGGACCACACGATTAGCGTGAGGTCCATATTTTATCAATTATATTTATATAGGGAAGCAGAGGGCTTCTCCTATATTTCTCTAATATTCAGCGATCTTGGACTGATCCAGGTCACTGCAAGTATTATTTTAAATAACTTCATTGACTACGTAGGAACTTGCGGTAAGGCTCCACTATAGCCTATACCACCTGTAGAATCAGTGATACACATGTAAGTACCTGTGGACGACGGATTATAGACAAGGAACTTTATCCTGCAATATTTAGAGGACGAGAACGTCACATATAAACATTACGCTCCGAGGTTAGATCATTCTACCCCCCCTGAAATTCACACTACAGTTGCATTATTATTTTATAACTTCAAAGTGATTGCAAAAGATAATTAACTTTGCTCTTACCAGATAACTTGGGAGTTTAATTGACTTTATTAATTATTAAGAACTAGAAATAATTCCCCACACCCACCGAACCTGAGATGAGAAGATAACCTGGTGTACGCCGATGAGAGCCGAGGCCTGTTCCAGATTTATTACCTAAGGTAGGAGCAGATAAAAAGTGGGAGTACCTTATAGAGAGGGTGACTTGCTTCATAGTGGTTAGCCCAATCTTAGGGGCTTAAGACCCGCTTCAATGTAATGAATTTTTATTTAAATCGTCCATACTCTCTCTGCGTTAACTGTGTGACACTAATGGAAAATCGGAATTTCTTCAAAGTCCGTAAGGACTGGTTATGATTATGGTTATATTCGTGTTCAGAAGGGTCGAATTATTGATAACACATGGAACTCATGTTGGGAAAAAAATTTTCCTCTACGTAATGAATTTTTATTTAAATAGATCCTACCTTTTTTGCGTAAAATCTGCGACACTAATGGAAAATTGGAATTTTCTCGAAGTGCGGAAGAATCTGGTTATTATTATTGTTATATTCGTGTTCAGAAGTGTCAAATTATAGATATTACATGTAACTCATGTTGGAATAAAAATTTCCTCTATGTAATGAATATTTATTTAAATAGATCCTACCTTTTTTGCGTAAACTCTGTGACACTAATGGAAAATTGGAATTTTCTCGAAGTGCGGAAGAATCTGGTTATTATTATTATTGTTATATTCGTGTTCAGAAGTGTCGAATTATAGATATTACATGTAACTCATGTTGGAAAAAACATTTCCTCTATGTAATGAATTTTTATTTAAATAGTTCCTAATTTTTCTGCGAAAAATGTGTGATATTAATGGAAAATCGTAATTTTCTCGAAGTGGGGAAGGAAGTGGTTATTATTATATTTATATTCGTGTTCAGAATGATCTAATTGTAGATAACACATGTAACTCATGTCGGGAAAAACATTTTCCTCCATGTGATGAATTTTTGTTTGCTACGCTCCTAATTTTTCTGCAAAAAAATGTGTGATATCAATGGAAAATAGTAATTTTCTCAAAGTGTGGAAGGAACTGTTTATTATTATTGTTATATTCGTGTTCAGAAGGGTCGAATTATAGGTAACATATGTAAATCAAGTCGGTACAAAATTTTTCCTCTATATAATACATTTTTCTTTGAATTGTTCCCCCTTTTTCTGTCAGTGGAACGTGCTCTTGCGCTAGTTTTATTATTAAACGTTTAACAGAATGTCCCTATGCCAATTTAAACCGTCACCTGTGAGCAGAACGGGTTATTTAATCGTCACCTGTGAATAGAACGGGCTTTTGCGCTATTTTTAATATTAAAACATTAACTACATATCCCTATGCCAATTTAAACTGTCACCCGTGAGCAGAACGGGGTAGGGATTACCACTACTCACGTCACCTGTGAGTAGAACGGACTTTTGCGCTATTTTTAATATTAAACCTTTAACTGTTTAGTCGCGGTCGTGGATTCTGAATTTAACACATTCGAATTTGGCGGTGAAGATGAAAAACATTGCTTACTTGACTCACAGCCCTCTAAGTAGAAACCGTCTTTACCGACCGCACATTCAGACTGCCAGCATGAAGTCAATATGACTTGGGGGGGGGGGCATATGGCCCCGTCAATTAAGGGATTACCCCCCGTTCCAGACCTCCCTACCCCAGAAAAATCCGAGGAGGTACCAGGAATCGAACCTGGGCCGACGGGTTGTAGTCAGGGACGCTAACCACAAGACCACGCCGGCGGTCGAATAATAATAATAATAATATTTAATTCATCCATCCAATTATTAATTAATCCATATATCCATTTTTAAATAAAACCAATTAAATTAATAAACCATCCATAGTCTATTCATTCATTCACTCATTCATTCATCCACCCCATTCTTCCAGCCAATCATCTGGACCTTAATTAATTAATTCTTCTGTTCATCCATGATTTAATTAATTCATCCATCTATTAATTATTTCATTCATTCACCCATCCATCCACTTATGCATCCATTAATTAATTCATTCGTCCATCAGTGAATTAATTCATCCATCCATTAATTAATTAATTATTCAATCAATCCAACCATCCATTAGTTCATTCATTTATGGATCGATGAATTAATGGAGGGATGGTTGAATGGATAGTTGGGGGAATGAATGAATGAATTAATTAATTCATGGATGGGTGGATGAATGGATAGATGGGTGAATGATGGATTAATTAAAGAATGAATGGGTGGATAATTGATGGATTGATACATGGATAGATGGAAAATTGGTTGGTTGAATGGATTGCTAGATTGATTAATGGAGCGATGAGTGCATGAATGAATGAATGATGGATGGATTGATTGATTATAGGACGAATAAATGGGTGATGGATGGATTGATATATGATTGAATTGACTGCTGGATGATTGGATGAATTAATGGATGAATGGTGGATTGATTGATAGATGGGGGGAAACACTAGACCATTCTACACCTTTTCAACCTCAATTTCGGAAAATGTAATTTCAATTTCGGAAATACGAGGGCTATGAAGAGGGTATAGTAAAGTTGGTACCACGCTAGGACAAATGACTCAATCGGAGCGAGATTATGTAGAGAAGTAGCTAGAAGGTGTACCTAAGAGTTCCAAATAAAACAGTTTTGATTTTCACTGTGGTTTTCATTTTATGCCCCATCGAATGTTTTAAAAAATAGCCCTCGTATTTCCGAAATTGAAGTTACTTTTTCCGAAATTGAGATTACTTTTTCCGAAATTGAAATTACCTTTTCCGAATTTGAAATTACTTTTTCCGAAATTGAAATTACTTTTTCCGAAATTGAGGTTGAAATGGTGTAGTTATGACGAAACAACAGGAACACATATTTGAACAAGACATGGGATAGAAAGGCACATGTGTGATCATCAGGATCCTGAGCCTCATCTCATGAAAAAAGAAATGTGTATAGATACTGAACAGGGATACTCCAGGATGGCATGAAATAAATTTCAAACCAGCACTATTACATAAACCCGAATTCATTTTCTGATTATTCAGACAAGGGGCCTAAATTCCAGCATACACTATTATTATGCCATTAAAATTAATCAAAACGTTAATACTGACACAAAAGAGAAAACACATTCACATTTGGTGTGTGTGTGTAACAAATCTTTACCGGAAGCATTACTTTTTTATTTATTATTACGCTCGTTTGAATGTCAAGGCATCCCCTTCTAGTGGATATAGATCAGGGGCGGATCCAGAGAGCCAATTGGGGGGGGGGGGGAACAGAAGAGAGAGGGAAGTTTTTACTCATAAAAATTAATTATTCCTAGTACACAATTGAAATCAAAATTAACATTTTGGCATTTTATTACAAAAAAAAGTCACTATATATCTAACTTTGTTAGAATATGTAACTATATTTCCCTTATGTAACTCTTGTATATAATGTACCTCTTGTATATTTTTAAGTTATTTTGAAAGTTAATTTATAAGTTATGTGTAAGTTATTTGTAATTTGCAATTTATGTACAATAATGCATGTCATTTTATATATAGCCCTTTAAGATGAGCTTTGCTCGTTGGGGTTTACTTACAATAAACTGATATACATTTGTGGCTTAAAAAATTTAAATACAAAAATAAATAAAATAAAAAGCTTTCAACACAAATCTCAAAATGTATTATGCCTTGAAATAGAGTATGCAATTATCCTTCGTTTATAAATCTGAATTGTTAAATATGTGGTAGCAAATTATCAATGATTTTATATTAAGGGGGTAAGGGTAGTCTAATGTATAGTCCGCACGTGAAAACAACATGTTTCTCTCCTGTATTTAAGTCAGCATCTGTTCTTTGAGATCGCTCTTTCGAGAGAATGCCTTTGTACAGATTGTACAGGAAAACGGTTTCTCTCCAGAATGGATAATTATATGCTGTTTGAGACGGTCTCTTAATTACACGATCGTTAATGTTTGAATCTCAATGATGAAAATAAATAATTTTTTATAACGTTAAACTGCCTTCACAAGATTGTCAATAGAAAAAAAGCATTAGTTGTAAGGCGGAGTATTTTCTGAATAGGCTGCACGTACACATGCAAAGGTTTCAACTCATTTTTCCGAACTTTGTGTGATTAGTTTAAAATAAAAAGTGTGAAAACTGCATACTTTTTCTATACAAATTATGTCATTGGTCCTATTTTGAAAAATCATATTTTTTCGAAAAAAAAACTCATTTTGAAAATAAAATAATTTCTGAAGAAGTAACAAATTGCCAGAAAAGACACGTTTTAACTACATTATTTATATCGCGACTATTATATGTACGGAAGATGAAGTATATATCTTTAAATACGTAGAAAATAATTTTCTAAAGGAACCCATTTTAATATAATGTATGTAACGACAAAGAATCATCCAGCGAACATTACTCATGCATTTTCAGTAAATCAGAACTAAATCCCACTCCACGGAACATGTATCAGTGTTTAATTTAGGAAGTTGGTAATGTGCGCATCAACAGGGCCGTTACAGAAAGCATTATGGCCGATTAAAGTTTCTTACGGCCAAAATTTTGCCGTAATTTGCCTTTATTTTCATTTATGGGACTGTCCATTGTTAGTATCAGGACACTTTGGTTGAAATTTAAACTTCAAAATTTGAAGTACAGTGTGATATTTGACTTACAGAAAACAATTTTGCTGTATACATCTTGAACACCACTCTTAGTTTCTATTCCCAGTATCTTATTTGGGATTGATGGCAAAAAAATACTGTTTATTGTTCATTTTTGTTTTGTTAGTATACGGACGAGGAAATAAGGTTAAAAAATTTGAAAGAATTATTGTAAAAGTTCCTCCTAATTTACTGCATGTATTCAAATTTTGCTTAAAGCAGTTGAATCATACACTATTCAAGACTCAGTTGGTATATTTTGTTTTATGGATTTTTAATTTTAATACTTTGTAATACTAGTAATTGTAACTGCATGTGCGTTAGTATCCGGACAGTTAGTATCAGGACAAAATGTCTTTCAAATGGATGAGCATATTACAGTCAAATTATAATTGTAAATAATGTCATTATTAAGTGCCAGTATGGTACTTTATGAGATTGTGTGTGGGGGACGGAAAAATGTCTGTCCGTCTGTCTGCTGTCTGTCTGTCTGTCCATGTGTCTGTACGCACCATAATTCAAATACGCTTTATCGGATTTTCATGAAACTTGGTATATGCATTTATAATGTCCATGAGAAGAACCCTATTGATATTGAACGAAATCGGTTCACCGGTACCGGCGTCAAACCCAATTTAGTGTGTTTATTTAAAAGCGCCATAACTCAAATCCGCTTTATCGGATTTTCATGAAACTTGGTATACACATTTATAATGTCCATGGGAAGACGTCTGTTGATATTGGACCAAATCCATTGGCCGGTACCGGAATAATGCCCAATTTAGTGCATTGTTATGGTATTATATAACAAAAGCCCCATAACTCAAATGTGCTTTATCGGATTTTCATGAAACTTGGTATAAATATTTATAACGTCTATGGCAAGAAGCCTATTAATTTTGGACCTAATCGGTTGACTGGTACCAGAGTAACAACTAATTAAGGGTCACATGTTTTTTAATTCTTGTCTAACGGTATAATTTGACAGTTAACACTATTCCTTCACATACGCTTATCAAACAACACGGTCAAACTGACAGAGTTGGCCTAATGGTAACATCTTGGACTCGTATTCTGGAGGTCCCCGGATCAAATCCCGGAACCGGTCAATTTGACATGGATATATATATATTTTTTTTTTTATGTGAGTGCGCGATTGTCAAGGTATCACAAATCTGTAGTTCTGCTGACGCTGGTCGATTTTAATCTGATTAGAAAAAATTATTTTCTGCATATGATAATTGCAATTATAATTGATTCAACATTAACATACTGGCACTTTGTCATATCAGTTTACCTGATTTTATTATTATATAAAATTAATTTTTTTAAATAGAACATAAGTTGTATTAAATTACATTGAGGCCAACGTTACGAAGTTACAGAATACATGTTTACAATGCAATTATATTGTTATTCAGGAAAGGAGCACACTGCTTGTCTTGAATATGAAGCTAAGACAGGAACTCCTTCTATCACAGTGAGAATAGATTTATATGAAATTGTATCAAAGTCATATTTTGACTTTTATTGAGCGGTAGGCTATTCTAAACTTTTAAGCAAGTTTATATATATATATATATATATATATATATATATATATATATATATATATATATATATATATATATATATATATATATATATATGCCACTTTTTCTAGAACTTCATGGCATTGCTCTTTCAGTTCTTTTATAGGCTTTACCAGCAGCAGATGGTGAAAGCTTTATCTGCTTGCTTTTTAGTAGCACGGCTTAGTCTTTTTCTTTCTGCCTCCTTTCCTTAATGTTGCTTCTAGTGCTGTTATTTTTTTTCAGTTTTTTCACCCTGTATAATTCTTTATTATGTTCTTTCTCTCCAATTTAAATTTTTCATCAGTCTTGTGACTTTCCATAAATAACTTCTGCCTTTCACAATTTGTTTTGCCCATGTTGTTGAAAAAAGCATACGTACAGCTTATAATTTCAAGGAAATAAAATATTTTTGGCTTGTAAATATATTCAGAAGTATATCTGTTTGTTGACAGATATGTGCCTACAGTTTTCTCTCTTGAAATTATATGAATATATTGATAATATGCACACTAAAGCAGTCCAACAGTGTGCACTTTAAAGTTTCTATCCAGAAGTCGTTAGTATCAGGACATAATACAAAACATTATAAAAAAAATTCTAGATGATTTTTTTAAAATGTGTCTACTGATATCTATTACCTGGGTCATAAACTAGCAGTTCCTAGCATCTTGTACACATAGCCTCAGCGAAAACATTATAACACAACTTTTTTGTATTTTCTGTTAGTATCAGGACAGCAAATACTTGTCATTTTTCAAAGTGGGGTTTTCTGCATTTTGAAAAATCTTATGCTGAAATAAATGTTATTAAACATACCTTAAAAACACAGAGAAACATTCAGCAAATGTTTTTGTCCCATGTCTTGGTAGTTTAATTAAAATATAATTTTTTTTAGTATACAAATTTTGTCAAGTACTTGCTGCAAAATTCAAATGTAAGTTTGGGCTTCAAAAACATGGAGAAATACCCAAAATAACATATTTTAAAATTGAGTTATCAAAAATAGTGTATTATAGCTTTCTTTTGGTGTACCAATCAACACTGTATTATTACTTTCAATTTTTGGAGAATGTGGACCTCTTCTCATGGACAGACCCTTATAAAGTACTTATGAACCCGTGTGAGGTGTCAAAAAATTCTGTGAAAGTTCCTGAATGATTTGAGTGATTTTTTTAAAAAAATCGAAAAAGTGGTTCGAATTTTATGCGTTTATGTACCTAAACTAGACCTATACTGAAGCTTTCATATATTTGAGTTATGATAGGGGGATTTCATGAGTTTTAACGCAAGAATCAGTTTTTATAATTTTGATAGGCTATTTTGTTAGTTATGAAAAGAGTAGTGTTGGTACAAGGGAATTTTCCCGCATCAATTAAGCCATATTTTATGTTATAATATGGTGTTTTTTATAATTGTGAAATGTTATGTATGGTGCAAGGGTAATTTTTTTTATCATGAAATAGCCTATTTTGTTGCAATGGTCATTTTTATAATTGTGAAATATTATGTGGAGGTGCAAGGGTCTCTTTTTATTGTGAAATATTAGGTGACATGTCCATTGCAATTATGCATTACCAGCGTTGAGCTTGAGCAGCGGCTATCGGCATGGCGGCATGTGCTGTGGGGAAGGCGGGAAGTGGCCAGGCGAATGGAAAGGGGATCAGCTTGTGTCGCAAAGTACCATCTTGCCATTGTTTTTTCTGTTTCATCAGTTGCGTAAGAGATGGTGCTACCGTCGCTGCTAGTAGTTCAAATGCTGCCACTAGGGGAGGGAGTTAGAGAGTTGGAGTGAGGGACTCGCATGGGGCATAAAGTTCCATTTTGCCATTATTATTATCATTAGTAATTGATATTCATATCAACATTTTGCATCTGACATCCTATCTTTATTCCTAACCTAACTTTAGAATTTATGGCCAGAGACCTCCCAAACAGGATAGCCTACAGAATTACTAAAATGTCTTTTCAGATCACAGTAGTGTTAGTACGTCTTTAGAAGAAATGGCAAATTGACATATCCCTTAGTGGTAGCCTATTGATAATAGGTGAGAGAAACTTATAACTTCTCTTACATGAGTGTAAACATTCAATGATGGTTGTAGCGTCCACGTAGTAGCCTCCACATAAGACACACATGAGATGTGGATTAAGGTCTGCGATCTTGAGTCTCGATTTAGGCATCTTGCTTGATAGCTCTAACATTTGCCCATATAAGCTAGAATCAAAACAAAATAAGTTAGACATAACAGATTTCGCACTCAGAAATGTTTGCGTTATTTCACAATAACTTCAAAGGTATATTCAAGAGAGGACAGTTAGTCTTCAATTGTGTCAAATCCTTAAACCGAGTAAACAGTAACAACAGCTGTGGTGTTTACCTTTTCGAATCAAGACGTCAATTGTAAGCATGCATATAAAATGACCATCATTATGTTCCATGATTCAATCCACACATATTTCTACACATATACATACTGTGTACTTAACATTATCCTATAAAAACTAACAAAATGCTGTTTTAGGAGAAAAAATCTGACGCGTTAGAAAATACGCCAGCCATATTGGAATGCAAAGCCTATTTTGTGCTTTCGATGACCCCTATTACAGCAGGTGATCTTTATACGTTCTAATTGTCAGGTCTTAGAGTCAACCAGATTTTATTTCAATCTTTCACTGTAAACGTCTCTTACCTTCAAATGAGCTACTTAAAGCTCAAATTTTTTTGTTTATCCCATTTAGCCAACTGGCCCTAAAAGCCACGAGCCCGTTTTTCCCTTAACCACAGAGGTCGAACCAAACAGTAACACAACCTCGATTTCTGTTTGGAGGGAGTCACGTGATCCCGCCAAACGTCAGTTGGCATGTAGTTTACAAGTTACACTTTTCTGGCATTATTTTGTACAGTATCACTCATCTCAGACGTTCAAAAACCAAATCAGTAGGACTTTTGCCAAATAAATAATATACACTACAGTACTTTCCCCACTACACTCCATACGCATCAACGCAGAACTATATTTTTCTTTACATCCGTTAGGTGGCGTTCCATTATACTGTTTTTTTTATTATTCCAAAAATTACGTCATACGACAGAGTTCTATCGATATCGATATCGATTGTAATAGCAAAAAAAAAAAAAGTAAAAACAAAAATAACAACAAAAAGTTAAAGTGTCAGTGTGCAAAGAGAAGTTTATGAAGACATAATTACATGACTTCTTAAATATGAATCCTGTAGTTTATTTTAAATTACTGCATTTACGTGTTTAGTAAAATATACCGTGTCCACAATGTTGTCCTTCATCAGTACACTTTGTAGGCAAAACAAATACTTTCTTGTAGGGTTATGTTTGGGAATCATAACAAGTCTTATTGTTGCTCCAATTTTACAAAACGACTGTTACTTTAATGAGTTTAGACAGAAAGCACAAAGTGATCATCTATCTCATAGCCGCTCCCTTAGTAGTGATTCTGATACAGTGGGTGATGAATATGAACCAAGGATTAACCTAGCTGGAAAACCCAAAAAAGCACAAAAGACACCAAATCTACTAAATCGCCCTCGATATTACTCAACAGAATTAGGAATTCGTGAAAAACTATTTGTTGGTGTTTTATCATCTCAGCATGACGTTTCTACAAGAGGAATTGCTCTGAACAAAACCATAGCACATCTTGTAGACAAAGTCATGTTCTTCATTGATGCTCCTGGATCAAAGAAATTAAACATTTCTATGCCTGGTGGTATTGTAGGTTTCACTGATACACGCCAAATTCTGAAGCCATTTCACATGCTGAAATACATAACAGACAATTATCTGGATGAATTTGACTTTTTCTTTCTCGTTAAAGATACTACGTATATCAAGGCACGAATGCTATATGAGAAAGTACAAGGAATCAGTGTCAGCGAAGAGGTTCATGCTGGAAGTGGGAAGAAAGATGATCATACATCATTTTGTTCTCTAGGTATAATGACAGCTTATTTGAACGAATGAACTTTATTGAGTGCTAAACCACATTACAAAAGGTCCCCACTGGTTCTGACCCAGGCACTATTCCAAACACCACCTAAAAAATATGCAGACGTTCTACATGGATTGGTTTACAAACTTTCCTCCCCAGTGTTTTTCAGCTGGTTTGAATTGCTCATTAAGTTCTTAACTGATTCAAACATATGTAGGCTACACATCCTTTTCTAACATTTCTTACATTTATATAGTATTCAGATCTATCTGAGTATGCTGATCGTATTGCATACACTCAAGTAAACAGGGATTCAATATGATCTAAGTTCACTGCAGTATCAATATGGCATTGAAGGATTTTGAATTGTGCTCAGTTTAGAAACAATAAGTTAGTTACCGTAACTTTGAAAGAATACAACATAATTCAGTGCCCCCCGCCACTGCCCCCCCCTGGAAATTTTGACACATAAATCTAATCTAAATTACTAACTTATAAGCAACTAATGTGAAGTGAGGCTTAAGCTTCCACATGCTGTAGTTAGCGTTATTTGGACAAAACAAGTCGTAATAGCTGACTACCGGTATTTTAGATAAATGAGTAGGAATTACTAATTTTTAATGTAAGTTTATAATCTAAAAATTTTAAAAGTATGTTTGTGTAACTAAAATTTTTTATTTTGTTCAATTCATATAAGTTACTTGACAAAGCCTTGTAAACCTTTTACATTTTGCTAACTAACTCTGTGGTGCTAACATCCCAGGGACCGCTGCATCATCTACCATAGGCAGAGGGCAGGATTGGGGGCATGTGGTCAGCATGCCAACACCCACGGCTGTTAATGGTGGTTTCCATGACCGGAGCTGCTACTTCTCTATCAAGTAGCTCCTTAATTTGAATCAAGAGGCTGAGTGCACCCCTACCAGACCTCCCTACCTCAGAAAAATCCGAGGTGGTACCGGGGATCGAACCCGGGCTGACAGATCTGTAGTCAGCGACGCTAACCACAAGACCATGCTGGTGGTCTTACATTTTGCTAATAAATCTAATAAATCTTTCCATTTGGAATCAGTTCTAGCCAACTATTTTATTGTAATGAAGGTGAGGCAAAGGAAGAGCAATAATAGTAATAGTGACATTACTGGTACAGGTAGGGGAAAAAAAAGCGAACCGACTAAAATATCTAAGTTGCCGATATGAGCCACTGGGCATGCCTAGTGGCATTCACAGGATAGCATGGAATGTTTTGAAATTTGTTCTAGTGTCGACTGTTGACTTATCCCATTTCGAAACCCATTAGAAAATAAGCTAGTAAAATTCATTTTCTGGGAATAATCCGTTAATTAAGTAGCCTAGTTAAATAATGCGGCAATTGAAAAGTAGTGGGAAAACAGTGTGCATGAAGGAAACAAAAAATGTCCAAAAGGATTCAAACCAAGAACGTGTTACTTACCAGTCAAACGCGCTGTCATTGTGCTATGGAATCACTTAACAACCAACGTTCCTTGAGAGTCTGTTATGAAACAAGTGATTGACAAGAAGACTACAGCCGATAAATTGAATTGAGAAATAATTTCACGTAATTTCCATTGCTTGTGAAAACAAACGTTTCCGTTACATCTCTTACATTTATTTACATATCATGTATGTCCAACCACACAGTCTAAAGAATATGTATGGACACTGGTGTGACCAAGGCTCTGAAACAAGAGTTGGTCCGCTTTTTTTCCCCCCTACCTGTACAACTGAACAGTGGAGTTGAAGCAATGCTTTTTTTTATCAGAATTCTTCCCTAGCAATGATGGATTCTTAATTAATAATCTGATTTCTAATGGTTCTTTTTATATTATTTAATGGTAAACTTCGAATTGTTTACAGATGCAGGCTTGCTGCTTAGTAACTCAGTTGTTCGAAAGATGACATCATCACTTGATTGGTGTGTAAAAAATGCATTTTCTGATTCTGATGACGATAATTTGGGGCGATGTGTACTTCATGCCACAGCAATTCCATGCCAGGATTCAGTGCAGGTACTGATTTAAAATCCCAGATAGTATCATTGTACATGCACATTTATGTTGGAAATACAGAGCCTTCATTAGAGCACCTAACTTCAAGCGCAGAGATTTCTCATGAAAATTATAACTTTGCAATAACCACATACCACAAGTAGACTGTTTTGTGTCACTACATGGCCATGTAAATAAAACCAGGCTTCGTCCATTAAAAAATTAAATGTAGGTCATCAGAGCAATAATTAAAATTATCCAAATCCCATTTGTAGAAATTAACTTGACTCACATTATTGTGTGGTTGCAATTCCTGAACAACAGTTATCTTATAATTTTAAATTATAATCTTATAATTTTAAAAGCTTAGTGGCTTTCCAAACTGATGGTTGTGAAATTTCTGATTCTTACACAAACTTTCTCAGAGATTTCTTTGGACTTCGTTTAAACTTTTGTCTGTTGTAGAGTTTTTTCTATGTCAGAACATGGAGAAGTACTCTCAATTTCTTATCAAGAACAGATCCCATTTTCTTAAATCTATTCATGATTATGAATTGTTTCTCTGTGAAGCACATGAACAGTAGGAAATCTGCATTTAAACAGCAGTATAACTTCTACAAGAATCCATTGTCACATGAGAATCATACATGAACATTATGTGCTCTAAAGTATATGGACGCTTTGGCATTATAACAGCATTAACACATAATAACACAGAAACACATGGTCTCACAATTTATCAACTTCTGTACAGCATAAAGACTGCACACAGTGCACATAGAGAAGCAGGAAAGTGGAGGGAGAAAGACCCTGATGAAATGTCCACAGCCGCCTAGGGGAGGCATTTAAGAATATCATTTTTATGAGAAGATTAGGTACTATACTTCTAACATAATTGTGTTGACTGATCAGGTGGTAGTATAAGCCTTTGCCGGCTTCTCAACACTGTGACCTTTATAGATCTATTGTAAATTGATCAGGTGGTATTATGACTCTTTGATACTCCAGAATAATTTACGTGTGCATGTTGTTACCAATAAATTCAGAATTATTATTTAATTATTTTTTCAGGGGCAAACGTTATCAAGTTATGTTTTCGAGAAAAGCTTCAACATAGAAGATGACATGGAGAACCTCATCAAGGATCACAAATTTGATTCTGCAGTGACAGTCTATTCAGTATATGAACCTAATATATTTTTTCAACTCCATGCTTACTTTTGCAAGGTAATATAAACAATTCACTTTGGAGGTATTTTGAAAATAAATTAACTGTAAACAAATGCCATGTAACAAATAAGCTAACATCAAGAATTTAACAAATTTTACTTATTTTTACACAGTGGTTGGTTTTTGAGCTTTAAGTACCGTATTCAACTTTTACTGTATTTTAAATACTGGCATTTTAAACTGCATCTTAACTATGAAAACATAAGTGAGTTATACACAGAACTTCAGTAAACCTATAAAACTGACCTTATCAATTGTGTCCAGAAATTCATTTTCATCCTTAACGTGTTATGTTACTCCAACTGCCTGCTGTGCAATCCGAGTACCCTCTTGTGAGCATTCTACAAATTTCTTAATTAAATCATCGTCCATGGGATGTCAAAATTCATAAGATGGTCTGCATTTTTCTGGATCAAGATCTTCTCCAAGATTGTAAGTTTCTCATGTCCCTGGATGCACTTAACTAGCCCAGGCGTCTGTTCGAATACATGGTCCATATGGATCTTAACTCTTTTTCTTCCAACTCACTGGACAAGTTATAATGAAAAACAAAAGCATTAGCATTACTGAACAGTTCATTTCTGAGAACATAGGTGGTGATTAAGGCCCGGAAGTTAGGAAAATGCTTTTTATATTTGGGTGGATATATTAAAGAGTTAAATAGATATAAAGATGTTTCCGTGCATTAGGGAGGGTAGGACAAGGTTTTATTGTGCCTTTTTTTTCCTATTTTGGCTTCTGTTGCCTATTTTAAGGTTTAAAGCCTTTTCTTGCCTATTTTGGATCGTTATGGATTTTCTCTGCGATTGTATATTTTAAAAAGCACATAAAGAATTTTTCAGTGTATGAAAGTGAAAAAAATGTTACACTAATAACGTAAAGACACATTCAAACCCATGACTTTTTGGCTTTTAGCGCAGTGCCTCAACTAAATGCGCCATGACATACCCCATTGTTTATGTATATGGTGTCTAAATCTTTTAGTTTCATTGTCTAGTTCAAAAGAGTTTGCAGTTTCTGTTAAACTTTGGTTCCAAAATTATACATGTTTAAATGGTAAAGATCTATATAAGATTACTGTATATAAATAAGTCCGCCGGCGTGGTCTTGTGGTTAGCGTCGCTGACTACAGATCCGTCGGCCCGGGTTCGATTCCTGGTACCTCCTCGGATTTTTCTGAGGTAGGGAGGTCTGGTAGGGGTGCACTCAGCCTCGTGATTCCAAACTGAGGAGCTACTTGATAGAGAAGTAGCGGCTCCGGTCATGAAAACCACCAATACCGGCCGTGGGTGTCGGCATGCTGACCACATGCCCCCCAATCCTGCCATCTGCCTACGGGAGATGACGCAGCGGTCGGGTGGTAGGCCAAGTCCCTCCAGGGATGTAGCGCCACGGAGTTTAGTTTAGTTTAGTATATAAATAAATTATATATGCAATTGATATTTGCTTTTTTATGCTAAAAATAGATTTGTTTAGAATAATTTTAATGTCATTCTATTGAGAAATCCATGTAGGGAAATAATCACTGCACTAGGCTCACATATTGTCACTATCTTGCCATCATACAGCCTTAAGTACATACATTTTGTTTAACCTAGAGCTGTTTTGTTGAGTCCTGTGATCTTTGTCTATTTAGGTTGAACTTGTTCATAATAAACAAGATATTGCAGCCCTGAGAAGTTCTATAAAGAACATGTCAGTGCTTACACCTGGTGGACAGAAGAGTGTAACATGGCCTGTAGGAAGTCCTCCTGGCAATGTGCCAGCTACCAGGTTTGATGTGCTGCGATGGGATTATTTCACAGAGTCTGAAATATATCTGCAATCAGACTTCTCAACTGTAAAGATGCTTGAAGGAGCTGATAAAAAAGATATAGAGGTAAATATTTATTTAGGTAAAGTGACGTGCTTTTTCTTCTTCTTCTTAATTTATTGTTTAGAACTGATGAGAATTCTATTCAGATAGTTTATATTTTCAATTTATACCTATGGTAGAGAAATATTCTATTTGACCCTGAAGATGGAAAGTTTCATTGCAGTATATACTTATGATATTTCACCTACATTTTTAAAAATAAATTAAACTTTGTTTTAACTGCTAATTTTAATATACTGTTGTAACCAAAACATTTCTTTTACAAAATTGGAATATCTATCTTAAATATAACGTGTTTCCTAAAAATTGATGCAGACTTCCAAAATCTGCAATGTGAACTAGGCAACAATGAGAGAATTTTTGCTGGGAATTTTTTTTTAGAAATTTCTTTATAACTCTTTAGATATATAAGGACCAAGCACATCCTCTATCTTTAATAATCTTCTGAAGGAACATGCCATTTAGGTGAACAAACTCTGTTACAAACATGGAGAGTGGTGTGTGATGTGGAATGCAAAAAACGTAATGAAGTGGAACAATTATTAATAATAATAACAATATCTTCAAGAACAGTCGCTACTTTACTATAATTTCTTACTTCCTATAAACCTATTTTCAATATAATTTCTTACTTCCTACAAACCTATTTTCAAGAGGAATCTCTCTCATTGTCAGCTAAGTCCAACTGCCGAATTTCCATCTTGTACCACCTGATAATGCTGATGCGGTTAACGAGTTTCCAAATTAGACCTAACTCCCTGGTAAGAAATTATAATGAAGTAGTGAGTGTTCTTGAAATGTTATGTATTAATGTTTTCCTCTTGCTTCACAATGTTCCCTTGAGCAGTGAGAAAAAAAAAACACTGCATTGTAAACAGCTTCCTCAGGTCCCCTCTAATAATTAAGTGATCCAGTTAACCAAGAAAATTAACAGTGATATTTGTTTTCAAAAAATATATGAAAAATATAGCGTAAGGGAAAAGTTAGTGAAATCAATCTATATTAAAGAAAAAGAATCCAGTAACCAAAATATGGTTTTGAACTTACCAAGGCCAGAAGAGTAACCTTTCATCTCTTTGTATCTTGTAGCCTCCTCTTGAATACACAAGAGATTATTGATAACTTGTTGAAACCTTTGCTCTTTCAGTGACTGATTCAATTGTCTTGGCCAATGAGTAGTAAGTAATGTACTGTTTCATGTTTTTGTTAGTTTTTTCCTTCCTTGAAACAATAATTTTGCAGTATGTGGTGAATGCAAGTGTTAAAAAAATAGAAGCGGAGTACAGCAGACACCTACAATTCCGTCGCCTCATAAATGGATATAGGAAGTTTGATCCTTCTCGTGGAATGGACTACCGCCTCGACCTAGCCTTTAGGGATAAAACTACAGGCAGAGAAGTGCACAAGAGGTCAATAATAATGTTTATGCTTGATTTCTTACATACAGACAGGGTTTCTTGCTAATCTGTGTTAATATTTCAACACAATCTGATTTAATATTTCAACATAACTTATGCTTATCTCTTAATTATTCTTTTCCAAAAGAAACTTTTATGGAATGCAACTCGGTCATCAGAACCCTTTCTAAATTCTCTATTTCTTGAGAATGCCTTTCTTCACATTCTGCAAATTTAGCGAGTGCTCTATTTAGTAAATTTCCATCTGTTTTTTCTGTTAAGCTGGCTTTGCATCAAGACCAACAATAGAAATAGAATCAGGATTTAGATAACATTCCTGGAAATTCGCTGACTTTCATTTCTCCTTTCCTTAGGCATTTTACTCTGGGAAGAACAACTTGATCACTGAAGTTTATAAGAACTCTTTCTAAAGGAAGATATACATTGCTATTCGTATTACTATTGCATCAAGAATTAGATGAAAATATCCAAATAGTAACGTATTGCGAGTGAATAGTATGGAAAGGCAATGATCATTTGCTTTAAAAAAATTAATAATTTTTAATACATAAATGTTAATTAATAATGAACATGCATATTATAAAGTTATTTATAAATATTTTAATTACCTCCAACTGAACTTAACTAAGAGGAATGGCATGAGCTGAAGGTAAACTTAAATGTTACCCGTTCCTAATGTCCTCCAGGTTTTAGAACTTTCATCCCGAAAGAGTGGTGCAGGATCCAAAGTTTCACTTATATCTTTCGAATATATAAGTTTTAATATTCAATTGTATTGGAAGTTAATGCAGTGAAAGTTATATAACATATTCATTATATAGAGAGTTGTAATTAATTTTGAAACTTCACTTTTGGTATATTTTACCTAAACTAGTTTCGGCACCATCAGAACCATTTTCAATAGCTATATGTCAACTGTTATGGCACCCTCTGTGGATGTTGAATAAGTTTTGAGATGAGGCATCAGCAGTTGGGAATCTTTCAGCACCTGTAAATAAATACTCTTTGAAAAACTTACTGGCATCTACGAATTTGGAGAATCTCCACCACAGTAAGAAATCTGGCATCTACCAATTTAAATGTAATGAGTGTGAAAAAGCCTATGTAGGAAAAACCATGAGGACATTGGAAGTTACAACTAAAGAGCACTTAAGACACATCTAATACCAAAATATGGCCAATCAGAAGTAGCAACCCATTTTTGGGATGCAGGCCATGAAGTTGATAGGGATCCAGAACTATTAAAATGTGTCCATGGCCACAAGGACCTTTCTGTCTGGGATAGGATTTTTAATCAGAAGAATGGGAACCATCTCATGAACTTCGATATCCCAACCGATAATGATCTCATTTCTAAATTTATCCAACTTCCACAGGAGGGTGCCATGGCAGTTGAAGTAAAGCTGTTGATAATGGAGCGATGGCGCCGAAACTAGTTCAGGTAAAATATACCAAAAGTGAAATTGAGTGTTAATTTCAGCTCCCTATATAATTATTATATAAGTTTTAATTCTTGGTTGGGAAGATTTCACAAACGATTAAATATCTGTATTCTTCAGTTAAAGCATTTTTGCCTTTTATTATTACAATTAGAACAGATGCAAGATCACTGTAGAAACTTTTAAACAAGTAATAATGTGGATGCAGTATAAAATGAAAGCATTATAACTAGCCCCAAACCCTGGAGTTTTAATGCGGCAGGATAAGTTGGCACCCATGTAGCTGTAGTAGAAAGGAATGTTTTATTTTTTAATTGTGCAGAATAACAGTATTACCTATAAATAAGTATATTATTGTGCTTACCATGATTTTAAGACGTGTTGTCCCTCCATTAGTACATACAGTAGAAGCCCGATAAACGCGGTTGTTGGGGGACATGCTTTACCCCCGCGTTATAACCTTACCGTGGTATATCGAAATGTGGCTGAAGAAGTGACAAAAATCGACCCCGCGGAGGGGAACATTGGTTCACTAATAAATTACAATGTTATACAACAATATAAAATACAGTAGTTTTAAAAATTACTCACCAGTTATGCTATTTAATCCAGTCCTGTAACTATTCTCATGTGATAAACTTGCTATGGTTTCCTCGTTTTTTACATAATCAATAATTTTCAGTATATCTCCTACTGAATATGCTTTCCGCTTCTGCGACATTTTGTATTCCGAACTCGCGACTTCTACTTCTTTGGTCCTGTGTAATTTGATTCTAATGCCCTCAATTTATCTGCTTCTGATATCCATTCATCTGGGAATTAAAAAAAAAAGTCAACGAAAGAAATCCACATACAATTGAAGAGCTAAAAGACCAACGGACACTCAGTGAATAAGAACTGCTAGTGAATATGAATATAAGCTGACAGATCATGCCCAGTGGTCTGCTCTCTGTGAACACCCAAGCAAATGTATCATTAGCAGGGCCCGGATTCTAATGACATGTCATCTTTTTATTGATGCTGCATGGACATTGCCAACCAGTGGATAAATCCTAATCATGGCCCCTAGATTATAGAAATGAATTTTTATTAGGTCATTTTTTGTCATTTTATGCCATTTTATATTTTTAGGGCATTTATTTCAGTATTAGGTCATTATTTTGTCATTTTCCTGTCATTTGCTTCCTTATTAAGTCATTTTCATGTATTTTCATTGAGTGTACTAACTTTTCTTCGTCGCTAGCTGTGCTGTCTTTGAAGTGTTGTTTGTTTAATACAAGAAGGAAAAATTCGGCGTTAAGTGTTGTCATGTCTCAGTCGGAAATGAGAATCAAAGAAACGCAAAAATGTTGTATTATATTACTATTGTTATTAGACTGACTTGACACCAGAGTCTGTCACCTGCTTGGATTTGATAGTGCAAACTACTGTTTACCCTCAATTAAATAACAATATAATCCGGCAGACCACAAAAGGAAATGCCGAATTTCGACTCGCCAGTGCCTCAGTGCCAGTATAAATTTCCGTGAGAAAAGAACATTCACAACATTGCAGTTATTTACTATTATGTACAAACTAGTCTATAACTTTGTGTGTACAATAATAATTTTTTATAAATAAAATATCAGTTTTTAGGTCATTTTTTATAATTATTAGGTCATTTTCTTTCAAATTTAGGGTCATTTTATAGGTCATTTTTCAAACAATTTTAGGTCATCAGAATCCGGGCCCTGATCATTAGTTAGTGTTCATCTTCACACTTGCTATGTGCTCTAGTATTCTTTCCAGTGTAAATGTACTTTTGCTAGTGGTTGTAGACAATTGTGAAATTATATGAGCTTAAGTAACACACAGCATGATTTTTGGCTTTTCAGTAAAGATGCATGGAATGGTTCCTACTATCTGAATGGATATTAATTTTTTTATCTGGTTGAGAAAATATGTTAAAAGTTACTAAAAACTGAAAAAAAAAGTAAGTATGTTGACTTGTTTTTCATTAATCTGGGAACATTTTAATCATTATCAGCCCTAATACATTAGGAAAAGGAATCTAGTCCTCAGGGATTAAATTCTGGTTAGTCAAAGAATGTGCTTAAGCTGTATGGAAGAATGGAAGGAAAATTTTATCAGTCTCTTGTTCTGCCATTCTGTTTACCCTAAACATTTACTTACTACCTTTCACACTGACTGGATAAAGACTTGTAGTGTGTTTCCAACCCAGAATTATAGTAACAAATAGACAGAAACAAAAATCTACATTATGAAGTTCTGAGTTCACTAAGTCAAAAGGTTTTCAGTAATAGATTTGTGTGTCTGGATTTATTTTGTCTGGTGTTCTGTTATTTTTTTTAAATTACTTTAAAAACATTCCTCATAAGTACAAAATTTAAAATTATAGCTATTGCTTTTATTTGAAATTGACTGAAGGGTAGTTTTAAGCTATCATCTTGAAAGTACACTGTTGCCTGAAGGGTAGTTTTACGCTATCTATCTTGACACTACACTGAAAGTATAGTGACCACTTTTAAAGGATCCTCAGGCGGCAACCCTCTAATACAGTATCTCAACCCCACCCCTGACCAAACCCTCCATAAACACCTCCATAAACATCTTGAGGTTGAAAAGCCGAAAAGGAAGGAAGGGAAATGTTGTGCATGCCTAAGCATAAGATGCGCATTGTTGCCACAGTTTAAAAGCCTTGCAGCTGATTTCCACAAATCTGGAGAAACAACACAAGTGACATTGCAACAAGGCCTGACCTGGTGGCAGGGACCACCGCATTTGTTTAGGGGTGGGTAGACCCTAATAATCTTTTCCAGATGAGGGAAGTGGTCCGACTTAAAAGCATTCCGCTCGCTTTGTAGCCGACTGGGGATCGTTTGGGCGCGAAGACTATACTAAGTCACACTTAGCAGGCCACTAAGCATTGTGTGAATGAGATTTGAAATGCACACTTCTGCTAGGAGTTGCTGTTCACAACGTAAAAGCAAGAAAATTCTACATTAATGTTTAGTGCAGAGAAACCTGTCTGAGTATCTCATTGCAGATTTTTTCAGTTTAGGATGAACATGATGAACTTTATGATATAAAATAATTGTAATATCCAGAAATCTGTTAGATAAATAAACATAGATTTCCCTGCATTGCTTTGAAAACATTATAAATATATACACACAGACAGATTGGACCAAAAGTTACGATCGGATAGTGTTTGTATTGAAATAACACAATTACCACAAGGACGAAATAATGTACAAAGAATCCTAGGATGAGAGGGATGTTTGCTCCCTTCAAATACTTTAGGTGGTAAAGTTAAGGGGATTTGATTTTGTGGTTACGAGCAACATTTTTCAGCTTGTGGATCTTATCTGATTGTTGATGCTTTGTTTTGTAAGCAGTGGTGGAAACAAGCAAATATAAGATTGAGGGATGTTTCATGGTGATGCATCAAAATGTGTCTGGGAAAATGGGTGGAACTTGTAAACCATTGTTAATGATCTAATTGTGACTTTTGGCTCATCTGTACATAATTATATTATGTATGCACTCTAAAATTTTATTAACTTACTAAGTGACGTAATTATTTCAGATTGGAAGTATGCAAACCTTTGGGAAGAGTTGAAGTGGTTCCAATGCCTTATGTAACAGAAAACGTAAGAGTAAACTTGGTTCTACCAGTTGAGTCACAATATAAGACAGAAGCGATCACATTCATGGAAAACTATGCAAAAATATGCATGGAGAAGAGGGACAAAACATTTCTGATGTTGGTGTGTATATCTAAATAATAATTTTTAGTAGTGTTAAGTAAAGTTAAATTAAATAATGCTCACTTATTTTACTTATAATATCGGCCTAAGTTCACTGAGGATGACAAACCATACTCTGCATTAAATATTAGCCTACACAGGGTGTAACAAAAAGGTAGGCCAACACTTTGGGGAAACATTCCTTGCATATAAAGGAATTGATGTTATATGAATATGGGTCCAAAAATGCCTATTTCCTGGTTACAGCCCTTTGTCTATAACTCTGGGCCAGCATTATTAGTGACTGTTTGGTGGGACTGTATGCACTGCCACATCGTCTCAATGGACGAAACTACAGCGTTCTTAAAAACCCAATTATCTTTCCTGTTGAAACATGTGCCATTACAAATACAACAACACATGTACTTCATGCACGATGGATTCTTTGAATCAAAATAGCTTTCAAGCTAATTTTAGCTATAGCCCTTTGTGTACAAGTGTGATCAATAAAATGTATTTTATCCTTTGAAATATCAAAAACACCATATCTATACTGAGGGGTGCCTCATTTTGAAATCTGTGAAATATTTTGGATTTGTTGAATGAATTAACTAATTCTATTAATAACATCTTACACTAACGGTTTCTGTGCAGTTCAAGACTCCAATTAAAGTATATTACATCCACTAACATTTGTCTGAAACTTCAGAGTACAATCTGTGAAAATTCTGGGATTACAGCACTGCCTTTGCTTGAATTGCTGCTTCTTTTCTGCAAACTTCTTTGAAATCCTGTGATATCCAGTGATACGAGTTTCACCTCTATGCCCTTTCACTTGTACTGACTTCAAAGCCCTTTTTAGCCAGTCTGGTTTCCTTTGACTCACATGGGCAGGAATCCATTAGAGCATAATGGTTTTAGCCATTGATTGATGTTATGTATATCAGTTGGTTTAAAATGCATGGAAACTCCACCTTGTCAGTAGCAAGATTATTCTCTTTAGCATATGAAGATTAATTTACATTAATGATTACATTATATTTGTACTGATGAAGAAGAGATTTATATTTCAACATTTGTTTTAGGTTTTACTATATGATCCAACTTTACCTGGGAAAGGTACCAAAGATGACATTTTTCTAACTGTGAAGGAAACTGCTTTGTCATTATCTGATAGATACAAGAAAGATGGAAGTAAAATTGCTTGGGTATCTATTAAGATTCCATCATCAAATGGGTTAAAAAATGATCCTCTGTTAGAGTTTGCTGTGGCTGATTTAGTGGTAAGAAAATTTGCACCAGAATCACTAATACTGATGTGTCAATCTAATATGGACCTCAGACAGGATTACCTAAATCGGGTGAGTGAACTCAAGATTAGTAAGTGTGATTTATTATAAGAAATCGTATATCCACAAAAAATCATCGTGCCTTGCAGCATGAAGGAAAATTGAAGCACAAGACATAGGTCTGTCAATTTCAGCTTCTTCTTAATATAAGCTGGAAATAAAAAAGTTACAGAGTGAAAAATTATTGCATCCCCCTTATTGCTTTAGTATTGCAATAATTGAGTTTGAACAGGAAAACAATCTTGAAGTGGTAACATAAGCATCTCATAGGAAGTTTATACATTGAAGAACATATTATTACTTATAACTTAACTTAAATTTTTAAAAATTACCTGAATTTGTTTTGAAATTATTTTTTTTATGAAGTAATGTGTGTTTTCCTTCCTTTTTTTTTTAGGTTCGGATGAATACTATATCAGGCTGGCAAGTGTTCAGTCCAATTCCTTTCTCAGAGTATCATCCAGATATTGTATACAGTTCCACCAATCCATCATCAAAGGAATTAGACATTGATAAAGCATATGGGCATTATGACAGCCAGGAGTACAGTCATATATCATTTCATGCTAGAGACTACACCATAGGTAAGAATGTTCAATATGCTTTTTTTTTCCCCCTTCTTTCTTTATTTCTTTCTTCCTTTAGTGTCTGGAACAAGTGAATCCTTGCATAAAAATAGTTTATATGAAAGATTTATGAAAGAAATGAAAGATGAATAGAAATTACAGCTACATTTGTACGAAAAACATCATTTGCAACTAGTATTTACAATACATCTATGTATTGCTTATTGCTTTACTCAGTAAGTACCCAATTTCTCTTAAAAAAACGAATTTTGTTTTAAAAAAATTTCACACTAAAAAGTTTCCAAAATACACGATTTTTTTTTTTTTTTTTGCAAATGTGAAACAATATTTCGGCCTATAAGTTGTTGAAACGAAAATAAATAATTTTTACCAATGGTAATTACCACAATTTGTAAATCTGTCAGTCATGAAAACTAGGTATCACTATTTATAATCCTTTCACATTAATAAAGCATTTTTTAACTAACAGCAAACAGATAATGAATGGGGACATGTAACAGCAGCAGAAATAATGATTACATAAAAACCTTTGTTATTACATACATGCTTCACTAAATTTTTATCTGTTTTTATCAGCTAAAAACAGGTAAAAATTTAGTGAAGCATGTATGTAATAACAAAGGTTTTTATGTAATTCAATACCACTTCACTGTGTAATTCCCAAAAATAGTTAAATAGAAATAATGATGTTGGTCAGAACTACCAGACATCCGGAAAGTCCTGAACATGTCCAACATTTATGATAGAAAACAAAAAGGGCTAATAAATTTGGGACTCTCTAATAACATAAATGCTTTGGAATAGGTACGGTACTCTAAAACACTTGTCTGTCAGGGGGACAACAGAAGTAGCATTGCTTTTCTTAATAAATGACCTTTCAGTAGTCATAAAAATCAGACATTAGCATCTTAGTGACGAGTAAAAGCCTTTACTGTTCTTGAAATCAAATTATTTTAACACGTAGGCATACAATACCACTTTATCCCTACATACAATGCAAATCCCAAAGAATTATATAATTTATAAAGGCACCTCATAATTTATAGTGCAAAATCATTATGTATAAATACAACTTTGATCGTTTGTTTTAAGTAATGTATGTGGTTATCTTTTGGCAGCTCGCAAGAGGATAGAATTTCAAATACCAATCATAAGAAGTGACAAAGATATTCACACCCTCAACAGCATCAAATACAATGATCAAACAAGTCCACCAACATCAGTGTATGGAATGTTTGTTCAAACGGCGAATCTTCATGTCTTGCGAGCTGTTGAACCTGGTTTACGCCTGCATCATCATGAACGAAATTGTGATGATTCCAACATCCAATGTATTGAAGCTAGAGCATATAATCTAGGAAGCAAAAGTCAGCTTGCACAGTTAATTTTGGATTTTATGGGAAATCAATTCACCACTCTTTCATAATTTTATCATCCTATATTTTGAAGGCACTGAATTATTCCTGTTAATTGTGCATCAATCTGTTTTAATTTTACCGTCAATACACAATAAATCTGACCCCTCTATCGTAGACTTCAGATACTGGTAACTGGGACAAAATTTTCTGTAAACTATGTTTCTTTATATACAGAAAAAGATTGACAGCTACTTTATTTGCTGGGAAAAAATATCCTCTATTATGTTTCCTGCAATACCAAAAAGCATGTGTGAATCAGTCTAAAACATGGAATAATGTATGTTTTATTGTCCTGCACACATAACATACTGTATAAATAATTTGCAATTTCAGATGCAGTAATCTCAACCTTATTAAAATATAAAGCTGTGTTATATGTGTGTCTTATCTAATTTGTATTGCAACACAGAATAAGTCACCTCATTGCTGGAGTGCACATTTAGTTGTCTAGACACATTCAGGACCGTGTTATTAACTGCAAAAATTTATTTAAAAAATTGAGTGTGTTGATCAGGTAGGTTGTTTATAACAAACAAACAAAATTAGTGAAAAGTTCTGTTGTTAATAAATTTAGTTTCCATACAATTTTAATAATAATTAATGTATTCAGTTTGGATACAAATTTTACAGGCAATTTTGAGAAAATTTAAAAATATTAAATTTTTTTCATATAAAGTGGTAGTAAATGCAAGAAGAAGTTGTCGCAATATGAAGAGAGATAATGGAACTTAATACAGTGAAGCAACACATTATGTAATTAACTAAGTTGTTGACTATTAAGCACTTTAGGCTTCACTTTTCCTAGCCTAAAAGTGGAAAAGCACTTAATAGTCAACAACTCAGTTAATTACATAAGTTGTTGCATGTTTCCTGCCACTTCCTTGGAATTTTATAAGATTTTCTGTTTTTGAGCTATGCCATTTAGACACACACACACTAGGCTCAAAGGCTTCCAAAAAAAAAAGTTATTTTTGGAGCCAGGGAACTTCAAAATGTGTATTGGTGCAAAAAACTCAAAATCAGA
This sequence comes from Ectobius pallidus, assembly GCA_964059195.1. Lineage (NCBI taxonomy): Eukaryota > Metazoa > Arthropoda > Insecta > Blattodea > Ectobiidae > Ectobius > Ectobius pallidus. The sequence goes on along the minus strand of CAXKWD010000004.1, from coordinate 70,452,121 downwards.
TATTAGGGTGGAACACAATACTAACTTATTCTACCTAAAGTAATGGTATCTAAATGCAGGAAGTAGAATATTACCCCTTTATAACAAGTTGCAAGAAATTATTGTTCGTTTTTAAAAAAAAAAGAGAGTGATAAACTATTGTTAGTCATTCATATAAGTTAATGCTCAATATTCCTACTACTGTATTTGACAACAGCCTGCGATAAATGTTGTTTGGAATACTAAAGTATATAAATCAGTATAGGCAGGTAGAAGATTTCCAACTGCTAAATGCATGGCAGTTTCACACCTGGAAATTAATATTAAAAAACCTAATTCAGGATGGTCAGTGCCTATGCCATTTCCTCCTTGTAATCAAATATGCCAATTGTTACTGGTAATTTAGATTTTATATGAATGATTCTAGTGCTTAAGGTTAGATATGCTCTGTACCTTATAAATGTTCAGCTTTAAGTAATATAAAGATGCAATGTATATATCCAATTATCTTGTATGCCTACTGAGATCAGTGTAAAATCTGACAGCCATGTGCCATAATCTTAAAAGTTTGTAAGTTTAAAGAAATAGCTTAATGATAAAGTAGAGATAGATTTTTAAAAAATGTTATTGAAGGGAAAAAATGCATTTAAAATTGCTTTTCACATTTATTGGGAATGTTGTTTTGCTTTTATATTGTTTGTACAAAAAATATATGTGACAATGTTTTACTTCTTATATTTTTTGTACAAAATATTCCTAACATTAAATGAATTCATGAACAACTGCACAGCTAAATTCAACTGCTACTGCGGGTCCACTCACATGGGAGTACACTTACTTTTTTGTGTCCAGAAAATCTGATTCTGCTAAGCTGTAAGCCTGCAAACTGGGATTTCGGGGGCTGGTACGTTATCTATAGCACCAAGAGTAGCACCCTATTGAATGTCTAAGCTGTAAAAAGGGAGGGGGACAAATTACTACATCATAATGATGTTTGCTGTGGCTCTTGGTTTAAAAACAGTTTGGGGAATATTAAAAAAAGGGGATGGGGTGCTATCTGATAATGTTGATGCTTTGAAAGGTTTCAGTGGATATTGCTTTACCTCCATTGGAATTGCATGATACAGAACCGAACATGAAGAATATTATTCTTAGAATATATTATATTTTACACTATTCTAGTTCTATTACACAAGAAGATGAAAATCCTTTTTTGTTTATGAGGAAAAGCAGATAATGAAAATAAAAACACTGTTATTAGTAAATGGCATTTAGTATTATCAGATTGAAAGCTATTAAATAATAACAATCAAATTTGACTCTGATAATAATTGCCTGTGATGTTAGTAATGTTTGACACAGTGAGCCAGGTATTTTTTGCAGTGATTTGCAATATATTTTTGTGCCAAGAGAACAGGTAATTTTATAATGATATGCAATGTATTTTTTCTGTATCTATTTTAAAAGTGGAATAAATAATCATATTACAGAACTTCTACAGATGGAATTCCCTCCAAAATTTATTGTATTACTGATAAGACATACACAAAAAACGAATGTGAGAGTTTTTCAAAACGTTTATGAATTACCAATGTGATCATTTATCCATTGGGGGATTATTCATAATGTCATAAAAAAATCAATCACAAACTCATCAAGACAGTCTTATATCAACTAATGGCTCTCTGATGTTTTCCATCTACTCTCATCGAATTCATCAGAATACAACTGGGGGGTGAGATGATTTAATATTAATAACACAAAATAGCCAAAGTCATAGTTAAATAAAAGTATTTTCCTGCACAATCATGGTGAATGGAAATTGTAACATTAACCCTTCCCGAGTGGTATAATGAATATAAGCACAAAAACTTATTTGAATATCCTAGACATATTATTCAAGCTGAAGTGTTTATTAAGCATAATAGGGGAAGGAGCAGACAATACTGCCCTCTGCTACACATAATGAACAAGAATTAAAGACAGTTCATTAAAAAGTAACAAAATATCGGACTGCATATGAAAGGAAATATGGTGTAGATCATGTCTAGAGATTCTATTCTTGCAGCTGCATATCTTAAAACCATACAACAATTTCCTTAACTATGTTTAAAGGCTTTACTTACCAACGTTACGAAAGGAGGTGCTGAAACTGGCCACCGTCATCATCCATACATTTTTGGCACCTCTTTAAGAAAGCATCTATCACTTGCCATAGTTCACGTTGTGAAATGCTGACACAATTTCCTGATATTTAACACAGACAAATCATACATAAATCTGCAATAGAAAACATATACTCTTCCATAATTGTGACTAAATACAGGACACAAATAATAAATAACTGCACTACACTGACTCACACTGAACAACACTGCATCACAGTCAGCAAAATACTGCAGAGCAGAGCAAAGCCAGCATCAGTAGCATGACTTTGATTCAGCAGCAGCAGGAAACACATGTTCACATGCCCAGTGGAAAACATCACACAGCTGGTTCTTAGTTTGTTGGGTCTCCCAGTATGTTCATGTCACTCACTGATTCTAAAAAATGTACACATAATGTATATAGGCCATTTATTCAGTAGAACTTTGTTTTGGAATTAAGACTTCTGCACATTAAAACATGACTTGCATTAACCCAATATTCCACAGTTGCTTTTTTCTGAGATATTGCCAATTATTTCCTACACGAGTTTTGATATTTATAAATGTAAATAGAAGTCATCAACCCTCACATCTTCACCATTTCTGTTCTTTCTTAAATTACAGACTTTGTTTCCCCCCCCCCCCCCAAAAAAAAAGACATAAAAGAGGGAGAGAGACAGAGAGGAGAAAAAGAGTAAAAGATCCATCTTCAGTTTCATATTGAAATACATGATGTACTGGAGTGAGCATTAGATTTGAGTAAAAATCCATTCCCTGGTTCGGCAGTAACTTTGATCACTTACCACGTAACAATGCATTGCTAAAATTCTTGATTTTGTTACATTTTTTATCATTGGTCTATTAATTATCGGTAAGCACAAACAAGGGCTGAAGCTAACATAATATGTTTACACTTTCTTAACTTCAAGCGTCCTCAAAGGTGGCAGGGTTCAATGCAGAGGTATATTTTGTCCCACACCCTTCCCTCTCTAATATCCCTCTAAACCCTTAAACTGACCTTTATTCTTCAGCATTCACAAATCCATTCTAGTATAAAATAAAATGTCCTATCATTGTTAAGCATTACATTTGCCAACAAACTCTGTTTTTTAAGATTAAAAGTTTTAAAATTGGGGTGCACATTAGATTTGATGGGACATTAAATTTGAGTAAATATGGCACTTGATTTCTTTCACTTAATAATTGGTATTAATTATCCAAATTCATAAAAAGATAACCCAAAAATTGAAAGTGAAGTTTATGGTCCACTGTAATGAGGGGCCACCTCTGAAAGGCTTCCTGCATATGGCTTGCTCGCAACGCCTCAGCTGGTAGCTCACGAGTGCACATGATGCTGCGGAAGAGTGATGAGATGGCTAACACTACCATAGAACATGTATAAATAAACTCATTGCAATAAATAATAATTATTGTGCAGTGGTTCTCACCTTAACAGCTGCCATTATGATGTTAAATGAAACCTTTCTTCCACACAAAAATTTTAACATTAGATTTAACAACAGAACACAATCTATTTACACTTTTGGTAACACATGTAGAACAATGATCCTATTGTTCACTTAAAAAGTGAGTGATTTTGTTTTATCCCTCTCTCCGCCTCTCTTAACAGTTTCCATACGTTTTAATACTAACATTATATACGTACCTACTCCAAGGTTGAAGGTTGCATTCCAGTGAACAAATTTATTGGTTAGTAATTCTCCTATTCAACACTCAAACAGATAAATTGTTAAAAACACTGAACAGTACCTGGCAATAACTAGAGTTCTACAGTAAAATAGAGAATTCTTGGGAATTCACTGATGCCTTGAATTCTTGGAATCCTTACTAAGTTAACAAGAAATAATCCAATTTTCAGCTTCAAAAAATCAAATTATTCACATTGTTTAACATACATTTATATAACAATTTCACAGGGAATCATATTTATTCAAACGATACAATATTTTGAAGTACCGAACATCGAATTAATCAAATTCTACTGCAATTAGAGCAAAACTCCACCATCCCCAGGAAGTGCAGATCACTCAAAGTGCCATGTTTTACCATTTAACCAAGATTAAGGACATCAAAATCAAGCTTTAGAGGAAAATATTGAAATCTGGTGTGTAGTTGAGAAATAATCACCAAAAAACTATGGCACCAGAGCCAGACAATGCTCTCCACCATATTTTCAAGGAGACTACTAATATCACCAAAGCATATCTTCATTGCTAGTTTATGTAGTCAAGAAGAGTGAATTTAATGACTGAAGATCCATTTAAATAAGGCAGTGAATTCTGCATCTTCAAAGTTGTTTTAAATTAATGAAGATTCTAGATGTGTGGTGTATAAGCGCCTATGCTTCTCAGTATAAACAGGGCTTGTTCAAAATGTTCAAAATATTCAAAATAGCTCATGATATCCATGATATTTTTAAAGAAACAATGAATATTTGAAAGAATGAACTGCTGCTTTATTCCTGTTTTGGCCTATATAGTCTGACTTAAAAATCAACTTGCTCGTTTATATAAGGAATAGCAGAATAACAATATTTTATAAGAATAACAGCATTAGTAATATCAATACCATCCCATTGATTTGCAGAATCTGGGGTCAATGTGTTGGTGAGAAGATAAGGTTTCTCTCCTAAAAATCCCTTCAAGCTGTTTAAAGGTATCTGAAAGTAAATTTCCTGTATCATTAGATATCTCCTGGATTAAGAGAGGTGAAAGCAGAGGAGGAGAAGGAGGGCCTAATTCAGAGGATAAGTGAGGGAGTGGTTAAATATTGAATCAGGCAAATCATATGCACACACTTATAATCAACTGTACTTTCTTTAAGAGGGTAGTTGCTTTCATCAGTTATTGTTCTATCATTACTATCAGGTTGCATTGTTTTAGACTTCTCTATGTATGTATGAGATGTTTGAAATTCATTGCGTTTTCTCCTCTTAAGTATTTTCTCCATGCCAAATTCATTTTAATGCCTCTTACCTCTTAACTTGCTTGTCATTTTAAATTTTGCAGGCAAAACACCATGAACACTACTTAATGTTTTCATAGGATCGTTTATTAACAGAAAGCACTATCTCAAAAGCTAATAAATTACCTCCTTACTTACTCCATGGTGATATGGTCCTCTGAGGGTCTTGGTCTCCTTGATCAAAGATTTCCAGTCGGCTCGATCTACTGCATGCCTATGCCATCTCCTCAATCCGAGTCTCTCAAGTCTGCTTCCATGTCATCCAGCTATCTTACACATGGTCATTATCTACCACCAGGACGTCCTGTTAGAGCCTTCTTTGGGTATCTTTTTCCTTCTATCCTTTCCCATTTTGACAATGTCGGGGTCATTATACAAGGCTCTTATTTGTTAGTTCTAATCCTCCATGTGTCTCATTTTACTGGGCTGAATATCTTCCTCAACATAAAAATCACTACTGATTCAATAACGCATAAATAAACTAAATGGTCTACAGTCTACTTTTGAATCCTACTCGATAGAACACCTCCAAAAGAACATGTACATTTCATGTGGAATTCAATAAAACATCCATATCGGTCCTGAAGTCCACTGTTTCACATACAATTAAAAGATGTTTTTAAAATAATTTTTTACCAGTAAAAAAAAAAAGTTATATATACTTTAAAAACATCTTTCATGTCAAGATTTTTCTATTCATATAACTAAACTTCAACAATCAATTTTATATTTTGTTAATGATAACAGGTGGCCAACAGGAACCAGCATTTGGTGCTACAATGACCAGCATGAACTGCTCTAGTCTGAGGACACAGACAAATCAAGAATTTTAGTCACCATTATTGTTACTAGTCCAGTCAAAACAAGGTTTAACCTAAGAAAAAATCCGAAAGTTTTGAAACTTTGCACACTTATTTAAAGGTACCTAAGGATGAATATACCAAAAGTCCTCGTGAATATGAGGCGAGCTCTAGCGGCAATTACCGAAAACAGGGCACTTATTTTTGTTTTTTGTTAATACCTCGAGAACCGTTGGTCGGAGGTAAAAGTTTGCTATATACATAATTGAAGCTTATTAAATTTGCAACAAAAATGATTATATACATTTTTCTTGTATTTCCAATGGTTACCGAGTTATAGGGCGCTAAAGGATAGCGTTTTTTTTAAAACTACGCTAGCGCGGTACAATATGGCATTTCTAATAATATTTGACAATGGTTTACCATTTTTTTAATACCAAGGATGATTCAGGAGATAAATTTCACAGCTTTCTATAAAAAGGAAGACATGATGTATATTAAACAATGAAATACATGAAAAAAAATGCTGAGGATATTCCAAGGAAAACTGTGTACAGAAAAATCAATCAACTCTTGATCGCTTCTTGGTAGAAGGTCCTGCAATCTGCTCATCTTGGTCAGCTTCTGAACTTTCTGCCCTAAACACAGTAAGAAGAGGTAACTATGCATGATATGATGATGTGAGAGAACCATTATACAGATTAAGAACATGTAGGTAAAAGAAAGTAGGTAAGCGAGCGGTAAAACAACGTATGAACATGACGACCGATTTATGTATACTATTTCAAGGAAAATGAATAACAAAAAAATACAAATGTGCAATCTCACCTGACTTCTCGTTAAGCGTCCAGCAAGCACAGTGTTTTGATCTTCATGTACCAAATGTTCAGTGTTTGTGCTTTGCACTGAACGGTCTGTTTCTTCAAGGTATATGGCATCGGGATCATCAGGGTCATCAAAGTCTTCTTCGAGGGTGGAAGTAACACCATTCAAGTATTCGCCATGGTAGTTGTGACAAATGCTTGTACACATTATTCCTGACTTTTCGACAGCCACATCTGTTCCCACATCCACCTGTACATTTGCAACAAATGAGGTTGAGGACAGCTTCAGGTGCTGCTGGATTCTCTATTGTTACAGGATCAGCTGATCGCTTTCCAACTTCCAACCACACTGCACAGGAAGAAGTTCATTCCCAAGCCAAAATTGAATTTGATGGTACACTCGAAATGCGTGTTGTCTTGCTGCTCCTTTTGTGGGCGGCAGAGCAGAAAGGTCGGGTTTAGCATTGGATACAGATTTGGTGAAAGCATTGTAGCGGTGCATGTTAAGAGAGGTTTTCTTCCTGGGTGCATTGTACAATGCCAGGAATATTTTGTTTCCAGCAGCAGCTACAACCTCACGGGATGAACTTGGGCTATTAAATATATCAGCAATACCTTGCAGTACAGCTTGCTTCTTGAACAATTTTAATCAGGAATGTTTCCCATTTCGATATGCAGCCGAAGTCGTATCACATCCGCTGAACTCATGCACAAGAAGTATGCTGTTCTTCATTCCCAAAGTTTGCAATTGCTGGTTTCAATATACTTGCCTTCCTACTTTTCCATGGCTTGGTTTTACAAATAATATGTTTTGTTCAGTCGGAGTTAAGACCATGAGGAGAATAATATCTACATCTTCACCCGACTATTGCTACTTCGTCACAAGTGAAGGACTTCACGAGTGCTGTTCGGACGATCAATGTGTCAGCATCACTGGATGCTTGTTCTGTTTCAACTTCATGGCTGGTAAGGGCAATTATGAGGAATGAAATTAGTCTACATTTATTCTTTTCGTTAGAAAGAAAATCATCCTGTTTGACTGTTACTATTGTTTTCTCTCCAAAGTTTATGTCAACTGACCTCTTTGTTTTGTACCTTCGGTTCTGTTCAGCTCTCTTTGTACTGGATCGGGTGGCTGAATAAACATCAAACACCACCGTGCAGCCGTTGCCACCATAATGCTTGAGAACATAGGCTACATAACACCAGCAGATGGTTGAGATTGTTGGCGAATCTTTGGGCCACACCACCTTGTGTAATTTAATTGTGTAATAGTAAGCCTCCAACCAAAACAATGTCAATATAGACTAGGTTTATTTCTTCTTTTAATGGAGTAGGCATCGTACAAGGTAGATTTCTTGGTATTCCGCATTCCTGCCTCCTCAAATAAAGACAATGGTGAAATAGTACGGTAGGTACCTACTTTAATTTGCACCATCGTGCGCTCCTCGACGGTTTTAGAAAAAACGCTATCCTTTAGCGCCCCATAACTCGGTAAACATTAGGAATACGAGAAAAATGTACATAATCATTTATGTTCCAAATTTAATAAGCTTTAATTACGTATATAGTCAACTTTTACCTCAGACCAACGGTTCTCGAGATATTAACGAAAAACCAAAATAGGGGTCCTGTTTTCGCTAATTGCCGCTAGAGCTCGCCTCATATTCATGAGGACTTTTGGTATATTCATCCCAAGGTACCATTAAATAAGTGTGCAAAGTTTCAAAACTTTCGGATTTTTTTAGAGGTTGGGTCATTTTTTTGAGTTTTTTGACTGGACTATACATAAGATTACATTTTGGGTATTACGAAGAACTACCCCTGCCTTATTTCTTCTTTACTAAAAAATAGCACAGCATATATAAAAAAATTCTAAAGGCCAGGAAAATACAAATACAAATGTTTCCATGTTTTGAGTTTGAAAATGGCTAAAACTTATTATGGAAATGGGGGAGTGCTGTTTATAAATAACATAATTCCTTTCTTTTCTGGTCTGAAAATGGTTGTTTGCTAGTTGCCTCTTGCTGGCCACTGGATCGCTAGTATCACACCTATCAGTCAAAAGGATGCATTTTCCTTTCATTACAGCTTCACTCCTGTTATACTACACTGCAATGCTAAAAAGGATTGTGCTATATTGAGCAAATATAGTACAAAATGTCAACATTCATATATAATAATACATGAGATGAAGAATTAAAAATACAATAACTTCACTTTATTCAAACTAACCTGAACATGTTTCAAGCCAACATCCTGACTCATCCTCCGCTATACTCCATCTGAGGTAGGACCAATGGCTGTGCCTCCTGGTGGGTGTTTAATTAACCTCTTGATAAGATAATCATCGGTGGGTAAATCCTCAGATGAGAGGAGTCCAGTATTCAAATAATACCCGCAGCCCAGTTTTTCATTTCCAATTAAAAAATATATATATATATATTCTGGTACTATTCGAATATATACGGTTTGTAAAAATATGTACTATACCTTGAAATGTAAGACACATTTGATTTTCCATATTCATCCAAACTATTCCAAAAGCCCAATACACATAGTATTAAAATTTTAACTTTAATTTAACAACAGGTGTGTATTTATATAGAAATCCCAGCCCTGCTCAACAGGATGTCATAGCCCCATCAAACAGCATCGCAGCACAAGACATGGGCTACACTTCTGCTTTACTGCGAACAGTGAAGATCAGGATACATACCTACAAGTGGAACTAAAAACAAAGGAATACACATCTTTCGGTAATATAGAAGATCATCAAAAGATTAGAATGGGATTGGAAATTAAATATGAGGTGAATGAACTTGGATTAGGGCCTATACAAGACAGGGAAATATCGGCTGCTTTTAAGCAGGGACATCAATGTAGACCTTTCTGTTAACTGCTTTTATTGTTAGTTCACATTATGTATAGTATTCCATAATACATACAAATCACTTGTGTGTCTTGTCTTAAAATACAGAATCAGAACAAGCTGTCCTCAGATTGAGATAATTCTGCAACCCTCACACCAAGTATCATCTTTAAAAAAGCGACCCCATGTTTTTATATATTTATATATAATGCAAAGGAAGTATGTTCAAGTTATACAGAACATAAAAAATAACACTGTCAATGTCTTCAAATAACAGCATTGCACAGATCTACCCTAATTGGATATCTGCAGTTACTGTATGTATTTCTGATGATCTAGAAGATCCCACACTATTTAGTATCCAGTACATGTCTGGTGTTAAAAATTTGACTCAAAAAATAGTTCCATGCTCTTTGAGATCTCTAGCTCTAAATAAACCATAATTAATGTAAAATGTTATAACTTCCCCATTAATTTTGCTCTGGTTTTAAAATAGTACTAAACACTTCTAATTCCTCTAAAACATTTTTAAAATATTGTAAGTAACCAACAATACTATAATCAAGCAATGCAGTAGTTTTTTTTCTATTAATTTTTTATATACGTATGTTAAATAGAAAAGTTGAAATTCAGCACTGATGTAATAATTATTAAATCAACAAATTTGATAGTTTTAAACTGAAAAATATACAGACTTTACTATGTACTGTGTTAAGACTGTGTTTCAACGAGATTCAACTATATATCACCTACATCTTTTCAAGCATCTGACATAAAATGTCTATGCACAAATCGCTTCCAAAAATTCACAAATGTGTACCTAAATATATTTAAGTGTAGAACGTCCCTTAGAAATAACGGTAGATAATGATTTCTGTCAAATCTACAGCAAACGACAGAATACTGACTGTAAGGCTGATGCCCCATGATCCAATTTTTGGTCCAAATTTCTACAAAACAACAAATTGGATCATGTAACATCAATGAATGCCATTGTCCACAGTTACACCTTACACTTTCCACCAAATTCTACTGGCTGCAAAAGAATAGGAATGTTTCTGATTTTCCATCCAAAAATATGAAATCATCCAATGAGCATCTTTTCTCTCCATGTGACCTCTACTGGCACAGAAACATGATAGCTTCCTCCAAACAGCCGGTTTCTTTACTCTGTAACCATTCAGGCATTTACCGAGAAGGTAAAATGAGAAACTGGTGTCAGGAAGACACAAACTGATTACAATATGTCTGGACCAAAACACCTGAATTTTGAGGACTTTTTAATATTAGTAAATACATATTTGTAGGTCAGATCCAAACCTTCATAATTTAAATCGCAAGAAATGTAGACCAACAATGGTGCAAAAAAAATGGTTATGTTTGACTGAACTGTCTTGTGCTGAAAAAGACTAAAATAATGTATGGTAATTGAAATTGCTTCTTTATAGTATTTACTAAAAATAAGGAAAATCTATGCTACACTGTGAAAAAGGCTTTCACATTTAGTAGGAAAAAAAAAAGCTTTCCATGCTAGTATCACCAAAAAGGGTTGAAAACCATAAAGTTTTTATTACCAGTACTATTGTTCTGCAACTTATATTTTAACTTAAGCAAAAACAAATTTTAAAAAGTTCAAATAAAGTGTGTAAATCTATGTTTGAAAATCCTAACCACTACTGAGGTTCTACTATGTGAAAGTTTAGTCTTTGTGACCAGTGATATTTCCTTTTCCTTTCTTTATATAGTAGGGTGACTTGCTTTTAGCAAGATTTTTCTCTTCTTAAAACTTCCATCTGGCTGTCACAATCAAATGATGAAGAGGTGCTTTTTCATCCTCTTTATTACAACTAAATACCATCCAACTAAAGAATGAACTATGTGTAAACAAAACCATATGATTACAGGATCTCTTTTCTTATTTGCCATTTGCTGTGATTGGCTTTTGAACGTTTCGCAAATTTTGCCACCTCCAGTTGCATTTTCCACACACTAAAATAATCATCTGTTAATTTTAGGAAATGTAATTTAATTCCATGTTAAGGAATTGTAATAACGTATAATTGTAATAACATGTAATTATTATGATTTTAATACAATGCGATAGCAATACAACGTGGTGACTGAATTGCGTAACAATTATACGCCATAATGTTTGGTTCTCATATTAGCTATTTTCCTCTGTGAATAGAATTTTAAAGGCTGAATACTTTTACATTGGAAGACTTGTTTTAAGCATAAAGAAGAGTCTTAACAGAAAATACTTCACCATTTCGTTTTGTAAAACATAAGACAGGTAAAGCATTTAAAAGTGGGAAAACTATACACTAAATATTAAATGTAATTAATGCACTTTGTGAAAAGTTTGCTCAATTTTCAATCCGTGAAACTGACATAGTTGAGTTCACCAGTGTGTCAAACTATAATCTACAGTATTCGTAAAGAAATGTAAGCAGTCTGGTTATGGCTCCTGCACCAAGAAAGTATTAAATATACAATGTGATGAGTTTGTGGAATCAGCAATTTGAAAAGTTCTGTTTTTTTTATTAAGAGCGAAGGTCTTGTCAACTGTAAATAGTGATCCTGATCTTCTAAATTAAAATAAATCATCCCTCAACAAACTACTGACAAATCGATTTTGAATTTGTTAATCAAAAGCAGACCAAGATTATATCATTTTTGGCGCAGGCATTATTTACGTCAATTAAAAAAATTTAGATGAGAGGGAAGAAAATATACTACATAGAGGAAACTTGGATTAACGTGGGCCACATAACATTATAAGTGTGGATTAACAATACATAAAATCAAAGCAGTAGACTTTCCAATCGTGGTTAAGCACAGGGTTATAGAACCCAATAAAGACTGATTATTTTACACAATAGGGAGTGATTATCGCTTATCTATGTGAGTATGCTTTACTTTTCATACCAAAAATGAAGAACAATTATGCCATTTGTGTATTATATATTTATTAATTTATTTAATGTCATTGTATAATTACATTAACACCGGTAAGTCCTTTAACTTGATATTAACACTCCTTTCAACTGTTCCCTATGTTGTCTGCAATTTCCACTTTAAATTCCTGTGATCGGTAGAGCGATACATTTTGCTTTGTTTACTTCTACTTCATTCTTTAGGTGGATGGTGAATAGTCTCGTTCTGTCCTCCCCTCTTTTATTTCCTGACATGATTACACAGTAGTTCTGTGACATTTGGAACACTGTCAACATGGGAAACGCAATTTGCTGAGTGCTTTAAAAAATAAGACATCATTCCCTCTCCAAAAAAGTGAGTTAATTTCTAGTACCTTTTTACAATTCCAGAAAATAACTCAGCAGTGAAAAATATTTTTGGGTTCCTTGTGTGATTTAATCATGATGCTGTTACTTTAAAAGTAATCTTTAAATTTCATACATCTTACAAAAAAGATGGAAATCTTTTGAAGAAACAGTTTTTTTTCAGATGAAAATGTATTGTGAAGTGAAGATTGTAAGCTGTAAAGGTACAGTAATCTTATGCTACTGTATTTTATGTAAAAAAATTAAGTAGCCTATGTCGCATTTCCGTCCTTAGGTTAACGCTTTAAACCTATTGGTGGTTCTGGAACCAGGCATTTAAATACAACATGCACCAGAATAATTGGTATTAGTACGAATGCATGCCATGAGAACATTCATTTTTATATAGGTAACTGTGTTGAATATTAGGAACTAGAATACATATTTCCTTCACTTATCCTCCTTCCACCTTCCTGCATCCTTCATAACACACCCTTAAATCCTGAAGAACTCGCTGAAAATAAATATTTTACGTTATCTATTAATATTCTGAAACACATTGATGATCATAATATTCTTCTATAAAGACAACAAATAATTTCAGGATGTCTACATGTCTGCAGTCATAACAATTTTGGAACAATTACATTTTTGTAATTTTTAGTGATTGGACAATAAATTCTATTCTATTCTTTAAACAATCCATTATTCCAATATATACACAACACCAGGTGAATACCAAATTGGACCAACCTGCTTTGAAACAGAAGTTTAATTACTGTGACCATTTAGTGACCAATCCAGTGTAAGATTATGTAAAATTTCAACTAATCACCGCTGTGAATCGCCTTATTTTTGTAATTTATTTTTAGAGCACCTACGTTCATTATTGTCTTTGTATGTGACTATGTGCCAGTATACTGAAATACTGTTATCTTTATAGCTGCTTTGACCTAAACGATTACCGTATTTTATGGACAATAAGACACACCATGATTTTGGGATGGAAATTTAAAGGAAAAGAAAATTAATGTGATTCTAAAAGAAAAAAATTAAAGGGAATAATATACTTCATTGCATAAACAAACTATAACCTTGTACAATGGAAACACTGTAAATCACTTCTAACTTAAAACCTGCGTTGTTAAAAAATCTCTTCTGTACAGTTAGCGTCGCGTAAATTTAACAACTGACTGATTTCTCATGAAAGACTGAATATACCTTTACACCTTCTAACCCCCAATTCAACATACGGTAAGTACATCTGGACAAGGCTGTTTAGAGGTCATTGCCTTTATTTAAACCACCCAGCGAGGACTACTCCTTTCGTATAAAAGAACTCACATTCCTTTCTTTTCACATTGTATACCTGGCTTCCAGCTACCCTTATTTTACGATTGTGACAACTGCACTGATGTACAGTCTATGCCAAAATTTGTAACTATCTTATCGTTTACAACACCTTGTTTCTAATTACGGTATTCTAGCAATATTTACCATAATTTAAACTTTTTAGCATACTTTGGAACATTAGACGCACCCAATTTCAAAGGCTCTGATTTCAAGCTGAAAAAAGTGTGTCTTATGGTCCGTAAAATACGGTAATCATAATCATAGTCACAACTTCACGATCAACTCTTCCATTTCTCACACATCTAAAGAAGAGGAACTTCCATCATCATTATTTTAACTTCAATATATTGTGTATTTAATTATAATAATACTGTTCATTCAATTAGTATAGCCATAACCCCCCCCCCCCTATTATTAGTAGTAGCAAAGAGTTTAATCTAAAAATGAAAGAGATGATTTCCAAAAAACAAAAAGTATTGTTAATAACTGCTTGCAGCATAACCATCACAAAAGTTTATTGACTGTCTCACCAATGGCTATTATTATAATATAGGCTATATTATAATATTCTGACAGCCTTGCTTCTTATGATGATGAAAATGACAAATGGCAGATGCCGCTGTGATTATTCATTTCAGTGGATCTAATTATTCATTAATTTTGACAAGTATTTGCTGAATACTCTCAATAAATATAACTCAAAGTCTAGAAGCTTTAAAGATAAATTCAGACCTCTTGTTATATTACCTATGAAAAATTTAGATAAATAGTACAGACACTAACATCAAAGAAATAACTTAAGAAAATCTTCTTAAAAATTTTAGAATTGATATTACAGATTTTATCTCTATATTTAGAGGTACCTGTTGTTTTGCAAAGTACAAAATGTAAATTTTTTTAATGGAAAAATATGAATTCGTCTAAAAATTCAAAATCACAAAATAGTTCACGAACTGATGTGAATTACATTGCACGCAATTTGAAGCTGGCAACCATGGTGGCAACTGTGATTTGATCATCAAAGGAAAATGTGACAAAAATTGGAAACTGACATCTCAATCAATTCCACATCCTATTGATATATACGGAAAACAAGACTTGATTTGCATTTTCAAATCAATTAAAATTAATGTTTGTGGAAGCTTTTATTAATTAAAAAATCCTCACAAAAATAGTGAAATTGTTGAAGAAATTAAATATAAATAGTAAAAAATATACCCAAATACTACAAAAAATTATGAAATCTGGTAATATTTTCACCGAAAATAGGTGGCTCAAAGTATGATCATTTAGAATTTAGTAGATGTTGTAGCAAGAAATTCTAACAAATGTATCAGCTGGAATAAAATACCTGAGTTCTGCCCAAATGAACTTTATTATTTTTAGAAATAATATGATTTGCCCAAATAGAATTATTTTTAGTTATCTATCAAGTCTATTTTTGGCAATCTCTTTAGATAACTGAAGGAAAAAGTTATTAATCTAACATGACAGTTCTTATAACTTAATTATGTATGTATATACCAATTTTGTGTTTTCTTCAGATTAACAATGGAAAAGTATTATCAAGTTGTCTTGATGTCTCATATTTTCATCCCTCATGTTGTTTTTCAACAAACTCTACCTTAACATTAAAAAATAAACTATTTCTGTTGGGGCTTTTTACTGTGAGTATAATACACATAATAACTGCTAGATTAGAAATACTTAACATTTAAAAATAATATACTCTATTAGGAGCAGATTATGCAATTTGTGAAATATATCAATTGAATAACATGACAGTGTAATTTCTTAGCTCAATGCTCAGGACGCAATAAGTACTCACAAATACTTTCACATCCACCTTTTTAGTTTCCAGTGTGTCAGTCGCTGTCAGATCCCGATTCTGAGAGCTTCAGGTCTTCGTTTAATAGGTGATCTTGCGCAGAGTGGGGTGGTGAGATTGTCCCATTCACATGACCTGAAAAAATTAATTCTCTAAGTAATGAACTGTAAAGGAAATAGTAAACAGGCTATAATACAAAGGATATAATATTGAGTTGGGTCTAGCAAGTATACTTCACTTTTTGTATAAATACCTGAACTAGTTTCGAAGACCATCGTCATTCATAATCATCAGATTATGTATAATAATTATATATGAGTTGAAACTTTTACACTAGACTTCACATCTGGTACAGTTTTACCTGTACATGTTTCGGCGCCTTTGCAACCATTTTCAACAGTCATACTTCAACTGCCGTGCTAGCCTCTCGTGGACGTGGAATAAATCTCGAGATGAGGTCGTCATTGGTTGGGATGTCGAAGTTCATCAGCCGGTCCCCCCTCTTCTGTATGAAAATTCTTTCCCAAATAGAAAGCTCCCTGTGGCCTCGGACACATTTTAATAATTCTGGTTCTCTGATAATTTCATGTCCATCGTTCCAAAAGTGCACGGCTACTGCTGATTTCTCTGTATTTCTAAATTTGATGTGTCTTAAGTGTTCTTTAGTTCTAACTTCCAGTTTCCTTTTGATTTTTCCCACATAGACTTTTTCACAATCATTACAATTAAACTGGTATATGCCCGACTTTTTACTATGATGTGGATTCTCCAAATTTGTAGATTTCAACAAGTTTTATTAGGGAATATCTGTTCACAGGTGCTGTGGTGATGCCATATTTTTTGAACACTTTTCTGAATTTAGAAATGCAGACAAATCAGCAGTAGCTGCGCACTTTTAGAACGATGGACATGAAATTATCAGAGAACCAGAATTATTAAAATGTGTCCGAGGCCACAGGGACCTTTCTATTTGGGAAAGAATTTTCATACACAAGAGGGGGGACCGGCTGATGAACTTCGACATCCCAACCAATGACGACATCATCTCGAGATTTATTCCACGTCCACGAGAGGGTAGCATGGCAGTTGAAGTATGACTGTTGAAAATGGTTGCAAAGGCGCCGAAACATGTACAGGTAAAACTATACCAGATGTGAAGTCTAGTGTAAAAGTTTCAACTCATATATAATTATTATGTTATACTAGCATGTGCCCGCGGCTTCGCCCGCGATAATTATTTTGAAAATTAAAAATTATGAGCATAATAATTAAATCATTATATTTATCAGCACCGAAATTACGTGAATTACATACCACGATTAGATAGCGTCGCCTGGTAAAAGCGACCTCAGATTCGAGGTCCTTGGCCCAGAAAACCCCTGTATAGTGAGTTTCGTCCAAATCGAACAACGTTTGACCATATTTAGGCCTATATTGATTATCCCACTTAATAATAATAATAATAATAATAATCCTCTTCGGTGTAGGTTGAAAATTTCATGTCTGCGTGCCTTGATATTAAAAACAAATGAATCGACCAGCGTGAGCTACAACATTCAAGCGATCGCCCAAAGTATGACAAAAATAGCCAAGGCCTACTGTAATTAATTTGACATTGAAATATACTGAAAACCGATGCTTCGAAAACGCAAAAAATACACGTTTTTTTCCCGTTTTTCACTCATAACTCATGAACGAAAGCAAAAATTAAAATTCCGGCTTCGAGGTGCATTTCCCGACCCTTCAGTCCACCTATGTTTAAAATTTCAGTTTTCTGCGTTCAGTAGATTTCGCTGGGCATCGCGGACAGACGGAGGAAGACAAACACTTCCTTTTATTAATATAGATAACTTCACTGTGTTACTTCCAATACAATTTAATTATCAGATTATGTGTTAATCTGATGAGGTTAACTGCCAAGAAAGAATGACAGACATTTCTATTGGCTGTTCAATATTACGAATCTCATTGGAATCTCAAAATTTAAGTTACAAGTCTTATATGAACACTTTTTACCACACAGTCAATTCTTTCAGTTATTGCACACCTTTTAATAATTTCATGTCAACTTCAATTTCATTATCTGTGATCCAAAAATGAGTGAAGGTAGAGTTTTTGGTTTGTTTATATTTGATGTTCCCTAAGTGTTCCTTCTGTCTTACATTCAAATATCTTTTTGCTTTCTGTGGGTTGGGTCTACTTGCAAGGTTGTTGCTTGACCTACGTGGATGAATAACCATGAACAAAACCAAAAATAGTGATGATAGAACTTCCTAATCAATAGTTTGACATATTGTGTTTAAACCTAGGTTGGGAAAAAAAAAAAAAAAAATTTATATAAATATTTTCACATTACTAGTGTTTTTCACTTTTTATTCTTCAAATTTCCCTTGAAAGTTGGTCATGTATCCCCTGCAATTCAAGCACAAATCCCTGAGAATGCACAAACATAGCCCAAAGTTTCATGTACCACAGTTTGAGAACCTCTGACATTTAACAAAACATTTTGATGCATGTATATTTATTCTATGTATTTCAGCAATTCTGCAGAACAGGAAGAATAATTTGTAAAGCAAATTAAACAATGGCCATATTAAAACCATGCACAACTCAATAAAAGTTAAAAAAATCACTTAGGTTACTATATAACTTAGTCCCTTACAATAAATAACACAAATAGAGATGTGTTCACATGACTTCAAACTACAAAATCTGATCACTGAAAACTTCACGACCATAGAGGTTGTATTGTAACACTATATTTAACCAATTTAACTGTTTGTATGTGATCAGCAAACCAGAATAAGGACCGAAGATGGCAAAACTGTGGCCGAAATGTATTTGCATATTTGACTGATTTTGGACTTCAATATTTTTAGCTTGGACATGTTCTTACACTATAAAATCACAGATTGCAAGTGAAATCTGTGGCATATGGCAAGTCTATGTACAGCTGCAAAAGAAATGAGCAGACTCTTGTTCAGTAGAAAGTTAAGTTTATGGCACAGTTCACAAGATGTGTAAACGAACCTAATCATTGCTGTGATGTTTGTTCTCTAGACGTTGAACGTTTCCTAACTTCACAGAACTCAAGATAACATTTAGCCCACCTCCTGGCAGTTGAGGACGGAACTCCAATCACTCTCGCCACCCTCGATGCAGAGTAACTGACGCGAACTAAGGTAATGAGCTGATGGCGCAGTGATTTAACAACCGTAACCATTTTGGTTGCTAATAGCCAATTACTTAAAGACCATCATAATACATGGTTTTGGTGGAAATTATACTTCTATTTAATTTAACAGATAACCTAGTGTAGCCAGATTCAACTCTCCATTCGGTGTACGGTAATAACAAATATCAGACTCACTGTTTCACAGGCATTTTCAATGTTTTAATTACATGCTATCTTTTATGTTCACGCCTATTCTAAAACTGGTTATATCAATATTGTAAATGTTTTTACATTTTTAAAATGCTTTGTATTTATAAGCTAGTAAAGGAATATACATAGCCTATATACAGTGAGTCCCACGCAAGAGTTGGCCAATGACGCGGGTTTTTGCGACGCGGCGCAGACAGCTCCAACTCCCGGGCGAACGGGTGGAATATCTACGCTAAAAAAGCTGCGAGCGGTGTAATGATTCAGGTTCTCACATTTACAGTTAAAATTACAATGAAAATAACCATGTACCTCATCACAAGAGATGTTGGAAATGTTCTCCTCTTGAATACGCGCAACACTGGCACCTTTTTAGGGAATTTTCTTTCACGCGCGTAAGTTCAGCTTCCGAGATAGAGTTAATTTCTCTTGTGATGCTGTCTTTAAGTTAAGTTCTTTTAACAATAGCCTATGTGACTATTATTTATGGGGAACTTTAAAATAAATTGCATAGGTCAATTCCCCACACATTAGATCATTAGAAGAGAAATTAACTCTATCTTGAAAGCTGAACTTACACGCGTGAAAAAAATATGAAAAAGATGCCAGTGTTGTGCTTATGCAAGAGGAGAACATTTCCATCATCTCTTGTGATGAGGTACATGGTTATTTTCATCGTAATTTTAACGATAAAGGTGAGAACCTGAATCATCGCCGGATCGCGGCTTTATTAGCGTAGATATTTCACCTGATCGCTCGGGAGTTGGAGCTGTGCCAGCCACGTCACAGAAACCCGTGTCATTGGCCAACTCTTGCGTGGGACTCACTGTATAACTGGGAATAATCTGGGAATAAACAGCAGCAAAATAGTATCTATGGTGTTTAGAAGAGGCGGCAGGCTCTCAAGCAAGGATAATTTCATCTGTAAAGATCAAGAACTGGAAACAGTGAACAAGTTCAAATACTTAGGCATAACATTTAAGACGAAACCAGACGCCTTCTCAGAGCACATAAGGGAAAGAGTAACAGCAGGACTAGAGGCAATAAACCAAATTAGACACCTACAGCAGTTATCACTGGTCACAGCAATGAAACTTTTCAGACTAAAAGTAACCCCTATGGTAACCTATGGCCTAGAAATAATTTGGCACGATTTAAAATTATAAGACTTCAGAGAGATAGAGAAAGTAAAATCCAGATTCTTGAAGAGAGTGCTGTCGGTCTCGAAGTTTACCCCATCTCGTCTAGTATACAAACTGGCGAAGGAACCGTTCTTCCTGGAAGATTTAAGATGTGAGATGATGCTACCATACACTCCCAACTATGGACAGATTATAGCTGAATTAAGTGAAAAGAAGAAAGAGATTTGGGAGGATTTCTACACCACAGAGGCCATGATTCACAGAGACTGGACAAACTCAGGTTACGAGCTAAGACATTCACTAATAAGGTTTGCGATGCATGGCTTTTATTTCAAGTGCTGCAGGACAAAGAAGTACCACGAGCCAGATCAAGACTGTGTGTGTGTGAGTGGTGTGGCGAAACATGCAAAAGATATCACGCAATCGAGTGCAGCAAGAGAATGATATTGCTGACTAGACTAAGCTCCAATGAATAAACTATCCTGCACATTGTGCGCATTTCCAAAACTTTAGTAATATAGGCCTATCTAACTGACATAGGCCTACATCTATTTTCCTATACATTTTATGATTTATTAATAAATTATTCTTACCATTAGTGGTGACTGCATTACTGACAGGATGATTATCAATATCACTTTCACTATCACTTGAGTCAGAATCAGAGGAATCACTTGATGATTCTGACAGGATTCCAACTTCATTGTCTCCGGTTGCCATATTTTTATCATCTTCTGTAGGCCGAACATAATCAGGTGAAATTCTTGAAGATTCCATCTGATGAGACTGCTGGACAGATGAATAGGAATTTCCAAAACTTAACTCGGTTTCCTCATCGAGACGAAGGACTGGAAGGCTTGCAGCTTGAGAGGATGGCGATTTATGTTGCACAGGCAGTCCTCTTGGAGGCGATCTAGAAGTTGGATAAGAAGGGGAAGCATGGAGTGGAGAATGCCTGGGAATGCACCCAGATGCAGAAGCAGTCAAAAGGTGTGGTTTAGGAGAAGTTTTCTTTTTATTAGGACGATGCTGTGGTGATGGCAATTTACTTTTGCTGTGTGAGTTCAATAATGGATCAACTGGAGTCAATGGACGAGACGAAGAAT
Source organism: Ectobius pallidus (assembly GCA_964059195.1). Lineage (NCBI taxonomy): Eukaryota > Metazoa > Arthropoda > Insecta > Blattodea > Ectobiidae > Ectobius > Ectobius pallidus. Next base: position 70,430,422 of record CAXKWD010000004.1, on the reverse strand, counting down.
GTGGTAAAGGAGGGGCCAATTTTTGGGCAGACTCCAATCTGAAATATGAAACACACAGATTATTATGCAAGCAAATTATTACAAGAAACAGCAAAATGGCATAATAGGCTACATATCATTCTTATATATAACACAAAGTTGTATATTTGGTACAGAGTTGTATTATAAATAGTACCACAATCCTTTTAACAAGTCAGACCGAAAAGTTCAATGCCATAGCCAGGATATGAACTAGGATCATCGGCTCTCCCTGCCACTGCTCTACCCATGAGCTACCATGGGAACATGTTGGTACAACATGAAATTCTCCAACTGACTCACAAGTCTCGGTATACCACCAGGCATTCTCAATATGAGATAACAACCCAATGGCGACTCATAACTTGTAAGTACTTTAACAGCCAGCGTGAAAGAATCATCATTCCACTGTGACCTACTAGTGGTTTACTATGAAACCCGGGCCTTAAAGTACTTACAGGTTGTAAGTTGCCGCTGGACTGTATTCTCATATTGAGAACACCTGGTGGTATACTGGGACATGTGAGTCAGTTGGAAAGTTTAATGTTGTACTGGCACGTTGCCATGATAGCTCAATGGTAGAGCAGTGGCATGGAGAGCCAGAGATCATGGTTCAAATCCAGGCTATGGCACTGAATTTTTCAGTCTGACTCTATACTTTTCCACCTTAGCCTACACACAGTCAGTGTGTGAGAATTATCATTCCAGATCATATCATGATTTTCTACAAATTCTAGACATTTGAAACAATCTGAACAAAAACCTGTAACTGTTATAGCTGTCCAAATTATGGATCACTGATTTTTCTAACCACACAGATAGACCACCTGCATAGTAGTAGTAGTAGTGCATAGATCGTGAGCGATCCTTAGCGATTCGTGGATATTCTCGGCAGAAGGGTGCCAGCCGTTGCATTTATGTGAATCTTGGCCTAGAGCGCACTGTGTCACTAACACATTTCCTCCACTTCACTTTATCTTGTGCATTTCTTATTATGTCCGTCCAAGATGAGTTCATGGATTCCTTAATCTCATCGCTCCACCTTGTCCGCGGTCTTCCTCTCCTTCTGTTTCAGTTTATCATACCCAGCATTATGTCTTTTTCGAGGGAGTTCTCTCTTCTCATAACGTGTCCAAAGTATGTCAGTTTCCGTTTCAGCGCCTGTGCTTCCAACGAACTCTCTGGTACTAACTCCTCTATGATTGACTTGTTGGTTCTTTTCTCTGTCCATTTTACTTGAAGTAATTTCCTCCAAGTTCACATCTCAAAGGTCTCGATTTTCTTCTTCTCCTTTTTCCTCAAGGTCCAACTCTCACATCCGTAGAGCACTATTGGGAATACCATTTGCTGGATAACTGTCATTTTAGTTCTGATTGAGACACCCGAGTCATTTATAATTTTGTGTAACTTCTTTAACCCAACTTTGCCTAAAATTATCCGTTTCTTTACTTCTTCTGCGCAACGGCCTGAATTTGATATGACAGATCCTAGAAACGAATGACTTTTCACTATCTTTATCTGTTCACCATTTATACATATGTTCTCTAGTCTGCCAGTGGTCATAATCACTGTCTTTTTTAAATTTAGTCTTAGACCTGCTTTGGAGCTTTCCTCTATTATCTTCTCTACAAGGTTTACCAGATCTTCGATACTATCTGTGATAATTGTTGTGTCGTCAGCATACCTAATGTTGTTAATTTTCCTTCCTCCAATCCGTATCCCTCCTTCCATCTCATCTATTTTTACCTTCCTCATTATTCTTTCGGTATAACAGTTGAACAATTTTGGAGATACAATGCAACCTTGCCTAACTCCTTTTTCTATCGGAAACCAGTCTGTTTCTCCTTCATATAGCCTTATTTTGGCCTCCTGATCTTCGTACAATTTTTCTAGTAAGTTGATTAAGTGCCTTGGTACCCCTAGTTCTTCTAGCGCTACCCATAGAGTGGAGCGATCTACACAATCAAATGCCTTAGAGTAGTCCAGAAATCCTAGATAAACGCTCTGCTGGTACTCTCTGGCCTCTTCCATTATCCATCTGAGATTTGCTATGTGATCCCTGGTTCCTCTGCCTTTGCTGAATCCTGCTTGTTCATCTGCAATCTCTCTATTCAGATATCCTTCCATTCTACTTAAAATGATTTTTAGCAGAATTTTGCTGACGTGCGGTATTAGTGCTATAGTTCTGTAGTTCGCACATTCTCTATGGTCTCCCTTTTTTGGCAGTGTTATGATCACCGACGTTTTTCAATCCATTGGCCAGGTTTTCTTTTTCCAAATTGCATTACATATTTCCATAATCTTATTCTCAGCTTCTTCACCAAGGCTGCTTACTAGCTCAATAGGGATATTATCTATTCCTGGCGCCTTCCCTCTGGCCACCTTCCTGAGCGCCCATCTTACTTCTTCTATAATTATATTTGGTTCCTCTTCATACCCTTGTTCTGCAGAACACGTTGCAATATCTGGGTCTCTTTCATACAGATCTTTAGTGTACTCCTCCCAAGTTTTAAGTACCTCTTCAGTAGAAGTGTGTATTGTCCCGCACTTGTCTCTTATGGCGCAATTCCTTGGCCTATACTCCTTCGTTATCTTTTGGATAACACTCCCAAAAACAATTCAAATTCAAATATCTTTAACTTTGGAATTAACATTACTGATTCAGACGAAGCTTTAATAAGTTATAGGCCTACACAACTCCACTTCTTAGCTCTTCTTTTAAGAGAAGTTGTGTACATTAAATCTCCATCTCAAGCATTATCGGTACTGTATATTTTTATAACTTCTTGTGAGTAATGTATTACAGTATAGGCCTATGCTGTGTTTTAGGTTTATAGAAGAGATAATCAAACAGGCAAAGGACAAAAAAGCAGTAGGACCTGATGGATTGTTTCATGAACATATGCTACGTTGCTGCTTTTGTAGATTACATAATAGCCTTTGATGGGGTCGACAGGTCCATTTTGCTAAAAAAGCTTGAAGATGTATTGGGAGATGGCAACTTTTCTCTAAGGTTGATAAGGTTGATAGAAAACATTATGACCTATAACCTTTTGTGTGTTAATGACTGTGTAAGCAAATCGGAACTGATCAAACAAACGAATGGAGTTCTTCAGGGGGACCCCCTAAGCTCGATTGTCTTCAACATAATGACTCACAACATAGTCGATGAAGTTGCAATGGAAGACATCACCTTGATTTTATACGCAGACAATTTGGTGTTGCTATAAAAAACTAGAACTGTGTTACAAACCGGTCTAGACAGAATACATGCATGGTCTGAAAGAAATTTCCTTGAGATAAACCCCCAAAAGACAAAAATAATGAAATTCAGGAGAGATGGCAACATTTCATGGGAAGATGAATTCAATCTGGGAAGTTCTCACTTAGAAGTAGTTAGGGGAAAAAATAGTTTTATGCCGTGCACTACGCTCCTCCCACCAACATGTTAGGGGAAAAAATAGTTTTATGCCGTGCACTACGCTCCTCCCACCAACATTCTGATGGGACCCGCCTGGGAAGGAGGGGTTTAGGGTTTTGAATGTCTCCTCTTAGATGGCGTTGCTAGTAATGCAGAAGGTGAAACTGGGAAAAATTTATTTTTCCTTTTCCTCCCTCTTCCTCTCACCTTCTCCTCGCCCTACCTACCTATTTGGGACCTATTCCTAACAGTAAATTTTTTATCTACCGGGATTCAAACTCGTGATTACTAGCACCGTAACCAGTAGCCTTAAACCACTACACCACGAACGACTACTGAGCGGTGAAGGGAGAATTCATCTATTTAAGTTTAGAGAGCACTATAGTACATGAGAAATAACCATTTTGGTGCAAGGGTCATTTTTGGAATATTTTATTTTGTCTGGTACTTTTGATATGGTGGCAGGGTAATATTCCTAACACAGTGGTATTGTATATTTTTATGTGTATATGATGAAGGGTACAATCATGGCTTCCTGAGGAAGCCAATTGTACAATAGTGAGGTGCTTGTGCAAGGTTCGGTAACGAGGGGAAGCAGCTGGCGGGCAGAGCTTGGCACGGCATAAATCTGTCTTTTGCCAAAAGGTGTATAAGTTAGTGGCCATCAAGGCAATATTCGAAATCAAGAAACTGGACAAACTATCCCTTGACACAGCAGTGAGTCTTTTCTTTATTAAAACAGTGCCAATAGTGTCTTATGCACTATGTCTGATATGGAGGTATCTCACTGTGCTTCCAATCTCAAGAAGGTAAAGAGTATTAAAGTCACCTACTTGAGGCAGACCCTGTGCCTGCCCAAGAACGCACCAATAAGACTAGTGTATGTCCTAGCAGGAACAGACTGTTTTGTGAAAGACTTAATGCATGTTAACAAACTTGACAGTACCACAAATTGTGAAACTCATTTTGCTGATAGGGAAAGGAAAGCTCTAGAAATAAACCAAGAATTTTTCAGCACTCCAGCTATGAACACAGACGAGTGGAAACAGCCAAACTTCGACCTTAGACATCTTTACAGTCGAACTGCAAGTATCAGAGACATGCAAGTGTACTCTTTGTGGGCAGCAATGTCCACAATATCACATATTGGACTGTACAGAAAGGACTGAATCTCTTGGCTACTACGCAAATAATGACAATTTCTAAACTGTAGCAATTATTACATACACATTGTGTTTAATCTATATATATACTATGTTGAGAGAAGAGGGAGAAATTACTGGCCGAATACAGCAATGAGTGTTAAACTGTTCTTAATGCCCATTGGGTGCACTTCCTATTCTGTATGAAAATGATTAATACCAAATAGGACAATGCTACTGTAGAGCTCTCAGAAAGATATGCAACAAGTTAGTTACCTTGTTTTCTTGACCTGGATATTAGTGGTCAGTTTTTCCAAAGTAATTTCTCCTGTTACCCTATCTATAATAAGAACACATTCTTTCTGGCATGGACGTTGTGAACCCTTGAACACAGTATGTGGTGTACCAGCTCCGTCCAAATTGGGTACGGTTACAGTCACTTGATTATTTGAGCCAACATCAACCGTTGCAATTTTGCATGGATCAACACTTGCTGGTTTGAAATCATCTGAAAATAAAAAGGAATGTAGTTTATTACAAAATCGTGGAGAGAAATGAAAAATAATGCATGGGATACATCAATCTGAATTGTCATATGGCATGCTGAATTACAGAACTTACATCTTAAAGTGTGGAAAGAATCTGCTCTGCTGTTTGTAAAGCTAGGTCCGAGTTTTAATTCTCGAATTTCTGGCCCTAAGCCCAGCTTATCACCCATATTCTCGCCATTCACACCATTAAGTTGGTACTTCTGCATTGGAAACCCTACAAGCACCTATAAAGTAGCAAAGCTGTTGACATTTACATCAGCTTTACACGTATTTTCTTCACTGCATTCTATCATTTAATGATTCTTGATGGCACAAAATATTCGCAACAGTATTCTCCTGTTGTACCTTAATTTGGATCTTCCCATATAAACACTTTAAATACCTCTCTGACGTTCCCTATCCTTTGACCTATTTCATTAAGGAACTAAAAATTAGTATACTACGAAGTACAAATGACGTACGATTAAACAGGTGAGAGGATCAAAGATATGCACATATGTTCTATTAATTTACGCCATCTGTTTAAAAACCAAGTGAACTTCATGAAGTCTTCATGTGGACCAACCTCAAGATTCAAACTGTGTAAATATTAAAAATGTTTGAGGCAAGTTTTTGATAATAAATTACTTTTATTGGCCATCTTAAATATTTAGCAAGTTAAAATTAATACAGTATCCATGATAAAATAAGACTGTAACTTGTGAATTATGTATAACAAAATAACTGGAAGGGAAGTTTTTCTGCACAATGTTTTTCCTTTAGGAGCCCTCTTCAGAACATAAAACAAACAATAACAAATGAACAATGAAATGAAGCTCACGATTTTCTTCAAATACGTATAGGTTAGGTTTCCCAAAAATGAAAGGTAAAAGTATAGTTTCCTGGTTCACGACGAGCAATGGGAGAAAATTCACGTTTGGTGGAGTTTGCTGTGTTGGGATTGGAATGTCAGCAGCATGTTTCCTGTCCCATACTTTTCTCCTGGAAAAATATAAGGAAATCGTACAAATGTATGGGTAAGTTCTGTTCTGTAGGCTAAGTATAAGGAAGCTAGGTTACACATTCGAAAAAGAAAATAAAAATTTGTGTTAGCAATAATATAATAATAATCTGAGGGATTGCGCAAAATGTGCATTAGGTTTTACAGAAAGCCGTTAACGAATTTTATTTTTTTGCACAATAGCAGATGATATCGGTCACAGAGGGTCCCGCACAGTTTGCATTTGCAGTCATCGTTTGGTTGTGGAACTTCTCTGTATGGCATATCCGGTGAATAAAGCCATGGGCCGCGCACCGGCAAAGCCACCCGCCCGCTTGTTTCCTCTGCTGGCCCTTCTGAGCCAATGCACACGCTACTGCTTCCTTCCCCTACATCTCCTATCACGGCTATGTACTTGCTCAGTGCCGATACTGCAGCTCACTGTTTGCCTTTGTCATATACTTATGAAGCATGTTAAATTAAGACGGCAACACAAAATAAAACAAATATTAGTAAAAGATAGATTTATGCCGCACACCAGGCAAGATCTGCCCACCGGTTCCTTCCCTCGCTTCCGAGCCTGCGCACGCACCTCACTATTGTACCATGGCTTCCTTGACAGTTGTAACGATGTTTTATGAAAGGTGTGGAAGGGTAAAAAGCTTCTGCATTTAGTTAAATAATGATAGGTAAATTCTAAGTCAGTGACAGGTTTTGTTAGATTAGCAACGTAATGTTAGTTTAGGAGGAATATACTGAATAGCGCGAGGTTTATTATGTCTCACATTAAATCTCTTCTGCAATGAAACTCTAAACCCCACCTTCCGAGGCTGGTCCCATTAGAGAGTTGGTGGGAGGAACCTAGTGCGCAGCATAAAACTTTTTTTCCCAAGCCATATATCTTGTCACTACAAGGCGTAGGTCATATCTGGTTTGTGTTCACTCTCTATTAATCATCACTTCCGTTGAGTTAGCAATAATATAAAGTGTTTTTAATTTTCTTTGGCAATAGTTAAAAAATAATTCCTTGGCACCACTGCCTTGGAAGAATCTTGGCTTCTGAAATGACGTTTCACAATTCCACATATCTCGGTGCTATTGCCCTCCATCTTCTATATCGAAATCACGTTTGGTCTTCTGGTCTTCCTCTGGTCAGGAGATTGAGCCCCCTCTACCCTTCACAAACACTCAGCCATCTGGGAGAGCAGAAGTTAATTGGCTACTACTCCAGCATTGCAACAATCTTCTACCTGGTTTCATGACCAAAATGTGAAACCTACAGATTATTCAATTGCTCCCTCTGGTGTAAATTCCAAACCACCCCCTTACACATTCTCAGTATGTTGCATGTAGCCTACTCATACCATCTAGGCCTATGTCATGAACTTGCCCACGGGAAGTAACTTGCCCACGGGAAGTAACTTGCCCACAAGCCTCATGCAATTCAACTTGGAGCAGTTCATCTGCTTGTTAAATGTGGATGACAGCTTGACCAAAGCATGACATCACAAAGTAGATAAATTTGGATTTCTATGCTTGAGCAGAACTGAACTGTAGTGTGATAAGAAAGGTGGTATTCATATTACAGACTCAGAAAACATCAATAAATGAGATCTTGCCGGATGCAGCAAGTTCCAAAGAATAGAAAAAACTTGTGCCTTGCAATACTGTAGCACACTGAGAGAAACCACCCTGGAATATAGCTAGACAATATGGTATGCAATTCTATTTCAGGTGCAACTTCTGAAACATATGGGTCTAATATAGAACCATCTCACTATGTGATTCTTAAGTAAAAATTAGTGTTAAGCCTTTAATTAATGAATGAATGATGTATGTGACAGTGTGATTTATTATTATCATATAATTTTTTTACAGACTGGGAATAGGAGTACCTGTACCAGCTAAGGTGAAGAAATGCATGGAAGAAGTAATGGATGATATGCATATTTCTGAACGAGAAAGAAAATTTATTAAACCATTTACAGTTTTTGGGTTCGATATGTTTCATGCAGGTTGTACCCAAACATTACAAGGGGCTATTATAGGGATTCCATCAAACTTCAGTTATGAGACTACAGCTGATGTGGACAGATCTCACATTCTTGTTAGTATATTTTGGTTATATCTTCTTGAAAAATCAATCATGCTTTCTACTATATCATGGTCAGGTCATGAATTTAGCAGGAAAAAAAGTTTACATGGTTAAATATTTCAGTTATTTGCTGTATGAGCATTTCCCTCTCCCTCTTGTAAAAACTATTCGTAGTTCTAAATAAATAGTCTTGGAATTCTGGTTTTTGCCCCAAAAGAACATAAAATTAAATGATTACACAGAAAAATAGCAATGATCAGATTTATAGTTACTGCTGTAGAAGACCAAATATTCTACCTTAAGATTCCACACAAAATTTAACCACAACTGTATTTATCAACTGCATCTTGATGAACGCAGATAGAGGATCAGTCGCACCTTGAAATAAATACAAGGGCAATTATTCTTAGCATGTTGTGGTTGATATCTTATGCAATATGAAATACGTCTAAGTGTAAACAAAAAGTAAACTATGAAACAATAATATTGAGATGAGTTATATACAATACTTCCCTTCTTTTCATTACTAATCTGAACTGAGGCGTTCAGGTTAGTAATGAAAATAATTGAAGTACCATATAACTCATCTCAATATTATCGTTTCATAGTAAAAACTTTCCTGTATAAACTTTCTAAAAATTCATGGAAAAAAATAAACTCTTTTCGGCAGTGGCGAGGGAAGACAACTTAAATTTTAACTTTTAAGGATCTTCATACCTTCTTTAATAATTTCACAATTTTTAGCAGACTTTTCTTGATTATTGCTGCGGCACCTCTGCCATACACTCGTGGCTCCCAGTTGAGAACTGCTGACTTATATAATGGAAAATTCTTGGTGTAATAATTCTGACTTCGGATTGCCAAATAACTGTAAACACATTATATTAGTTAGATTCTTATTCTTCCTGCTTATGGAGCAGCTCTTAACAGAAGTGTTTATCTTGCATATTTTGCAGTACAGTCATCCAATCGTTGAAATCTATGAAAAACAATTAAAAAAATTGCATTAGCATATTTCAGTTCTCAGGGAAAATAATTTGTTTTAAATACAGGGTCTTTATTATAAGTTGAGACGGGACGACCGGTGTTTTCACTCTCCGCTGCGGAGTCCACATTAGCCGCTGGTGGCGCACGCGCGGCTTCCCTGCTTAAAGTGTAGGCTATATAAAGTATTACATATCTTACCTTATAACATATGTTGGAAGTGTCGTCCTTCCTGTGTTATACAGGCATTGTATCTGGAAACCACATTCTGGCTGACGCGAGTGAGTTCTTCCACTGTAATGCCCCTAATTTCATTCGTAATGTTTTCTTTCAGCTCCTCCAATGTGTGAGGATTTGTTCGATAAACCTTATCTTTAAGAATGTGGTTTCCAGATACAATGCCTGTATAACACAGGAAGGACGACACTTCCAACATATGTTATAAGGTAAGATATGTAATACTTTATATAGCCTACACTTTAAGCAGGGAAGCCGCGCGCACGCCACCAGCGGCTAATGCGGACTCCGTAGCGGAGAGTGAAAACACCGGTCGCCCCGTCTCAACTTATAATAAAGACCCTGTAGCTGTCAATATATGAGTTTGCAAAACCTCTCCATCCAAAGCGAGATTACACGTTAATTCTTTTGTAAAACATTGATACTTTTATTAATGAAAACATTAGAGAAGCACTTACTCTCAAAACGCTATTAAAGGGTGCTTAGTACCCTATGTGGTGACTACAAGAACAAATCCATTTCAAAATGCCTGCCCTTGAGTTCATATAAGATGTAGATACATTTATCAGAATTATAAGAATTATAATTCCGGGGTGCGCGGGCAAAGAGAATTAAGTCCACTTTCTTGTTACTGAGAATTAGAGTGACTTAACACACTATACCAGCCCAACATAGCTTTAGAGATGGATAAACCCATGAGGCACACATCCATAACTTCCGTACAATTTTGATTATGACTTGCTGGACTTAACACAAATGTAGAGAACATTTTTATCTATAACTCTATGGACATATCTCAATTTTTTAGGATGGTGGACTTAACTCTCTTTGCCCGTGCACCCTGGAATTATACCACATAAGATACATATTTATGAAACCGTGATACTGTTCAATAATAGTGGAAACCAAAAAAAATTACTAAATTGTGTGCTTCATAATACTGTATATGATGTAAACATCTTTCAGTGAGATTATGGAAAGCTAAAGATCATCGGTTCGAGTCCCAGTGTGAGGTAATTTTTTCCTAAAGTATTCTCACATAATTTTCTACAGAAACAATGTTCTGTGGTTTCATGAATAAATATCTATATATTGGTACCTAAATTTGTTTCGGGAGTCGCAAGCCCATCCTCAGCTATACTCCATCTGGCGGTTTGTTGGGAAAAGCATCCTCTGGTAACCCTTGATATCCTCTGAAACTTGTTCAGGTACATTTTGGTTCAAGTGAAGTTTCATGTGTAAATCTTCATTTCATTTATGAGTTTAGTGTTATAATAACTTCATTATATAAACTTCTTGTGAAATTCTAGATTTTCTCACGTCACATAATATAAACCTTTTGTTTCATGTACTGTGTCAGTTGGTTGAAGCTCAGGTAAATAGTAATCCTCCATTAATGTTGATTTAAACTGAACAGGCCTATGTGCTTTTAGGTAAACATGGATCAAGTGTCTTGGAACAGTGAAGCTGGACAGAATTTGTTAAATGCAATGATACTCAGTGAAGATGCACAAAAATTTGCCATTGGTCGAGAAATAGCACATGTTCGAACACATTATGTATATTACCAAAGCCTCTTCCCTGCACTTGTTGTGACAGGTGTATATGGATTTACGTCCACCGTCAATGAGAAAATGGGCTTGTTAACTCGACCACTTCCACTTCGACTTATTCTCTATTCATTAACTGGAATGTTTGGCTTTGGATCATGGTGTTTAATGCAAGTAAGTATATGAGTTAATCCATTCTTTTTGTCTTTAAAACACACACAGTAACTTGCAAAACTGAATTGATGAGTTGTTCATGTACTTTTGGTGCCACCGTGGCCCTGGAGTCAACTCAGCCTCTTTATAAATAAAATAATAAAAACCTGGCGGAAAGGCAACTCCAATGGAAGGCTGACAACTTTAGTTTTGGGTGCTAATTATCTTTAGAGTTTACAAGTCCTGTGTGTACAAAAACAAACTTCCATACCAGTTTAGTTGAAAGTAGGGAAATTGTAACATTAAACCTACTAGTAAAATTGGGTGTGTTATTTAATGTCAGTATCAAATGGCTTTACCAATGACCCCACCCTGTGAAATACTACTGTACTGCAGTCACTCCATGGGGCTGCATCACATTACATCATCTACCTTATATTTTGTCTTCATTGGCAAATGGCAGGATGGGAGGGGGGAGCGTATGTTCAGCATCAAGTAGCTCCTCAGTAATGTTGTCCTCAGACATCGAGTTCACCCCATTTCAGACCTCCCTACTTCAGAATACTCTGAAAAGGCACCCAGAATCAAATGCAGGCCTAACCATGAGACTTGTGAAATGGCAAGCATAATATAGATAACTATATTGGGAATAACACAGTGAAGTCAACAAATATTATTATTAAATGCTCACACAAAACTTCACTTGGGGATAAATATCTTGGAACTAGTTTCAACCACAACTGGGATCAGCTGAGGAAGGGAGCAATATCGCCAGTTGTATGTATCTGAAGATGACCACAGTTTTGGCTGAAACTAGTTCTAAGGTATTTATCCCAAAGTGAAATTTTGTGTGAGCATTTAGCAATAATATGGAGAGGATAAATTCAGAAATCTACAGTAGTAACAATATGTTAGTTCATTTTCTGTTGGAACATGAAAGCTATTTTGACTGAGCAATTGAACAATTGCATACACAGGGTGCAGCAAAACATCCTCTCTATTCTAAATCTGAAATAAAAAACAGTGGGAATTTAGGGGTTTCAGTATATTACATTAGTTTACCTCACTGCTAAGTGTAAATAGACCTTAATCCTGTCTCCATGCTCTTATAGCAAGGTTCACCATATCATTACGCACTATATCCACGCTGCAACATTCGCACAAGATGGGAGTAGCAGTCAACTTGTGTTGCCATAACGACAGAAAAAACAAGTGATAAACAGTAAACAAAAATTGAATAGGATATTGAAATCGCGGAATTTACATTCAGTACAGTATCCAATCATGCCCGGATGCTTAATTTGTTTACATAGCAAGATTCTCTGGCCAGCACGATCACCAGAAATTACACCCTGAGATTATTTTCTGTGGAGATATCTTAAGGCTGAGGTGTTTAAACATCGGCCGAGGACTTTAAGAAATGCAATAAAGGAAGAGATTGGTCTTATTCCTCAAGAAATGTTGGTTAGAACGATGGAGAATTTCCGAAGTCGCATTCAACAATGCATTGATAGTGAAGGACACCACTTGAGTGACACATTGTTCAAAACATGAAACTTCCCCCTGTGTAGAATCATTCATGTTAATACAGCTTCTTTATTTTGATCCATATGTTTTTTATTTGAACTTTAAAATAGGAAGGATGTTTTGCCGCACTCTGTACAATGAAAAACAGAATAACCATCAAAATGTAGTAATTTTTACATGTTTAGCTGGGAACAAATTTTACATTGCTGGATCACAAACAGATTTAAGAGTTTTCTTACTCAAAGTTTTTCCCAAGTTGCTCTATTAAAATTCCTTATGGATAAGTAAAATTAGTGATTTTATTTCCAGGACTTCACAACTGTTCGTTATGAGACAAAAAGTGATACTGAAATGTGCTCCTTGGGAGAGAAGTACATTAAAGGAGGTATAGAATTCTACTCCAAACTGCTAGAGAGAAATATTGCACTTCGAAAATTGATGGGAGAAAAGGTTTGTCTACAATTTGTATGTCTTTTGTACATTAATCTAGATTTCTGCTTTCAACAGTCTAAAAGGCTTATTGTACAACCCCATTGGAAGAGACACTCCTAAAATCTGTTCCTTGGTTCCAATGTCAGCATCTGTTCCTAGGTCTTCCCTGGTTGTAGAAAGAATAATTCTCTTTCTTGCCAGGCATGGGCAGTCAAACAGGATGTCCAAGGCAGACTTCCTCATCCCATCTGCACATTCTGCAAATGGGGTCACCTTTGTAAAGTCCCACTTTGTGTAAATGTTTCCTGAAGTGACCATGTTCAGCAATTAGTGCAACTACTTTTCTTGTTCCTTTTCTTCTAACTTAGGAGAGATGAGTAAAGTGTGTTGCTTGGACCTAAGATCAGTTTCCTAGCTTGTCTTTGTCCAGGATAGGTTTGCCACCTGAGTTGGTGTTTTTTCTGGCCCATGTTTTTACCAAGGTTTTAGTCGTAAGTGTATTGATTCCAACTGTGAGTTCAGGGCCAATACTGGGTATTCGCAAACCATATGCCCTAAGAAGAAAGCACAGTTGACTGTGGATTATCTGTTCCTGAATTATTTTGGTTCGATAAAATATTTAGTTAGCATGTAAATTAGTATTAAAAAATTCAAAATTTGAATTGTTGATACTTGAATCAAAGATGCTAGGTGGGGAAAAAAAAGCTGTATGTTGTGAATTAAGTTTTGCAGTAGTAAAGGTCTCTTCCGTAGGGGTTATAGTTGACGGACCAGGAGACTGTAGATACTGTTACTGGGGAGGAATCTCAGGAACAAAGACAAAGAAAGTACAGAGGAAGCATGCAGACAGTGAAGAATCAATTTCTCACTCTGTGGCCTTGAAATCTTTCGAAACTTTGCTAGATTATATGGGGCAAAGAGGTTTTTAATAAAGTGACTTTATTGCTGCATGCAAAATTCAAATTGGGATAAAGAAAATAATGAATAAACATTAAAATATTAGAGACTACCGTACTTAAACAGAAAATGTAATAATACAATACGTAAGCCTAAAAGTGTATGTATAAACCATTATTGCCTATGATTAGAGGCACTTATTTTCTGTGAACATTTTTGCCAGATTTCATCAATTTTTTTAGTCATTTTGGTATACATTTTTGCAATTTTTAATTAACAGGCCCTACCATCAACAATTATTTTTGTTATTTTTGTTGGGATTTTTAGATAATAAAAGCTTCAGCAAACACTTCTTTTAATTCATGCAGCTTGGTTCTGTTTTAAAAATGCAAATGAACTTTTATTTACAGCCAATTTGTTACGAAATCAATTGAAACATCAACTATTGACTTTTATTGTCTCAGTTTGCCTTCACTGCTTTGGAACAAAGTGAGAAAGAAGACCATATAGTACAGTGTATATAATTTATATTTTATTTACAGGGCGAGAAACTTTATTCAGTAAAAGGAAATGAGCAGTATATGCTGAGACAGAGGCATACACCCCTAACATACAGGAAGGAATATTTGGAGCAGCAACTTCAACTCCAGAAAAAAGAGCAAGAAGCAACTAAAGTTAAAAATGAGCAGAAGATTGTGCATGATACGAGCCTTAAGGTTCCTGCGCCCGCATGATTTGGAGCTGTTAGAACTGTCTCCCTGTAAATTCAAAGGTCTGAATTAGGGATAGTATTTTTAAGAAATATGCTCTATAATACGGGTTTTTTAAATGGTTTTACTTCCCCTATGGAGGACTTTCAGATCAACGCCTACTGGGAAGGAATGAAGGAAGCAGTCTGAATTATATACAGCCTTGCCAAATTAGGGGATTTCCTGCTAGATCTGGATAGTTCAATTGGCTGACTAGTGGGAGAAATTTAGTGTCAGCAGCTAATGGGATCTCTGACAGAATTCAAAATCCACTTAAACTGGGGGAATTTCAGAGAAAAGAGAAACATTTCTTAGGTAATAAAATAGTACTTTTGTAAGCTTTTTGTTTCAGTGAACAGAATTATTAAATTACATAAATTACATTAGACCTGATTATTCTGGTCCCAGTAATGAACACGTGAGGTGTAATTCCTGTTCCGGTAACGAGTAAGTGAGGTGAAGGTGGGGAAATAAGTTAGATGTGTATTTGTTCCCCTCATGCGGCTTATCAAAGATGTACATCCATGTTGTAACATGTGGGGATCCAGAATCCTCATGTTAGCATTTAATTTAAATACCTTGAGCATTTTATAAATGTATGTGTATGGTTAGTTCTTTAAAAAGTTAGTGGATTTTGTAGTAAAATACCGGATTTTCAAATGCCATTTAGTGGAATTTCTCAACAGTGTATTATCAACGCTGATCACATATATGACCGATTAGTTCTGTTCAGGGGCCACAAAAGACTTTGTTCATAAAAACCTGTAAAATTCTCTTCTTTCCCGTAATGTGTAGAATATATTTGACCCTTAAAAGTCGGTGACAAATATTTGTTTAATGTTTTGTGAGAAAATATAAAGAAATGGCAAGGTTAGACATCTAACTGGAAGTATCCTGATGTAGAAGCAAATAAAACCACTTTCCTGTCAAATGTATTTATGAGAAGGAGATGTATGTGACTAAGGGAAAGAGTGGCTTTTCCTGGAATTATTGTTTCTGTTGCCATATTAGAGAAATATTGTAATAACTGAAAACATGAGGCAATAACAAATGTAGGCTATTAGATATGTAAGAAATGTTTGTTTAAGCCCTTGGCAAGGACTCTTGTATCGGCATATTTTTTTATATATCAAGTGGGAATGCGCTTGCATTTATGGCTTGCATGTGGGAGGTATAGGGTTCCATCCCCAGGGCTGGCAATTCTGATTAAGGTTTCCATGGCTTCTTCAGATTCTTTCAGGTTATTGCAGAAATGACATCTATAAGGCCTCGGCTGTCTGTTTCCTTCTCCATCCTCTCCCTGTTAAGTTGTCAGACTTACTAATTAATTAATTACAATTTCTTTGTGGTATGTAAAGAAATGTTTCATCGTGGTTCTAAGAACTTCATCTTGTAATCCAATTGATTTAGAAGTGTTTGGAACAATATATAGCAAAAAAATATTTATTTAGAATATTTTGATATGTCATCAACATATTAGACTTTGAATTTACAATCGGCAGTTTTTCCAGCTTCAAACACGTTTGCTAGTGCATAATTATGTAGAAGAATGGCTGAAAAATAATTGTGTGTATAGAATATGTATGTAGACTATAATGTTTAATAAAAGAGAAATATTAACAACACTGAGTTAAGCTACTTGGCCAGTTAGAGAAAAAGTAACTAACTGGAACCCTGCCAGGGAGACCTAACCATAAGCTGGAAAGATAAATTTTCTGATGAGTGGGTTCAACTTCAGCATAAATATATTATAATAATAATAATAATAATAATAATAATAATAATAATAATAACAACAACAACAGTAATAATCATAATAATAATAATAATAATAATAATAATAATAATAATAATAATAATAATAATAATAATAATACCTCTTGCTCATAAATTGTTGCATTGAAACTATATTTCTCAAAAAGTATAAATCATGGCAATTGCTCCAAAGATAATTTTAAATAAATTGCTTTCAATGGATCGAAGTAACTGGTTAAACTTTTAAAACATATACAATATTATTATTTTATTCATACCATCTACTTTAGACTGGTGCTTTTCGTTTTCTGAAATCCCTGTAAGGAGGGGGTGCAGTCGTTTGCAGAATAACAAAAGAACAACCTTTCAAGAGTAACAAGGGGTAAGTTTTTAAATTCATCAAAGAAAATGCACTAATTTACAGTCAGTGTTTATGCAATGACTTGTAAATGTGCTGTAAATAATAACAGGATTGATTTAACCGAGTCATCAATTCCATCGATACCACAGACCGGTGCATTTGAACATTTGAAGCTTAATGTGCTGGAAAGGAGAACGAATTGATTTCAGTAACACTTGTGATGTAATGAACACGAGAATGTGCTGAGTTTAAAAACATAGCCAAGGACAAGCCCAAATGTTCTGTGTAAAACCAGCGATACTCCGTATTGTCCCTCCTAAGTCTTAAGTTCCAACTGTGCCGGTGCTGGTGCTGCTAGGTCTGCAAAGGGTTGAACAGCTACTGGTTATATGTAAGCATATGAGTGGAGACTTAATACACTGAACTTCACTAAATATTTGTTGTTATTTAATGGTTGTTATTTTCATAGTATAGTATTAGCACAACGTGCAATTTCAAATATAAAATGCTGTAAATCTGTCAATAAATATAGTAATAAAAGCAAAACAAGGTATACCAGAAAAGTTTGGGTAGGCTCAGGCTTACAGCCTTAATGAAGGCTTCGCCCCTGGATAACACACTTATGACTGTGGAAAAAAGTGTATTTTATAGTCATATAATCTAATCTGTCATGATTCAAGAAAGTGAGCACTATAACTCCAATATTCAATGGTGCTATTCCATTAAAGACACAGCTTCCCTGTAGTTGGTGCATAATCTATTTTGGTCTCAATGAAAGGTGTCATTCATTCAATTTTCCTGAATCAGTTAAAATTCTCGCAGTTTGCAGAGTTGGTTTTTAATTTTGTTGGTAATATATATTATATGGTATTTTAAAGAAAAAAGAATAGTAATTTTATATATAGATTAGTGATTACCAACTTCAGTAATTGTACTAGATACGAATGAATGAATGAATGAATGAATGATTGATAATGCAACTCACAACATTTAGTAACAATTTTTAAATGTTTTCTACTCAGTTTTATAAGAGCCAGAGATATAAATTAATTTATGAAAAAGACCCCCCTACAAGAGATACTCTAATCCTGGTTCAATAAATGGCGAATAAAATAATGTGACTGTGAGTTCCAGCAGAGGCAGAAACAAAATATAGTTTCATGAATAACATTACAACAACAGAATAATTTCTCTTCTCCTTAAAAAACATGCCACATCCATGGATGATGTTTATTGGGATTTCTCCTGTTGACTGGATGCAGGATATCCTTTTTTGTTGGGATTTCACTTTCTAACTGGGATATATTATTTTTTGTTAAGTCATGGCTATGTTTTGGCTGCCTGCATGGTCTCGTGGTTAGCTCGGGTTCGATCCTCTGTACCTCCTTGAATTGTTCTGTGCTAGAGAGGTCTGGAACGGGGTGCACTCAGCCTCGTGATCCAAACTGAGGAGTTACTTGATTGAGAAGTAGTGGCTCCGGTCACAAAAACCATCATTAACGGCCATGGGTGTCCATGATGACTGCATGCCCCCCCAATCCTGTCATCTGCCCAAGGTAGATGACACAGTGGTCAGGTGGTAGACCTAGTCCCTTCAGGGATGTAGTGCCACGGAGTTTAGTTCTTATGGCTATGTTTTGGACAATAGGCAGATTTTGCCATTAATGTCAAGGAAAAATGTATTACAGAACATTCACAGCACTAACCAGCTTCGTGATCGCTTTTGTAATTTTCTGTAAGTTAAAAAATTATTGTATGCGTAAAAGGATGTTGCATAGCAATTGTCCTTCGGACGTATCGGACTATTTAACTTTGTTTCAGAGTATGCATAGGGTGACAAATCGTCCCGCATTTTAAGGTATTTTGTAAATGTCCCGCAATTATTTCGCTTTCTCTGAACAAATTTTCATCTAGTTTTAACTAAACATAGCATAACCATTGCCAATAGTACGATCTTTGAAAGTGCAAAGAAGCAAATTATAGGAACTTTGGAGAAGTGTTCTGGATGTATATTCTGAGTTACCATTAGTCCATGGAAAGGCATGCGTGGCTATTCTGTAACACGAAGCGCAGCAACATGGAAGTGTTGTATTAACTGGCATTGGTGCCGACTTGGGGGAGGGGGATCGTAACACAGCGAAAGGTTGTTGTGTGGTGTGGCTTAGCATTCTTTGAGATAAATGGCCCCTAATCCATTAATGGGATAAATGGTAACTTCAGGTGCGAGAAACATTTGAAGAATCATACAGCAAAATGGTATTGCATTAGAAGACACATGGATGCAGCAGGATGGAGCAACCATTCACACTGAAAATTCTTCAATAAATACATTAAGAAAGATGTTTGGAGCCCAAGTAATTTCACACCAAGGGGTCATTCAATGGTATCCAAGATTGCCCACTTGCGATTACTTCTTTGAGGGTACCTGAAAAGTAAGGTGTATTAGGACCAACCAAGGATAACAGCAGACTTGAAGCGGAATATTCAAACGAAGTGGCAGCAATCTCTCTGCAAGTTCTACAGCAAGCAATGTGAAGTTTTCCGTTATGACTCCAAGAGTGCTACAATGAGGGACACCATCTGAGGAGCACAATTTTCAAAAAGTAACTGATATAAGTAAAATGTTCTCTATTGTAATCCTAAAACAAAATGTATACAAACTATTCGGTTCGGCTGTAATTTCAATTGAAAACCCATCAGGTTTTTCTACCAGACCCTGCAGAAAAACTTTCTAATATATCGAGGATCTTGACTACCATATAAAGGACTTCCAAACATGAATTCTTGTCAGAAAGGAATTAATAACTCTGTAGTGTTCTGAAATGTTTGTTACAAAGTAGTTGAACCATCATGTATTATGATACCATTATGATACATTTTCAATTAATACTACTGTATTAAAACAGGGCTTACAAGGGAACTATATGGGGTGTCATACTGAAACTTAGCACTTCAATAGGCCTCCAATATAGATAGGGGGGGGGGGGGAAATTAACTGCTCAAATTAACTGTAAGCAGATGACAACTTCCTTGTGTTGTTGCATAAACAAACATTGGTGGGCATTTGAATAGCTCATTTGAGTAACTGTCTCTACAAATGCAGCAATAGTCAGTCACTTACATTCTATCAAATATAAACTTATTAAATCCAACACCACCTTAATTACACCCGAAGATGTTCTTCTCCATAACACAAGACAAGTCACTCATCTTTTTGTAACTCATAGCGAATCCACTACGTATGGCCTAAATGGAATATTACCTCATGCTATAATATTGTATAACATGTTACCTGAAAGTGTGTCCAGTTCCATTAGAAATTTTAAACCAAAAGCATTATCATATTTCTTAGATGTGTACTTTAGTCAGTAGGATAGTTATAATACATTTCTGTGAAGTCGTACAAAAACATGCATATTTCAAAATTGATTAGTATATTTCAAGTTTTTTGTGGTTTATAGTATGTTTGTCACTAGTGAATTTGTTATAACCTTAAGATAATTGTAGTATGTATTATAATTTTTTTCCTTTGAACCAATGTATGTATGTCATCCCTCGCATGAGCTTTGCTCTTTGGGGTTGTATATGTAATATATATACAGTAAAACCCCCTTTTTACATTCCTGTCATTTACATTTTCCTGCCTTTTACATCATTTTCTGCTGGACCCATCTTTTATCCTATTCCGATAATACATAGTGTTCCTGTCATTAACAACTTTCAAACAGTTGCATTTCCTGCCATTTACACATTTTCTTTATTGGCAACATTGGTTTTCAATGAAGAACTGCTTTCCCTTAACAAAATTTTCCGCTATGTTGCCAACTCTCTTAGACGCAGTGTCAGTTTTTATTTGTGTTAGTCCAGGTGAAGTTGGTTTTCTTCTGTGCGGGTGCAATTTACTGCTTTTTAATGTATTGTAGTTATTCAAATAGCATAATTCATCATAATTTGAATCATTGCCAGTGTTTTTGTTTTGCATGATTTTTGGTGGTATTATGAAGTTGAAATAAAACAATAGAAAATGCATTTCTTTGCAATGTGCAACATATTTTGTATAGATAATGTAAGTGTACATAGGTATCTATATTTATTTTCAAGTATTAAATTTTGCAATATATAACATTACAGCTATTACACTTCCTGCAATTTACACTTTTTTTAATCAGTCCCTTGAAAAGTGTAAAAAGGGGGTTTTACTGTATATATATATATATATAAATTAAATATAACGGAAATATAAATAAATATAACATCAAGCAAGAAAAAGGTAGCAGAGCACTGGGACTGATGAAAGGTAATATATGACAGTAACATCATCACTAAAATATGACTAGATACTTGTGTAATATATTTTCATTTTATAGGTTTCATTAAAAAAATAAGATCATACAACACTGGGAGAATATTAAGATAATATACACAAAAACAAAAACACATGTTCTTAAATATAAACATTAAAGCTAAGATGCCGTAAATTAGACTTTAGTAAAGTGCTTAACAATAAGAATTTTGTAAAATTTAAATCTATAAAATAATGTCAAATGCAGTTCACAGGTTAAATTATTTGAACAATGGATTATTATTAATATTGCACTAATAAAATCTGAAGTTTATCACTATGATCATAACCTTAAGAGAAAATAGTATCTTCTTCCCAGCTTCTAACGTAACATTACACTGTATTACACACCACTATGTAAAACAGCATATCACTAGAGTAATGAGCACAAGAAGAATTTGCTGACAGAAATAAGTTATTAATATTTTCTCAAATGAAACCATTCTTATCGATAAAGGTCTGTGAAAGTGGTTTCATTTTCAGGGAAAATTAGTTTTTATATTATAATACAGTGAGTCCATTTTATGAGGAAACCTCGCATCACTGCCGCACTAGCATTGTACAAAGCATACAAGCGGTTAGTTGCTTCGGTGTCTTGTAGTGCGACGCTTGTCTATTGTTGTCGTTTGTTACATAAGACAATAATCGAAAATGTATACGGTTGAACAGCGAATTTATTTGGTGGAATGTTACTTATTGAGAAATAACCATAAAAGGCGCGTTCGGAGATTTTCTTGTAAATATCCTGACTGTACCATCCCTACAAAATGGTGAGTAATAAGCCTCTACATGTAGGCCTATTTTGATAATAAATTGGTTGAGTGATTCTATTTTGTATTGTTTCTAAAGTCTTGAGTTGCCGATTTGCCAGTAGTAACGGAACACGGTCCCCACCAGTGCAAGCGTAACAGCGGGGAAAGTGTGAGCAAGGGCAATACAAAAAGTTTCCGCATAAATGGATTCCCTGTATTTAGGTGTTATTAATTTGGTAGTGTTATTTTAAAAATTATATATATATAATGTAAGTTTTATAATAATTTATCAATTAAAATTATTATGAACTAAGTAAGTAATTTACATTGTCACTCTCAGCTTAAATTGAACATCCCATCACTTACATTTTGGTTTATTATAAAAATAATCATTTACATTTTGTTGTATGCTCATAAAGAATAGCTGCAAGGATTTTGGAAACAAACATTACTTGAAAATTTAATTGTTATAAATTTTCTTAATAGACAATCTTAATGAATTAAAATAATTCAATTGAATTTATATTCTTTCAACTAAAAAAATAGATTGGCACTGGCCAAGAGCTTAGAACTTATGGAGCAGACTATGACAGAGCCAGAGTGCACTAGGTATGTTGATGTTAAATTTCTTCCTTTTTTAGCTTTCTCAGTGAGCTGTTCATTTTGGAGTGAAAAATTGTTCTCTATGAGAAAATATTCTTCTATCCCATCATGGCCATTGTATTTATTTCTTGTTAACATCACGGTAAATTGATAGAAATTACAAAAATATTGTTTAAAAATGGATTAATTCGACCAAATAAACCAATATTGTTTACAAAATTCATTTATAAATTGGAATTGTATTTACCTTTTGCATTTTATGTGAAATTTGCTTTATTTCATGTACTGTTTTGGGGGTTTTAGATGGCAGTAAAATGAAATTCCACAAATATTTGTTGAACTGACAATAATTTGTGTTATTGCGTCTTGCAAATTTCACAGACCTCTACTTATCGATTACTTTTCTGAACTTTACACACATAACAATTAACAAGATGTATATTATGCAAAAACATACAAGGTTAAGCTCAGAATTTGATTTAGTTGGAGTTATCGCTTGTATGGACGGACACTACAAGTTAATGGGTGGAGTGAATAAAAGACAGTAAACGCATTTATTCCAAAATTTTAAGTAAATAGGCCTACTAGCGTTTTAGTGAATAAAATATTTCGGTAAACACTTTTGCTTGTTAGTAATCTCTATATATAAAAGCCAAAACCCACCGACTCACTGATCACAGTTTCTCAAAAACCATACAGCCTAGGAACGTGAAACTTGGTATACATATTGCTCATAGGCTCTAGATGTGCACTAAGAAAGGGCCAAAATAGGGTTGTACCACTGCCTTCTTTATTTCTTTAGAAGGCAGTGGTTGTACAGTTATGCAATTCACCAAAAGGAATTCATATTGCATGTACACAATCCCCATGACAACATGACAACAGGTGGCATTGCATGACACTGTGATTTCATGTAGGCCTAATAGATATAAAGTGATGAGAAATGTTTCTAAACTATTTTGTGACAGGAAGAAAATATAGATGGTACTGGGTTCTTTCTTAAGAGTTGAACTGTATTCTTCTCTTTTAGGGACATTTAAGCGACCCACGTTGAACGGGCCTTGCAGGGCCGCAACCTGTCGGGAGAGGGATTATCTATGGATCACATACATACTTTTTTTGACCAGACAAGGGCATGGAGGGCTCCCCAGACGAGTGATCAGCCCAATGCTGGGGCCATCTCCGAGACAACACAAACACATAGGCCGAGACACACTATTCACACACACTCACTCTGAACAAGGTGAGAATGGGATGAGGATGAGAACCTAGGTAACTTGTCCAGATCAGGATTCGAACCCGGGCCCGCTGCGTGAGAGGAGCGAACGCATCCCCTACGCCACAGCTATTTACCATCCTATGACGTAGTCGAATTATCAGAGTTATTTCAAATGAGTCCAAACTAAATAATGATAAAAAAATTGTATGACATATTGATGGCCAGTGTTCGTTCTTCATTAAGAATATAAATACGTTTACCGCGTTGGTTGTACAGCTGATGATTTTTAGATGTACATCAAACCAACTTTAAATTGTGTTCGCTTCATCTATATATATAAATCTAACAATGCGAAGCATTGATCGGTCAGCTAGTCAGTACATATTAGATCAATTAGGACCTCCTATAAAATGTTCTATTAATAGCAAGTATTTACTTTTCTAATACTGTGAAATTTCCAGGTGTGATGCAGACCTTGCTTAAGATTGGAAGCAATTGTAATTTTTGTTTTATATTAAATGTCATGGCCTACTTTAAGTAATGAGGGCCCACTACATGTGATTTGCACAGCTAAGCTAGTAGTAACTACTAATGTTTATCCAGTATTAACTTACAAGTACTAGTATAAGGTTATTCATTAAAAATTAAGTATAAACTGGTACTTGTAAGTAACTATTGAAAATAATTACTATTAGTATTTACTTAATTTTTATTCACTTCACCCAATGAGTGCATAAATAATACAGAAAAATAAAGAAAAGAAGACTGACATACAATATTACCCCTCTTTTACATTTTCCAAGGGACCAGAGGAATGGTGGCGTAAACCACGGGAAAGTGTAAATCATGGGAACATTGTGAACATAGGTAATCTAAGGGGACCAACAAAAAGTGTTGTAAACAACAGGAAAATGTTAAATAGAGGAATGTAAAAGTAGGTAATACTGTATAACTACTTTAGCACCACTACCCATCACCAGCTTAGATAGACTTTTAAATCCATCAGCAAACTCTTTTCCGAGACACTCATACATAATAATTCACAAAGTCATACATGCACACTGCAAAATATTTCTAGATATTAGTGGCCATTTTATAGGAATGATAAAAATGGTTTTCTTTACTAACCTTATAGATTTTTATCATAATATCTTCAAATAGTTTTATCCCATGATTTATAAGCAACCAGGCTTATTATTAAAGACTTTGAGGTCTGTTCATAGTAATATACTATACATAATTAAAGTGCCAAGCACCCATTTTTTAACTCTTATCACAGAGTGCTTAAAATTACCACCTCTGAAGTACCAACTGTACAAACTGCACGTTCTCAACTGCAAATACTCTGACAGCTGTCTGGCTGGTTAGTAGCTAACCAGAGTTTCCAAAGATCATAGAATCCCCAGTTGACCTAACTGCACACAAGAAAAATACAAGACAGTTAAAATCTATTGCATGATAAGTTATTTAAAAACAGGTAAGAAGAATAAAAAAAACTAGGACACAGATGATACATCAGGGAGACCCAATGAACTATGAATTGGCTGCATGCTTTTTTCTGATTGGCAATGGCAGTGCGCATAGCCATCTGAGGCTATCATACATGACGCTGTTGCAACCATACAACAATTTTCTTAACTATGTTTAAAAGCTTTACTTAAGAACATTACGAAAGGAGGTGTTGAGGCTGGCCACCATCGTCCATACAGTTTTGAGACCTCTTAATGAAACAATCCATCACTTGCCATAGTTCACATTGCGAAAAGCTGATAATTTCCTGGTGGATACTTTGTTTTAATTCTTCCAGAGTGTGTGTGTTTATCTTATATACTAACAGCCTTACTGATAAAAGCTGCTTATATTGGCGTTGAACGGTTGTTTGGTTGTTCTCCGCACAAGTTCTACATAATCACATTGGTCATGACGTTACTAGCCCCTGGCAATGAAGAACTGCAGAACGTTATCTGTCGGAGCAGTGAACAAACAGCAATACGTCTGCCGAGAGAAAATCTAGTTATGTTTAAATTTACTACACTGTCTGTTAGGTTTCTTAGACAGAAAAATACAGATTATGGTCTGTTGTACGGCCTGCAACCTTAACACCCATGAGTCGTTCTGCAAATCGTATTTGAACTTGATGAGCTGACTGCATTAACACATACAAATCATACATAAACACATGCTTCACAATAGTACTGATCCATAATTGTGACTAAATCAGGACATAATAATAAATAACTCATAACAACTGCACTACACTGACTCTAACTGAACTATGCCGCATCACAGTCAACTCAATACTGCAGAGCAAAGTCAGTGTCAGCAGCAACAGAAAACAGGTGTCCACAAAACCAGTGGAAAAACACCATGCAGCTGGTTAATAGTTCACTGGGTCTCCTGGTATATGACATGATAAACCAGATGTATTTTCACATCATATTTCACAATATGGAATATAACAAGGCGAATCAATCAAAAGCTAAAGAGTCTGAATGTTGGTATGATTGAAATGTCAAAAGACCTTTTGATTGTTTACATTTGTACATGTCACTTTATTTCTTTTCCACTTGATGACTATATGATAGTATGCTTGGGAGTGGTGAACATTCTAGTGAGGACTGCTCTGACATAAAATTTGTTTATTTTATAGAATAGTAAAGGTAAAATGCAATATCTGAAATTTATGTAAACCTGAAAAAAAAGAAGAAATTTTAAGCAATGCAAACAACAGAATTGTCTTATTTCAGATTTCATTTTGCAATTTACAAATTAGTAAATAGTAAATACGTTACAAATGGTGTCCACCTAGGGAAAACTAAAGTATTCTAGCTTGTAACTGTATACATTTTGCAATTTACAAATTAGTAAATAAGTTACAAATGGTATCCGCCGAGGGAAAACTAAAGTACTCTAGCTTATAACTGTATAAACAGTTTCTGGAGAAGGACTTAATTGCACGCGAAAAATATCCTCAGATTTTAGCATAAAGCATTCTATTAAACAAACTAGGGTCTTCTAACTTTCCAGGAAATGAGAGAATATTACAGCATATTTAAAAGTAACTTAAACAAGTATATACAGTGGAACCTCGTTAGCACGTTCCTCATTACTACGTTTTCCCGCATAGTACGTCGGTTTTTGGAAGTCCCGGACCCAATCTTAATAATTGCATGTTTAAATGTTTCTTAACACGTTTTGGTTTAACGCTTAGTACGTTTGTATTTGGCTCGCCAACCACACTTTGTCAAACATAAGCTTTGAACGCGCATCCGATTGTGTGATCTCTATGTCAGAATTCTTGTACTCTCTGGTGTCCAAGTCTCAATCTTTGCTCTATGGGACCAATCATCAGCCATTTTGAACCATTGCAGTTTGCTTCTCATTGGCCATTTGACTTGGCGCCGATTTTGCCGAGTCAGCTGTTAGGCCGCCATTTTATATCGTGATAATTTTGAAGTAGTGAAATATATTTTAAATTTCTTACGGTTCGTGTGGTGAGGAGAAGAAAATATTAGAATGTTTGAAGAAATGTATGCCAAAAAAGTAGATTGTGCTTCTCACGTCGGTATTGGATCGCATTTCATTAGCAAATTGTGGCTGTGAACATGACCGTGTACACGACTGTTTACAGAACTGGCACGTGTGAAATTTTGCACAATTACAACTTTTCGTGTTTGGTAATAGATTGTGAAGTGCAACTTGTTTCATGTGTGATTTTCAGAATAAAATAGATGCTTTCTTTGTGAATTACGTCTTGATTTATCATTAAATATGGCTCCCATACATTCCATCAATTTTTGAAAGTTTTTTTTTCCAGATAAAATTGTTAGGCCTATGTATTCGCTTACATAATATAAATCTCTTGTAACAAATGGCTTGGCATTGAAGCACCTGTGTATCACTGTGGGTATTTCAGAGCCATTAGGATGCACTTTTGGGTGGTTCTGAGCAACTTAGAAAACATAGGCCTATCTACATATTCCCTACGATTTTTTTTAAATTTTCAGTAGTACGTTTTCCCGTTTAAGACGTCTATTTTTTTCAGTCCCTAGAAAAACGTCTTAACGAGGTTCCACTGTATTTCCAAAATACTGCTGAAATTACTATTGAATACTTTTAATTACTTTTATTTAATGATGTAATTACACCTGTATAAAATCCATTTTTTTATTAAAACAGGATATCACACATTAAATTCACTTGGTTCAAAGCAATTTTTTTCCCCAAGGGAGGTGAAGATGTGCCATTAACTCTAGCTTAAAATCCTTTAAAGTGTCTCAATCAAACAGATACTGGTATTCTTCATACAACTGGAATCATAAATAACAATCGTTAGAAATCAGTTCTGGATTTTCAAATCAATGGGAAGATAATTCAAACTCCTTGCTTGTATTATTGTTTTATGTAAGAATTGGTCATTTGAGTTTTTCAGGCAGTTTAATAGACAGTAATTATGTTTTAACCCTTCAATTGCCCTTGTATTAAAACTCAATTATTCCTTTGGTATCACAATGGAGATTCAAGATGGAATAAGGCTAAAAATCAACAGTTTGTTTCAAAAGCTTAATCTAATTAATGTACCTCCCCCCCCCCCAAAAAAAAAAAATATATATATATATATTTGCAGTGACATAAGTGGAGATGAAAGAGTTACATATCTTCGACTTTCATTGGATAAATAGTTGATATTTGATTCCGATGAAATCTTGAATAAATTAAAAAATAATTTACATCAACTTATTTACTATAATCTAACCGCACACTGGCAGTGATTAACCAGTTCATAGGACCCTCGTTGATTTATCCTTTCCAAACAACTCCAGCTGACAAATTTTTAAAACATTTCTGATTGACGTTGAGTGCTTTCATCAATAATATGCTGAAATCAGCTAGTGACAAGCATATTAATAGTGCGAGATTATAATAAAATCAAACAGCAATGTATCTCAGAACTTCAACCTGATCACAGAGATGGTCAGAAAAATATCAGAGAACATTAAGAAGTCAAAACCACAGAGGGGGGAAAAAATTGCTGCTGCATCCAGCTCTTATCCGCATAAGAGTAATGGAATCCAGTTATTTTCTTAAGTTCCATCTGAGAATACCTGGACTGTAAGGAATAAGGCCTCGCCATAACGAAATGGAAATACATTATTAAGATGACAGCAATTGTTGCTCCAGTAAGAGTCTCCCTGGATGCTTCTCCAACACCACCCGCTGCACACACTGCAGGCACTGAAATCCTTCCATGAACTGTTTCAAATCAAACATAATAACATTGTGTGAGCCCTGATTGCTAATGCACTGCATGAAAAACCGCAAGGTCCAAGAGGAAATCCAATGAATAGCAGATGGAGGAAGCACCAGGAGGATTGATGGAACTGCTATCAGTAGGTTAAAATCTTCTACTGAAATAACATCTGGATTGAATTAGGAAATGAACCACCCCAAGACACTGATGCTGAGAAAAGAAAAATCCATGAATCAACATTGCCATATTTTAAAAAAAAATCCTACAACCTAAAATCCATAACTGTTACTTGGCTCCCGAGGAATGATTCCCAAGATTTTCCTTAAGTGGAGATATAAAGTATAAAAATAGTGAAGAAGTTCAAGATGATAAAGTACCGTATTCAATATCATTGAATATCTGTGGCCAATTTCAGGAACCACACGCATGTTACCAGAAGCTGTTGATTTTAGTTTTTCTTATTGTACTTATGATTGCTATTTTAACTGTTTGAATTCTGTTTAAATTGTATGGCACTGTTGAATTTTCTTATTTTGTAATTAAAAAAATATAAACATTTACTATTTTGTGTTGTATTATCTCAATTATTCAAAAACAATATCCGTTTTATTAAATCCATGTGTAACAATTATATCAGGCATGTACACAGCCAAAGGGAAAAAGCCACTAATAATCCCTGCGTAAATGACTGAAGGCAACTCAATATTGACTAAGATGTACACACTTTACATGGCTGACATCCTTGTATAAACAGGCTGGTAACTGTAACAGGCGATCATTTGGTAGATGTTTCAGATTGAATTTTAATGTTATGCATCCATTTTTAAGGCAGTCTGTTATGAAACATTCCCAGGTGCTATTGCGGTATTGTTAACACTATTCCTTGTTTGAGGGTTTTTCTTAATTTTACCCATGATTACAGCTTTCTGAAATCAATATAAGAAATAGTGAAACCAGATTTTTTTGAGACCAGATGACATACATACTTCACACAGCATTACCTACCAGAAAACCAATTTGTTTTTAGAAAGGGAAAATCCACACTACAAGCAACAGCAGCACTAGTACAAGAAATTGAAGAAGCTCTTAGTAAAAACCAAAAGGGAAGAACTTCGTGGTTTCACAGATTATGAAAAAGCCCTTGACTACATAAACAGAGAAAAGCTACTCTGAAAACTAAAAGCCATGATTAGAAATGAGCGCCCTACAGTAGATATAATACAGGATGTCATGAAACAAAATTGGATGCTGATAACTGATGAAGTGACAACAACCGAGGATATAAAACAAACCAATGGAGCAATGCAGGGTGATCTAATAACCCAACTGTTATTTAATATAATAACTGCAGACTGGCATGGAACTGAACAGAACCACTTTAATAATGTATGCAGATGACATGGCCTTAGGGTCACAAAACAAAGAAGAGCTACAAAATGACATAAACTACAATATTGGGCGTAAAAAACGAAATTAACATAAACAAAGACAAAACCATACAAATGGTATTTAGGAGAGGAGGAAGAGTCGCAACAAACGATAACCTAGTGTCAGGAGAAGAACCATTGAAAATAGACAACAAATTTAAGTACTTAACCTCATAATGATGAATAATACGTTAGTAGGAAAGATTGAGATAAGCACGAAAACCAAAATGCAGATTTATAATACAATTATGGCCCCCATCACACTATATGGCATAGAAAGTTTAGCACTGCAAGATAAACATATAAGCAAGCTTACAGCCACCGAAATGAAGTATATAAGGCGAGCAGTGGGAAGGACTAGAAGAGAAAGAATACAAAATGAGAGAATAAGAGAAGAGGCTGGACAAAAGATGGCAATAAGTGAGGTGATTGTGGAACGTCAACTGAAATGGTTTGGACATGTTAGGAGAATGGGACAAGAAAGAAAAGAGAAGCAAGTCTTTGAAATGAAAGTGGAAGGAAGGGCAGGAAGAGGTAGACCGCGTATCACATGGGAAGACAGGATGGAAAGGATTGGACAGAAACGTGGGAAAACAGTGGTGGAAATGAAGAGAATGTGTGAGAACAGAACGGAGTGGAGAAGATGGACAGAACGAAAATACCTCAATGCCTAACGGCATAAGGGATAAGAAGAAGAAGAAGAAGAAGAAGAAGAAGAAGAAGAAGAAGGAGAAGAAGAACCTCATAATGCAGACAACTGCAACATCATTTAGCATTCACATACAGGAAAGAACAGCTGCTGGCCCTAAGAGCAATGTGCGCCATCAAGGACATCACATTACTAAAGCTGGAAACAGCCATGAGATTGTTCGAGACAGTAATCACACCAGTGGCTACATACGGGTTAGAATTACTATGGAATAGTCTGATTACCAGCGACATGGAGAAGCTTGAGAAGGTGAAAGTACAATTTTTAAAAAGAGCCATTGCAGCAAGCAAATATGCACCAAGCAGAATTGTTTACATACTGACTAGAGAAACCTTCTTAATGAAAGATGTGAGATACAGGATAATGCTACCAGCCACACTACCATATAACGAAGAAATAGCTCGAAGGAAGCAGAAGGAAAGAAAAATAGATAGCAACTGCTTTGCAACGGATGCTATGGTGAACAGAGAGTGGACAAACAGCAATCAACCACATAGATACACAATCCACCACCCAAATGAACAATGCTTGTGTAAAATATGTGACCAAATGTGTGAACTATATCATTATTATCTGTGCAAAAAAAGGACAGACACACTAAGTGAACTCATAAAAGAAAGTGCAAAGACACTACTTGAAGGTTCATTTAAGTGCATTTTCTTTATTTCCTTTAATTAACAAATATCAATTACCCAGTAACAACATGTGATGCTTGTAGTCATACACATACAAATGTAAAAATACTTACTTTCATGCATTACTACGCGTTCTGTCATTTTAAACATTAGAAGTAAACGTGTTTTCTTGCCTAAAATTAAAGAACAATGCCTCATTACACAATTTTGTATCCTATTTTAGGTGCCTAAAATGGCAATTTTTCACACCTAAAATTGCAAGGTCTACTTATGTCACTTATGACAAGACTAATCTGTTATAAGTAACCTGCACAAGTTCATTTCATAGAAGACACTTCTAGGTTAACTTTTTAGAATTTGTCATTTCCCCCTCAAAATGATAATAAAAACATGAAAAATTAAGTTTAATAAAACATTGGACGGGAAGTTCTGGACAGTTGGTAATAAGCCATTTGGATTTATGTGTTGGTGACTATAATTAGGCTTTTGGAGGAAACTTTTTTGAACTTTTAGCAATAAGACTCCATCACTATGTCGTATCTCTTTGTGCAAGGAATGGCTGAAATAGGAAGATTTTAGTGAGGCAAGAAAAAGTATTATTTAGGTAGCCAGGTAAATATTCATCCTATTCAAATTGTTATAATCAAACATTTATTATTCTTTTTTTTTTTAAGAAAGAAAAAAAATTTTGGTAAATCATGTAAAGGAAATTTACCATACGTTAAATAGAGTTGTATAGCTATTGCTATTTGACCTGTTTAGGAATTTATAATTTAAAAAGGCATAAAAGAATGGATAATAACTCAAATATCCATAGCATTTTCTTCAGATCTCTCCAGAATGCGTTGCAAAAAAAAAAAAAAAAACAAACAGGTTTCTTTAAAGCAAAGAAAGATGAAAGTTACTCTCTTATTTACATACCGGTATACTTACTGCCATTTATTTACACTCTTAACTTTTAAAACTTACCAGAGTTTGTTTCTGTTCTTCCTTCTGTAGTACTTTTGCTGTCTGGTCCGAGTCAAATTTTACAACTGCAGCAATAACTCGAGCAAGGACCTAGAAAAGAGAAGAAGTGTGTCATTTTTATTAATTCTACAGAGATGTCTGGCTGAAAAACTACAGCTAGCCACAATGATCCAGAATACAAAACAATGTTATAATATACAAAACACAGACAGAAATATAAGGTAAACATAAGGAGAAGTAAATAGCCTAAATTACATAGACACAGGGCTAGATAATAATTATGTAGCATCACCAATGAGTCTCTCAACATCATTAGACAGATTTTATGCATGTAATTTCAAAAGGTAATTTTGAGGAGGAAAGGAATCTTCTGGGAGCAATCCAGCACTGAAGGGATCTACATACATACTGCACCAACTTTATATATATATATCTTCTTATTATTATTCTTGTGATGTAGGATGGCATCCTTTTTATTTCCCCTTTATTCCTCAGATGAGTCATGTGTACTGTCTTTCCATCTCGTAGCAGGTCTTCCTCTTAATCTTTTTCCGTCTGGTCTGCTTTCTTGAGCCTTTTTGCTAGGCGATTGTTTTCCATTCTATCAACGTGTTCTTTCCAAAATTTTCTTCTGTCATTGGTAAATTTAGTTATGTCCTGAATTTGGCATTTGTCCCTGATTTCTGTATTGTGTATATATATATTTATAATTATTTATCTGGTTACTTTTATATTTGTTTATTTATTTAAATTTAGTGTATTCCTATAATACACTTTATTAAATATTCCATTTCTTTTCTTAAATATTATATGTAGTGTTCTTCAAATTTTTCCTCACTTTACAATAAAATTTATTGGAGCTGATTTCATACACTTTTTATTATCACCTTTCATTTTTAAAGCTTTGCAGCTTTCTTCTGGGAGGAAGTGAGCTGATTAAAAAAGGCAGGTTTAATATATAGATGGGAGACCTGCTGGGAGTGGGCCAACGAGGAAGCAGGAATTGGTTGGTATGAATGGCCAGTACTCGAGAGCTCCATGGCTCATGTTGTGGAGCTCTTATCTCTAGATGGTCAACATCTGCTTAGAATATTCATTGTCAGTTTCCAAGCCGGGCTCAGCTGGAGGCCAGTGTCTCCTGTAATTGTATCTCCAAGGCCTCTCCTATGACCCAGCCAGTAGTATTTCTGCCTGCTGATCACCTTGGAGTCTTGGAATCTTGATTTAATGTTCAATGTTGTAAGAATGCTGGGCCACCACCAACTTATTGGAATATCCCAGTCTTAGGCAATGTTGATGTTTCCTTGCATCTGTCCTGAAGAGTGCATCCCATCCGTCCAATGTATAAGGCCCAGCATTCCCAGGGGCACGCAGTCCCAGTGGATCTTTTTCTGGTCTTGTCAGCTGGCGTACTTTCTGGAGGGGGCTCACTCCCTTGGTTCCTCATTGGCCCACTCCCAGCAGGTCTCCATATTAAACCTACCTTTTACGATAAGCTCACTTCTTTCCAGGGCTTGGCTGCAGAGCTTGTAGCAGTCAAATGCTCGGAATGTCTACATCCATAATATATTTTGGCTACTACTTCATGACATTAGGTTAAGGTTGTTTATGTTTTATGTTCAATATGTGTATTAACAATGTGTCTGTAATTATTATTATATTTGTAATTTTTTCTGTCATTGTGAGCGGATTGTATGCCTAAAAGGAACTTTTAAGTTCTACACTTACAATCCTTAAAATAATCAATTCAATTTTAAAAAATCCAATCACTGGACTGGAACCCCGAGAATCTTATCCATTACAAAACTCTGTTTGTAGGACTCAAAGAGTTTTGCAATATAACACTAATAGTAGCAAAAAGTATAAGAATATATAATATTATAATACTCAATTTTGATACTGGTATAGAAAAATATAATATTATAACACTCAATTTCGATACCATTACAGAAAAATTCCCAATTATATATCAGTGGGCATGCGGATTACCCATGCAAAACTGTTCTTACTTTTTAAAATGATTTATTGCACTGTGATACAAGCCTTGCTGGCCGAGAGGAAGCTTATGTGGTGGCTGCTGATATGCAGGTCATCGATACTGTTAGGCAAACTTCATCAGTGACACAAGCACCACAGCCTCTTGGCATTCGACACGCCTGTTACCACAACTACTAGAAAGACATGTTCAGTGAAGCAGGCCTAAATGGCCTTTGCCTAAGTCAATACAGGAGCATCCCTCAGACTCCTTTGTAATATATTATTGTTAATGAAAACTCAAGAGTACAGTTATGAGCGTTATGACAAATTTATTAGCATTTACAGTATGTTACGATCACATTAGATTATATGTGTAACCCATGATACCATTGCTTGAAGCTAGAATAGTAATAACTCTAACATGTGGATTATTTATATTTTTTTATTACCTGTACTGGTTTATCTAGTGATTAGCCCAGATAACTGAGAATGCTGTACAGTGCAATAATTCATTTTATTTTTACAAAAGGCTATTTTTCCTTTTTTCGTTAGCATTGCAAGCTGGAAGATTGCACATAATATATTTATATATTTCTGATTACTTACTACTGGTTCCTTGCCCATCATGTATTCATAAAGAATGTTACGAAGATATTCAAGTTCTGTACACGCATCTTCCAGATTTGAATTTCCATGTTTGTCTGATGAATTAGCTGATCTTCTCAGTGACAGCAATCTTCGTAATTCAGCCACTTCCAGCCTTAAAAAATGAAGAGGACAGATTATGAATAAATTTATTCTTTATGTTAGATACAAAAGAACTGTCAAAGTGAATACATTTTATTTGTATTGTTATTATGTTTATAGAACATTTAAATTAGAATTTAACGTGAAAATGGAAGTTATGCAAAATCAAGGTTCAGCAACTGTAAATTTTCCATTATATTTGTTTCTTTAATAATTAATGGCATCCACAAGGAGTTCCCAGTCTTTTTTATTATCAGAATCTTGCATAAAATGGTTTAGAATCTGTTCAACTTCGACCAAGCAATGAGCAGGAAACATGCTTGTGCTCAGCTGTAAAATTTCACAACAAACCCCTGATTCTTAGTAGTTCAAATGCTTTTGCAAAATGTTCCTGTAAGATTAATATTATAACCAGGGGAGATCCACTCTTGTTCTACATTGTTTAAATGATACATCTTTTGTATTTTGCAGCACTGAATTGTTACTGCATTAACAAAAATCATTAAATTACTAAAGACTCATATACAGTTCGGTAATATAAATGAAATATAGTTTTACATGCATATCATCAATAAAATACAGAAAAATAATTATTTCAATGATACTGCACCTGTTAGAAATGATTAAAAACATTAAACGAAGGATAAAAAGGATGAAGCCAGACTTGGCTGAATCTTTTAAACTTGGCCCTAGAATACAATCATGTTCACAGAAACGTTTGGTGGTTTGCTGATATAGATCCCTTCTGGCTATTTCAGCTTATGTTTACCATTTTACCAGTTTGTCAATTCACTTACATTAGTTCTATGTTACAAGAGTATAGGTGGACAGTCGCACGTCTTACAACCTTTTTGATAAAAGAATTTTCACAAAAACTAAAGGTGGCATCCATACTTACATAAAGTAATAATTCCACAGAATAAACTAATGAAAAGATTACTTGAGAATTTGGAAGCAAAATGCATTGCTATCATGATGCTACTTAACCATATAAAATAAATGTAGTTTTGATCAGGGTTGGAATGTTTAAAACAAAACGTTTAAAACAAGTGTTTAAAACATGTTTAAAACAAGTGCTTGTGTTTTTTTTTAAGTTTGTTTAAAACGTTTTATATATATATATATGCATGTATATAATAGGCCCTATACATTAAAATGGTTGTTTTAAACAAAATGAACAATTTAAACTTTTTTAAACAAACAACATTGTTGTAAACATTAAAAAGTTTTAAAAAACAGTTTAAAACAACCAACATTGTTGTTCACATAAAAAACGTTTTAAACAAAAAAGGTTTTTTTGTTCTTTTAAAAAAAAACATGTTTTTTTCCAACTGAGCTGATATTTTAGACTCAAAATAGATCACTCAAGTGTTTTCTGCTGCTGTACTGAAGTTCCTACATCCTGTGACATCTAGTGGCTAATCTCTGCACTTCTCTCTCTCTGCTCTTCTCTTCCCAACGTATGTTCGCTACGCATCTGCTCTCTACACGCTAATTCTCGTACTTCTGTTTTGGTTCAAGTTCCCGCGACATCTGGTGCCAGTGGTTAGCAACAGCAATCATAACATGACTGGCAATTCTCCACGTGAAGTGATGTTTCGATCTGTTTCATTTGTCTTCGCAACAAAGACGCCGGCTTATAATAATCTTTTGTATTGGTCAAGGAATTATCATACACCTTCGTGATTGGATAATTATTCCCGCGGCACTCCGTTAATTCACAGGTGAAGCCCCTGTGAAGCTATCTCTTGTTCGGCAGGCATCATGGTCGGTAATGTACATTTCGTGCTCTGTGAAAATCAGAGCATGGAGATCTTTCTTGCTATTTGATTCATTGTATTAACTTTGTGTAAGAGCCATAAGCTTTCTGTTTTCATTTTGAAATAATTTTGCTCCCGTAAAATGTAAAGAATGGATACTTAAGTTTAATTATAGTCATGGCCTAGAAAGCGTTGGGTCGGCCATTGTTTGGTTCTGTGCTTTTATTCTGGCTTACTTCATACAAGCCTAACTAGGTAGTCTTCTCCCCTTTGTCTTAATGTAAAGTTATTTATTGTCTTGTTTGATCTTGTAACTTATTGATTTTAACTTTCCCCTTTGATTGCCCCTCCCCTTTCATGATGTTCGGATCAGAGATCCGTTTCTACTCGGGGTGGCGAGTAGAAACGTTTTTGAATCTTTTGTCATTTAGAATTTTCTTATTCGACTTTTAGTAAAATTTCTCCACCCGTGTATGCATGTGACCTAAGGTTAGAATGAAATGAAATACGGGGATCCCCTTCTTAACAAATCGTTTTAATTTATCAATTTGTTTTAATACTTGTCAATGAATTTGCCTGTGATTGTATATAAGGGTATTATTTGTTTTAACCCTCAACTCAATGTAGGTTTCATGGTGTAAATATTAGTAGACCTAAATTTAGTAAATTTTGTCAAATTCTTCCAGATTGCTGTGTTTAACTTTACTTGCAGTTTCATTAACTAATGAAACTGCAACAAATTGTTCTCTCTACCTCCTTTCCTGTTTGTCCTCTTTCTTGCTCCCTTTGGGTTGGGTTCCTCCCTAGGTATCTACATGGGACCGCTTCCACAGATGGCCATGCTGGTGTATGGGATGAAGAGCCCTTGCCTGCAACCTTGGCCTGTTCAGGTCCAGTCCGGAAAAATGGTAAAGTACTTCGGATGCTAGCGACCTTCTGAGGGCAGACATCTATCAGGTAAAAAAGGGAACCCCACCTTACCTGAGCCTAACCTAACCTGTGTGCGTGGAGGGGGGACAATTTATGTTGAGCAGAGCGTGGTTCTCTTCAAGATCCATGTTCTGTTGTTCTTCTTAGAAAGTAATTTATGATAACCCAGAGCGTGGTTCTCTTCAAGAAACACGTTCTCTTGTTGCTACCAGTATTAATAGAAGCTTTAGTGTGGTTACTCTTCTAGTTCCACAGCTTTTCTTGTGTATTATTTTAATAACTTAATATAATATTAATGAAATAAGTCATTACATTTGGTGACAGGTTTTTGCTGAAAACATTCTGTTTTCTTGCCTGTTTTCACCTGTTTTTCAGTGTCTAAATGATGGAAGAATTTGTGTTTTAATTTGACTTTAATATATAATTTTAAAAAAGGCCTGGAATTCTAATAATATGATGAATTTAATTGTTTACTGTGTTGGTACTTTGTTTCTTATTAGCGACTAAACATTTTGTATCTTCTGTGTTTCATGTTTTCTGCCATACCAAATAATGGAGCGTTATACAGTAAATCCAGATTTGCTCCTCAAGCAAGACTTAATTTATGAACTCCAAGTTCGAGGAGTAGAAATAGGACACAGTGATCCAGTTTATGTTCTGAGAGCTAATCTAAAGGAAAACTCGGAGGTACCCATTAGCCAGGAAAGAGTATGTGAGTTAGATCCTCCTTCTCTTTTGAAATATGTGCATGAACGTTTAGAAAACTTAACTAGATTTCTTGACTCTTCAGATCTAAATGTCGTTCAATTGGAACGGAGCAAACAAAGATTATTGCATGCGAATAATCGATTGCATGACTTACACGATCTGATAGACTCATCCATGTTGTATCAGTGGCATGCTGCCAATGACAAAACTAGGCAATTGTTAAGTGAGGTTAAAGCATCAATGGTGTCTCTTGCTAATACGAGGGTCGTGCAAAAAGTAAGTTTCCCTGTTTTGTTAAACAGGGGAAAATTTTTGTGGGACTCTCATATTTTGAGGGATTTTTATTACATATGTAGTGGCAACACTGAACCTGTTACCATTTCTTTACAACAATCAGTTTGGCGTCAGTAGTTTCTTAACCATGAAGACACCCTTACTCTCTCACGCCACTGTCGAATTGTGTCCTGTGATCTGTTTTCTCCATGCTAAAGGAAAAAATCCAACTGAAATCCACCAAGAAATTGTTTCTGTGTATGGCGCGGGTGCGATGAGTGTCCAAATGGTGCGAAAATGGTGTTCTGCTTTCGCAGAGGGCTGTCCGAATGTTTGTGATGAACCGCGCTCTGGTCGTCCTTCGACTGCCACTGAGGGTGACGCTGTGCAGTGCGGTTCAGAGACTGTTGAACATGATAGGCGCCTCACCCTCAACGATATTGGTGCTGCCTTACCTCCCCACATTGAAATCAGTCGCAGATCAGTGTCTAACATCTTAAAAAAGAATTTGGGAATGACAAAAGTGTGTGCACGTTGGGTCCCCAACGAGAAAGACAATTGAGCTGCTTGAAAAGTTAAATTGGGACATTCTGCCACATCCACCCTACTCCCCAGACCTTGCCTCAAGTGACTACTATCTGTTTCCGAAGTTGAAAGTTCACCTGGGTGGACAGCACTTCCACAACAATCATGAACTCAAGATGGAAGTCAACCATTTTTTGAAGGAGGTGGCGCAAGCGGAGTATGAGGCTGGACTGAAAATGCTTGTACCACGGTCACAAAAATGCATTTAGAAAACGGTGACTATGTAGAAAAATAGTTCTTGAGTCGAAGAATCGAAAAATAAAAGAATTTTTTCGATATTTCCTGTAGTTTTTATTTAAAAAATAAGGGAAACTTACTTTTTGCACAACCCTCGTAAGTGTTGCATGGGAGAAACGGGCACAGAAGTTGACCCGCCCATTGCATCTAGTCTCATCGACCAAGAGGTGGAAGTTGCTACTTCGCTGTTGGAGCAAGTCACAGTCAGTGAACCCAACAGGGTCCCGTTGGAGGAAGTCACCATTAGTGAACCCAACGAGAATCTTTTGGAGGCAGTCACGACTTGTGAACCCAACAGAGGAGAGCGCTTCACCAGATTTTCCCCTAATCGTGTAAATACTGAAAATGACAGCCCCAATAATTATTCTTTAGCTGCTAGGAATAATTCCTTAAGTGTGCAGCAAACTATGTACGACGGCTCGCCTCGTTCTAGAGTTATTCCCTCTTCTCAAGTCTTCGACTCCAGTATGGTGAACTTTTGCAATCTCCCTCATCCTCTTGCCAGTAAGCTAGAAGTGATTGGTAAATTTGCTGAGGACTCGTTGGATAATATTGTGGAATTCCTAGAATTTATTTGTGAAGTAAAAGAACAAATCGCCATGTTCGGTTTTAACGAAAACAGTTTGTTGGCTTATTTTTCTTGTAAACTTTCTGGTTCTCTTAAAGAGTTAGCTTTGGAAACCGTTAATGCTGGATTCGGTTTCGACCAGTTCCATTCAAAGATTCTACAGATGTATGTTCCTATTCGTGCTAGAGCTTCACTCCTTAACAAACATTTTTATAGAACGCAGAATTTTGAGGAATCCTTTTCTAAATATGTCCAATCTATCCGCACTTTTGCTAAAGTCTTTCGCCTTGAGTTATCGGAGAGAGAGGTTATCCAGTGCATTCTAGAAGGCATGGCTCCTGAAACTCAAAGTCAGGTTGCTTTTGAGGCCAAGCCAGTTACTTTTGCACAGTTAGAGCGACTCTGCGCTCATATCAATGCTATTAATTATTCAGACTCACTGCGTGTGAGGGAAACAGAAGTGAGGTCTGTTCGCTTTGAGAGTGCCCGAGGTAGTTTGAGCACTAGAGGTTATGCCAGTGGTAGGGGCGACACTAGGCCCTCTTGTTATAATTGCGGTAGACCTGGTCATTTTAAAAGAGATTGTAGAGTTGGCAGCAATAGAGCTGTAGAACGTGGTAGAGGTCACCGCGGCTCTGCTAGGGGCAGAGGTCAGAATAGAAATGTTGAATGAGGAGTGTCCCACCTTAGACGTCGAGGTGGTTCGTTGTTTGTGTGTGGTAGTGCTGACGGAATAAAGAATGACAAAATATTAAGTGGACAAGTAGATTCGGTAGGGAAGACAGACGTTACGGACCATTGTGACTGGGGTGTACATGCTGGTGACTCGACCCTTTTCAGCTGTGCATTTCCGACAGATGTTGAAGACAAGACTGAAGTGACGGACAAGAGAGTAAAGTCTGACAAGACATTTCCTACCAGGATTTTTATTAATAGACATCTCCGGAAGCACAACTACATACAACGCCTTGCTCCTACTAGTACAAGTACTAATGTAAATATGATTTCTCCTAAAAATACAGATCCGGATCTGAAAGTAAAGGATTTGAAAGTAAATAATCTGAAAGTAAATAATCTGAGAGTAAATGACCATAAGTTAAATAAGCATGTTGATAGTCGTAGTAAGAAACGAAAGAAGGTGCGAAAGAAGAGGACGACTGTAAATAAACCTTTTCCGCCGCGGAATATTCATGGAGTTATCGATTCCAAGCTTCCTATGGTGCAAGCTACTGTATGCAATCACACTTTATCGGCGCTGCTTGATAGTGGAGCAGCAGCTAATCTGATCTCTAGTGATGCATACCTGAGTATGTGTTTAGTTGACAAACACACTCCTAAGTTAATTGAGAGCGAAGCAAAGTACAAGTCAGCTGATGATCACATGTTAAAGACAGTGGGTTGTGTTAAGTTAAAAGTCAAAATTGGTAATTTTACCTGGACTTTCCCTTTAGTAGTTACTGATGGTTTGGTAATGCCAATGATCCTAGGTTCTCCTTTTATGTGTAAAACAGGTTTATTGTTGGATTTCTGTTCTAAACAAATTTATTTCCCTTTTGCTAGTCATGTCAAGATTAATTTATTTTCTGGCGTTCCCTATTGTAAACCTATTGATTGTAATGTTACGGAACCAGCTTACTTAGTGCCTGACATGCATTATCCCACTTCCATTATTAATTCTGTGGATATAGATTTATCTCATCTGTCTTATTCGGATAGTGTCAAGGTAAATTCTTTGCTTGATGAATTTCCCGATGTGTTAACTAAAGAATTAGGACTAACAGATCTCTTAGAATATGAGATTGAGTTAAACGATACTCAGCCGGTTCGTAGACCACCTTACAGGCTTAGTCCGCCTAAGATGGCAATTTTGAAGGATCAAATACAGGAGATGCTCGATGCGGGAGTCATACGTACTTCTGTATCGAACTACTCTAGTCCTATCTTTCTGGTGCCTAAGCCTGGAGGCAGGTTTAGACCAGTGGTTGATTACCGCTATCTCAATGAAAAGATTAACATAGAGTCAGTACCTATTCCCGATATTAACTCTTCCTTCAGTTTTTTTCATGGTGCTAAATTTTTCTCTTCCCTTGACTTAAACCAAGCATATTTTCAGATACCCCTTTCTGAGAAATCCAAGAGGTATACAGCGTTTGCGACTCCCTGGAATTTATTCGAGTACAATTCTGTGCCCTTCGGTTTAGCGACGGGAGCCCAAGTTCTCACACGTCTTCTGGACCAAATCTTCTCTGACGTTAAATTCAAATTTGTGTTCCATTATTTGGACGATTTAGTAGTCTGTTCCGATTCATTTGAGGAACATTTAGAACACCTCAAGGAAGTGCTTTCACGCCTCAGAAGCGCGAAGCTAACGGTCAATCCTGATAAGGTTAGTATAGCCGCCAGGAGACTGTCGTTCCTGGGTCACCTGATTTCTGCCGATGGCGTTTCAATAGATCCAGAGAGAACTGAAGCCATCCGAAATTTTCCCCCTCCCAAAGATGCCAAAGGTGTGGCTAGATTTGTTGGGATGGTTAATTTCTTCAGGAAATTCATTCCCAACATGGCTCTTGTTTCTGCTCCTCTTAACGATTTGAGAAAGAAAAACGTGAAATTTTCTTGGACTCCTGTTCACCAAGAAGCCTTCGACACTCTTAAATCTGCCATTTCGAATCCTCCTGTTTTGGCCATGCCCGATTTCTCTAAGAGGTTTGTGGTGCAAACTGATGCTTCCCCTGTTGCTATAGCAGCTGTTCTCCTGCAGGAATTTGAGGAGGGACGAAGACCTGTGGCTTACGCCTCTAGGACTTTAACTCAACCAGAACGCGTGTACTCCATGTACGAGTTGGAGGCTCTCGCAGTGCTATTTGCAGTGGAGAAATTCCGTTTGTATGTGGAGCACGTAGAATTCCTACTAGAAACAGACTGTCAAGCTTTAAGCTGGGTACTGGCTAAGCCAAGAACAACTGGCAGAATTGCCAGGTGGGCTGTACGTTTGTCAGCGTTCAAGTTTAAAGCTAAGCACATTAGGGGGACTGAGAATGTAATTGCCAACAGTCTTACCCGAATGTTCAGTCCAGATCAACTGATTGAATATCCTGGTCAAGATTTAGATGATCCTCTTGAGCTATCTAGCATGGTGGCTACCATTTTAGAAGATTTCCCTTTAGCATTTAAGTCATTAAATGATCATCAACTGAATGATGAATTACTTGCTCCTCTTATTCTTCGCATAAAAGATGGAGAGAATGTGCCGAAGTATATTCTCAAGAATAATCTTTTATACAGTGCTCCTTCTCGAAAAACCCCATCCCGTATCATTTTACCTTCTGCACTCGTAGATATGGTATTTAAATATTACCACGAATCTGCAGTTGGTGGGCATCTGGGTTACGAGAAAACCAGGGGCAAAATCAAGCAAATTTTCATATGGGACGGCATGGATGCCGCTATTAGAGCTAGGGTGAAGGCTTGCCAAAAGTGCGCCTGTGCTAAGCCAGCTCGTTGCACGAAGCTAGGATTTTTAGCTTCGGAAGTGCCTAGCGCTCCTATGGGAAAACTTCATATTGATTATGTGGGCAAACTTCCTAGAACTAGAGCAGGAAATTCCTATATACTCGTAGCAGTAGATTCTTTTACCAAGTTTGTATGGCTTTTCCCCGTCAGGGAGGCTACAACGAAGATCACAATAGAATGTCTTAAGAAGATTTTTACTATGGTCGGATTTCCGCGCTCGATCGTGTCGGATAATGCCTCGTACTTCGTGTCGAGATCATTTAAGCATTTCTGCTTTCAACTAGGGATCCAGCATATCAAAACCTCACCATTTTTTCCCAAGCCGAACCATTCGGAACGCTTTAACAGAAATCTTAGGGCTGCTTTGATAGCATATCATTCAAATGATCATGCATCATGGGATAGTAATTTGTATTGGTTGCAATTTGCATTTAATTCCGCTCAGCATGAAGCCCATAAAGAAACACTGTTGAAATTGATGCTTGCCTTTACTCCTAATAATCCTCTTACTAATCTCTGGTCTATTAATGATCTGTTGCCTGAAGCCAAAGATGCGGCCAAA
Source organism: Ectobius pallidus (assembly GCA_964059195.1). NCBI lineage: Eukaryota > Metazoa > Arthropoda > Insecta > Blattodea > Ectobiidae > Ectobius > Ectobius pallidus. The sequence goes on along the minus strand of CAXKWD010000004.1, from coordinate 70,385,804 downwards.
GTTAGAGACATGTGGCGGAGAGCCTCAGCTAACTTAAGACTGGCGCATGATAAGACGGCTCAGCGTTATAATGCAGACAGAAGACCTGTTGATTTTGACGTTGGTGATCAGGTATTCGTTAAGAATTTCCCTAAGAGCGATGCAGCTGCGAAATTCTCAGCGAAACTCGCTAAAAGATATTTGGGCCCATATCTAATTGAGAGATTCCTGACTCCTGTTACCGTCGAACTTAAAGAAGTTGGAACAAATAAGATAGTGAAAGCTCATGTGTCCAACGTAAAGAAGTCCTAGTGATCCATTAATTCTTATTCTGTTAAGAGGTGATAGTAGGTAGTGTTACAGCGAATGATGAAGTAGGTGTTTAATTTTAATTTTCTCCCTTTTCTTCCATTTTACACACTTGGGAAAAAACCCTCGAGTCTTAAGTGAATGCCCCGACAGTTGCTAGGACGCAGGATTCCCTAGTCTTCTCTCCAGGATGAGGGAATGTTAGGACAGGTTGAATATTTTAAACATGTGTTAGCTACCTTTCTATAGAGTTATCAGTTAAGATTATGGAAAAACTCAATGATCAGTGGATGAGAATAGAGTCTTAATAATCATAAACCATGCTTGACTTAAAGGCATATTTCTGGCTCGCATAGAAACAAAGTACCATACTATAACAAAGTACCATACCATAACAAAGTACCATACCATATCAAAATACATACCATACATAAGTATATTTATGACTTTAACTATATATATATATTGAGTTTAACTGCATATTTAGTAGCATAATAGTATATTTATTGTAGAAACTGAATATAATGTGTACAAAGTACCATAATTAAATAGATGTTGTTTCAAGGTTTAAAAAAAAAAAAAAAAAAAAAAAATTTAACTATAAGTTATTTGTATATTTTGGTTTTTAATATGTTAAAATTTTAACAAGACTATATTAGTTTGTAAATGGATAGAATATATGAAATCTGTCGTATGCATGTATGATCTCAATTATTGTATGCTTGTATGGAATTCTAAGATACAATGAAATTTAAGTATGCAATGAGTGCATGTATGTTATTGCCCATTTATATAACTTCAGTATGTATCCAATATTATGTAAACTAACCTCAAGATCTTTCGTCTTCCGTCCTTGAGCTTTTCGAGAGAGAGAGAGATGATTCTGCTAAATATATGCCTAAAAGAAGAATTTTGTGGGAGATGTCTTCTCGTTATGATCTTTTCTGCAGCTATCTGGATTATGTTTCAGAGTGAATTGGCCATTATGTAAAGAGACCTGTGGCGGGGAGCGGAGACTATCTGGCCTATTACCTATCAGCTGGACCTTTGGACTTAATCAGCTTGATGGTCTGCTGTCACTCACCTAAAAGATGCACTGTTATCTGCTGTCATTGAGCTACTGGATGCTCTTCTGTCTGCTGTCTATCACCGATGTTATGTAGCCTGACTTGATGCTACTCAGCTGACTCCTGACGTTTTACCTGTTTCCTGAAGTCTTTCACCTAGCTGCGCTGCTGATGTCTGCAGTGTAGTGGCACAGCTCTTGCCCTACACCTTTTCTGATGTCTGGTGACTGATGTCCCCTTCCTGGAAACTGGCCACTTCCAGCGAAGTTTCTTCTGCGTCCCGTTCTACCTTGGACTGCTCTTCTGGACTCCGTCATTTCTGTTCTACTTCATTCCTGAGTTTAAGTGCTGATCTGCAAAGTTGTTTGGACACTTCTTTTGCTAGAGCAATTACTAATAAGCTCTAATATTATACCAGTGCGTCTTCAGTATATAAACTTCCTAAAGACAGTGCAGTGCTCCCGTTACTGTGATGAACTTTTCTAAAGCCAGTGCTCAAAGTAAACTTTTCTAAAGACAGTGTTGTCGTCCTGCTCCCCAGTGATAAACTTTCTCCGAGCTATAAAACACTACCACTCCCAGTGAAAAACTTTATATAATCAGTGCTGTGGTCTCGCTCTCATAACCTAGAAATTGTGCTCCCAGTACTCATGAACTATTTTACGTCTCCCGTGTGCTTGTCTTGTGTATTGAACTGTGAGTCAAGACGCACATTTCAATTCTGTGGCGGGGAGATTGAGCTGATATTTTAGACTCAAAATAGATCACTCAAGTGTTTTCTGCTGCTGTACTGAAGTTCCTACATCCTGTGACATCTAGTGGCTAATCTCTGCACTTCTCTCTCTCTGCTCTTCTCTTCCCAACGTATGTTCGCTACGCATCTGCTCTCTACACGCTAATTCTCGTACTTCTGTTTTGGTTCAAGTTCCCGCGACATCTGGTGCCAGTGGTTAGCAACAGCAATCATAACATGACTGGCAATTCTCCACGTGAAGTGATGTTTCGATCTGTTTCATTTGTCTTCGCAACAAAGACGCCGGCTTATAATAATCTTTTGTATTGGTCAAGGAATTATCATACACCTTCGTGATTGGATAATTATTCCCGCGGCACTCCGTTAATTCACAGGTGAAGCCCCTGTGAAGCTATCTCTTGTTCGGCAGGCATCATGGTCGGTAATGTACATTTCGTGCTCTGTGAAAATCAGAGCATGGAGATCTTTCTTGCTATTTGATTCATTGTATTAACTTTGTGTAAGAGCCATAAGCTTTCTGTTTTCATTTTGAAATAATTTTGCTCCCGTAAAATGTAAAGAATGGATACTTAAGTTTAATTATAGTCATGGCCTAGAAAGCGTTGGGTCGGCCATTGTTTGGTTCTGTGCTTTTATTCTGGCTTACTTCATACAAGCCTAACTAGGTAGTCTTCTCCCCTTTGTCTTAATGTAAAGTTATTTATTGTCTTGTTTGATCTTGTAACTTATTGATTTTAACTTTCCCCTTTGATTGCCCCTCCCCTTTCATGATGTTCGGATCAGAGATCCGTTTCTACTCGGGGTGGCGAGTAGAAACGTTTTTGAATCTTTTGTCATTTAGAATTTTCTTATTCGACTTTTAGTAAAATTTCTCCACCCGTGTATGCATGTGACCTAAGGTTAGAATGAAATGAAATACGGGGATCCCCTTCTTAACAAATCGTTTTAATTTATCAATTTGTTTTAATACTTGTCAATGAATTTGCCTGTGATTGTATATAAGGGTATTATTTGTTTTAACCCTCAACTCAATGTAGGTTTCATGGTGTAAATATTAGTAGGCCTAAATTTAGTAAATTTTGTCAAATTCTTCCAGATTGCTGTGTTTAACTTTACTTGCAGTTTCATTAACTAATGAAACTGCAACAAATTGTTCTCTCTACCTCCTTTCCTGTTTGTCCTCTTTCTTGCTCCCTTTGGGTTGGGTTCCTCCCTAGGTATCTACATGGGACCGCTTCCACAGATGGCCATGCTGGTGTATGGGATGAAGAGCCCTTGCCTGCAACCTTGGCCTGTTCAGGTCCAGTCCGGAAAAATGGTAAAGTACTTCGGATGCTAGCGACCTTCTGAGGGCAGACATCTATCAGGTAAAAAAGGGAACCCCACCTTACCTGAGCCTAACCTAACCTGTGTGCGTGGAGGGGGGACACAACCCTGGTTTTAATACAAGAAGAAATTATATCCCAAAAGTTATTCTCTTTCCAAGATTATTTGACAGTCTCTGCCTCCACTACGGCCATTTCGGGAGTAAAAGAAGTGAAGAGACTTTGACATGGCATTATGTTATAGAAACTATGCATAAGTTCTTACCTATGCATCCTCTTTGCTTCTTTAAGTTCATTAGTTTGAGAAACTAACTGCCGATGGAGTAATTCTATACTTCCTGTACCACTTTCTACAGCAGCCACAGCTAACTGACTTGTGTTCTCCAGCTCCTGGAATGTAAATAATTCACTAATTTATAGAAATATTTAATTATTTTTTCTTTGCTGCTAACTTTATATAAATATTTAATTATTTTTTTCTTTGCTGCTAATTTTACTTTTCAAGGTCTGCTTGATATTTTAGTAAATATTTAAACGACAATCTGAAAGACAGAAATAAATAAATATAAAAAGATAAATTAATAAAGAAAGTACACAATTTTGTCCTAATATAAATCCTATCATGGCATTCTGTCTATGAAAACTTGTAACATGGACAAGTTGTCCCATCTTTTTATCATGCAGATTTTATGTCCCATTCCATTTACTGTCATTAAGGTTGAAACTTCCATGTGCCTTTGTTTATAATTCAAGCTATGTAACATGACATCATCAAAATTTTTATGTTTTTTATCGAAAAAATGTATTCTAAAGTTGTAAACAAAATAACAAGAACAATGTCATATTAAAATTACATAATTTTCATTACAGCTAAGTTATGACATATCAGAGGTAATGAGTACAGCTATGATTTATATGCAGTTTTAATTTGAAAATTGTGTACAAGAATATGTAATGAAAAATGATGGATTGTGTAACATTTAAAATTACAACACTGTGTAATATCACATATTTAATATCACTCATTTATGAAGATGACGGAGACATTGGAGTTATTGCAATATTTATAGGCGGAAAACAACCTTTCATGATTTAACAAAGGTAAATTTTGAGAAAGGAATCTTTTCTAAGGAAAAACCCTCAAGAGGATCAATAATGTCTTCTATCTTTGTCTATGTTACAAATTTTCTCAAACAAACATTCTGCATCATATGAATTATTTCTCTGAAGTATGTTTTATTACCTTGTGTTCTGGAGAACTATTTTCTGTAACATGATTCTGAAACAGAAACATGGAACGTAAAATAAAAACAAGAAAAACATAACTAAACAAAAAAAATTATAAAGCACAAAATAAAATAAAAGTTCTAAATTAATATAAAACTCTTAACACCAGAGAGTGCATGAAGATAACAAATGATGATGTGGACAAAAGTCCAAGATAAATGTTTTGCTATTAAAGTGAAGTGATATATATCAACTTGATTTGTCTAAAAATATACCAACTATTACCTTTCTCTCCCAGTGCCATTCTTTGCTCAGTTCTGTTAGTTCTTCTTTATGTCTGGCTTCTGCTTCAGCCAGCTGCTGTTCTAGGCATTGACGCCATCTTTTTTCTACTTCTGTTACTTCTCGCTGGTGTGCAGCTTGTATTTCACTTATTCGTTGTTCAAAATTCTTTGTTTCAGTTTGCTTCTCCTGTATGAGGAAAAATTAAAAAAATAACAGGTAAATTTAATTTTTTTTTGATAGCTAAGTATTAAATTAAAACAGGAGACATTAACATTCAAAGTACAGTAGACATTCTGAATTTCCTATTAGGTTGGATAAGCATTAAAATAAAATAAAAAATTATTAAAAAGAAAACTCCAGGGTAATATATTCCTTGTAGTACTGGACCTGCAATTTCATTGCTCTTGAATTCATCTTGAAAAAAATCCGAATCTCGAGTTATATTTATTTTGACTATAGGAAGTTAGGTAATACTCACAGAATTCAGCATGTAACGAATGATTAAAACCAAGAAAATGAATAAAAGACATTACTATTTGTGTCATTTTAAGCAAGACAAGGCAAGATAACTGATATGATATAATATAATAAACTGATCATCTTTCTATCGGCAATAGTTGCATTGCATCAGCTGTTCAGGTATGTAGATGATGTATTTGTAGTAATCATTAAAAGAACAAACTGAAGATGCACGAAAATGATTAAATATCCAGGAATGCACCGCAAATTTTAAAGTAGAAAGAGAAAATAACAATATACTATACTTCTTGGATTTCAAGATTATGAAGAGAGGACATGAAGTGGATGGTTACCTCCCATTAGCTAAAGCAAACAAATGATGAATATTTACAACTTCAGAAAGTTGCAGAAACTAATGGATTCACTAGGATACTAATAGACAAGAAAATTACAAAATTCAAAAACAAAAAGTGATAAAAACAACCATTACATATTACGTATTACATTTACATATTAATTATCCTTGGGCCAAACAAAAATTTTAAAAAGTCCTTAAGGAATACAATATAACTTCAGCTTCATAACAAATACAGCATAAAAAAGACTTTTGTCTCAAGAAAAAAAACCAAGAATCCACCAGATAAATTGTTCAAGAATGCAATAAGACTTACATTTGGTAAAACAAAAAGAAATTTGAGCATAAGGTTGAAAGAACATGTAGAAGTATGAAATTATGTCAAACAGAGAAAATGGCATAGCAGCTCACTGTTGGAATAGTAATCATGAAATTGGTAAGAAGGCTAAACTGTTAAAGTCAATAAATCAGCACAAAGATGAGGTGGATAAATTTCCATGAAACAAGTACTGCTGTTAAAGTAAGCAAATAGTGAAATCTATAGTGTTTTTATGAACTTTATTTCTTTAAATAGATCAATTAATTTTAGGCCGGTATTAATAGTCACAGTAAGAAGTACTTAGTCCAAATCAAACTTAAATCTCATCTTAAGTTGAATTTCTGGCCCACTAACAAGTCGTACTTATGATGTACTTACTTACTTTATAATGTAAGACTTGACAAAGTCTAACATATTGCTATTCACAGTCACTCAAGTATGACTTATTTGTTGAAATATGTTAAACTTATCACATCAAGAGTCTACCTGACTTATTTTAGTTTAAGCCAGAACCATAGACAGTGATTTTGAGTATCTGGCGAGGTATTAGAAGAAAGTTGTGCCCCAAAGTGTTATTTGCAAAACACGATGAATTCATTTGAATTATACAGTAACAATGGAAAAGTTTCCTTTCAACAAAAACACATTTTTGGAAATATCAACTGGTGTTCTTTCGTCAACATTTCTCTCTGCTAGCATTTCATACTGCCTCAAAGTTTCCTAAGCTGTTTTGAATCTCTCTAGAACAGTAATTGATATGGAAATACATACATAAGTGCACTGGTATTAATTCTGAACAATGTCCAAGCTAATATATACACACACACAAACACACACACAGAATTTTATCAATAAACTATTTAACAGCTTACCTACATGCTGCACAATATGTATGGATGAAATGAATTTTATTCTTTCTTTTTAATGCACATTGTTATCTGTATTTGTATTCCACGACAGTGAAATATATAGCCAGATGGCTTTGCATTACATGAAAACTGAAAAGAATCTGAAATACAATTCACTGATTCAATTGTTTTGGCAGTGAACGTGCAATTTTTCATATTATCAAGTTCGACTTTAATATGAAGCTAAACTTAACAAAGTATAACTTCAAAGAAGACTACGAATACAAAAACCACATAAGTCGACTTGTCCATTAAATTTAGTCTTATTAAGTCGTTCTTAAGTCACCAACTAAGAATACTGGCCTTAAAATCTCAATTTTCCTAAGCAAAGAGATTGAATAAAATTTTCTCAACCTATAAAATTAATTGGCACACTATAGTGCAACAAGTTAAATAACAAGCATGCGAATATTCAGGCTGCACATCGACCATGCCTTTGCTCTAGTTCCTGCACCTACTCGCTTCTCTTGTGCTTCTGCGTATACTGTTCTTTAACCTGTCTCACTATAAATCCTAAAATAAGGAAACACTAGATAGTGTGAAATTCACACACTGTACAGCTGAAGTATTTACTGGTTTGTATTCTACAACTGTTGCTTTAATAGCAATGCAAACTCTTAGTATAATTTTCCACTATAGAAACACTATACCTGTAGAGCCATTTCATGTTTATGGTAGAGCTGTTGAAAAGCTTCTCCTTGAGCCTGGGAGGCTTCCTCCAATTCTCGTATTTGGCTTCGACATTCTCTAAATTGCAGATTCTCTTCCTTTTCCTTTCTTTCTGTAAATAGACATAAAAAAAAAAATCTGATGTGAAAGTCACATAACTTCCTCTGGCCAAATAAAAGTTAGCAGTATTCACATATCCTTGTACAGAATCGCAAGACACAATTTTACGCTAATTATCCTATAAATACCTCTTCTTTCAATGATGCGACTAAAAGCGCAGTCTATATAACAAACTTAAAAAAAAAAGAACAAATGACTGCAGACGTTTATTGAACTTTCCGCCGTAAAATATAATTTCCGAAATTTATCGAATATTTCCCTCAGATACTTCTTTACTCTATGCATGGCCAACAATACATCTTTCTCACTTCACATTCTTATATAGAATAAGAGGCCGTGAAAGAGCGCGAATTCAGTTGTTCATCACGCAAGACAAACTTTCTACAAACAGTGGGTGAACAGTGGGTGGCTTGTAACTACCCTCAGAGAATTTTCTCGAAAAAATGTTTCAAATAAAAGTTTTAGCTCTTAGTATAAGCAACCCATGTGCAAAATTTAAAGAAAATCGTTAGAGCCGTTTTCGAGAAAATCGCGAAAAACGAAAATTTCTTCATGTAAAGTCCCCTTAAAAATAAGAGAAAATAGTCGCCAATCTTATCCTCACATCTACAGAAGGTACCTGACCCAAATACGAAATTTTGTTTTCATACGATTTTCCGTTTTGGAGCTAGAGTGTTCACAGACAGACAGACAGACAGACACATAGACATGTTTCCAAAAATAGTATTTTTGGATTCTGGGGGCCTTGAAACGTGTATATATTCTAAAAACTCAACTTCGAATTTTGGGGTTGAAAACAATACTTCCTCTACCTATAGTACCTATGGTACGGGCAGAGGAAGTAATAAAATCAGGTAAACTGATGTAACAAAGTGCCAGTATGCTTTTGTTTAATCAGTTATAATTGCAATTATGATATGCAGAAAATAAGTTTTTATTTTATTTTTTTATTTATTGATTTCTGAGGTAAGCTCCAGATTCATTCATTAAGTAGAGCTTCAGGGAGAACAAAGGTTTAGTTTTTTAATCAGCTTTAAATCGTCCAGCATCAGCAGAACTATACAGATTTGTGATATCTTGACAATCGCACACTCACATAAAAATACAAAAAAGATATGTCAAATTGGCCGGCTACGGGAATTGAACCAGGAACAACCAAAATGTAAGTCCAAGACGTTACCATCTCAGCTACCTCGCTCAATTTAACAATCTACTTTCATAAGCGTATGTGAAGGAATAATGTTATTTGTCATAGATAACAGTATTGCAATTTCCAAAGCCGTATATGAATACTGTAAAACAATATGTTGTCATGATAACTAATTTACATTTGATAAATGCTTTCTAATATATTACCATAAAATAGGCACTAAATTGGGCTTTACTCCGGTACCGGTCAACCGATTTTGTCCAATATCAATAGGGTTCTTCCCATGGACGTTATAAATACTTATACCAAGTTTCATGAAAATCCGATAAAGCGTATTTGAGTTATCGCGCATACAGACACACGGACAGACATTTTCCCTTCCCCACACAATCTCATAAAGTACCATACTGGCACTTAATAAAATCTGGTAAACTGATGTAACAAAGTGCCAGAAGGAGCTAATAGACCAATATCTGAAAACCTATATTTTATATTCAAAACTGCTAGATGAAGTCTTGTATTCTTTATGTCATGCTTTTGTATTCTTTATATGCATGCTTTTGTTTAATCAGTGACAATTGCAATTACGATATGCAGAAAATAAGTTATTTTTGTAATCGATCTCAGAGTTAAGCTCCAGATTGATTAATTAAGTAGGGCTTACGGAAAAACAAAGGTCTAAAGTTTGATAGGCATACATGAAGGAATATTTGTCAAAGCCCAGTGTATTGTAACTTCCAAAGCCATATATGAACACCGCAAATAATATTGTTGTCATGAGAACTGAATTGCTTTTGATGAATATTTTCAAAAAGTAGGCCCCTAATTGGGCATTACTCCGGTACTGGCCAATCAATTAGGTCCAAAATCAATAGGCTTCGTCCCATGGACGTTATAAAGCGTATACCAATTTTCATGAAATCCGATACAACACATTCGAGTTATCATGCATACAGACACATGGACGGATGGACTGGTACTGAATAATAAATATTAAGAATAATAACTCTTGGTGAACTAAATTTATTTCTATGTATGCTATTCACCCCTAAAAATAATTCATTTAATAACTGGAAAATGGGCGTGAAACATCCAGCTTATCCACAAAATTGAAAAAATGATTATTCTTAGAGTAGAATCTGTATGTAGGATTGAGTAATTTCAGAAACAAACGTTTGTACAAAGAACTTCAAATCGTTTCAAATACAACTATACTAGTTCTAACTAAAGAATAAAGTAGATGTAAACAAAACCACGTGACATGACGGGTTCTGATTGGCAGTTGGACGCACAACCCCTCCAGGCTCTTGCTTGTCGTCTTCTTCCGAGTATTAATGTAGTTTCTTCAAAACATAAAAAGTAAGTAATGTATTTGATGTAAGACTAAATTAAGCACGTTTCTCAGGTTTGTTGCAACACTTTCTATGTGATTTAAGCAATACCAATATTATTATTTGATATTATCGGTTGAATGTAATGCGACGCGCATGCCTGAAGACAACAAAGGTATGAAAAAATAACACAGTCACTTGTTATGTATTCCTCGACGACAGTTAACGTTTAATTCATATGGTGAAAACAAGCTTACCACAGCTATTATAAATAATAAAAGACAGCAATACAGATCAATGACTGAAGCTAATCAGGCCTCACCACCTCGTGTTGTTAAGCACAAGCGGGGAAAGCCGTTAAATAGTGGCGAAAAAACTGTGATCTTGAATGTTTTTAATACATTTTGCAGTAGGTAGATTTTCATTATGACATTGAAATATTACAATGCATTAGCATTTTAAACGTAGGCATATGTAATATTTGTGAAATCCAGCTTTGTTTCTGTAGATGCTAGCTTACTTTGATCAATATTAACCAGTTCCTCTTGCATTGAAATCGCGACGTCTGCAATGTGTCAACAAACACATGGTCACGGAGTAATACATATCAGTGTAATAAATATATAAAACAGGAGAAGTGGTATAAACAGTAAAGCTCTTGATTCATTATTTATAATGGACACTTTTTAAACACTTGTAGCTCTACTTACGTCACAATTTTCGGACTAGTTTCGGGGAAGACTTTCATCCCCATCATCGGCGGTTGGTAGACGTAAGTAGAGCTACAAGTGTTTAAAAAGTGTCCATTATAATTAATGGACATATCAGTGTGTTTGTTTACATCTACTTTATTCTTTAGTTGGAAATAGTATATGTAAATTGCTTGATGTTGAACACTAGAGGGACCATACCAGTCATTTTGACTGGTACGGATTCTTACTGCTCTTATAAATCGGACAATTTTTATATTTAAGTGCTGATTTCCCATGACTATTAACATATTAGACTGAGTATTTTTACTTTAAGGATACATAATTTTGTCACAAATCTTAACTGTAAACATATTTTTACAGGTAAAGGAACATAGGCAGTCATTTTGACCACTACAATATTTCAAGTTGATGTTTACCATGCTTAACAAAAATGTTCTTCTTGAATGACTTGTGGCTATGAATTCATTGTTGGAGTCCCATTTTCTGCTGACCTGCCAGACTGGAGGATGTAAAATCCCCAACAAAACCAGGAATGTGTGTGAAGTGAAAGAAGTATGCTTTGATCAAGCTGATGGTTTTGACTGAATTCAAGACACTGATCAGTTGATGTTAATCAAAATCAAAGTAAAATGTTGACAATAAATTAACTGTATAATAATAAGAAAATGCTAGGCATATTGGTAAAATAATGTTAGCTAAACTTCACTGAAAGCTGTATCATTGAGCAAGAACGCTATTGTATCGATTAATATATTCATAAACCAAAATTCATAGTAGTTTAACACAAAGAATAAATGTCATTATAACATTACTTTGTTCTATATCAAAACATATAGAACAGTAAAACACGAAAAAGAGATGAAGAAATAAACCAGCTGGTCAAAATGTCTGATGATGCCCTACTAGGTAGCAAGATGATATTGTTACTACCCTGTTTATTCTAATTGTGAAATTCTTACCTTTACACATGTCTGACACAGGCCTGTTCTTTTCTTAGATAAACCAAGTAAGTGATGTTGAGTGTAAAATCCAATTCTATACTATCTTTCCATTGGTGTAAAACCAACTTACCAAACTTGTTTTCCTCTATTTGACTAAGCTCTTCATTTTTCTGGGCTAGCTGCTTTTCAAAATCACGAACAAGCTGTTTGATCTTTTGAGCATGGATGTCTTCTAATTCAGCAACTTGCTTCTCTTTTGCTTGCAGGTCTAGTAAGGTGTTGTCAAGCTGCTGTTCCAGTTGTTCTTTGTCTGACTGCAGTTTCTGTGCATTAATGGAAGCCCTTTCTTTTAAATCTTCTATTTCCGTTTTCAAATTGTATTCAACATCTGTCTTCTCTTCCATTGCTTTCTTCAAAATTTCGTAATTATTTTGATTTTCTGTTACTTTCAACTTTGTATCCTCCAGAAGTCTAGAAGTATTACTTAGTTCCTGGTTAACGCTTTCTTTCTCCTTCAAAGAAATTTCAATTTGCTTCTTAAGTTCTTTATTTTCAGCATGTATCTTTTCTAAAAGAGTCCTTCCTTCAGCTTGTTTATCTATTTTACTTTCCAATTCACTTCTTAATTGATTTTCTAAAGTTTTCTTTTCTTCCAGTATTTCAGCCAAATGCTCCTCTAGAGAAGTTTTTTCTGCCTTTAGTTTTTGCATCTCCTGATTACGTTCCTCCAAAGTACATTTCTCAATTAATGATAACTCAACTTCTTTCTGAAGTGTACCCAAATGTTTTGTTTTGGAAGATATTTCTTCAAGAAGATTATTCTTTTCTGATCTCAAGTTGTTCACTTCATCTTCAAGAGCTCGAATCTGGGCAACATGCTCTGCACTAAGATTGTTATTTTCAGATTTTAAGCCATTTATTTCTGATTCTAGAACTTGGATCTGAGATATGTGTCCTGTCATAAGATCAGCATTTTCGTTTATTATTTGTTCTAATGTTAGTTTCTCAGCCCTTAACTGCTCAATTAATAAACTACTTTCTTTGTTTGTCTCCAAGAGGTTCGTATTCTCTGAAGACAGTTCTTCAAATCTACTTGTTGCATTTTCGGATGCTTTTTCATATTGTTCTTGTATTGTCTTCTTATGTTCAATCTCAATGTTTAGTTTCTGTTCAATTTCTTTAACTCTTTGATTTAGAAATTCCTGCTCTTCAAACCATTCCTCTTTCTCATTGTACAATTTCCCTAATTTCTCTTGTAAGTCTTGTACTTGATTCAATTCTGATTCCAATTTTTTTAGGATTCCACCTTTTTCTTCAGCTAAGTTTTGAAATTCAATTTGCTTTTCTTCTATAAGTTGTTGTAATTCTAGATTTTCTTTTGTTATACTCTCCAGTTGTTCTGTAAGTGTTTGTACGATCTGCTGATTCTCCTCTACTTGTGACTGTAGGTTTGTTATCTGTATCTCATAATTTGCTTCTTCATCTTTGCCCTTCCCTGTTTCTTGCCTGAGCTTCTCCATTTCAGCCAATATTGCTTGTTCCTTCAACCGGTACTCTTCCAATTGAGAAATCATTTTAGAAAACTCATTTTCAAACCTCTGCTTCTCATTTTTAAGCTCTTTCTGAAGAGATTTTATATTTGTTTCAAGTTTTTTAATTTTTGTTATGTATGACTTAGCTTCATTGTCCCAGGCATCCTGTTGTGATGTAATTGTTGCACTTAGTGTTGATACTTTCCCCGAGATCTCTTCTAACTGAGAATTAAGAACCTCTTTAACCTGTTTTGTTTTCAATAATTCTGCTGAATACTTTTCAACTTGTTCTTTTAATTCTGTAACCTCATTAGAAGATGCATTTTCAGAATCCATCACATCTTTTAATTTTCTACTTAATTTTTCATTTTCTTCTTTATATTTATCAACTGTTCCACTAAGCCTTTCCCTTTCTTCAGTTACTGACACTAATTCTAATTTTAATGCTTCACTCCTCACTTCAATCTCCTTAATTTGATGCTCTAATGTTTCATTCTCAATTTTCAGTTCTTGAAACTCCTTGTTAATCTTTTCCAGCTTGCTGTCAGCATTATGTACATCAGCAAGTAAACTCTCAATTCTGTTCTGGCTTTCATGTAATTTGTCCTGTATATCCTTACATTCTAAATGTTTCGTTTCTAATTGAGCATTATACTCATTCCGGAGGTTATGTAAATCCAAACTGGTTTTATGTGAACTCTCCAACAACTGCTGTTCAAGATCTTTGTTGTTACTATGAAGTCTCATTAATTCTTGTTCTTTTGCATCCAATGTTTTGGTTGTGTTTTCAAGTTCATGTTGGAGTTTCTTAACCAAAGTGTTATTCTCTGAAAGTTCAGTTTCTAAATTCCTTTTTGCAGCTCTCAATTCTTCAACAATACTTTCAAGTTCTCCTTCAAATTTAATGTTTTCTTTATGTTCAATGATATCTCTTTCTAACCTTGCTATATTCTTTTTCAGTTCACTTTCAATTTTGTCTCGTTCCTCTAGATCCACTTTAAACTGTACCAACTCTCTTCCAGTTCTTTCACAAACATCTGTGAGCTGTCCTGCCATATTCCAAATTTCATTTTTTGTAATATTTAATGTATCATACACATCTTTTCTCAGTACTTGTATGGAGCTTTTAAGTTCTGTAATTGTCTTGAAGCTAAGTGCCAAAATCGTTCTCAGATTTTCCTTTTCCTTCTTCGTTTTACTACATGCTTCTGTTGACTCTTTCAGATTTGACTCAAGTATCTGTACCTTCTCTTTCAAAGATGAAAGTTCTAAAGACAGAGTATTTACTTCAGTTTCTTTGTTTTTTAATGCACCATCTAAATTTCCCATTTGATTTAACAGATCTTTGTATTTCTTCTCAGTTTCACTTTTTATTGACAGTTCTGTTTCAAGCAGATGCTGTGCTGCTGCCAGCATTTTTTCTCCTTCTTCCAGTTGTTGCTTGTAGATGTTTGTTACTTCTTTAATTTCATGATCTCTTTCTGAAAGTTTACTCTCTATTTGTTGCTTGATATCAGTTTCTGCTTTTAGCTTAGATTCCAAGTTGAGTATCTGCTTGTTATACTCTTCAACAGCAAGTTTTGAAATAGCTTCTAAACTTGCTATAGCATTATCTTTCTCAATAAGCTTCTTCTCAGAAATGTTTAACTTATTTTCTAAATCTTTCAGATTTGTTTCTAGATGACTGTCTTCAGAAGCATCATTCTGTTTGTTCTGTGAAGAATTCCCTTCTTGGAAGATTTTATTTGCTTCAGTGTGTTCCTGAATTTGTTTCTTTAGGGCTTCAATTTCTGCAACAAGCTCAGTATTCTTATTTTCAGCTGTCTGCAGTTTGTCAGTCATTTTAGTCTGCAAATCAATCAATTTCTTCTGCATTTCTTGCTGAAGTAATCGCACTGCTTCAGCTTTCCCTCGAGATAATTCCTGTTTTGGAGGAAAACATTATAATTAGTATTTTGTTACATGGATCAATTTCTTTAAAGCTAATACTACTGATAAGGGTCTTTCCTCTGTCCTTTAACACCTATAGTGCAGGCACTATGTTGCATGCTAGCTCTTTTAACAATGCAAATGCAGTGTCATTATGTCGCTCAATTCCCTGTTGTCTGCTCTAGTGACTGCAATACGGTTATATGATCTTAGTTTTTTAAATACCACTTCACAGTCTGTTGAAAAACTTATATACGATGATCAACTGAAAGCAATAAAACACACAACTGAAGTGATTCTTGGTCCTAAATGCACTAAGAGTTCCTTGTATTTTCATGTTTTATTCAACAATGTTTTGGAACAAAGTTTAACAATATTTAGAAAATTTAATAGAAGAAGTTTTGGAAGTGATATTTTTTAAAACAGCGACAGTGATATTGCTATATCAGCTAACAAAGAAAGTTTGTGGTGCTGTTATTTTGTGGAAATTTTAATCATGTAAATTTTACACTTGTACTGAAAAACTGGTAAACTCTTCCCAGGTGAAACTGAATATATTAAGTTTTGCTTTACATTCAGCGTATTCCTTTTCTCAGCGCTTTTACACCGGTCCGGTGGCAATCGATGACGTCACGCTGCAGCGGAAATGGAACAAAACTGCTGGATTTATGCTGCTATCAATGGCGACTAAATTACTAGTTATTCTAATATTTTCTTACAGGAAGCATTGGTGTATTATGGTTTCAAACAAATTGAATTTACATTATTATTGACATAGCTAAACGTCTTCTCATCTAGTAATAACTGAAAATATCCCCCTTTGCCGTACTAGTCACGTCTAACCTAAAACTTTCGGAAGAATGTCTCCATATAAAACCCAAACACAAACTGACAAGTGTTACAATTTTTAATATAACACATTTTTGCAGCTAGGGTTTCTTAAATAGCGAATACCATATCAAATTAAATCAGATAGGATAATATAATTGCTGGTCAATAATTTTAAACATACCATCCAGTTATAGACAGCGAGTTCTTATAATCTGAAGAGAATATACATAGCCTACTTCTTCTAATATTGCCTCTAATATTGTTTTTATGCCTATACTCGTTACCTTTCTTCCTAAACATTTTGGAGTTTTATTGTTCCTATGCATCCATCATCAAGCTATACATACAATAATAATAATAATAATAATAATAATAATAATAATAATAATAATAATAATAATAATAATAATAATAATAATAACGATAATGATAATAATAATAATAATAATAATAATAATAATTAATAATAATTTTATTTTCTTGTCATTGAACCGTTTAGGTAATAGACAAAGTCAAGATTACAAAATGATATAATGTATATATATATATATATATATATGTCATCAAGTCAAGTGACAGCATGGGCACCGGGCAGGATTGAGTGAAGCCCATCGTCTGCTAATTCCCCCGCAGTTTTACGTGAGCCAATCAGATTCATTGATGGATTCTCGCACCATATCCACAGGCCGGTGGAACCGATGCCACAAAGCGCTGTGAAAACTGGTGGCACCGATGACGTCATTACTTAGCTTTGGAATAAAAATGCTGCCAGCGCTTTCAGAGCGCTGAGAAAAGGAATAGGCTGATTGCACTGGGCAAAAATGAATATATTCAGAGGGAAAATAGGAGCTATTCTAGCTTGTTGTAGTACCAAAAATCAACAACAGATGTCACAGTAATGCTAGTTGAGGCTCCTGCAGCTCTTAGAAGAGGTTTACCCATGTCATGAGGTTTATTTATCAGTTCTGGCTAGTTTACTGAACCTGTGTGCACAAAGCAGTTTTCTTAGGTGTTTATTTCTGGGGTTTTCTGGTTGTTTTCATACAAATGGCTAGAAAACGAAAGTTGACAGAGGACGAAATAATGCAGATGTTGGAGGAAACAGATGAGGATTTGAGTGATACGACGATATTTCAGATATGGAAGAATCCGAGGGTGAGAGTGGCACAAGTGATGTTCTGCAACATCAGCAGATAAATGGGTGGAAGTAAGCAATTCTGCTCCCAGGTATCTTAAGAAAATATAGGCATATTTATACTGTAAGAACTGTAATGAAGGATTTATGAAAAAGTGTGAGAAATTAGTGCATCCAACAGTATCTACTTTCCACACGAAGTGAAGGTCAAGTGACACTTGTGCCTTTCTTGCAAGAAAAATCTCCCCTGGGATGTTTACTTCTGCAACTACGTGCATCTCCAGGGTGTGAATAGAAATTTCTAAATAAATTTTCCTGACTTTCCATAACCAGAGACTTACATTTCCCTGGCTACAAGAATCTATGTTTGCAAGGTTCTCTGTAAACAAAATTTAAAAAAGTCTAGCCTCCTCCATACCCACATCAAAAATGAGAAGTGATTGGCTCAAATACTGAAAAGAAAATTGCTTACACATTCTGGGTTACTTCAGACTGGAGCAAAACAGATGCCCCTCAGATTTTGCTCACTGGAGCTAGTTATTTTCCCTAAATATTCTGTATTTATTTACAAATATCCCTTTTTTTATTCCTTTATTTTACAAAATTCCCTGACTAGTTTCAACTTCCCTAACTTTCCCTGACTTTCCAGAATGTGGATACCCTGATGCTGCCTCTAATTGAGGTAAAATATTTTTACATGTATATGCATATGCATGCTTTTAGGTATGGGCCCACCTATGTGGCCTAAGTGCACGAGCCCATCAGGGCTCAGCCTCTGAACCATACATACATACATGCTTTTAAGTGCTTAGAATGAATATTACATGATTTATTTATTTTGAAGAATTTCTTGCCACCCAGATCCAGATCCTGCCCACAAAGGGTTCAAGTTTCCTAAATTGAAGAGTGTTACAATATTTTCTTTAGCCACATTTATTTTGTGGCTTTTGGAATACAGTATAAATTAGTGTAAATCAACCCATTGCACAGGGAAGGAGCGATCTTAAGACATCATCAAGGTAATTGTTAAAATCATTAAACTCCAGCAGAATTCTATAAGGTAGGATTGTAAAGTAGATCCTCTACCCTATGGTATGTAAAGTGTAGGAAGAGAAAGTTAAAACCATAAATTAGAAGAAAGAAATAAAACTAAGTACATCTCTCTTAACAAACAGTAGTATCAGAATCCTGATTACTCAGCTTCTGTAAAATGGCTTTCAAAGTCAGAGGAAAGTAAAAATACCTGTATTAGATTTTTACGATCTTCTTCAGAACTGCCAACATCATCTGCATTTGCTGGTGTAGATGCAGCAGACTTAAGTTCTGTTACTTCGTTCTGTAAACTGGTAGCTGTGGAGACCAAAACAAAATGAATTTCGATGTAGCAGTCATTTTTATCAAAATAAAAATAATCAAGTAATTTGTTACCTGAACACACTAGCAATCATAGCTTGTGAAGTAATACAGCTAATAAGAGGCTTCGTACATATAACTACACTTCATATGAGTATAAAAATTTCACACTTAAAAATGTTATCATACAACCTATACAACCTACCATATGGACTATAAGGCATGGGTTCTTTCATTCTTATGTAAGTCAGACATAATTCACTTTGCCATACAACAAAATACAAGAAAACCTCTGAAGATCACCTTAGTGCTAACCATTTTGCATGCTTTGTGTTATAGTACAGTTATTCATTGCATGGCCAGGCGGCTTCAAAGGTGTCGGTGTTTCTTTATGTTAATTGATCTGACTAAATTTGTCATGGCTTCTGCTTTCCAAAACAAAAGCAACATTGCAATATTCTCTCATTGTTATCACTCACCTCAGTTCTTCCCTTGCTTTAATCAATGCACACGTGTTATTGTTTACTGTAACTTGATCTTGCACCGCATTTCACTCCACGCGGAGTAGACGAGTAGCTGTCAAAATCGTCACAGGACTTTCTTAGATTTTGATTGGCTGGGGTAACTAGCTGATTGGTGCGGTAAAATTAAAGAATATGGGTTGAGCTGTCGGCAAACTTTTTCTCCTAATGAAAGGAAGCCACCTGGCCATGCAATGAATAACTGGACTTTACCTATGACTTACATTCCTATGCAACAAGTATTTAGTGCAATCACAACCAACCCGCTTGGCGCGGTGCATGTGCTTGTATTCAGCACTATGCAGACTCAATGTGTGCTGAGCAGTGGAAGTATACAGTTTGTCCACAGCAGCCAACCTCAAAGATCATAACTTATAAACTTATACATGTGAAGTTATTGCGGACTTCTCAGTTTCACCTTGTGAAATTCACCTTCAGAAGGTATGGAATTTTGATAATCATATAGTAAATAAACCGGAGTTATTGAAAAGCTTGTATCATCATACTGAATTAACTGTATGGGAGATGATTTTCATACAGAAACATAGGAATAACCTCCAAAACTTTGACATCTGAGGGGAGAATGAGTTGGGTCTGATTGGAAAATTCGTTAAACCGCAGCAGTGTCATCAGGTGGAACAGGATGGAAGTTCGGCAGTGGGCGGAGTCTGACGATGAGAGGAAAGGTCCTCTTGAAAGCTGGCTAACTAGTAAGTTATTTATTTTAATGAAGTAGTGAGTGTTCTTGGTGATAATGTGTTATATGTTATTACACTTCATTGTGTTTCCCAATCCAAGTGAATTAAAACAACTACAGATTACCGGTACAAACAAGATTCCACTGGTTTTATTCTTATCCATAGGCCTTTACCTCGCCGACACAGACCAGTAACCTTGAATACAAAGCACACAGTACCAGGATGGTGTGCTTGCGAGTAAGTTGTCAATGATTTAGTAGGTTACATTTTGACAATTATGTATTCTTTTAAAAAGCGACTTAGGCCACTATATAAAGGGAAGAAAGGAAAACTACTTCTTTACCTACCTCTTTCCACCAACACCTCCTTATCCCGAGTTAATTGTGACAGTGAATCTCTCAGAGTTTTTATTTGCTCCTCCTTTGCCTCCAGTTCCCTATGAATGGTCAATTTATTTTCCGCTAAGGAAATAGCAGCATCCTCCTCTCTCTTACGCAATGTGTCTAGTGCTTCTACCAACTTTACTATCTCCTCTCGGGCTCCTGTCAAATCTTGAGTTAGTACTGCCATCTGAGTGCTAGAGGAAGCCTGAAAGCAACAAGTAAAGTAAAGGGCAGGAAAATTCTGAAATGTACATTGACAGGCTACAAGTATTATCACACAACCTGCAAATGATTGTGAGAGTTATAAAGTAAATAGGTTTTATCATTTGATACCTAATTCTAATATGGAGTATAATCAGCTAAGTATTATTGAAAAAAAGAGATAACATATATTTTAAACTATTACCATATTTTTTGGACTATAAACGCTTTGGACCATAAGACACTTCTTCGTTTTAGGATGAACACGTAAGGGGAAAAAAAGGAAAATTTGTTGGTTGATGGCATAAAGGATAGATGAGTTGGCTGTGTTGGTAGACTTCGCTTTAAGAAAATATGTTTTATCAGGGTCTTTTCCAGTTGTGTAAGAGATAGTCAAGTTTTAGTGTCATGCATTCCAGAGTGTTTCTAAATAGGATTAACTTTCTTTTCACTTTGCTCTATTCAGAGATAATAAATGATTTTTCTTTTACAACTAAATGTACGTATTCAAGTCTTTGAAAGGTAAAGTTACTGTAAAATTGATTAATGTAATAGATCTGTATATATGATATCATTGAACATGGATTATATGTTTTTGAGTTGAAATTTTGCTTTAGTTGGTTGTGTTGTAATTTGCTGTGCTGTTTGTATAAGTCCTGTGAACTAGTTTCTCAAGAATTTGTCGAACCAGTGGTGCAGCCAAGAATTTGTTTGTGCCTCGCTTTGCTATTTATCACTCCTTCACTAGACTACACTAGATGGAGCTGTGTAACTCTGATGGTTTTAATCTGTGTGTGGAGTGAAAAGCATGTAATTTGAAATCTTGGAGTTAGGGTACAAATGTCCCATAACAAACCTATTTGTTTCAGTGGATGAATAAAGAAACTAAACTAAACTAACTCAATACATAAATGACTACTTTATGAATTTTAATAAAAATAAAAATAATAAAAATAAAATAATAATAATAATAATAATAATAATAATAATAATAATAATAATAATAATAACAATAATAATAATAATAATAATAATAATAATAATAAATAATAATAATATTTATGTTCATGTAAATAGGAATATCAGAGAGAATTGCAGTGGCGAGATTAAATATCAAAGGAATACTAACAACAATTATCCAAGCATACGCACCAACAACGAACCATCCGGATGAAGAAATAGATCTATTTTACGATCAACTAGATGACACAATGAACACATACAGATCCACAATAAACTTTGTCATAGGAGATTTTAACAGTAAAATAGGCCACAGCCAGGATATCAGAGAACACCAAACAGGGCCATATGGAATAGGAGAAAGAAATGCTAGAGGAACGTGCCTTATACAATTTGCAGCAGGACAAAATCTGAAAATAGCCAACAGCTTCTTCAAGAAAAAAGCAAAAGACAGATGGACATGGAGAGCACCCAACGGAGAAGTGAAGAACGAAATAGATTTCATATTATGCGACAGCATGCACGTAATAAGAGACGTAGAAACAATAAAATGTCTAAATTTTGATTCAGACCACAGGATGATCAGAGCCACGATCAACGTTAAAAGAGGCACGATAAGAAGAAAGAGACTGCAGCAATCACTCCCGAAGGTCGAGGTACTCAACATCACCCAATTCCAAGATGAAATCGCTCAAAAACTCAAGAGGATAACACCCAATATAGTAGAGGACACACAATTAAGTTACTCATTGATTGAGAAAAGCATTAAAGAAGCAGCAATCAAGGCGGAAGTGAAGGACAATGCCAGAAAGAAAGCCTCCAAACTTAGCGACAACACCCTACTGTTAATCAAAAGAAGAGAAGAAGCATATAAAACAAGAGATGAGAACGAAGTACACAAGAGGGAATTCAACGAATTAAACAAGAGCACGAAAACAGCAATAAAGAAGGACCTACAAGAATACAAAATAAGAATAATAGAGAGGGAGATGAATGAGAGGAAATCAACTAAAAAAACTAAAGAAGGAACTAAGCCAAGGGAAAGTATTGGTAAAGCAGTTACAGGACAATACAGGAAAGAAAATAACAGCGAGGGAAGAAATAGTCGAAACGGCAACAAAGTTCTATGAGAACCTATATCGTAGCACTCTCCCCAACGGCAACAAGGAATTAACACTATTCACTTCCAAACCCATAGAAGAAGTAGCAGAAATACCGACAATACTAAAGGATGAAGTCAGAGCAGCAATAAAAGAGGAAAAAACGGGCAAAGTCCCCGGTGAGGACAACATAAGCAACGAACATCTGAAAGCAGGCGGAGACATATTGGTGAATACCCTAACTAAACTGTTCAATGAAGTAATAGCGACAGAAGTGATACCAAAACAATGGACCACGAATAACATCATACTACTACACAAAAAAGGCAGCAAATCAGACATAAACAACTACCGCCCAATTGCATTAATGTCGAACATATACAAAATATTCTCGAAAGTACTCACTAGAAGGATGAACGGAACAATAGAAGAAAACCAACCAGTAGAAAAAGCAGGGTTCAGGGCAGGATATTCAACCACCGACCACTTACAGACAATAGCCCAACTTATAGAAAAAACAGAGGAATACAGCCAGACAATATACTTAGCCTTCATAGACTTCCAAAAGGCATTCGATACAGTAGAACATGCACCATTACTAACAGCTCTGAGGAAGCAGGGAATAGAAGAAAAATACATAAGAATACTTGCCAAACTGTACCTGCAAACCACGCTAGAATGCAGATGGACAAGTTGGGAAGGGAGTTCCAGCTACAAAGAGGAGTTAGACAAGGGGATACAATTTCTCCCAAACTTTTCATCTGTATACTCGAAGAGATTTTTAGGAACATCCAAGGGGACTACGGAATCAACATTGACGGTGCGAAGATATATAATTTACGCTTCGCAGACGATATAGTTCTCATGGCAAACACAGCAGAAGAATTGCAGGCCTTCATGACAGAAGTGAACGAGCTAAGTAACAAAGTAGGACTACAAATGAATGCAAAAAAGACCAAATTAATGACAAACGGCGAAGAGAAAGCCATCTCAATTACGCAACCCGAAACATTGGAATACGTACAAGAGATAGTTTATCTGGGACAAACAATCTCCTTCCAGAAAAGCATGCCCAAGGAAATTACAAGAAGAATATCTACAGCATGGTCAAAGTTCTGGGCGCTGAGATTCATACTGTTAGAAAAATCTTTCAATATAAACATTAAAAGACACATTATGAACACCTGCATACTACCCGCGCTGATATATGGCTCACAAACTTGGAGCACAACTAAAAAAGATAGAAAATCAATCCAAACGTGCTAAAATAGAATGGAAAGGAAAATGCTGGGCATCACATGGAGAGATAGAATAAGGAACGACGTAATACGACGAAGAACACAAATAACAGATGCAGGAAACGACAGCAGGTATCTAAAATGGAGATGGGCCGGACACATAATGAGACAAGATCCTGCTCGCTGGACTCACAGAATAACTTCATGGGAACCAAGGATGGGAAGACGGAAAGTAGGAAGACAGAGAACACGGTGGTCGGATGAACTAAGGGCAACTTTCGGCAACAGATGGACCACCACAGCTAAAGAGAGAGGAAAATGGCAACTTCTAGTCAAGACAGCAATCCAAAACAACAACACAGGATGAAGACAGTAAATAGCAAGGAGCAGGAAAGCAGTGCATGACCGAAAAGCGAAGACCTAAACCCCCAGTGTATAGTGCTAGAATTATATATAGGACAAAAAAAAAAAAATGATAGACTACATATCGGACCATAAATGATAGACTATAGGCATAAGTAATAATAGGAAGATCCTTCCCGGAATGGCTAACCGGGATTGCGAACACAAGCCACCTCTCCCAGGAGAGAGGCCCGTGCCCCTCGGGGACATTATGGGCTAATACTAATACTAATACTAATATTACCAGACTTTTCAATTTTTAATATTTCACAATCAATTAGATTGATTACCTTTGTGTCCTCCAAAGCTTCTTGGAGTGCTTGATTCTCTGTTGTGAGTTGTGTTATTCGTTCTTTGTTTTGTTTCATGGAGTCTTTACATTTGCTTAATAGTGATTCAAGTTTCTTGATTTTCTCTGCAAAAAAGATCATACTGTGAATGGAAATCTTTAATGGCAGACTTAAAAAGTGTGTAAAACAGAATTTCAAACACTTCTCTAAATTCATAATTCTTGCTTAATATTAAGATAATTTTCAAAGATTATCACATAAATATTGAATACAAAACTATAATATTTTATTAAACTAAAATATTCTTGAAGTACTGTAAAGATTCGTTATTTATACACTACTACAAATGTCTTGGTAGAAGAACTGAAAATCAATCCTATAGACTTCAAATATTCCTAACATCCATTTGAATTATTACATAGTTTTTTTCTTTAATACTGAAAACATATATAATGCTTGCATCTTTTATTATATCTTCTAAAAGATAAGCTATGATTTTTTCCTTCAGTGATAGACTTCTCAATTATTTATCTTTGCAAAAATAATTATTATATTTCAATATAATCTAAAAGAGCAGTCTTCTGAGGATTAATCAAAAGAATGGACTTCCTTATTGCTTTATTGTGTGACATCTTGAATGAAAACTCAACTTATGTGTGAGAAAAAATCTGTATGTTTCATTAAATAAAAATTACACTTTAATTTTTTTATAATTATAATATATAAAATAATGACCACTTGTATGGTTAGCATCAAAGCTTCGTATCCACAGGCTCGGGTTAGATCCTCGGATTTGTCTGAGGCAGGAAGGTCTGGAAAAGGGTGCACTCAGCCTCGTGATTCAAAATGAGGAGCTACTTGATTACGAGGTAGCACCTCTGGTCACAGAGCCATAGGTGTCGACATCCCCCCCCCACCCAATCTTGCCCTCTGTGTAAGGTAGATGATGCAGTAGTCATATAATAGGCCTAGTCCCTTCAGGAATGGTAGGGAGAGCCAAAACCTCAGTTTTCCTTTAATAACTGAAATGCTTGCTTACCACCAAAGACAAAGAATGCTTTTGCAACCTCTATTAGTTATAGATTTAGTAGTTTTACTACAGTGAATCCCACGCAAGAGTTGGCCAATGACGCAGGTTTCTGCGTTGCGGGGGGCATAGCTCCAACTTCCGAGCGATCGGGTGAAATATCTATGCAAATAAAGCCGTGATGGGTGTAATGATTCAGGTTCTCACATTTACAGTAATAATTACAATGAAAATAACCACGTACCTAATCACAAGAGATGTTGGAAATGTTCTCCTCTTGCATCCAGACAATACTGGCACCTTTTTAGGAAATTTTCTTTCATGTGCATAAGTTCAAATTCTGAGACAGAGTTAATTTCTTTTGTGAAATCGTCTTTAAATTCTTTTAACAGTATGTGACTATTATTTATGGGGAAACTTGAAAAATAAAGTGTATAGGTCAATTTCCCAAACATTAGAAGAACTTAAAGGCAATATCACAAGAGACATTAACTCTATCTCGGAAGCTGAACTTATGTGCATGAAAGAAAATTTCCTAAAAAGGTGCAAGTATTGTGTGGATGCAATAGGAGAACATTTCCAACATCTCTTGTGATGAGGTACGTGGTTATTTTCATTGTAATTTTAACTATAAATGTGAGAACCTGAATCATTACACCGATCACGGCTTTTTTGGGTAGATATTTCGCCCGATCGCTCGGGAGTTGGAGTTGTGCCCGCCGCAATGCAGAAACCCGCGTCATTGGCCAACTCTTGCGTGGGACTCACTGTAGTATAGTTGCATAGCTTTTAAACTACTGGGCACCAACAACAGTAGAGTTTGTGTAGTTTAAATTAGTAGAGGTAAATTATTGTTAATGTCCTACAAGTTAGAAAGAAACCTGTGCAGAACCATGCTGTGATTGCTCCAGCAAGGGATACATATACACACACATAACCTTATTTCCTCAATCATATATTAAAAGAAGACTATTCGAACCATAAAATTTTGTACAGAGATAAGAGTTCTTCTTGTTATATATACTGCATATAATCGCAAATTAAAACCAGTATGAGTGCTAAAATACATTACAAAATTTGCAATTTATCAATTGCAACCCGCTAGGCAAGCGCAGTGGCTCATATCGGCAACTTAGGTATTTTAGTAGGTCCGCTTTTTTTTTCCCCCTACCTGTACATAAATGTGTCAATGTGTAAATCAGATGATGTAAAAATTAAAAATATCTACAAACTACTGAAGTCCTTACGTATATATCTGAACATAACCCATATTAAGTTCAGATGTAAAGTGGTAATAAAAAATACTATTTAAATAATAAAAATCTTGTTCAGCTCGGTTAGGTCCTTCTTGTACATCTTCATCTCTTGAGATGCATTTCAGCATTTAAAATTCCCTCTCCAATCTGTAATGTGAAGAATCACTTGTGCTCCAAGGAATAGGAACAGGGAGTATATTGATGTTAACGTATGATTGAAGGAATAAGGTTGTATATTTTATATATTCTTATAAACTTGATTTTGTTTATTTTTAATTATTAGCCTCTTCAGGGATGCAGCACCAAGAAATTTTAGTACTATATAAAATAATGTATAAACACAAGCATGTAAATTTTTAATGACCTGAATATTGGAATGTTACTAATAATTATTATTTCTTAATGGACTATCAGCTGAGTCGTTGTTTTGAAAAATTCTTAAGCTGTCACGCTCTAGCGAGGGATCAAGGAATTAGGCTCTGAAAGCTTGGAGCTTTTCAAAACTATAACTCTGTTAGAGTCCTGGAAAGAAATTATTAGAAACTTTCACTGAGAAAAATTCAATTCATTCAAAATCTATACACTCTTATGTGTTATACACTATTTTATACAAGTTACCGATTATAAATACAGTGTGTCTCACGTACAAGTTGGCTAATCATGTGGGTTTCTGTATAACCGCGGTCACAGCTCTAACTCCCACTAACGGTGTAATGATTCAGGTTCTCACGATTACAGCAATGGAAATAACCATGTATCTCATCACAAGAAATGTTGGAAATGTCCTCCTCCTCTACACAACGCTGGTAACATTTTAGGAAATTTTCTTCTCATGCATAAGTTCAGCTTCCGAGATAGAGTTAATTTATCTTGTGATACTGTCTTAAGTTCTTCTAATGTATGGGTTTGACCAATAAACTTTATTTTTCAAGGTCCCTCATAAATAATAGTCACATGCTGTTAGATCCAGGGACCAAGCGGGCCATAAACCTGTAGGCCTACTAATTACTTGATCTCCAAACATTTCTTGAATGAATTTTAATGGACCATCAGCTGTATGCACAGTGGCAGAGTTTTGCTAGAAATATGCACTCTGACATTCAATATCAGTGATTTCTTCAAAGAATGGTTTAAGGGTGTTATTCCTATAATGCTACGCATTTACTGTCACTTTATCTGAAAAAAATATTGCACCTATTATCCTGTATGCATTTACCATGCACCAGACACTAATTTTCGACAAAATCTATGTAGGTTGTATCAGAAGTAGGGTTGCCACCTTTTGGTAAGGCTAAGGAGGGACACTTATCGAATATATGCAGATCGCCGATCTTCATACCTAAATTTGTACACGGAACAATTTATTAATAACTGAAAGACGGATTATATTACAAAGCCAAAACTGAATAGGCTATGTAACAGTAACACTAACATTAGAAAAGAAAAGGTTAGCAAAATAATTTAAAAAAAGCCTGGGCAAATTCATGACTTGAAGCTGTATTTCTTGTTTGATTTGGCAGCTTCTAATAGTTGTTTGTTCTGTTTCACCCTCACTAAATAATCTTTGCAGGTATCTGTAACATTTGTAGAAATGATTTCACTCTTTATGAGGTCAGCTGAGCACCTGTTTCTGGATTCTGTCCATTTTAGATTCAAGAGAGAGAAAACTCTTTCCACAAAGGCATTGCTACCAGGAATGCTCAGAACAAAGCATTTGAGACTGGGAATGTGTTCTTTACTTTAGTAGCATTTATTATATCTAAACTAAAGCAGAATTCCTCATATAGGCCTAACTCATCCAAATTAACATCAGATTCTACATTATGTGCCTTCACAGAGTCTTTGAGATGTTTGAAAGATTCAAGTTCTTCAGTGTGCCATAAAGATTGTTTTCTGTGAAGTCAAATACTTTCTCTAAGGAACTTAAAGCTTTCTCAAAAATTTCAAAAAACAATGTACACTCATAGACATGTTTCGAAAAAATTATGAACATTGGCAATCCAGACTCTGACTAGATAATGGCTTACCACTAAGTTTAGGAATAACAGGAGAAATATTTAATTAGTTCTTACTCAACGAACGACACATAAAACACACAGAGAATGTGGATTCAAATTACAACTGATAACACTACACACGTCTTGCTGTGCTATATTTCCAGAAGGAACTGTACTTGGCAAATCAGTGCCATCATATGATCTGTTTTCGGTACTTCCCCGTCGGATCACCAGTTAATGGCTTGCACGCTGGTTGTACAGATCACTGACATACCCCAAGAATGCCCGCGCGACTTATACAAATAAATTACAAAGAATAACATCATGGGCGGTGATTTCAATGCTGCCAACACGATACATTTTAGCGATGGAACGACATCGATATCTTGACCATGAGACGAAATTCACAAAAGACGCCACCAAGAATTGCTGTCTCATATTTTGTTTTGGAATAATTTGGCGTCCCGCAATATAATGCGTCCCTCTTAGGCATAATTCGGGACGCTGAAAATGTCTTTAAAATGCGGGATGTCCCGCCTAATTCGGGACAGGTGGCAACCCTAATCAGAAGTAGAATAAAATACTTTATATTGTGATGTGACAAAGATGGAATATCAAACCTTTATTTTCCATCATTTATAAATGACAAATGATATGGAAAATTGTATTAATGATAATAGTAATGTTATGATATTGGTAATAGAATAATAACTTCATTGAATAAGAATGAGTTGTTAAGATAACTGGAAATGCAAAAATGATGACTAACTTTTTTTTTTTTTTTTTTGCACCACCACATTAAAATCCTGCCTGCTCAACTGAGTGAGAGGTGTATCACTGAAGAAAAATCTTCAGCTTACATTTCAGAAGATACAAAAAAATGTAAACATTGTGGATGTATTCAATATTGAAGAAGATACTGTAAAATATTAATAGATTTCATTAATCTTCTTATCTTCTTCTTCATCTACCCTATTATGCCACTTAATGAAGCGCTCATTAAAGGATATAGAATTTATCCACTTCTCAAAATTAGCACCCGAGGCAGCATAAGAGCCAACTTTAGCCATGCTATAAACTTTCCTTCCAGTCATGAAAAAACTAATTTTTCATACAAAAAACTATTTATTACCTTTGAGTGCAGCTTCGGATTCCACTGAATGTGCTTCTAGTTGAGGAGTATTACTCGCAGATGCACCTGGTTCTCCTGAGAAATCTATGAGTAGGTCTTCTGAAGAGTTTGGTTTACTTGATTTGTCTTCTTCCTTGCTCCCAGCCATCAGTAAATCAATTTTAGTATTTAATGTTTTGATTAAATGATCTTTTTCCTCTAGATCATTTCTTAAAGCATCTTCTAAATGTGCTTTTGCTTTTTGTTCAAGTTGACACTGCTCTTTCAACTCTGCAATTCTTCGTAATGCCTTGTCCTGGCTCTCCACTAATACAGTCTGAAACACAATTGGCGATCAGTCCCACTATTCTTATGGTTTTTTTAATCGCAATAAAAAAATCATACCTTTAGTAAACTTCAGGAGAGGTCAATTAGACTAAAATCAAATTAATAATAAAGTGAAACGCATCTCTCATAACAGACTTCACTGTCTGAATGCATTTCTTACTGTGCAGAATTTCTTATATAAGTGTTGACGAACTTAATGTTTTTCCTACAAGGGATATTATCTTGTTGTATAATGTGTATTACATATAATAATTCTACCTATTCCCTCGAATTTTGGTTTAAGAACCTTGTACCAATACATATTTTCTAACTTACATAGTTGTCAATATTATAAAACATCAATGAATGAATCAACAGTGGTGGCAGGGGAGGGATGGGTAGTCTGCCCCAGGCCCCGCTTTAAACATAGGTCCCAAAATTTTATTTATTTATTTATTTACCAGTGACGAGTCTTAGTTTGAGTGAATAAACAATCGTCTATTAAACAGCATTATACATTTTTTTAAATGTATTAAATAAAAAACAGGTTAGAAACAACCACATTGGAAGTATTATAGACCCACCGTAATAATATAAGCCCGACAAGGAAGAGAAGAGGGACCAATCTCATTTGTCAGGCTTAGTCCTAATATGAATTGAGAACTCTGTTCCAAAACGAGTAAATTTTGATGATGTAATAACAAAATTTGCAGAGGCAAAAACTTGCAAGAAAGATTTTTAATTTGTGTACTGTTTAGTTCATTATCAATCTACTTTTTAAATCTTTACAGTTTGCTGTTGGGTTTTCTTTCTTTTGTACATAAAATAATATTGTGAAACTACAACTATTTAGTTGACCTACCTTTTCAGTACCATGGTCAAAGGAATTGCATACTAACATGGATTTCCTCTGGCCATGTCAGTACTAGTACTCTAAGCAAGCTTATGGTAAAAACGTAAAGTTGCCTAATGCATAATAAACATGTGAATCCCAAATGGGAAAAAAGTAAACCATTATTAAAAATCTGTAGCAAGATTGAGATCGGAAATATACACACTAAACTTCACTAAAAAGGTATATTTACCCAGGATGATCATTTCAACGGGTATTCCCGCCATCATCAGTGAAGTTTAGTGTGTATATTTCCGATCTCAATCTTGCTACAGATTTCAACACTTCACTGTAAATTTCCATCTAATATTTATATTGATTCATTATTAAAAAGTTTATTCAGAGTCAGAAATATAATCAAAGACATATTAGGTATATTTGTGTAGACTGTGTGAATAGCTTAAATAATTGTGAATAGTGGATAAGGCCATATATTGATTAGCGTCCCAGGCCCCCATCACTGATGGTATGCCACTGTGACTCATATTGAACTTAAAATAGTCAGAACATTAAAATATTGTAGGTTCAATATTCTGTGGAACAATATATTTCGGCTTTTATTTCGCCATCTTCAGGTCCTTACGCTGTGACTTATTTCTGAATGTTTAAATAGACCCACAATTGAGTGCAAAGAGTATCAGATATCATAATTATTTGTCAAAATTACAAAAACATGTGTAAAAGCTTTGATAAAAGGCACTGAAAATTTCACCACAGAAAAACATGGGTTTTGATAAATCTTGCATAAGAATACACACAACTGAATGCTAACAGTCTGAAAGAACTTCATGAAATAATAACAAATTATATTTTTGGTCGAAATTAATGAATTAATAATTTAATGTAAACAGTGGCAAGGTTTATAGGAATGCAGCAGTAGATTAAAAAGAAAGAAAAGAAAAATGCCTTGCTGGGTAGCAGTGAAAGCCCACACTTTCTTCTGTCTAAAACAAAACTTGATAAAGGTAAAAAAACTCATAGGAATGTAAGATTTCTGTTATATTTAATTAAAATATGAAATCTATAAGGAGATACCGACATTGAGTAAGTTATTCTAATCATACATAATAAATAAAATAAGGTAAACCGATGTAACAATGTGCCAGAATGCTTTTGTTTAATCAGTGATAACTTAATTGCAATTATGATATGCAGAAAATAAATTATTTTTGTAATTGATTTCCGAGTTAAGCTCCAGATCAGTTCATTAAGCAGGACTTGCGGAAGAACAAAGGTCTAAAGTTTAATAAGCATATGTGAAGGAATAAGTGGGTAGTGTTATTTGTCATAGCTAACTGTATGGCAACTTCCAAAGCCGTATATGAACAGTGTAAAACAATATGTTGCTGTGAGAACTGATTTGCATTTTGTAAATTCTTTCTAATATACTACCATAAAATAGGCACTAAATTTGGCATTACTTCGGTACCGGCCAACCAATTTGGTCCAATATCAATAGGCTTCTTTCCATGGACGTTATTCATGCGTACACCAAGTTTCATGAAAATTCGATAAGGCATATTTGAGTTACTGCACATACATACAGACAGACAGACATTTTTGCATTCCCCACACAATCTCATAAAGTATCATTCTGGCACTTAATAATCATAGTTAATATTTCAGATTCTAGATAAGAATAACCCAGAAACTCTTGGACACATATCGAATATTTCAGATTCTAGATCAGAATAACCCAGAAACTCTTGGACACATATCCTATAAATAAACCCCCACAAACCGACTAGGCTAAATATGTGCAAGGATTGTTTAGGTAGGATATTACAAAAGGACTATTAGTAGAAAGTTTGAGAATGGAATTCTGCACACTAACTTAGGTAAATAACTTTCTACAGATGTTAATAGTTCACTGTGCTATTTTCCTAGTAATATTAATATTGAAGACTATTAGTCCTTGCTGATAATGATGCAGTAGTTCAGTTTGAAGACCATTTGAATCTGGTCCCTAATACTAATGGTAAGTGTGCTAATTTTTTTTGGTGATACAATTGTGGATTTGGAATACATCTCTTTTGTGTTCGATGCATCATGAAGAATCCTTTCTCACTGTTATTACAATGTTCGTATTTTGAAATCACTATATAGAAAATTCTCTATGCTTCATTATATGAAAAGTACCCCAAGTAGCCTAAAATAGTCCGACATGACATGATAAATTAACAATATTTCCGATAAACTTTCATGGGTGGCAGAGGAATTTTTCCTGCTTTGAAATACAGCCCAAAATACTATTTTTAATGAACTCCTAGGCAAGGACTGGAAATATCACAAGGTAAGTATTACTCTAGGTTGTTAGTTCAGATTTAATGAAGAATATATAGAATATGAGCTACAGTAATAGACTGATAATAATTACAAGGTTGACCCAATTAGAAAAAACCATAAGGATATTTTATTACTGGTTTACTTCACTCAATTTAGCAAGCCTTTTTCAAATATAAGAACTAATAGTCAAGCACCTTACTGTGGATTTCTACAGCCCATAAACAAGTCTTAATATTACTTAATAGTCCAGTCAACGAAGGGGTTGTAGAGGACATGGAAGGGGGGAGAATTTTTTTCTTCAGGAATGTGTTGGGGGTAGTTAGGACGTAAACATAGTAAAAGTCCCCATCCCTAGTCCTTCCGCTTCAGGGGTGGAAGGGGGTGGAAAAGGCACTTTTTTGAGTTTTTTGCTTATAACTTGAAAAAGGTGAGTCCTAGTGAAAATCTTTTTATATACTAAATTAAAGCTGATAAAATTTGCTACAAGTTTGTTTATGTGCATTGTTGTCGTATCTAAAACTGTTTTCGAGATATAAGCTCTTGAAAATCGCCAATTTTCCGAAAACTTTATTTTACCTCATGTTTTTTTGTTAAATTTGTCCTTCTAACTCCTCAGCCTTTCGTTTCACAGAAAACTCATCAGGAAAATAGTTTTAGAGCATTAAATTTTCTTTAAATGGGTATATAGATATTTAATTTATCTTCAACAATACAAAAGTTATGGTAATTTGAAATTTTGGGGTAAATTTTGTGATTTTCAAGAAAATTTTACATTTATTTCCTAATTCAAGATATGTATATACATATAAGTTATATACATATATACATACATATATATATATATACACACACTATACATACTATATATATTAACATATGTGTGTTATATACATATGTATACATATATACATACATATATATATATACACTATACATACTATATATATTAACATATGTGTGTGTTTTAACACGCTGGATCCAAGAAACCGCTTTCATCTCTGTAGAGATAGGTCAAAATTCTACCAAAAGTTCGTAATGATAATTAGGAATGTGCAAATTATACAGTTCTAACAATTTTTAAATGGTTTAATTTCGAAAAAAGAATACTAGAAAGAAATTCCAGATTTTAAAAGTATAAAATTTGAAAATCGTTGAAGAAGGTGATTGTATAGTAACGAACAGTAATACACAAAAATTGCATATATTAAACAAATAAATCAATGTGCATTTGCTACGAATATTAAAGTAATACAGTATATTCAAGACACTAATGTTGTCCTTGCTCTCTTGGGACGAGAAAGTCCGGCTTCTGGCTGCATCTCCACAACTGAATGTAGCAGGAGCTGAGAATCTCCGTTATCTTCCATCACATTTTTGATATCGGATTCAGCGTCTGCAGGGGATGTTTGGATGGGCTCCATTTCTTCATCGTCATCGTCTTCGTCCATTAAAGGTTCCTTGTTCAAACAGTTCCCCTGGCAGTTTTGGCATAAAGGGGAACAGTTTAACGAAACTTTCTTGCAGCCGCATTTAAGACTGCTACAATCCTTGGTGCATTTACAAAAAATCTTGCTTAAAATTTCTTGTGGTGCTGCTGGGTCTTTGGTCGGCACTGGAGCAAGATGATTTCCATTGCATTCCCAACCCCATAACTCTGGGGGTAATTGGTTTCCTAACCAGAGCTGCACTTGGTGGTATGTCCGAAAGGCGTGTTTTTTCGTTGCCCCCTCGCTTGGTGGAAGTGACGAGAGATCAGGTTTTACATTGGTCATCGATTTTAGAAATGAATGGTAACGGTAGGTGTTAAGGGAGCACTCCTTTGCTGGGGCGCCATACCATCTTAGCATGCACGTTCGTCCAGCTCAATTTGAACTTGTGAGGAGGAAGGGTTGTAAAATACTTCGGCTACTCTGCGAATATCTCGGTGCTTTTGGTAGAGTTTGACAAAACCAAGTTTACTCTTTTGGAATGTTGCTGACGTTGAATCGCAGCCAGTGAAAGCATGCAGGAACAGAATTTGTTTCAGACCAAGCTGCTGCATTTGGCGGGTGGAGTAAACATTGGTTACAACTTTTCCTCTCCCTGGTTTCATAAGTAAAATATTGTGATCGGGTGGGGTATTTGCAGTAAGTAGCAATGCGAGATCAACATCTTCCCAAATGACAGCCACATTAGTTGTTTCTCTAGTTGATTGTTCAACAGCTGTACTTACAATCAGTACATCAGCATCGTCTGATGCTTGATGGGTTGCGATGCCGTTTTCCTCAAGTTTAGACCTCAGTAGGTTGATCAGTCTGTCTTTATTGTGCGGATTGGAGAGGAACAGTTCTTCATTCACTGTTATTTCGGTGATGTCTACCGACTTTCTCATTCGGTAGCGTCTTCCTTGTTTGGCCGCCTTAGTGCTGCTTGGTGAGTTGCTGTATCCATCGAACACTACAGTGCATCTCCTTCCGGGGTAGTGGGTCTTGACGAATTTGATGTATCCATCACAAATTGCGGAGACTGAGGATCCTTTTTGCCAGATTACTTTCTGTATGAGAAATCCCCCATCAATAACAACATCAAAGTTTGGTAAATGTACGGTCTCGTCAGTTGATTCAAACAGTTTGTACAGGACAGATTTGTTGGTTTTTCTCATACCACCTTCATTGAAGAGGGCTAAGGGAAATGGAGCCAATTCGTATCGTAAATAATCCTTCAAGTCTTCATCACTTTTTTTGCTAATAAAAATCCTTTGGAAGATTAGGAAAGGGTCTACTGAAACATTTTCGTCATGGATATTGATGGATGAAGTAACAGAGGAAATAGGGAGTGCCTTGTCTTTGAGTGACAACTTGATATCTGAAAATGGCAATTTTACCATTTTATTCATTGCTTGCCTACCACAAGTTGCAGCAGCATAGCAGTTGACTTTATCATCTCCCACCACCCCTGTAGCTATCGACATATCACTGGTTTCAGGAAAGGGAGGATGATTTTCTAGCCACGTTGAGAGTTTAGCAATATCAGCCATGTTTTTGGTTATGCGTGCTCCCCCTAAATCTATATGCTGTTCACTCGAATAAGTTAATAAGTTAATTGTTCAAATAAATAATATTTTTAGCCTTAACCTTAGTATACTGATTACTTATACTCTTCATAATTATATATATAATTAATTAATTTCTTCTACATAATTGTGACCTTTATTTGACAACAATATTTTATATTTGTGTCTATCTTATAAAAACTGATTTTGAGTGGATCCAGATAAGTTAAGTTTTATGTTAAGGGTTAAGGCGGAAATTTATTAAAATATATAATATGTATATATATATGTATACGTATGTATATATGTTTATTTTTATATATATCTGTATCTGTTGAATTGGGAAATAACAATTGTGCAATTTTCTTGAGAAATCACAAAATTGACCCCAGAATTTCAAATTACCGTAACTTTTGTCTTGTTGAAGATACATTAAATATCTATATACGTATTTAAAGACAATTTAATGCTCTACAACTCTTTTCCTGACAACTTTGCTGTAAACTGAAAGGCTGAGGAGTTAGAGGGACAAATTTAACAAAAAACGTGAGGTAAATTTAAATTTTCGGAAAATTGGCGATATTCAAGAGCTTGTATCTCGAAAACAGTTTTAGATACGACAACAATGCATATAAACAAATTTGTAGGGAATGTTATCAGCTTTAATTTAGTATATAAATAGATTTTCACTATGACTCACCTTTTTCAAGTTATAAGCAAAAAACAAAAAAATGTGCCTTTTCCACCCCCTTCCGCCCCTGAAGCGGAAGGGCTAGGGGTGGGGACTTTTAGTATATTTACCTCCTAACTACCCCCAACACATTCCTGAAGAAAAAAATTCTCCCCCCTTCCATGTCCTCTACACGCCCCTTTTCGGCATTCATTGATTGGACTATAAACCAAGCACCAAAGTATAGGAAAGCATGATTGAAAGTGAAGAAATATACTTCTAATTTTTTAAGGGGAGAATCTATAATATTCTTTTCATATTTTCTGAACTGGAATCTTAAATTATCTGCCTGATTTTCACTGACCTATTTAAGGGATTTTATAAAATATTACTCAGAGCTATTTATTATAATTTGTAACATACAAAGCTTGTTTGACGTGCAAAATGAACACTACTTAAACTGAAATTTTTAAAACTATGTTCTGGACTAACATTTCCAATCTTGGAAGAGTAAGAGTTATATTTGAAGTTTAAGTTACTACCTACTCCTGACATTCTACCACCTTACTCTCAGCAAATTACAGATTTGAATCCTTCCAGAAACATAAATGGATAGGTTTAATGCAATATGATTATTAATGTAGCATACCGGATGTTCTATTTACCTAATCACATTTTACTAGAAAGGTAAGGTTTTTTGGAAAACTGATGGTGATCATATAAAATTGGAATATCGGTATCCATTTATTTATAGAACTAATGAAAAATAATACTGAATAAAGGAACCTTCAGATTCAGGATAAAGCCACATGAAGATGACTATCAGTGAATTCATTAAACAAAAAGGGCCCAACTAAAAATGTCTATGCATTATGAGCCACATTCTTCTCCAGATGACTATATATGGTAGATATGTACAAAAGAAAAAAAATATATTTTAAGAAGTATATGGCTTTTATATATAAGTACCATCTGATGAAATGCTTTAGAAAACTGTAATGATCGTTTTATATTACCTTTGCCTTAACATTCTCTCGATCAAGCTCTCTATAATGTCTTGTTAAGTCTGCATATCGTCCTTTGTACTTTGTGTAACGTGCCTGCACCTTACGGTAGGCTGCATAAAGTTGCTCTTTACTAATTCTATCCAACTGATGAACCATGGAATCCTCTACTTCACTCGCAGATTCTAAATCTGACTAAAAAAAATTGATCCAAATTAATACACATTATTTAGATTAATTTCCTATATGGATCTTTAAAATTATATTACGTTGCTTCAAAATTAGGGTTACCAGATGTTTATATTTAGCAGGACATGTCATATATTTTAAAATTGTCCCAGCCTAGTATTTATTTTTCAAAACTGTGATATATCAATATATTAGTATAAGCAATGATTTTTTTAAAATAAGTGAAACAAGAAGGCTTTCGTTTCCAGATTTTACCCAAAGATTGTTCTAAGCATTGTATCACAATCTAATTTCTACTGAAATCATAATCTCTTTACATACTTGTGTTCATTTCACTTTAATTATTAATATCTTTGCTACAGTGAGTCCCACGCAAGAGTTGGCCAATGATGCTGGTTTCAGCGTCGCGGCTGACACAGCTCCAACTCCCGAGCGAACGGGTGAAATATCTACGCAAATAGTGCCGCGGTCGTTGTAATGATTCAGGTTATCACATTTACATTTAAAATTACAATGAAAATAACCACGTACCTCATCACAAGAGATGATGAAAATGTTCTCCTCTTGCATCCAGACAATACTGGCACCTTTTTAGGAAATTTTCTTTCACGCGCATAAGTTCAGCTTCCGAGACAGAGTTACTTTCTCTTGTGATAGGCCTATGTGATATTGTCATCAAGTTCTTCTAACAGTATGTAAATATTATTTATGGGGAAACTTGAAAAATAAAGTGTATAGGTCAATTTCCCATACACAAGAAGAACTTCAAGACAATATCACAAGAGAAATTAATTCTATCTCGGAAGCTGAACTTACACGCATGAAAGAAAATTCCCTAAAAAAGGTGTCAGTGTTGTGCTTATGCAAGAGAAGAACATTTCCAACATCTCTTGTGATGAGGTACGTGGTTATTTTCGTTGTAATTATAACTGTAAATGTGAGAATCTGAATCATTACATCAACCGTGGCATTATTTGCATAGATATTTCACCCGATCGCTCGGGAGTTGGAGCTGTGCCAGCCGCGACGCAGAAACCTGCGTCATTGGCCAACTCTTGCCTTGGACTCACTGTATTATTTCTTTGGAGGAAATTTTAATTCTGCTGTTCATAGCAATGACCAGGATGTTACGGAATATAAAGTACTGTATTATGCTGTGAGTTTCATTTTATGTATTCAGTTTATAATGAGGAAAAGAAAACAGAAGTTTCCTACAGAGTTGGAAATACAGAGATACAAATGCTTCAAAATGGGCCATTCTGATGACGAAATTGTGTGTTTTGTTGGCAAAGCTGTGACATAGTCTCCATTTCTAACAATGGAGCACTTGGTGTCTGTATAGTACAATTTGAATGGCTGATTAACATTATTCTCAATTTTTTGATTTTCTTAAAATCAAGAAATCCTATTGAATGAAATTAGGTCATCAGATAAATATGTATCTCAAGCTAGCACCATAAACAAGAAAGAACATACAAGCTCAGATGCATTAAATTAAGACTGCCAGGCCATAAAAACAGAGCCTTCAATAATTTTAATATGTCCTGCTTTTGTCTTGTCTTTTTAGTTTCATAAGTCCTCTTTTGCATCCATAACCATCTGGTAACCCTATTCTAAATGAGAATAGAGTCAACCACTTCTATGTTGTAATAAATTTTGAATATATCTAATGTCCTAAAATTAGCTGATTAAAAAAAATACACATCACTCAATTATAAATAGTGTTTAATAGGCCTAGATAATCTTACGAAATAAAAATAAAATCTCTAAAGTTACGTGCTTTTAAGAAAAAGACATTATAACAGGAGTGCTGCACAGAGTAAAGTAAGAAAGTCAGCATGCAAGGTAAGATGGAGTATAAAATCTAATCAATAAAATAAAGTATATAAAATTAAGAAGAAAGGGAATTACCAAAATTGCTAGCATTACAGAAAATAAACAGAATACATATAAGTATGACAAGGTCGAAAATCAAAGTACAACATTAATAACAACAAACTTTTCATATACTGTACTTACATAAGAATGTAATTGTTCATATACGTCTATAATGATTTGACACAAAAATTACTAAACTGATAGAGCTGAAATTTTGCATTAACGTAGTTTTTATACCCGAAAAGAACATTATTCACTCATCTCTGCTATTTCACCTAATATCATAATAATTAAAATCCAACAAAATGAACAGAAGCACATCAATATTTCACGGTCCACTGACAAAACCGAAGACCATAGTTTAAAGTGTTTTGTTCTGGAGTATGCAACAGAAGTATGATTATGGCACTTTACATGCATATTGTATCAAAATAATTATCATGACAAGATACATTAATTAAGAGCAATATGGTTTTTTGTCACATAACTATCAGTTTTTTTCTTATTAGTATTGACTAGCTGTTTATCTGTCCTTCATACTAGTGAAAAAGTATTTTGCATGGCTGTTAGCTTTACACGAGCAACATCTTGAGGAACTAAAATACTTCATTTTTTAGTGCAACTGACATTCTTCCACAGTAAAAAATTATGCCTGTCTACATCTAACTTCATGGGAACCTAAGCTCTTCCAGTGCTTGTTAGAACACTGGGCATTGTGCTCTTTAGGATCTATTCTAATTTTTGTTGCTGAGCTTGATCCATTTCATTTTCCTGCACACACGACAATGCTGGTTCTTTCGATCAAATATTTTATACATGCATATACAAATAGGTCAAATATTGAAATAATACTGCAAAAATAACAAATAAACTGATTCACAAGGAGTCAGATACAGACAGAAGTCATTCTCAGCTCTGTAAGAATGTCAGGCGCACTTCCTTGTAATGTCTCCTGGGTAAGATTAAAAACAATGCAAAATTCTTTTTCATTTGTATGAAGATTGGTTAACCAGATTCGTACATATGGGGGAAATGAATTATTTTCTAACTTCTCTTGTTATAATTTGTGTAAGAAATTTGAAGCTGTGGATAATCAAAGACAAGACAAATTACATATCTAGGTACATATACACTAATAAAGAGTGATTTCTTTTATTAGCCCCAAGCCATTGGAGTTCTGCTGTTTGGCATGGTCAGTCAGCAATATTGAGTATGTTGGCGCCCATGTCATCAGTAGACTTCGGATTTTTAGTCCAGTCAAATTATCACAAAAAAAGTCATGTGGATGCAAAATTTAGGGTAGAGCTAATTTTTTTATATGATGTCTGGGATGGTTTTGAGAGTAATTTCTGACATTTTGCCAACAAAATTTTTTGCCGCCGGAGCCGCCATCTTGAAAAAACTTCAAAATTTTCTATTTTATTTCTGTTTTTGCCCATTATCTGCCAAAATACGCACCTGACAAAATATTTTATTATTTATCCTAAAAGTGAACTAAATTTGACACAGTTTGATATCAAATTGAGTTTTCTAAAAGGAATAGTTTCGGAAATACAGCTCTCCGAATTTCAGCAACATTTTGCAAAAAATAAAAAAATCTGAATTTTCAACTAGTTTTTGCTCGCTATCTTCTAAATGACCAAACCTTGAGTAAAATTTCGAAGGATAACTTTTAAAGTAGAGTAAATTTGCAACAAGTTGAGTATTTAATGTTTTCATACCTATTATAGGTCACCAGATACAGAGGTATCTACAACTCCTCACATTTCAGAAAACTTATCGAAGGTACGAAAGTCTAGTTTTGCCTAGGATATTCTAAATGGCGTTTATCAGTAAAAAACCTGTGCTGTCTTATAGTTAAGTTTTACATTGTAATTAACAACCAAAACAGTATTTCCAACAATTTATAATGATAAAAGACTAAAAAAACAATGTAAAAAGAAAATAAGAAAAGTTGGTGTAGGTACAGCATTTTGATTTGGAGAGAACGGCGTTTTATTTTAGAAGAACACTTTTGCAGTGTCCTCTGAAAAAAATTACTTCCTATAGCATATACAGTTGTCCCAAAATGGAAACATGTTATCGGAGGAATGGCGCTAAGAGGCTCTTTGTCACTGCTCCGCATACCGTTCTCTCCGGATACATCTGTTTTTATGTGTTTGTACCAGGCAACCTTAGGCATTTTGAAATATTTGCAGACAAATTATGACTCAAAGGTTTCAGTTATCTTCGATGGTTATCCTTCTGACGCTAATCAAACAAGCACAAAGAATTGTGAGACTCCGACGGGCTACGAGTCCATCTCCTGATGTCGTCTTTGATAGAACTACTGTTTTGAAAAGTTCACAAGAAACTTTTCTCACCAATGAAAACAACAAGAGGCGCTTCGTAGAATTGGCAAAAGCTGGAATAGGCTGTTAAAGATGCAGATGTCTTGATTGTTAGCACTGCCTTCTCAAAAGCATCTCAATACGACACTGTCTTTGTAGTTGGGGAGGACATAGACCTTCTTATTTCCTCACTACATTACCATCCCCTCATATAAAGAATACATATATCCAAAAGTACGGAAGAAGCAAAGCTGCAGACATCTTCTAATCAAGGCAGTCATTTCGCCACAGCTTCTCCAACATGCTGCTGTTAATCCATGCTTTCAGTGGTTGTGACACAACATCTGCAGTTTTTGGCCACGGGAAAACCCACTTCTGTTCGCCGATTTTGAAACATCCTGAACTAGAAGAGGAGGCTAATGTAATTCTGAACCCTCAAGCTACATCAGGAGAAGTGGCTGAAGTGGGCCAACATTTTTTGGGTCACTTATGTGGAGGAGACCCTGCTACACAAACACTTGACGAACTTCGGCACGGAATATTTGTAAAAGCTGCAGGAAGAATGAAATTTAACTTAGCGAACTTGCCCCCAACCAGTGATGCGGCTCAACTTCATGCCATGCGAACATACCACCAAGTTCAGGCATGGCTCAGTGAATACAAAGACCCTTTGAAGTGGGGCTGGGTGAACACACCAAGAGGCTTCTTTCCCCTTAAAGCCAAGAAGTAACCAGCTCCAGAATCAATTCTGAAAAGTATTTCCTGTACCTGCAAGAAGGGGTGTTTAAACGCTTGTGGGTGTCGTAAAGCTGGATTAAAGTGCACAACGATATGCAAACATTGCAATGGGCAGTCGTGTGACTAATAGTCCTGTCCTCCGACAGTGAGGACACTCCTGATGAGCCAATTAATTCGTTTTTGGATGAAGACGCTGAAGAGTACTTTATCAACACTGGCTAGATTGTGAACATCATGGACGAAATAGCAGACGTCAACTGCCCAAGTCCCTCTAAGTGCCGAAGACTATGAACAAACAAGTTATTCAATGCAATGTTTCAACAGAACTCCAGCTAAATAAAATCTTTTTGTATATAAATGAATGTTCTGTGCCGTTATTGCTTCTAACTTGTACGCACATGCATTTATTCAATCGTTGCTGTATATATATTTATAAACCTCTGTATTTTGTGACCTGAAAGAGGTAGGATAAGTTTAAAGTACTCAGTGCAATGTTTCACCAGAACTCTAGCTAAATAAAATCTTTTTGTATAAAAATGAATGTTCTGTGCCGTTATTGCTCCTAACTTGTACGCACATGCATTTATTCAATCGTTGCTGTATATATATTTTTAAACCTCTGTATTTTGTGACCTGAAAGAGGTAGGATAAGTTTAAAGTACTCGACAAG
Organism: Ectobius pallidus; assembly: GCA_964059195.1. NCBI lineage: Eukaryota > Metazoa > Arthropoda > Insecta > Blattodea > Ectobiidae > Ectobius > Ectobius pallidus. The sequence continues at coordinate 70,341,914 of CAXKWD010000004.1, read as the reverse complement.
TTTCAAATTACCTCTAGTTTAAGTTTCCATATGGAGTTTTACTATAGGTTTGGACATTTAGAAGATAGCGAGCAAAAACTAGTTGAAAATTCAGATTTTTTTATTTTTTGCAAAATGTTGCTGAAATTCGGAGAGCTGTATTTCCGAAACTTTTCATGGTAGAAAGCTCACTTTGATCTCAAACTGTAGAAAATTTAGTCTACTTTGGGATGGGTAATAAAACATTTTTGTCAGGTGCGTATTTTGGCAGATAATGGGCAAACACAGAAATAAAATAGAAAATTTTGAAGTTTTTTCAAGATGGCGGCTCCGGCGGCAAAAAATTTTGTTGGCAAAATGTCAGAAATTACTCTCAAAACCATCCCAGACATCATATAAAAAAATTAGCTCTACCCTAAATTTTGCATCCACTTTTGACAATTCGATTGGACTATTTAGGTAAAAACCTATTTTAATCCTTAAGTGATATATGGACGAAAACTTGTATATGCTTGTTTTATAAGTGACTATGCCTAAAACTGATACTTTTATAGGACCTAAAACAGCCTATTTTTATGTTAGAGCCTAATATTGTCTTTTTGCTTGTTTTTCCTCTAAAGTTCAAAATAAGTTACTTTTTGTTATAAATTCTATCATTTATTTTCAGTTCGTACTAAATTTTTAGCTCGGAATGTGCAGTACATGACACATTTGTGATGTGGTTAAAAAGTAAGGAATGTTTCAGTAGAAATTAGTTTTTCTCTGTTGTGGTAGTAATACAGGCCCTAGTAATAGGTCTATACATCCTGTGTACCGTAGGCCTATATCTGTGTTTTATCATGATTACTGACTAATGGTGACTTCAATAAATATAATATTCTGCATTGCAATTGAGATATTTCAGAAAATTGGCAACCTAATGATTTTATAAGAGACTATTTTACGATTTTTAGAACCTATTTTCCAATTTTCAGAGCCTATTTTAGGTACCTAAAACAGCATTTTTAGCAACCTAAAAGTCCGAAATCTAGTCATCAGTATTAAGAAGGAATGGGTTCTTTTAATCAAGCAAATACCAATATTACCTACAAACATTGTACTTTGTTATGCTAACTTTGATCATAAGAGATACTAGAACAGTTGTCCCTCCATTTCCACTCATTTGTGACCCCTTCTTAGAAAATTTGCATTTAGGTCTATATGCTCACATTCTTCTTCCCTGACTTCTGCTGTTGTTATCTCTCCTATTTCATCAATCTTCTCCTCAGCAAACACCCATGAATGTTTTCTTGGTTTTTTATTCGACACAGAACCTGTTTCCTTATTTAAACTTATTTACAAGTTTATTTATAGTCCTTCTATCCAGAACTGGAATACAAGAATATTATCTAACAAACTTCTATGCACTTTTCCACAATCTGAAATACAGCTGTAGTCTATCATAAAGATTAGTTGCTCTAATGTGTATTTATGCAGTGCCATTCATTACCACTACGGTGTAAACACCTACACGTAATTATGTGTCAAACCAGACTGAAGAATTGCCTCCTGACCAACAGCTGGGGCATCTGTCTTAACTATATCATGTCTGTAATACTATTTCATAGATCTCTCACGCAATGTAACTTAATATTACTAAGAATATGGACGAACTTTATAATTAATTTTCCCATACACTTTGTACCCAGCTGACTTGAATGCCTGTATCAGTGAGTTACAATTTTATTATTATTATTGTTATTATTATTACTACTACAACAACTACTACTACTACTGCTGCTATTACTATTATTATTTGAGCGGAAGAGAAATCCGTAACTCTGCCAAGTAAAATAAAGTATTTACTGCTACTGCTACTACTCTTGCAAGAAATTTAACAAAAAATGTTTTTACTCTGACTTTATAAATATTTTACAATCCAAACAGATTAAAAATATAAACTATCCTTGAACCTAACTAGCATGGATCATCATCACTCTTTTGCATCTATGAACAAGAATTTGCGAATCCCTTATCTTTGACATGGAATCTTTCATGCAAATACAGGAAAAGTTGACAATTAGCATATATTCCATAGTTATTACCTGAGGATTGAATGAGTTCACCATTGATGATTCATATATTGGAAACAATGATGAGGCATCACTAGCCACTGAACATGTTGATGACCGCCTGGATCTAGCACCAGTTGGTAAGGGAGGAGACACAGGGGCTTCTCCATGTAACTCAACGGACTGGAATCCTCCACTTTTAGATGGTGAATTCTGAGGTGTTTCTACAAACAATACACATGTTATTATTGTATGTTTAAACCATTTATATAAAAACAATTGAGTTGATATAAAAACACCTTAGCTCGACATATACATCAATCTCTTGAGAGAACCATGTACAGTGTGTGTCACGTAAGAGTTGGCCAATCATGCAGGTTTCTGCATCACGACGGCCACAGTTCTAAATCCCGAGCAATTGGGTGAAATAACTACGCAAATGAAGCTGCTGTGTAATGATTCAGGTTCTCACAATTAAAGTTAAAATTACAATGAAAATAACCACGTACCTCATTACAAGAGATGTTGAAAATGTCCTCCTCTTGCATCCACACAACACTGGCACCATTTTAGGAAATCTTCTTTCATGAACATAAGTTCAGCTTCCAAGATAGATTTAGTTTATCTTGTGATATTGTCTTGAAGTTCTTCTAACAGTTTGTGACTATTATTTATGGAGGAACTTGAAAAATAAAATGTATAGGTCAATTTCTCATACAATAGAAAAACTTAAAGACAACATCACAAGAGAAATGAACTCTATCTCGGAAGCTGAACTTATGCAAGTGAAAGAAAATTTAATAAAAAAGGTTCCAATTTTGTGTGGACGCAAGAGGAGGACATTTCCAACATCTCTTGTGATGAGGTACATGGCTATTGTCATTGTAATTTTAACTGTAACTGTGAGAACCTAAATTGTTAGTGGCTTTATTTGCGCAGATGTTTTACCTGACCGCTCGGGAGTTAGAGCTGTGGCCGCTACAACGCAGAAACTCGCATGACTGACCAACTCTTATGTGAAACGCACTGTAGTTTCAAGGGAATTCACTCCCATCCTCAGCTCACGTATGGTTTTTACACATAGGCTACACTGAAAATGATGTAAAAAGCATGTCAATTCCTCTTGAAAGAGGCAAGAGAAGGAGAATGCTTTAGGAGTGCCGTGCCTAGAATGTTGCCAACATCAGGAACATAAAAGCAGATTGATTTATGTGAGCATGGTACCTGCACAACACACTGTGACAACCCTGTAAATCATATCCCTGTCCCTTTCTGCACAATACCTGTTATATAGGTATACAACCTGCACTTGTATACTTTCTAGTGTCTAGCTATGGTGTGAAACAGAATAACCAACTGTGCTCTTTGTACCTTCTCTAAGTTCATATAGTTAGTTCTTGACATTTAATTACCCATTCACTTCCCTGTTGCACTTTCTTGTGAATATGTGCCAGGTATTTAAATTCTGAGCCTGGTTTCTTGTGAGTATTAATAAACTTCATTGTCCAATGAGGATAAACTTGTAAATTTAGTAATAAAATGTCCACCTTATACCCTCAGTTATATAAAGTTACCCACAGTTTTGTCATAAAATTTATTGTTAATATTAAAATGTTAAAAACAGCTCATTGGCTTACTAAATGATTTAAAAGTATTAAGATATTAATTCTCAAATAAAATAAAATAAATTAAAATATTTTGAGAATAGTCAGAAATAAAATGTCTTATTAATAATACACTAATAATTGTCATAAAATTCAGATGTTCATGCAGTATATTTAGCACTGGTGCTTGCAGTAGTGTCCTGTTGAATAAAACTGATGTTTTCAGTCGAGTCTTGCTGAATAAAAATTGTTGATAAAAATAGGATGTTGAAGACCTTCATGTATTGGAGCCTCATGAACACTGAATAATTCTTGATGGATTTTCTTTACTATTGTTTTGTATGTTGATCATATATTAAAATATTTGACAAAACTTAGGGTTCTCATTAGTTTAACAGGATGCATTTCGACTTATAGGTAAGTCATCTTCAGCCTATAAATAGAAATATATAAATGCAATGAGGATAAAACTTCGCTGGAGAAATGTGATTGTAATGTATGAATCTATTATTGCTTACCTAGAATTTGTGCTATGTAGCTTAGAGGCTTTCCAGTATTACTATGTGATCTTGAGCTGAGGGTATCGTATTTAACCTGGGTGGGTGTGTCCAGATATCAGTTCATAAAGTGGGTTGTGATCTATAGGATTTTCGTTTAATGCATAATTCTTATGTTTATAAATTTCCATTGATTCTAATATATTAAGCTCACGTCCCTTATGCTGTTTATGTAAAATTTCCATTGTGTTCTCTATTGTATTGTGTTTGTGGTTATTGTCGATTAAATGTTTAGCGTATGCTGACTTTCCTGTTTTAAGCTTAAAATCTTGGGAGTGCTCATGGTACCTTTGTTTAAATTGTCGTCCAGTTTGGCCTATATATATTTTTTCACATGAATTGCATTTAAGCTTATAAACCCCACTTTCTGTGTATTTGTTTATGGTATTATTTCTTGTTTTGTGCAACTTATGTTTCAGATTATTGTTAGTTTTATATGAAACATTAAAATGGTTTTTGAATAGTTTTGTAATATGGTGCATGGATTTATCTGTATATGTGAATGTGACGTGATTTTTATTCTTCTTATTATTCCTAGGTGTTAATTTCGAATTATGTGTAGTGTTTTCATTCATTTTCTTCTTCTGTTTATTAATCAAATTTAAGATGAGATTTCTATCATATCCATTATTGTATGCTATTTGTATAATAATATTAAGTTCTTTATTATATTGTTTCTTGCTCATAGGAATGTTTAGGAGTCTATATGTCATATTACGGAACGCCGCTATTTTATGACTGTGTGGGTGGTTAGAAGTATTGTGTATATTTACGTCTGTGAAGGTAGGTATTTTATATTTAATAATGAAATATATAAACAAAAAGATGGCTTAGCCATGGGCTCGCCACTTTCTAGTATTATGGCAGAAATCTTCCTACAGAATTTAGAAGAAGGCATAATAGAAGAATTTATTAATAAACACAATATAAAATTCTACCAAAGATACGTAGATGATATCATTTTAATTTGTAAACACTCGGATATCAACAAAATAATCACTCATTTTAATAATATAAATCCACACCTAACCTTCACTTATGAAAAAGAACAAAACAAAACCCTAAATTACTTAGATATCAGCATTAATAGAAACAACAATAAACTAACCTTTGGTATCTATAGAAAGCCTACCTTCACAGACATAAATATACACAATACTTCTAACCACCCACACAGTCATGCCTACTCTTTCTACATCAAATTGTACACACATGGATACTTTTCCATAGTTCATACGAATTCTATGTTAAATTGCTCACTTTCCATGCATTCTTTAAAGCGCTTCAGTTTCATTGCAGCAAACTAGTGTGTAAAAAAACAGCCATGACGGTCTAAGTAGCAAAACTCGTAAAGCGAGATCTGACTTTACTTCACCACCAGTGCAGCAACCATAAAACGCTGTTGCAGCCCTTTATGTTTGCTTTAAAAAAGCACGCAAGATTTCCAGCAGTTTTCACGCCATCTTTGCCATAATCTACAGATGCACCAAGCGAATGCATGATGAGTTTTCTTAACAATTAGAAAACAGTTGAAAACCCAATATCAGTATGCAGTATATCAGTAGCCTATTCCAAGTAGTGTAGCATAAAAATGTCCAGATTTATCTGAAGAAATGAATGACGCATCCTGTGATCTACACTATTGTTATGCTACTTAAGTGTAAAACCTTCAATTTGTTCACTTAGTATTTTAAATAAGGGCGAAAGACAAGTTTAGGTCGTGCACCAGCTAAGCTCTGCCCACCATTGTTCACCAGCTGCTTCCCCTCGCTTCCGAGCCTTGCGTGCACACCTTCCTACTGCCCCTATCCCGGCAGTATGAAGCTGCTCAATACCAACACTGCAGCTCACTTTTGTACCCTTCATCATAAATATGCATAAAAATATACAAAATCACAGCGTTACGAAAATGACCCTTGCACCATATAAAAAAATAATAATATTAATAATAATAATAATAATAATAATAATAATAAAAAAATCATTACTAGTGATTACATTACATGCTAGCATTACAATTGTACACCTACCGTTCATCATGTGCGCATAAAAATATACAAAATCCCAGAGTTAAGAAAATGACCCTGGCATCGGCAATGGCCTATGAGTACACACACTTACGGAATGACTCCACAGCATTAATAGATATTTCAGGATGAAGCCAGATGTGCATCATACTATGAAACATTATTACAGGTATTGGGACCAAAGCAGGGAAAGAAGTTTGTAAGAGGTCATATTATGATATTGTCTGACGAACTATTTTAGACTTGACATGCAAGATGACTTTTAATTAATGCAGCAAAAACGACCCTTGCACCAAAATGTATCCTTTAAGAGACAACAAAATATTTCACAAAATATAAAAATGACTCTTTCACGAAAGCAGCTATTTCTCATGTATAAAAGCTCTCTAAACTTAAATAGATGAATTTTCCTTTCACCGCTCGGCAAGCGGTTAAGGCTGCTGGTTATAGTACTAGTGGTCACAGGTTTGTTTACCAGTCGATCCAAAATTTACGGTTAGGAATAGGTCCTAAATAGTAGGTAGGGCGAGGACAAGGAAGGGAAAGTAAGAAAAGAGAATAAAGGAGAAATAAATTAATTAATTTTTTCCCAGTTTCACCTCAATAGTAGTTAAAATAGTGAGACATCTAGGAGGTGACATTTGAAGTTACTCCCCACCCTAAACTCCTCCCTTCCAGATGGGTCCCGTTAGTGAATTGGTGGGAGGAGCCTAGTGCGTGACCTAAAATTGTTTGTTTTTTTTTCTCCAAAAAAGTACCATGCAGCATCCATCCAGGTAACACGACGCACGTGTCATGCTACTTCGGTGTGAATACTTCCTTACATGTGAAAATCAGCACGTTCACGCCCAGCTGTCAAACTAACCTGCCTCGTTCTCGCGATTGCTCTACTTACCTTCGCTATCATCGCCTATACTGAAATGGTCATTTGAAGCAGGTTCAACAACAGAGCTGCTGGATGGAGACACCACTGCCTAAATAAAAGGAAATAAGATTTAAAGTATGTATAAAACACTTCAGTAACGAAACAGGTCAGAGGTCATCACTTAGTACTGTCACAACGAAACACGTTTTATTTGATAACTAACCTGAGCGAACTGTTGTACAGATGCAGAAAGTTTTAACGGAGACTGCTTTACTTCTTCGGCAATTTTATTTTTGAGCTTGGTAAACATTTTAGTATTTACAATCTTAAATAAATGTTTACGTGGAGTTTGTTTATTGCACAAGTGCTGCCCTCGTGTGGCATTTTATTCTCATCCCACAGCGCAATTCGACATTCAACTGTTACAAGAAATACCCGACAGGATGACAAAACTTTGAAACGAAACGATTGATTTATTGTTCAGAATGACCTATCACAGTGACGAAAATATTATTTATGAACTTAAAATGTTCGATCAAATGTTTTTGTCTTCATTTATTATTTCCTATAAGTACTTTCAAGTTTCGTCTTCCAATTGAATCAAAGTTAAAGATCAGGTTGGTCACAGATTTTTTTGTGTGTCATCCTCCCTGGTGTCATCCGCGACCTCGACCGGCCACTGTGCATTGGCGTGTGTATTGTGTGTAAATACTGTGTACATGTCATCAACAGTAGTGCTAAGTAATTCAAGTTAGATCTGTGAGATTATATTAGGATCAGGTGTACAAGCCAAAAATCATATGTGGTTTCATGTAAGTTCATTCTTCGAAGTCTTGAGAACTTATAAAAATTGAATACCGGTACACCGTATTAAAATGGGACTTCTAAGATTTTTAGTGAGAAGTTTAGTTCAAGGAACATTTGTATTTTTGCTTGTAGCTTTTACTCCCGGTTTACCACCTTATGTAGAATTCACAGAATTTAAGGTGAGTGAACCAGTCCCACTACAAGGAACACTTACTGTCAATACTTTGCTAAATAATGCCGAACATTTATATAGTGGACAACTCCATGGACCCGAAGCTTTTGCAGATCATCAGGGTACCTTATATACTGGGTTACATGGTGGTGAGATTGTTAAATTTGTCAATGGAAAAATAGTACCAGTGACAAAGTTTGGAAAGGCTTGTGGAGGTTTCTGGGAGGAAAAAGTGTGTGGAAGACCTTTGGGATTGAATTTTGGCCCTGATGGTTTTCTTTATGTCGCTGATGCATATAACGGACTATTTAGAGTTGATGTCAAAACTGGTTTAAAGAAACAGCTGGTGTCATTTAATGACACAATTGAGGGTAAAGTTATTAAACTGCCCAATTCTGTTGTTGTCACATCTGATGGAACTGTATACTGGACCTGCTCGAGTTCAAATTTTTATCTTGAGGATGGAGTTTTGGATGGTTTTGCAGATGGAAGTGGCAGGTTAGTATAATACCTGACTCTTCTATAAGTATAATTGTGCATGAAGTATTCATTAATTTGAACAGTCGTATTGAAAAATCCAAGTTTCATACCGGTAATTTTTCTAGAAAGTTTTAAACATGGGTAAACTTCAACATTAGAGTTAGTTGTGATGAGGCGGTCACTGCCTCCCAAATACTACGTCAGATGGAGGAGGCACTGCGGAAGTCAAAACGCGTGCTGAATGTAATATTATAGGGCTGCCAATACTGTAAAAATATAATGTTTTCCATCTTCACCGCCAAATTCGAATGTGTTAAATTCACAATCCACAACAGTATCATAACTTACGTTAAAGTTGAGATTACCAATGAGCAGATGCACACGAAACTAAAATATATTTCCTGGGTGGTGCAGTCAGTAAGGCAGAGTTTCAAAATTGGCAGGAACAGTTCAGAAGATGTACACATAATAAATGAGCGAAAGTCCCATGGCTGTAGATGCACACGGAACTAAAATATATTTCCTGGGTGGTGCAGTCAGTAAGGCAGAGTTTCAAAATTGGCAGGAACAGTTCAGAAGGTGTACACATAATAAATGAGCGACAGTCCCATGGCGGTAGATGCACAAGAATATTAATAAGCAGTTTCTTCCGCACTTCGAGAAAATTCCGATTTTCCATTAGTGTCACACAATTCTCGCAGAGAAAGAGGAAACTATTCCAAGAAAAATTCATTCTGTGTAGGATAAATTTTTTTCCGACTTGAGTTACGTGTGTTATCTATAATTCGACCCTTCTGAACACGAATATAACAATAATAATAAGCAGTTCCTTCCGCACTTCGAGAAAATTCCGATTTTCCATTAGTGTCACACATTTCTCGCAGAAAAAGAGGGAACTATTCAAAGAAAAATTCATTCTGTGTAGGATAAATTTTTTTCCGACTTGAGTTACATGTGTTATCTATAATTCGACCCTTCTGAACACGAATATAACAATAATAATAAGCAGTTCCTTCCGCACTTCGAGAAAATTCCAAATTTCCATTAGTGTCACTCATTTCTCGCAGAAAAAGAGGGACCTATTCACAGAAAAATTCATTCTGTGTAGGATAAATTTTTTTCCGACTTGAGTTACATGTGTTATCTATAATTCGACCCTTCTGAACACGAATATAACAATAATAATAAGCAGTTCCTTCCGCACTTCGAGAAAATTCTGATTTTCCATTAGTGTCACACATTTATCACAGAAAAAGAGGGACCTATTCAAAGAAAAATTCATTCTGTGTAGGATAAATTTTTTTCCAACTTGAAATCCGTGTGTTATCTATAATTCGACCCTTCTGAACACGAATATAACAATAATAATAAGCAGTTCCTTCCGCACTTCAAGAAAATTCCGATTTTCCATTAGTGTCACACATTTCTCGCAGAAAAAGAGGGAACTATTCAAAGAAAAATTCATTCTGTGTAGGATAAATATTTTTCCGACTTGAGTTACATGTGTTATCTATAATTCGACCCTTCTGAACACGAATATAACAATAATAATAAGCAGTTCCTTCCGCACTTCGAGAAAATTCCGATTTTCCATTAGTGTCACACATTTATCACAGAAAAAGAGGGACCTATTCAAAGAAAAATTCATTCTGTGTAGGATAAATTTTTTTCCAACTTGAAATCCGTGTGTTATCTATAATTCGACCCTTCTGAACACGAATATAACAATAATAATAAGCAGTTCCTTCCGCACTTCGAGAAAATTCCGATTTTCCATTAGTGTCACACATTTCTCGCAGAAAAAGAGGGAACTATTCAAAGAAAAATTCATTCTGTGTAGGATAAATTTTTTTCCGACTTGAGTTACATGTGTTATCTATAATTCGACCCTTCTGAACACGAATATAACAATAATAATAAGCAGTTCATTCCGCACTTCGAGAAAATTCCGATTTTCCATTAGTGTCACACATTTCTCGCAGAAAAAGAGGGAACTATTCAAAGAAAAATTCATTCTGTGTAGGATAAATTTTTTTCCAACTTGAAATCCGTGTGTTATCTATAATTCGACCCTTCTGAACACGAATATAACAATAATAATAAGCAGTTCCTTCCGCACTTCGAGAAAATTCCGATTTTCCATTAGTGTCACTCATTTCTCGCAGAAAAAGAGGGAACTATTAAAAGAAAAATTCATTCTGTGTAGGGTAAATTTTTTTCCGACACTAATGGAAAATCGGAATTTTCTCGAAGTGCGGAAGGAACTGCTTATTATTATTGTTATATTCGTGTTCAGAAGGGTCGAATTATAGATAACACATGTAACTCAAGTCGGAAAAATATTTATCCTACACAGAATGAATTTTTCTTTGAATAGTTCCCTCTTTTTCTGCGAGAAATGTGTGACACTAATGGAAAATCGGAATTTTCTCGAAGTGCGGAAGAAACTGCTTATTATTATTGTTATATTCGTGTTCAGAAGGGTCGAATTATAGATAACACACGGATTTCAAGTTGGAAAAAAATTTATCCTACACAGAATGAATTTTTCTTTGAATAGGTCCCTCTTTTTCTGCGAGAAATGTGTGACACTAATGGAAAAATCGGAATTTTCTCGAAGTGCGGAAGGAACTGCTTATTATTATTGTTATATTCGTGTTCAGAAGGGTCGAATTATAGATAACACACGTAACTCAAGTCGGAAAAAAAATTATCCTATACAGAATGAATTTTTCTTGGAATAGTTTCCTCTTTCTCTGCGAGAATTGTGTGACACTAATGGAAAATCGGAATTTTCTCGAAGTGCGGAAGAAACTGCTTATTAATATTCTTGTGCATCTACCGCCATGGGACTGTCGCTCATTTATTATGTGTACACCTTCTGAACTGTTCCTGCCAATTTTGAAACTCTGCCTTACTGACTGCACCACCCAGGAAATATATTTTAGTTCCGTGTGGATCTACAGCCATGGGACTTTCGCTCATTTATTATGTGTACATCTTCTGAACTGTTCCTGCCAATTTTGAAACTCTGCCTTACTGACTGCACCACCCAGGAAATATATTTTAGTTTCGTGTGCATCTGCTCATTGGTAATCTCAACTTTAACGTAAGTTATGATACTGTTGTGGATTGTGAATTTAACACATTCGAATTTGGCGGTGAAGATGGAAAACATTATATTTTTACAGTATTGGCAGCCCTATAATATTACATTCAGCACGCGTTTTGACTTCCGCAGTGCCTCCTCCATCTGACGTAGTATTTGGGAGGCAGTGACCGCCTCATCACAACTAACTCTAATGTTGAACATTACCTAAACGTGTTTGGTGCTTCCAAGAGTGTCAGCAATTCTTCTGATGAGCCTTATGCTCAGGAATGAGAGTTTTTGACATAATGTTCATATTGTAACATACTGTGTTCAACCAGATATTTCAATACCACATAATTAGCACCATGGTGCCAAAAAAATTAAAATTCATTTGTGTTGCTGGCCATCCGCATATAATTAGAAATATGTTTTGTTGATGAGAGCACTATCTCCTCGACATTACAATTTCCCTTTTTGGGCCTGAACACTTGATTAAATATAGGCTACTTACTGTACTTTAGTTAAAGGATTTGATTAAGGGATCGAATTAGGCGTAGGCCTAGTAGTTTTTAGAACTTGATGTATTTTTATCCCTTTCAATCAGTTAATTTTTATTACGCATAAAACACGCCAGCCACATTATGGTTCTGAGCGAAGCAGGATGCCAACAGCAAAGCAGGATACCTACTGTCCTTCTTGCATTAAGGTAAGTAGTGGCAGTTAGGTTATGTTAGTTTATGAACAGTGGTATTAGTATAGTAGGGTATACCGAAACCACGCATTTCGAAAATGTGCCATATTATACCTCCTGCAAGGTTTGTTATGTTGGTCAACCTGTTACCCAGAATTCCAAGTCAAGTCAATAACATGGCCCCCAGTTATATCTTATTATCATGAATTACGAATTTTAAGGTAGGCCTATGAGAATTATAGGATGTAGGCTATTCTTATATATTAATAAATTTTGCACCTAATTATAATCCTTGCACCTGGGGCACATTTTTAACGTTTCGTTTTGTAAACATTAAAACTGTAATATCGAGGAGATAGAGCTAGACCCATTTTGTTCATTATCCTGAAAATATAATTACTCTTAGAGGCCTAAAAGGAAAAACAAATAAATGGTTTTTTGCTTCTTAGACTGTAAAATGTGTTTTTTGTTAATTATGCAGTACGGTACGTTAATTGTTTCTTAAGTGACGATTCTGATAATTGTTAGACAGACTGCCCTGTTTTTCCATCTTGTGTTAGTAGATAGGATGAGACACTACATGTATACAAATAATAATTTTATTTTTTTATTTTTTGCAGGCTTTTAAAATATGACCCAAAAACAAACACCAATGAAGTGCTTATTGAAGGGCTCCATTTTGCAAATGGTGTTGCTCTTTCTCCAAATGAAGATTTTGTAATAGTTGCAGAAACGTTCAGAAGCCGCATTCATAGATACTACCTAAAAGGTCCTAAGAAAGGAACCAGAGATATCTTCATTGATGGTCTTCCAGGCCTTCCAGATAATTTGAAATCTGATGGAGAAGGTGGATTCTTTGTTCCCCTTGTAGTTGTTCGAGATAAATATAATCCTGTATTATTTCAATCTATAGGACAGTTTCCACTGTTGAGAAAATTTTTATCACGTGTGCTTAGCTTACTAGACATGGCATTTCAAAAAATTGATGAACTGTATCCAAATTACTATGCCAAGAGAGCAGCCCACTATATAGGCCATTTTGAATCTGTGCAAGGTCTTATTCCAAAGGGCTTTATTCTCTTACAGCTTGATGCAAATGGTAATATTAAGCGCAGTTTTCATAATACAGACAATTCGTTATCTGGCATAAGCGAAGCTCATTGGTTAGATGGAGCATTTTATTTTGGCTCTCCATATAATACATATTTAGGGCGAGTAAAATTATCATTTGCTGAAAATGAGCCAACTATTAAAAAGGAACATGTAAAAAATGTAGATTCTAAACCAAAGTTGCAAACTCAAAGTCAGAAAACACCTCCTACACCCCAAAAAACACCACCCACTCAAAAGTCATCTCCACCACCACAAGCTCAGAAGCCTTCTCCATCTCCACAACAAGCTCAGAAGCCTTCTCCATCTCCACAACAAGCTCAGAAGCCACCTCCACAACAAGCTCAGAAGCCATCTCCACCTCCACAACAAGCTCAGAAGCCAGCTTCACCTCCCCAACAAGCTCAGAAGCCTTCTTTGTCTCCACAAACACAGAAGCCTTCTCCTCCTCCAACACAAGCCCAGAAGCCTTCTCCTCCACAACAAGCTCAAAAGCCGTCTCCACCTCCACAGCAAGCTCAAAAGCCGTCTCCACCTCCACAACAAAAGGCATCTCCACCTCCACAAGAAGCTCAAAAGCCATCTCCATCTCCACCACAAGCTCAAAAGCCATCTCCACCTCCACAACAAGCTCAAAAGCCATCGCCACCTCCACAACAAGCTCAGAAGCCATCTCAACCTGCACAACAAACTCAGAAGCCTTCTCCACCTCCACAAGCTCAGAAGCCTCCTCAGCAACCTCAGAAACAATCTTCACCACCACAGCAAACACAGAAACCGCCCCCATCACCAAAACAAAATGAAATACCATCATCTGAACAAAAACAGCAGCAGAAGACAGAAGGCAAACCACAGTCATAGAGAAAAATAAGAGTAATAATGAAGCATTAGGAGAGTATATTATTTTTGGTTTAGGGAATGGTGTAGGAATATTTTTGAGCTGAAAATAGAAACTAGCCTACATACTTTGACAGATATATTTAGGAAGACTGGATTAGGCATATGTAAGAACTTTTACTTGCATTCGTTACATTTGTTACATTTTTTAGGGTATACATCATCATTGCAAGTTCAATTATTTATTTTCTTCAGGTTTATAAGAAAGTTTCTGCCTGGCTTTCCAAGAACATGTATATTTGTTCAGTTATAATGAAAGTCTAGAAAAATAAAGTGTTATAATTCTTTTGCTTTCTTTGGCAGCTACAAATGTTTCACGATAATTTAATTTTTGAGGAACACTGTTAACGTGGGTTTATTATGAATTTATGATTTATACATTGTTTCTGCTAATGTTATGAATGAATAACAACTAACCATGTGGGCCAAATTGATGACTATTTTTATACATCTACCATATTAATTGAATATGTTGTTTATTGTTCAATTTATACTATGATAATATATTGTTATGATGATTATTGCAAATTTCATTTTTAAATTTTAATATTGCAACCTAATAGGATAAGTTATAGGAATATAATTGTCTCTTATTGCTAATCTGAAAAATGGTAATTCTCTTGAAGTGTCTCTTCAAATAATGGATGTAAATAAGTTAAATGTTAAAAACGAATATGCAGTTATTTACAGAGATAATCTTAATGCTGCAGTAACTTGAGCTAGCTGTAAATAACTTAGTCAGCAAATGAAAAAATAAAAAGAATAAAGTGTAATCAAATATAGAAGGTAAAGTAAGTAAACCTAAGGTAAAGGTACTTCTCTACAAATAGACTTTCAGTACCAGTACCAGTCAATATTGTGTTTAGGTTCCTCGCCCACCCTATTTTTCTATAAGAAACACACTTTTTCTCATTTCTTATTACTGTGTTAATTTTTGTGTGTGAATAATACTGTCATTTTAATTATTAAATATTATAACTGAAGTAAGGAATTACCAAGTAGGTAAATACTAGCATTGAACTTAAGCAAGTTAAACCATTCCTTTGTATAAGATCCAATTCTTTAGATAGTTTTTTTTTCCCCCTAAATTGAAGCCTAATGAATTATTATTTGTTAATCATTCCTTGTTAACATCGTTCCTTGACTCATAATGAAATATTTTCAGCAGTACTACACTGTAGTACAGAAACAGTGTAACCAGTACAACTTTTTCCAATGGCTCCTTGATAATGATCAGTGTTTTGTAACATGCAGCAACGACACTACATACCTAACATCACAATTCTTTCTAGGCAAATAGCACTGAAAGCACAAAAATCACAATTCAGGCATAGGAAATGTGTGCACTAGGCCTATATGCATGTTTTGCACACATCTGGTAATGTCTGTCATATTTCATGCCATAGGATGAGTCATTCAAACAAATTGTAGAGAGATTGTCTCTATCTTCATGGAATTGCTGATGGAGCCACAGAATTAATATTTTAAAGAATATGGATAATAGAAAAGACTAGGCTATTAAAAAATATGTTTTTACGTTAGCCCTCTTTATCGATTAAGGCATCACATTTTTAGCTTGCTAGCCTATATTCATTTCTCCTAAATTATGTAACTTCATTCATTATATTCTTAAATGAATCTCTGATCTAGTCTTATATGAACTTATTTATAATATTTTTTCTTCACAAAAGCCATGCTTGATAATAGGAATTATTAACTTGTTTATTACTCTGACATCGAATTTATTTTCCTTCCCCATAGAATGAATTACCGTAGTTCTGGTGATAATGTACCATCTTGTTAGACGTCTGGTAGCAAACTTATGTATTTTAAGTTATTCATATAAGCATAAATTGGCATAAATCAGTTTGATTACAGGAAATTTCTCAAAGAGAAAGGAAGTTTATTGTGGAACCCTTAAAAAAAATGGTTCAGAATTTTTTCATCCTTTTCGTCCATTTATTGTTTTCCTTTAACACTTTGTATCATCATTGACATTGTCATAAGTAAAATGTAGTTAAAGTTAAGTTAGTTGAACTAGCCTATATCAACTGAATGCAATTATTTTCATTATTGCTTCAACAGCTTCTTAGAGGGTTAACTGTAATAATGAGTTTGGAGTTAAAAAGTAGTCTACTGAATCTTAGTTAATAATGAAAAGTGAAGGCTCTAAGAACACTGCAAAGTGTTAATGTAGTCATTGTAAACATAAAGTAGTTAGTTAAATCTAATATTGAGGGAGAAATGGAATCACTTGTAGAGAGTAATGAAAAGCAAGCACCACACGTATGTTGACATATATAGTGCATTTAAAATCAACCATAGCAATAAGATTGTTAATTATTTTTGCTCTCTTAATAAAAAAAAGTGTATTATTGTTTTATTAAGTATGTATTGTGCCATCTTTTTTTTGTAGCACATAAAAGAGTAATTACCGTAGTCTTCTTTCTGATATCGTGGTTCAAATTTAGATGTTTTCATAAAAGAGTAATTACCGTAGTTTTCTTTCTGATATCGTCGTTCAAATTTAGATGTTTTACATGTTTCATGTTGTGTAAGTTACTAAATACTTAAATACTTTATTTAGTATGTTTTGTCTGGCGATGATAATTGCATGGCATGGCATTCAAATACTATAAGTTGGCCTGGCAAGCTGTTGGTTAGACGCTGGCTCTCTGCTCCTAAGTTTGCAGGTTTGAACCCAGCCCAGACAATGGCATTTATGTGTGTATAAATGCAACAGTCCTATGTCTGCATGGTTGTCATATGTCCCCAAACAGTGGGATTTCCTTGATTTTGCTTTCCAAGAGAAGTGTCCCATCAGAAATATATAAGAATTATAAAAATCCTGCTTTTAGAGTTTGCTATGAATGGTCAAAACTAGATCAATACTAAGTTAAATATTTCTATTTTCCTTATTTCTGAAGATCTGCAATTAAATAAAGATTATCTCACAACAGGCACCACATTTCCCTTTCCAATAGGCGATAATAGAATGACATTTGATCAATAGAAATTGAAATTTACAAAAATAAGCTAGCTGATGCAAAGTGGGTGTCTTTTTTCAATCGTGCAAATCTCTAGAGCAGTTTTCAGAATTAAATAAAATAGCTGAGTTCTATTTTTGCATTCCTAGCCACAATGTTAATGTGGAAAGTATATTGTCACCCTTGAACTCTCAGTGGATAAGCCTTTAGATTGAAGGTGTCAACAATTCAAACAATCGTGTTTACGAATTTTGTTAGAACCTACTGAGATGTGTACAAAGTCAGAAAAATAAGACAGGTTTGGTAAATCATGTTTAAAATATACTTGTTTCTTTATATTTGTACCAGTTTCACTTGTCTGGTATATGGCAACCTATAATGTCTAGATATGCAGGTATGTAAAAGAACTTCTACAGAACAACATTCTGGCAGTAGCCTTAAGTAGCAGTACCTTGCATTCTTTTTAAAGCGATTCCATAATACACTAAATTTTTGCTACAGCAAAGTAGTGTGTATGAAAAAAATGGCCATGACAGTTCATGCAGCAAAACCCATAAAGCGAGATCTGACTTAATTTCACCACCACTGCAGCGATGCTACAGCAACCATAAAGAACTTTATGTTTACTTTAAAAAAGAATGAAGTGATGTACAGCTATTATTAAATAACCAAAACAAACATGTACACACACTTCAATAATGCACATGTAAGTGGTGACGTACTAAAAGTAATTAATCATTCTTAAATGTATCTTTATAATTATTTAGTTATAAAAAATTTATGAAGCTGTAAGACTTTATATTTTTTTTTTTTATCTTACAACCTTTCCTGTGGAAATTTTCTATAAACTCTCTATGAATGGCACTTGTAACTTGATAACACATCCTGTGAAATACATTTTTCAAAATACTACTTTATTGTTTGTGAGAGAACTCACTTTAAATAACGAATGCTTTATTTAAATAAATTTAGCCCTTTAAGACTGAGTAAATGTACATTCCCTGTGTTAACCTTATTGAATCAATGAATGAGCATGTAATTATTAATACTGGATGATTTTGAATGGCTGATAAAGTTCACATTTTCCTGGCCATAGCAAATTATAGACCTATCTAACAACTTGAATTTTTCAGAATTTTGTATTGCTCAATATTTCCCTCCCCCAGAAACTACCGTGCTAAGTGCTATAGTGAGGTTAATAAATTTGCATAAACCATGTGGCCAGAACCAGTTTGGTAGTCTATCTTTCACTGGAATAACAGGTGAGATTACCGATAAAGGTAGCATACGGTAGAATACAAACTTCCATTATTGATTGCTATGTTTACCCCTAAACACATGACTTGAGACTTGAAATTATCTTGCAAAATGTTAACCTCATGTGCTACTTAATCTATGTTATGTTCTAGATACCTTTTCTTAAAACATAATCCCTTACAAAATTTGACATGTTGATGTAGAAACCAGCTTTGTGGCATTTCTTTTAACTGGTCGTATAGATATATTGAAACTGTTGACATTTTTAATTTTTAAAAACTAGTAGTAGTAGTAGTGGTATTAAAATGTTCTGGAGCTCTTGATTTGCTGTCATTCGCTTGATTTTTAAAAACTATGATGCAGTAGTTTTTTCTTCTTTAAGTGCAATTTAGTATTTGCCACATAAGAGGTTTTCTATCATTAATATATATGTTTATAACTGTGTGTTAATTAAATGACACATGTAATAAACTCCCAACTTGTCAACAGTTTGAAAAGTCAACACTTCAGTAGGTTGTAATACAAAATGTTATTCCATCAATTACATTCCAGTTTACAATAAATGCTCTTGAAATGTTCATTTATGACTGTTCATATGGTTGTTTATGATGTAAATATGTGTGTTTATGAAACTGCATTTTACCTACATTAAAATCTCAATGTAAATGTTGATTTCAATTGTTGGTACTGTATTTGTATTTGTATGTATGCATGCATTTTTTAACGGAAGTATTTTCTGTCTAAGAAGTATGAAAGACTAGTATAACTGAATTGTATTATTATTGCAATGGTTGGCAGTCACACAGGTCTACATAGATCTTTACATTCCGCTTCCATATAGCATAGAATACTTATTTGAATTTTAGTTTTGTTACTCATTGCATCTTATTAAAATGAAAAAGAACTGTTAAACAGGGACAGTCCGTGAAATATCTGTTGACATTCTAGTTAATTTTCCTGATATTAATCTTGTATGAATAGTTTTAAAAAAGCAATAAATAATTCCATTTTGAGAATACTTTGATTTTTTATTCAGTTGCTGTGGAGTCTGTCTTGATTTGCCCAAATAGCACAGTATATCCTTAAACTAATACACTACCATGAAAATCTACCCGCAAACTTATAACTACAGTTATGTGTAATCACATCCTCTATTCAACAGCAAGTATAATCAAGGTCCTCTTTATTCAATAACACTATTCAGTGTAGAATAAAGTATTGAAGCTGTGGTTTCTGGTTTCACTAATATACACTATCAAAAAAGTATTTGACTAAAGCACATGCAAAAGTTAAAGGCATTTATGGATAAAGCTAATCACAGGAATAGGCACTGTTACACTGCTTACTATTTTGCAGTTTTACATAGTACAAGCCATGTCATTGGCTGGCATTTTCTATAACTCCACATGTATATGCCTTTATTTTTTGCATTTAGTCTGAATAGTTTTCATGAATAATGAATGACATATCATATGATGATTTAAATTTTTATGACTGAACAATAAACGATTATGAAATTTCCCAGTGGTTGAAGAGGAAAGACCCCTCAAAAAAATCAAAAGTGATAAACATGTAAGGCTGAGTTCATAAAATGTGAGCTACAACTCGGTCTGATAACACAAAATAAAATTATTGCAATAAAGTTAACTTTAAGAGACATTCAAAAATGTACTAGGGATTATTCCAAGCATACTCTTTTTTACATTGTGACCATTAGTTGCACATTGACATATTCGTAGATGGTGCAAGCATTTGAAACTATTTGGCAACAGTTTGCATAAAATGTACATTGGACTGAAAACTATTTCCAGTCAATGGAATGTAATTATTATTTGATGGTCATCAACAAGGATGGACAGTAGGCATCCATAATGAGCAATAAATTAAGTTTGTAACAGTCTAAAATATTGTGAAGTTAAAATGTCCTTAACTTTTTTTTAGCCATTACTGTCGAGATTCTCATTTGATTTACTCCAATTATTCACAATACGTTTACAATCTGATTAAACTTCCTACTCGAAAAAATATGAATGAGCCTAATCATTTGAATCAGCATTCACCTTTGTGAATGAGGAACCCCCTCCCCAAAACACTCAGAATATCAGCCATAGGGTTTGACCACCTGAATGTGACTCAGCAAATCTTCCACTTAAGCCAGCCCATTAGGAGTTATTATGAAATTGGTAATACTTGCTTCAGTTAAGTTAAGCTTAAATTTTGATTAAAGGCTCTAAAGTTTAGCTTTCATCCACATAGACAGACATGCCAAATTATAAAAGCCACTTTTTTGGATTCAACGAACATTTTCATAGATTGGTTTCAGATTAGATGTAATGTGTGAGCTATTCTCATTTATTGCCACCCCAATAAATCTTTTCTCCAAACTAGAACTATATTCTAGAAAGAAGAAAAGCTCGAGGAGTGTACAATAGATGCTACTGAATGTGGTGTAATAAACAGAAATAGAGAATAACTGAGTATTTTTTTTTTTAAATTAAAATGTATTATAGCCACAATACTAAATTTCCATACTTGTGAGAATGAACAAGACAGTGAAGCAAATATAAACCTTTCTCATTTACATACTATACTTGTTGAACTGGATACCATGAGATAACATTTATCACTTGCAAGTAAAGTACAGAAAGTGTTAATAGCTCTAATTTTATCTTCACTTTTCATTTTTTAAACAAAATTAGTAGGCATCTATATCAAAAGAATCTCTTAAAAGAACTAAAACCCTAAAATAAGGTTCAAATAGTAAAAAGAAAAGAATATAGAACCTCTGAGGAAGAGTATGTTAATCCCATAATGACCACCTTTCTGTTTTGTACCCTGTCTGTCTGTAGTCCAGTGGTTAACATTGCTTTTAGGTATCTGGAAATACAGGTTCAATTCCTCCTGGTAGTTGCATACCCTTTTAAGGACAATTATTATTATTATTATTATCATCATCATCATCAAGGAACTACTTAAATATAGAAGTGAAAATTCAGGTCATTAATGATAGTGTTTGCATGCTGGCAGCAAAGTCCCCAATCTTGCGAACTATGAAGAAGAATATCTATGAAGATTAAAAATGGAGGAAAAAGTTGCAGCAAAGGGGGCATTATCCCTCCTTGTCATTGTTTACTATATGCTTTGTTTGGTTATGTGGGTTCTTTTTTTCTCCTAGGATACCTTGTACACAGTGAATGTTCCAAATATTTTAATGAAAAAAATCAAGCAATAAATTGCCAAAACCATTAATAATCGATGGTATAATCTTTGAATGAGCAAACATTTCATCTGTTTGTAGATTTGTGTATTACACAGTTATAACAAAACGAATCATTCGATTTTCTTCCAGTTTTGCATAAATGCTTTTTGAAGTATTTAAAATCAACATATATGTAAGAATTTTCATTTCTTATTCCATTTCAAGATGGTGGCCATTTTAATAGTTCTGTTTTCTGAAATGTTCAGCTTATTTCAACAATTTTGGCCAATTTTTTCATGCTATATAGCCTAGATTTGAAAACTACTTTCAGTTTCAGGTGTAAAATTTTCTACAGCACATTTTGTATGTAACTTTAATGCTTTACCGGCATTTTGTTTGTTTCTCTGTAAATTTGTTTGTCACACAGTCACAAGTAAATGCGTTGTTTGCTTTTCTTCCAATTAGGCATGAATGTTCCTTAAGTCATTAAAATGACATACGTGTAAGGATTTTTATTTTTTTATTCCATTCCAAGATGGTTGCTGTTTTAACTGATGGGTAGATCTTAGATTTTGTTTTTGGACTGTTTCCCAGAAACAGTATTGTCTTCACAATGAATGATTTTTTGACGTAACTCTAATAGTTTACCAGCATTTCGTCTGTTTCTCTTTAAATTCTTTGTGTGGCCATTTTAACAGATAAAGAACAGTTCTTCCATTTTTTGGGGATGCGAGACAAACTTCACTGAACTACTAGTGTAACATAATATAAATGTTATTGATACCAAAATGAAATTGTATGAGCAGAATGCATAAAAAAATTCCTACTGAAATGCTGTTTAGATTATTCATGGTCCATAAAAAACAATGAAGCCTAGCAAATGCTCAGTTTTTCTCCATTTCTGTTAAGAAAAGGTTACATTTAGATATACGTAAGTTACTCTTTGAATGCCTCTTTTGTCTTGGCTTTCAAGGAATGCTCTTTTTATATGGATTCTTTTTTACATTACTTCCCTCTTCTGTTCACAATGATTCTTTTGTTCCCCTTTTATTCACATCAGTACGTGAGATACATGAGACTTCTCAATAAAAATCAAATTTATTTTCACTACACAGATTTACCTCATGAAACATATGCCGAAAATATTGAGGTTTAGAACAAAAAAATGTGTATGTCAAGCAGTCGGACCCATTTTATGTACTGACATAAACTAGCTAAAGAGCTTGTTCTTTTTATATGTAAAGCACACATAAGATGATTATTCTCGATTCTGTTTTATTTCAGGGGCTGAATAGGTGAATCTTATTCATAACCATATTGCCTTTTATCTTACGGCTACAGAGTACTGCTGACTCTTATATGTCAACTATCAACAGGGTTGTCAACTATCATTAATTTCCTAGGAAATCCTGTTTACAATTATTTTGGATGAAATCCATTCATTCTTTCAAATTTGTTTTGTTATATTTTCATAATGGACATTTTGTTATATTTTCATAATATATATTTTCATAATGGAATATGAATTTTTCATGAATGGACAATAAACAGACTGACATGTAATTCTGATAAATGCAGAGCTTCAGTTTACTGTAAATTTTTTTTACCATATAAAGAATTTTTCACTTTTGTAAAAACTGACAAAGGTATACAGAAAGAGGCTCGATAAAGATTGCCATGCTTCATGGTGCTGTTCTCAAATACCAGCAAGCCAGTTGTTTTAAAAGATAACAGTTTGTAATCTCTTAAGTGTGTGTGTGTGTGTGTTTTTTTCTTTCTTTTTTTGGGGGGGGGGGGCAGGAATGTTTGAATTGTTAATGTAGAGTGACGTATAATCTTTTTGATAGAGAATATTTTGACCATTTGTTATGCTGTACGAGTAGTAAACTTTGGGCCCCTTATTTTCACTTCTGTTATACATTGTTATCCCTTATTTCCACTTCCAAGAGTTGGCAACCCTAATATGTTTATCAAATAATATGAAACAAAAATCTTTGAGGAGTTTAAATTATTATATAACTAGCAGGTGCCCACAACTTCACCCGCAGTAATTAATTCGGAAATTAAAAATTAAGAGCAACATAGTTAAAATATTATATTCATTAACACTTACACGTGAATCACTGATAAACTAAACTATTAAAAATTATAAAGAAACAGCTAAAATTCCGGTTTTAGAGTGAATTCCACAATTAAAAAAGCGCCGCCAAGGAAAAACGACCTCATATTCGAGTTCTCTGGCCCAGAAAACCCCTGCAAAGTGAGTTCCGTCCAAATTGATCAATGTTTGTCCATTTAAAGTCTATGTTGCCTTGGCATTATAAACAAATGAATCGACCAGGGTGGACTTATAAAATGAAGCGATTCTTTTATTTCTAAATCATGACAAAAGTAGGCAAAGCCATCTGCAGTTGATTTGACAATTGAAATGCATTACTGAAAACTGATGTTTGATAGTGCTAAAATCACGTTTTCTGCCAGTTTTTCACTCATAACTCATGAATGAAAGCGAAAATTAAAAATCCGGCTTCGAGGTGCATTCGCCCACCCTTCAGTCCATCTATGTTTAAAATTTCAGATCTCTGCGTTCAGTAGATTTTGCTGGGCATTGTGGACAGACAGAAAGATAAACACTTTTATTATTATAGATATATGGGAGTGTGCTGGAAAAAAGTGTGGTTGTGAAAATATTCGGATCTAAGAGAGATGAAAATGGGGACTTGAAAAAATTGCATCATGACGAACTCCTTAACCTGTACTCTTCACCGAATATAATAAGGGTGATTGAATTATGAATGAAATGGGCTGGTCATGTTGCACACACCTATATGATTTTATTAATAAAAACTTGTTCTGAAGATAAAAAGCAACTTCCATTAAAATTGTATTGTGTTTTTTAATCAGAACTCCTAAAAATTTACTCATTAGAACAGACCAAGTTTTCCAACTTTTGTCAGTGTTATAATATAGTATATTCCATCTTTCTTGCCCATTTTTAATATGAAGTACCTCATAAGTCTTTCTTCTTCCAGAGACGGAATATGAAAACGTGTTTCCTTATTCTTTCTGCAAATTAATTTCCTCTCCTCATAACATGATAAATTAATTTGTGAGAAGCCTTAGGAACATTCCAATTTAAGAACTCGTTTCACGATGAAAGATTGAAAGAACATGGAAATACTTCACAGGGTTGTTATTCATTATTCGTCCTTTCTTGTTGCTTTTATAATCAAAGATGTGTTTTAATTAAGTGCACTTACTGAAGTCAGAGAAAGAATTTAGAAAATAAAATATTGATATACCGTTTTATAGTTTTTACACTCGTGATAATTCAAGATTTCTAAGACTGCTTACTTCCTATGGCATATGAATTACACACTGTAACTTAGTGACACACTTTGATATCAGTAAGAACACTGTATTACTTTCCTTGTAGTATATACTGTGTCCAAATGTACTGTATAGTTTTTTATGTCCAAATGCAAATAAGAATAATAACACTTGTGATGTTGATGTGATCTTTATAATAATAATAATAATAACAACAACAACATAATAATAATAATAATAATAATAATAATAATACATAACAGTACTATGCAGCTTAGGCTGCATATTGAAGACTAATGATCTAAATCAACATATTTCCAAACTACACTAGCCTATACGTTTTTCATAAAGATGAAATTTTAACAATAATTCTGAAAACCTTTCAAGCAATCGCCTTACATTTTCGTTTGAAAAATCTGTACTCTTAAGATTCGGTATATTAAAACCTCCCTCTTCCCCTCATAATTTTTCTCTTCCTCCTCTTTTATTACTACACAGGGGTAAAGTCTGTTTGTTCATCTCACCACAGTGAACTGGAAGCTTATATTGAGTGTGGTAGTTAGATGATTCGCTATTGTGGATTGATTAGTAAGTTAATTTTAAAAGTCTGATACCTGCAGGTTAATGTGCATTTCAAACCACATTGGGATTCTATATGCTTCACTTTACAGCAACTGTCTGATGTGAAGATAATAGTCACCAAGTGGTGTAGCTTGACATTGGATTCTAGGTAAACTGGATTTTAAAATATGAATTTATAACTGTTCACAAATTCCCATTGTGTTAGTGTTTGAAATAATAAAATAATGTTAATATTATGCACATGGAATTCGATTTGGTATATACCTATATAATTATATTATTATTAGTAGTATAGTGAAACCTCCCTTAACGGACACTTCCCAATAGCGGACTTCTCTCAATAGCAGACATTTTTAAATTCCCCTGCAAAATTCCAGGATGTTGAGGTTTCTAGATATTTAGACATTCGGCAGTAGAAACTGGCTGCCTTTATCCTCAAAATTGCTGCTGATATTAATTTTTGTTAGAGACTGAGACAACTCCAGGGCCACAGTACCAGTAGAAGGATTAAATCAATTGTAAAATTCTCACAACCTCATCAGGGATCAAACCAGTAACCTTCCAGTTTGTGGAATAGTGCCCCAATAAACTGAGCCTTAAAAATATACACAAGAAGCCTGTGTCTTTGTTAAGATATTAATGGAGCTAATGTTTTAATATACATTTGAAAGATACAGAGTGGTGATGATGATGATTATTATTATTATTATTATTATATATTTATTTATATTATTATATATAATAAATAATAATAAATTGTATTTCATTATTATCTTTTCTACATACCGGTAATGTGTATTAAAAACTTATTTAGAGCAGACACATAAATGATTGTATATTTAATAACGCTACTTCAAATTAAAATGGTAAGTATGGCCAGCAGCATGTGGATGAGGGAGGAAGCTTCTCCTGAAGCCATACAACATTCAAGCAGGGCATGCAATGCAGTTATTCCAGAGGGGAGGGTGTTCAGAAGGGGTGAGGGAACAACAAGGTGAAGCCCTGCTTGGCAATAGATCAGGAAAATATTCACTTGTACAGTCAATGTACATCTAAATGGATAACAAAGAAAGAATTGTTTCTCTGTAGTTTATCTGAGGCTAGGCTTTTATCTTCTGTCTGATTCTATGATTTTTTCATAAATCTTTACATAAATAACTGCTCACAGAAGGAATAGACTGATTAATGTACCACTGATATTAAACAGCAACACAAATTTATAATTTACCAGAGGAGAAGGAAAGATGTCAGTTCAGTTTTAAAAATTTAATGGGGATTGAATCCAAGAGTGCTAGCAATATAATCTACCAAATCCCAAATAGTGTCGGCAAAGCAGTAATAAGTTGGTTTGTTTAGTTTGTATTTATAAGCTTCCGAAAATTAATTATTATTTTTATTTATTTATATACTCAGTACGCCGTAGCATAATGGTTGAGGCGCTGCGCTACAAACCGGAAGGTCGCGGGTTCAATCCCCGATGAGGTCACTGGAGTTTTTCAATTGGCCTAATCCTTCTGCTGGCACTATGGCCCTGGGGTCGACTCAGCCTCTAACACAAATGAGTACCAGGAGCATTCCTGGGGGTAAAGGCAGCTGGTGCATAAGGCTGACAACCTTACCACCTTCATGTGCCGAATGTCTAAAAATCTGGGAGCCTCAACCTCCTGGAACCCTAAGGGCCTCCATGGCCTGTAATAGGGAACACTTTTACTTTACTATATACTCAGTACAATGTTAACAACATCTTTCTGTGCCTAAAGTTTTAATCTTTTCCTCCATTCGTCTCTGTCAATCCAATTCATATCTTGTTTGTTTTTAATGTGTGAAAATAGTCACCAATGGGAAATTTTCACACTAGTCTACATTCTACTTGTGCAGTGATACACTTGAGAACAGAAAAACAAAACACATGAGACAGTGTAATGTTCAAACAAGTTAAAAGATATGTGTTATTAATAGACAATGAATCAAGGCAATCAAGCTTTTTTTCTCACAAGTCTGACCTTGCAAATCCTATTAAAACAGCAGCTTATCTCTGATGATAGGCATGCATATAGCCTACATGTCTCAATGAAAGTAGTTTTTACTTTTTTTGTTTACAATATTTATTAGCTTCCCTTTCTTATAACAGAGGAACTGGAAATTCAATATGGAATTTTCATAAAAAATACATTTTACATATCCTTCAAATCTGAAGAGACCAATTTAAGAGAAAGCCTATCGTATGTTTGTACATTCTGACACCAGCATATCCTGAAAACGAAAAACTGTACCTTTTTAAAATGTCGTATTATAAAATTAGATATCACTTGCAAACTTGACATTTGAGGCAGCTCAAAAACTTTTCACATTTATTGTTGTACTTTAAAATATTTTGGTTTATAACATTTTCCCTAAAAATGCTTTAACAATTATTGCATTTAACTTGCATAACAGTTTTTTCATTGCGGTTCACAATTTTTGTTGGAACATTTTTTAAACACATCTTTCATGATTATCAGATCAGAAGTCATGTAGGTGACATATAAATTTTTCTCCTTATGTTGAGAAGGGTGTTTGTAAAATTTCTTAAACTAAAGATTTTAAAAATTCTCTGTACTAGTTTTCAGCCAGTTTAAAAGTGTAAATAATACATTTCACCATGACCAGAGACATTACTTCTTTATCAAGTAGCTCCTCAGTTGTATTCACAAGTCTGAGTGTACCCCATTCCAGATCTCTGCTACCTCAGAAAAATTCGAGAAGATACTACCATACTGGGGATCAAACCCAGGTTTTTGAATCTGTGGTCATCAATGCTTACTACTAGAGAGATGGAATTGATTATCACTGCAAGAGAAACCATCCCTTCTATACACATATTAAAAACAGGTCCTTTTTCCATTACGTCGTGAATCATAAAACACAGAAATTAAAACATTTATTGCAATGGATCACTCCGAAAATTCACTTCGGAGTGATCCATTGCAATAAATGTTTTAATTTCTGTGTTTTATGATTCACGACGTAATGGAAAAAGGACCTGTTTTTAATATGTGTATGAGGAAAAGATTGGTCCAGCAATTTTTAGAGAGGAAGAGGAAGATTTTTAAATTGACGACTAAGATTGGGTTTTTACGGGAGTATTCAGTTGCATCTGAGGAAGACCCCGTGGTGGGGCTGAAACGTTATGAGAACTTTTTCGGAGTGATCCATTGCAATAAATGTTTTAATTTCTGTGTTTTATCATCCCTTCTTTGTTTGTTAAATTTTATCACAATGTTAACCTAGATGAGAAGTTAGGAAAGAGTGGTTCAAGTATGTAGTAATTAAAGAATCAATTTGATATTTTATTTTTACTACATAGGAGGTCTACTATCACTAATTGCTTCCAAACAAACAAAAAAAAAAAAACAAAAGTTTTTAACAATTAAGTTTTTGAAAAGTAACCAAGTGATCATTTTTGCCCCATGGTGCTTAGGAAGACTATCAAACATGAGAAATAAATGAGTGATCCTATTTACCCCACCCTTAAGATGAATACCCTTGGGGTAAAAAGGACCAGACATAATAAAATTATGTAACTCCTTTCTGTTTCAAAACTGGAAGATACTGTCTTGTGATTTTAATCTGCAAATAAAAACTCATGTTTCAGTGCAAAGAGAATGAGAAAAGATTAAGTGGTTCCAAAATTACCTTTCAAAGTTCAAAACTGATCCTATTCACACCATTTTATGGTACCTTACTCTTGAGTGTAAAATTTTCTACAGCTGTGTTCCAGTACATTTTTTACAAAACTCTAATGGTTTATTGGCAAACGAAGGGCTAAGAGTATATATGGGAACAATGAAGACACCTCCTCAAGAGAGAAATTATGATGTCTGTTATCTCTGGAAACAATGTTGTCTTCACAATAATGACAACATTGGCTAAACGTTTAAGGCTGTGATGAAAAACAGATAGATGTCTAATTTTGGATACAAGGTCTACAGTTTACAAAACTATTAGTATAATCATCCAAGATTTTCTGATTCTTTCTTTAAATTTAACTATCATTGTTCTAATTTTCGAAATTTAGTTATCTCGTATCTATTAGTCCCTACACTGTTTTATTTTTCCTCTTCAAATTTGGTAAGTTACTGTATAATGAACTGGTAAGCTCTGTTGTGGTCCCTTAGATAGGGAAAGATGTAGTTCTTTTACACTCAAATAATAATAATAATAATAATAATAATAATAACAATAATAAAAGTGTCTCACATCAATAACAAAATTATATTCTACATATCTGATAACCGTGTCTTATCTAAAATTGTTTTTGAGGCTTAACATAGACATAGGAAATTCACCATACATTATTTTAGAGAGTTCTGTAAATTATCATCCTTTCTGTAAAATGTATTATAATGCAAGTAGACATTCATTACTATCAAAACATCCAAAAATGATGTATTACTATTTCTGTAAAATCTTATAAGAATTAAGAAGTAAAAACATGAAGAGAAAAATTACATAAACATCCAGGGAGCAAAAAGAGTTTGAATGGAGACAAACTTGTTTGGCTTCTCAGTATAGCGATTCCTACCTTCTAAAGAAGCGCAGCATGCGCACTTTGGTCAATAATGTTTAACCCCACTCCACCACCCCTATACTCTTCTAGCTGTTTCTCACCCCTGAATCCCCCTGCCTACTTACAGTTGAGAGAATCAGCAACATCTGAGGGGAAAATTCAGGAAGAACACAAAAGTTCTAAGTGCTGCAAGATAATTTGGTTTCTCAGCTGAAGTAAAATTGCATATTTTTTGTAGAGAAAACTCGTCTCTAATTTTTTTTAAAGTTAATCATGTTTAGAGATCATTTGCTAAAATTTAAATGTTTAGATTGCTTACACACTAATACATTTACAGTTTAAACCACATTATTCATTAAACTTGTGTGTATCCACTGTAAATTTCATTGAAATAATATGAAAAATTAGAATGTGTTGAACTGTTTGCAAACTGCTCTAATGGTATGGAGCTGAAACCACTAGTGGATATGACAGAGCTGCAGAATATCAGGACTTCGACCACTGTATCTAGTGGAAATTGTTCAGGTTATTCTATCACAGGTCTGCTTAACTCTCTATCAGCAAGTTCTAGTGGTGGAGACCCTTTGGTATCAGCAGCTGGTCTACTTTCAACTGGTACATCTCTTCCGTCATCCACTTCTGCATCTTCCGTGTCATCGTCATTAATATCACCTTTTGGGTCACCACCGAAATTCAGTAAGCTTTTTTCAATTAATTTTTATTTTTACCATGTCAATATTTTTATTTCATTCCTTTTATTACTGTAAACTTATTTATTAAATATTATTTTAAATTAGATGTTAGTAGAATAAAAATTTTTAAAAGCAGTTACAGTAGTTGTAGAATGGTCCAAAGGAAGAAAGAGAGGGAAGAAAGAATATCAAATAAAGTAATGTGATTTCATACTACAATTTCTTGACAAAACAAATTAATTTCTCGAGTAGGCCTAAGCATTCCTTTAAATCTTTGATAGATGTGTTAAAAAATTTTAATAGCAAATCAAGTGTCTTGAGTAAAGTTATTTAATATAGCTGATTTCAGTACATTTTATACAGCTTGCATCAATTTTTACCATTCCACATGCAAAACAAAACTGAAAAACTTTTTTCAAGCGCTGAAAAAAAAACTTAATTCAAAAGTAATTATTTACAGATAATAAAAAATGTAGTTAAAATTACAAAAATAACTATGCAAATTCAGAAATAATAAAAAAATACGCAAACTGGCTGGTAGAAAAAATAAAATACCTTATGAGTGAATATTGAGTAAAACATGTTTCCGAACAATTTAGAATCATATTAACCCATTACAAAAAATATATATCTTTTCTATTTGAGTACCTGTAAATAAGTATGGTGACACAAATAATTTAATACAATTTCTTTCAATTATACTTTCATAAGTAATAATTGTTAGGCTATATATTTTTATCAAACTGAATAGTGATCAAGTACATAAATTGCAGGTTTTATTTAACTGTTATTTGTATAACTGTTAAGAGTACTAATATCAGTTCAAAATCCTCCCCTGAATAAGTTTTTAAATTCCTGATGTACTATTGGTTGTGTCTATGTGGTCAGTTACTATTTTCCATTTCAAAAATTTTACCAAGAAATAGAAACACGATTTACATACATCAAATATTATTGCCTTATAAATATAGAGACTAGCTAATGTCATAATTTTTAGATTATTAAAAGCCTGTCTACATGTTTTCCTATCTTGTAACGTATTGCTCTTTTTTGCAGTACAAAGATTTTGTGGAAGTTTGTTTTTGAGGTGGCACCCGATAGTTCGATTCCATAAGTAATGTGAGATTGGATCAATGCGAAATATGTCAATATTACAGCCTAATATATAATAATTAGTAAGGCCTGGAAGTTAAAGCTCTATCAGGTGAAATATTCTTGCAAATATGCTCTAAAATTTGTTAAATATGCTCCATAACAAATTAAATATAATCTATCATTTAAGTGATATTTTAATAGTCTGTGTTCTCTTGTTAGCTCAAATACATTATAAATTTCAAAAAAGAAAAGAATTCAAGTTTTATAAATTACATCACAAACTTTTTAAAAAAACAAGGTCAATGCAACAGACTTTAGGAAATTGAAAGCTAATGAAGTGAAACATCGTTTTAATATCATACAATCAGTTCTGAAAACATTAGGTTACGTACTGTCAATTACTGTACAGTCGATTCTCAAAACATTCCTTAGCCAAATATGCTGTGAATTATAACGATAATTAAATATGAGTTGAATTTTACATAAAAACTTCACTTTTGGTATAGTTTACCTGTACTAGTTTCGGCGCCTTCACTACCATTGTCAACAGCTATACTTCAACTGTGAATGTTTGAATTAACAAATATTATATGCACAATATTTAAAATCTGTCAGAAAGATGTCATTAAAAGTGTGATAAATTAAAAGCTAGTTTACACGACGAAATTAGGTTTCGTAACTGAGTTTCACAACTGTTTTTTACTTGAATGCGCAAGCGCTAGATGTACTGGCGACAATGAGTTACGACAGTGCGCAGTTTCGGCTGATTACAACTTTTCACGAAACTATAATAGTAATTTTGAGATTATATGCTTATTTAGCTTGTTGGCATTTCATAAAATGAAATGGGGAAGTGAGGAAATTGCGAAATGCCTGTATTCATACGTGTTTAAAACATTTATATGGGATTTTAATAACTTGAACTTCAGAAATAACATGAAATGTGTGAAATTGGAAAGAAAATGTGTGTAATTAGATTCATGAAAGTGGTTACGAAACCTAGTGTCATCGTGTAAACTAGCCTTCATAAAAT
This sequence comes from Ectobius pallidus, assembly GCA_964059195.1. Taxonomy (NCBI): domain Eukaryota; kingdom Metazoa; phylum Arthropoda; class Insecta; order Blattodea; family Ectobiidae; genus Ectobius; species Ectobius pallidus. The sequence continues at coordinate 70,308,859 of CAXKWD010000004.1, read as the reverse complement.
ACGTACAAAGAGGTACCATAGCAAACTGGTTGATCAAATAAAGAGTTCATGTGTGAATAATTTCTAGAGCAAAGAAAAGGAATATAATTTTCTAGACTTGAAGGAATTCAAAACAACAACACAACACTAAGACAACACTGTTTACTTTATAAGGTGATATGATAGGTGTTATTTATTTTATTAATTAAGTGGAGGGAAAGGAAATAGACATTAAATCCATGTCTGGGCGTTAAGCCGAAGATCCGTGTTCAAATCCCGGTTATGACATAAGATTTTTCAAGCTGATTCTTACTTGTATTATTTATTTTATCATAAAGACATCATGTTTGTCATATCAGAAAGAGATTTTAACACTAGCATATATGAGAGTGCATTATTAAAAATATTATTTTTCATATTATGCTTTTTAAAAAGTATGCTTTTTAAAAAAGCACTCCCTGGTGTTTAACTATAGCAGTTGACCATCACAATAGATAACTTTCCATAATTATTGACCAAAGTGCACATGTTGTGCTTCTTTAGAAGGTAGGAATCGCTATACTAAGAAGCCAAACAAGTGTGTCTCCATTCAAACTCTTTTTACTTCTGCATGTATATGTATCCTAATTTTTCTCTTCACATTTTTATATTTTTGTCTAAGTTTTTACGGCAATACTAACATATATATATTTATCAATATAAATATTAGATGGAAATCTTGCTACAGATATATATATTTTTCTGATATGTTATTAGTATATTAATGTCTACTTGCCCTATAATATATTTGGGGGGCGGGGGAAGGGCATGTGCATGTAAACTGAAACATTATAAAATATTACGGTAAGAAAATCTGAGAACTAAATTAAATGCATGACAGCTAATCAGAACTGGATAATTCTTAATACTAGGGGTAAATGCATTTGACATTTTATGATACCGGTAGTTATCTGACAATTTTCTGATCTATATAATTCAAAACTATAGCTTTAGCATGCAGTGAAAATTACCAGTGCAGTACTTCTTTTGGTGATATGGTTTTGTGATCAAGATAAATAGGCTACAGAGAAGGGAATTGAAGTACTATCAATTTCTAATTTGTTCACAGTCAACTTTAAAAGGTACAGTAACATCGATTAATAAATGGTAAAATATTTGGCTGGGGTGAAGCCATTATTATTTATGGTATAGAATCAGCCTATTTGGAATTACTTTACATTATATCCATTTCAAATAACATACTTTAGCATGCAAAATCAAATGAAAATGAAAGAATTCACTACCAAATTTTCTTTTGACTTGGCGAGAAGGTACACCATTATTCCGATGTTGAACACTATTTTTCACTGATAAAATTTTAATGCATGCTTTGTTTCCCCTGAACCTGGGAGGAAATGTTCACATACACCACATGCATTTCGTCACTAATTGTTCTGTCATTGTACTGTCACTATTAGTAAAATAAAAGACTGTATACTAGTTTGTCTTTTCTACATGGCACAAATTTATCTGTAACAAATTATAAAACAATTATAGAAATATTAAAATTTTGTATGTAAGCTTTTAACGACTGTAACAAACAAGAACAAAGCACACACAGACAACCTGCACTATATTTTGTTACTAGAAACACTAGAGCAGCAATTGGCTAACGAAACAGGAACTAATCAAAGTTTCTTGGGAAATTATAATTTCCAGATAATATTTCAGAATGCTACTTTTAAAAAATATCTTATTTCCTGTATTGGTTTAATTCCTACAGCAAAATTGGAGCTTTGTCACCCTCTCAGAATTCTGGTTGCCAATGGTGATTTGGCAACCATAAATTTCATGGCTGGATGAATTAAGTCGACACTATGTAATTAACTAAGTTGTTGACTGTTGAACACATTAGGCTTCACTTTTCCTAAAGTGAAGCCTAAAGTGTTTAATAGTCAACAACTTAGTTAATTACAAAATTTGTTGCTTCACTGCATTAAGTTCCATTATCTCTTGATTCTTCATAAGTCTACACTGTCTATACTGTTTTAGATTCTCATATTTAAAGCATCCAAAATGCTCTCTTAAATGTGCTATTATGAAATAAAGTTTAGGCCTAATATTTATGATAATTAGGCTGTTTAATGGTTGAAGTGGAAGAATTATAAACTTTTCTAATATTACTATTTGACTACAGTAAGCTTCATGATTTTAACAGACCCTCCTTAAAAAAAATCATAAGAAAGGAATTGGGATGTAAGTTTGTACAGATCTCTAGTTATCCTTGCAGATGTGACAGGTCCTTGTTTCAATAAAACCCAGGGTCACATGCACCACAGAAAGAACCATTAGTAAATTACTGGACAAAACTGTAAACTTGCTGATACCCTAAATAGTTTTAACACAGTTCACAGCACACACGACAAGACATGAGATAAGAAAACATATTCACAAACACTTGCATGGACAAGGTTGTTAAGAAAAAGCAATTAACTTTTAGCTTCCTGAAGACACATGACCTCCTGGCTTGCTCCACCAAAACTGGCTTCCACAGTCAAACACACCTCACTTTTGTATCATCAACTCACTTTTCTAAATACATTAAAATTTCTCCCCCTCTGACTGCACTCAGTTTCTTGTTTCGTTGCACCCCCCTTCGCAAACTCTATTACTTACTTATAGGCAGTCACCAATTTAGTTAGTGCAACCCAATAATGATCTAAGCTAATTAGGGCCTGTTTTCAGGGAGGGGATGAAGGGATGAGGTGTTGAAACACGATCAAGCACTTCTTCAAGTCTCCCCAGTTTCATCTACATTACAGGACACCTTTAGCCCCTTACCTCTCCGCAAGTTCATTCAATTTGTCAGCTGCAATATGGTTAACAAGTTCTAATAAAATAAAGGTATTCCCTCTCTCTGTCTACTGCCAGGCTATCTAATTCAATTGTTCCACAAATGCAGTTAAAGAAGCTGGGGAATAAAATTGGAAACTTATAATTCTTGTTCTTTGCTCTTTCTTCTTATATTCTTGGGGCTGTTTAAAAATTCTATAGGCCTGGTTTACCAATAAATTGTTTTACAAAGTAGTCAGTTAAAGAAACAGGGAATTAAAATTCAACTGAGGAGTTATTTAATTAAAAAGAAGTAGGCTAAATATAATCTTATGTGACAAATAACAATTAGTATTTGCCAGATCACTGACCACATACCACCTCAATACCGTTGTGTAACCATGAGCTATGTGACTAGTTTCATATGATTGTGTTAGGCTGTTTTCTGCTGTTACAATATATTACGAATATTGTAGGGACCCGGACATTTCACAACTCACGAAAACACAAAACTAAGGGGTTAAGCAAAGATACTGGTTAGAACAATCTGTTTCTATCCCCTTAAGGTACACAAGATTTTGTTTTATAACATGGGTTCATTTGTTGTTCTTTTTTTTTTTGCAAATTTGCAAGATTCAAATCGTAATTTGAATTTATTTACTGTGTTTAAATAAGAATATATTCAAATTTCTTTAGTAAAAAAATAAATAAATAAGGCTTGAACATTTTTTTAATGTTTGATTTTTTCAGTTTCACTGATTTGCACTTTAAACAAAAATATTGTTTCACTTTTTTTTTTCACTTTATTTTCACTATGCATTAATAAATAATCATTAATGTTCAGTTAATGTACCGGCACATTAATTGTTAAATTTTGTATTCAAATCAGCTATAGTGAATGACTTCAATAAAGACATTTCATTTTTCAATTTAATTAACTGCTGTTAACACTTAAACTATTTTTGATAATTTGAAATTACTTTGTTGGAGCACCTTATATTGCATGTGGCAGCCATCTTCAGCAATTATCCCGGATTGTTAAGAAGGCATTTCTGTATGATTTTTCTTGTACAGTGTGTTTGTATATTTCATGTTGCTTAATAGACTTTTATTATTATACCTCTAAGAGAAGTAAGCAGCTGAAATCGGTGTCTTAATTGAATACTTATATTGTTTATACTGTAGGCCTATATTGTTTATATTGTATTCAATGAGGCATATAGTGGTAACCATATACTGTCCATGCATTTAGATGAGAGCACTGTAAACGCAATGCGCAGTGGAATCAGTCATCATGTGATTCATGCTAGCAACACACTCCCCTTCCATCCCGTCCTATCTCTGCGGCACATGCAAGTGCTCTCGTCTAAATGCACAGGCTGTACAGTGAGGCATATAGACCCTTGTGGTCAAGTATGTTGGAATGAACTGATGCCATTTTGTTGCAAAAATATTAATATCAGATGAAATCTTACCACTGTCCATGCATTTGTAGGTCTATGACAGTAAAGATTATTATTATTATTATTATTATTATTATTATTATTATTATTATGATTATTATTATTATTATTATTATTATTATTATTATTATTATTATTATTATTATTATTATTATTATTATTATTATTATTATTATTAATGTTGTTATCATTATTTTATTATCATTGTTATTACTATTATTATATTATTGGTTTCATTGTTAATTTTAGCTATAATCTGATGTCATAATTTTTCAAAGATTATAGTGACTCCTTACTTGGAAGTACATCCTCAACTTCTCTGGGTTTACTTTCATCACCTGGTTCTCCATTAAGTCTTTCGAGCCTAGGTGGAACAAACTCTGGAACTGGTGGCCCAATTAAAAGAAAACAACGAAGATACAGGTAAACCTTTCATTTCTATACTATCATTATGTTAAACTATAGAACACACTAAACTACAATTGGAAAGTCAAAGGCTCCACCCTTGATGAAGTCACTGGGATTTTACAATTGCCTTAAACCTTCTGGCAGTATTCTAGCCTGGGGCTGACTTTGCCTCTATAGAAATGAGTAACAGGAGCAATCCTTGAGATAAAAGTTCCCAGTGTGTAAGGTGTCACTTTCACATGCTGAATGTCAAAATCTAGGCGTGACAACCTCCTGGAATGCTTAAGGTCTGCACATAAGACATTATAAGAATGCATACTACGACTTTTTTTTGCTTTCCTTACCAACTTAGAGTGGAGGATATAGAGTAAAATCTCTATTTAAAGATCACTGACAGTTCCAGAGTAAATTGGTCTTTCAGAGGGGTGGTCTCATAAAAGGGAAAATGCAATATTATGTCATCAGGAACGTTAGTTCTACATGAGGTTAAAACAAAGTTATCTTTTTTATATACAATATTTTGCAACATAAAATTAGTATAAGTTATATTGTCACAATATTGGGTCAGACAACCAAGGGGAGCTGAACTTTCTCTCATATGGTATACAAATCTTCCTAGGAAAAACATTTTACAATATAATGTTTAAATTTATTTTTAATGATTATTATCTATGACCTTTTGAATTGAACAAAGAAATAACAATTAGGCTTCTTTATATTGTAATTCGTAAGAGGGAAAGTGATTCCTGGAATTGAGAATGTTAAGATCTATTTGAATACAGCTAATAAAACTACTTTTCTATTCACGACTGACAAGTTAAGTGCAGTGGTATGAGGCTACATAGAGAAATTTTATTTTTTTAAATAAAATATAGTCATTCTGTGTTAGAAATTTGTTTTTGTAAAGTTACATAAAGTATTTTAAAATTACATCTCCCATCAGAAACTGAAAAAATAAGGGTCATTGTAAATTTTAGATCATTTATATTCCATTAAATGCAGTAGGTAAGTAAATTGAATTAAAACTGCAATACCTTGTTTTTGTGAGTGATGTTTTCACAAAATTTGGTTATGACCATGGATATAGTGATTTTGGAAATGTTTATATGCCAAAATATTGTCTTCTACATTCACAAAAAACACGAAATTTTGTGTTTTTCAAGGGAAATCTCAACTTCTAGAAAGTATTTTTTTAAATGAGGACTTAAATGATATATTTGTTAAAAGTTGCATAGTATATGTTGAGTTCACAGTGTATGTCAGAGATAAGTGAAAAGAACTAAAAAGATATGCATCTTTTTTCTCAAACAAAATAATCTGATGGATAGAGATGTTGATGTGAAAATGAGGACAGTTAATTGATACTATATATATAATGTATATTTTATATATATATATTTTATTTCAACATAAAAATGCAGTAGCTATATTTTGGTGCCAAGTAATTCATATCCTCAATGATGTAAGTAGGTCAAGGAGATTGTGTTATAACTAGAGCCCGGATTTCCATGCAAATGCATGTTTTTATATACTTTGGTTACACTTCTCAATCTTTGTAGTTACACATTACATGACTTATGGATTCCAAATAAACATATTTTTTCTGTGCATGTTTGCATATTTCGGCCTTTTTACGGCAAAATTCATGCATATGCATGTTTTGGATTTTTTGGGCTTAATGTAGCATATTCAGACGTTTTTAATGCATATAAACCCTCATTTTCTGGTTTTAGTGCATAATATCAAGTTACCATGCATAACTGTGCATATTTTGAATATGCCTCCCTAAAATCTTGGCTTTTCAAAGAAACGTAAAAGTTGTATTGCATTACCATTGTACGCATTGTGCGCTATTCTTATATTATTATTACCATTGTTATAATATTTTGATTGACTTGGCAACAGAGTCTGCCACCTGCATGAATTTGAGAGTGCAAGCTACTGTTTACCCTAAATAAACAGTAATATAATACACAAGGCTACAAAAGAAAACGCCGATTCACCGACCCCCACCACCTTCCTTTGAAAGAAAACTGCTAAACAGAATGTTCACTGCTTGAATTTGTCAGTCACTAGCCATTGTTGAAGACTTTGAATATATTTTTAGAATCGTGTTGTGGAGAAACGGGTGTGACAGTCAGGGAAAAACTGAAGAAGGTAGTTAGTTCAAACCCTGATCTTAAACTTCAGAAAACGTGAAAGACGTATTATGTGGAGAAAATGTAAAATACATGGAATTCGATCTCACCCTCAGTCAAATTTCTGCCCTTAGTCAAATTTCTTCCCTTAAGTAGGCCTATGCACCTGTTACTTCTTGTGAAATAGATAGATCCTTTTCTGCGTTCAAGAATGTCCTAACTGATAAACACACGAGTTTAAGTGAGGAGAATTTGGAAAAACTCGTTGTTGTATATTGTTTTATTGTTTTAAGATAAATTGAAATATATTGCAGTACAGTGCGGATTTTTGATAGTGCATGTTTCGCCCTTCATTGTGCATATTTGGAGATAGGATAGTGCATGAATGCATGCATATTTTTAAGTTTGATAGTGCATGAAAATCCGGGCTTTAGTTATAACTTACAAGGTTATCTATGGTACACTACAAACAAATGCTAAGAATATTGGTAAGAATAATCTATAATAATAGGAGGAAGTGTTTGTCTGTCTGTCTGTCTGTGTTTGATGCCCAGCGAAATCTACTACATGCAGAGATCTGAAATTTTAAACGTAGATGAATTGAAGGGTGAGCAAATGGACCTGGATGCCAGATTTTTAATATTAGCTTTCGTTTCCAAGCTATGAGTGAAAAACTGGCAGAAAACGTGAATTTTTGTGTGCTATCAAAGCAACAGTTTTCGGTAATACACTTCAACTGCAGGTGTCTTTGCCTTTTTTTGTTGTTGTTATAATTTGGAAATAAAAGCAAAGCGATTTTTTCAATACATCGCAAGGATTCATCGATCGTTTCGATTCTGTGAGCTCACGCTGGTCAATTCGTTTGTTTATAATGGCAAATACAATAGAGGCGCTTTTTAATAGTGGAATGCACTCCAAAGCTGGATTTTTAGCTGTTTCATTATAATTATTTTTAATTATTAATCCTTTAGTTTATGAATGATACACATGTGTTAATAAATATAATCTTTTAATTATTTTGCTCTTAATTTTTAATCTTCATAATAAGTATTGTGAGCGAAGCCGTGGGCACTTGCTAGTTGCTAAAAAAAACCAAATGGAAAGCCTAAAATGTGTATAGTTTTAATGCAAAATTACACCAAAATTGTATTTTTTATGTGAAATAATGCTAAAATCAACCCAACTTTTGTGACCAAATTAAAAATTTTTATTCACTATAAAATAGAATCCCTAATAATTAATTAATGTAGAATTGTTTTACTTTCAGGACTACATTTAGCAACTTCCAACTAGAAGAACTAGAAAGAGCTTTCCATAAGACACACTATCCCGATGTATTTTTCAGGGAAGAACTGGCATTAAGGATAGATCTGACTGAAGCAAGAGTTCAGGTGAGAATAATCAAATCAATGTATTGTACCAGACAGTATTTTTATGATGAAATAAGCATATTTTAACCACTGCTTCTAGTAATGATTATGTTTTGTTAAAATAAAAAGTCCCCAATCACTTTTCATTATAACACTGCCAACATAAACAAATTATTCATACTTACTCTACTAGTACCATAGGTACTATATGTAGAAGAAGTGCTGTGTTCGACCCAAAATTTGGTGCACTAACCCTAGTATATGTTTTTAATAACAAAACTCTTTAGTGTACGCACTCTAAAACGACTGCTTGTAAGACCGTTAACATGCCGAAAAGTAGCACTTTCTTGGCCTAGGCCACAAAAGTAGCACTTTAGCAGCCTATGCCATTAATTACTAGTTGAAACGCTTGAACTAGTTCCAACTATGGCATCTAGATGTATCTATAGTGTGTTCCAGTGAAGTTTATTTTTATTAGTTTTTTATATGTATAGTTAATATTAATACTAAGAAGGATCGTACACCTTGTCACTTAGACATCTTGTAGTTAAGAAATAATTTGAAAATAATAATATTTTATGTTGAACCTATTAGTAGGTGAACTCGAACGCACCACAGTAGTGTTAACCAATGCATGACGACTCCTGGTTGAAGAGAACAATTTCAGATGAGCCTGTTGTAGGAATTCCTTATTAAAAGAAGGTGTAAGTTTTGTTGCGGAAAATACAATAAAAATGACATGTAATTTCAACTGAAGTAAATAAATTTAGTTTAATTAATCAAAATTAGCCTATGATCTTAACAATGTTTTTAAAAGTATTTTTAAGAAAAAGAAACAAATCCATAGCAAACCAAGTTTATAAGCATGCACTATTGGTACAAACGCAATATCTATTTGCTTTCTCTGCACAGGAACATTGATAATAAGTGAAAACCGAAGTCATTAGTTGTAAAATTAGATAACTTTTACGAAAAACTATTATATGCACCACGTATGCGAAAACTTTACCAGACTCATCCCATATTGATAAATGAGTTATTTCTATACTGGCCAGAGTTAAAAACCGTTGATGGAAAACCATGTCTCAGTCAGAACCAGGGTTCAGTCAATAGAGATGGTGTAAAAAATACATTAGTTTCATGGATGAAAGACAATTGTAACACCAACTGGTAAAATGGTTTCTGCTTTGAGCAATTTATGAAAAACGGAGTCCTTCATTCAGGAATAAACAAGCACCATACAAAGCCATGTTCGAAATTGAACACAGAGTAGTTGGACTGACAACTCATCTTTGCCAACTGATGTTATTAAAATTGTGTATGAAGAGGATGAATTTGAAACAATAAATGGACAGATGAATGTAGAGCAGGAAGAAAGAGAAGAGGAAGAAGAAAATGGTCATGTTAGTTAGTACATCATCAAACATCACCCTAGTCAGAAAGAAAGTTCAAGAAAATTTAAAGAAACTGGCAAAAAGAAAGAGGCTCATTTATAATGCTACACATCCTCCAGTTCCTATAGGACATAACAGATGTCGACAGGGGAAAAGGTTAACTTGCAACACCTGATAAAAGTCGTGCTTGAGAGAAATGATGATGACTCATACAGAACTGGAACAATGGTTCACTGAACTTAAACTGACACTGTAGTTAATTTTGTAGACACCCAGTACATGATACCTACTTTCTTTCAGATCCAAATTCGTTAATCTCCTCAAATTCTCTTGTGAACAAGGGTTCGTCCTTGTACTTGAAAAAAGAAAAGTGTTTTGAAGTGGTACTTGTGTGTTAAAAAGAAAATTCTCTGCAACTCCAAATGTCGCAATAGCATGCCTTGTAACAAGTGATTTGTGAGACAGAAAATATTATTATTGGGTTCTGTAACACAGTTTTTTTCCCCCCCTCCATGGGGGGCTTGAAGAGAGTTTTGTAGATGCCTCCTGCATGTCAGCCTAGAAGGCTTATTGTGCTTATTGTGTGGAGAAGCTCTTGGCTTCTTTTCCCAAAGTCTTCCGAGAGATGTTATCCAGAGGCTCTAATAGGCCCTCCAGCTTAAATCTCTCCCGGAGAACTCCGTGCCCAGGACTTTTACGTCCATCGAAGGCGGCTGGGTTTGATCCCGCGACCTACGGATCCAGAGGCGGACACACTACCTCTAGACCACCGCGGCCGACTGTAACACAATTACATAGTATAACAAAATTGCTTAGTGTATCAACAAAAACAAAAATAATTAATGCTCAAGCGTCCCGTAACATCAAGATTGTTGTATTAAAACAATTTTGTGTTTCAACAGTCACAATAACAATAACAACAATAATGTCCGTGTACCAGGAAAATAAAACAACACGTTATTAATCAATATCAGAATTTCCTCAAGTCTTTAGTAATAAGTTATATTCTGTTAGTGAGAACTAGAAATTACTAAAGAGTTTTGTCCAAAACTTTAATTTTTATAGGATTCTGATGGATGAGCTTTATGAAAACTAGAATTTCCTACTAACTTCAGGTTTTAACGGATTTCATGTTCTGACTGTAACACAAATGTATTAAGCATTGGCATGACCTTACAATATTGTATATATATCTATTTTTTTTAATTTCTTGCCTGACTGGCAACATAATCTTTAATTTGCTGAAAACAGGTCCAAAAGCATATAATATTCAACGGCCCCATTCAAATATTAATAAAAGCTTAAGGTTAGCAAAGTGCAAAGAAAAGAAAGTATAATTTTTTATGGAGAGTTCCTATTGGAAATACAAAACTTTGATCTAAAAGTAAGTGAAGTGAGCATAGCAACCAACATATGGAAGCCACTAAAAATTTATAAAATTATAAGAACACTTTATGCTCCATGCTTATAATTTTATCAATTTGCTCCACATGCTCCACTGTTTATATTGCTTCGTGTTAATTTATTTCATAATGAAGCCATTTTGAACACAACGTTGGGAAATTCACTGACAATAAGTTATTTAATAGAGATTTATAATTCAGAGCAATTTCGTAATATGCAGAGGTAATGAAATAGTGACAAACCCAAAACTATCCACAAACTCATTCTATTATGAACTATTAAATTGGTATTTTCAGAGTTTGAATCAAACATTTTCACAATAGGGGAAATTAAATGTGGGTCCAATGTACTAACATAATTATATTTAGCATCATATAAAAGTAAATATAGTATTACCAAACAGCCGAAAAGAAATATTTTTGAATGGATATAAATATTCTTTAATAAATGCACTCACCAAATTACAGGAACAGGTTGCTTTGATGTGATGAAATGCTAGTAGACTCTTTCTTCTGAGGAGTGTTCTTCGCAGAATGGTGTACATCCCTTATCCACTCCGATGTAAATCTTTCGGCGGGAAAATCTTTTAGACTTGGTCCATTAATGTTCACAATCATCACATACACTAGTGTTTTTGTTTGCATCCGATTCCGTAGTTAAGTAAGAGTGTTATTCATGACACTAAAACCCTTTTCACATTTTTTGGAAGACACTGCTATTATTTTTCTTCTTTGCATCAGTTCATTTAATGTTTCACCAATAAATTCACTTTCCTTAACTTGCCTGAACTGGCGAAATTCTTTCATAATTTTCACAACATAGAAGTGTCAGTGTTTGAAGGCACTAATTTTAAAGTGATACATAAGGACTCATTTTTTCATCACCAAATAATATTATTAATTTTTGGAAATCACATTTGTGGAAATCACTTTCTGTTTAAAACTTTAGTCTTTAAAAAATGAACTAGAGGACATATTATCCAGTAATTCTTGAAGAAACTGTTGCTTAAAATTATTATGCAAGGGTTGAAAAAAGTAGATTTCTATTACTTCACCAAATTACTAGCACAATTTAAGCATTACAACCCTCAGCTCAGCTGTGAGGCTTCAATCATCACAGGTGTTGTAAGCTAGTCTGCTATTCACAAAGGATTATTAAACAGAAGAAGTGACAAATTCAGAATTCTTAAAGGGGTAACCACAGACTGCCATCTAAATGGGAAAGTTCACACAATCTATGTACCGGTAAATATTTATTTAATTCTGTTAATCTCTTTGTTAAGGTAGAATCTTACTGCAAATATTTATTTCCTCTTATCACAGTTATGTACATTCAAGAATACAATAGGCCTATGAGGGCACCTAACCAATTCTTAATAAACAGAATTTTTGTCCTCCAAAAGCACAATTTTTAAAGCCAAGCCCTTGAGTTCCTGTATGCAATTATTTAAAGAGCATAAGATACTCACTCTCCTTGGCATTATCACTTTCCAAACTGCACTTTGTGTCTATTCACACAGAAATCTTTACAAAATTAATTCTGGATACCATTCCTATAACACACGGAACAAAAGTGGTATAATACTTTCTAAGCATACTACTCAATTCTTTGAATCATATCATTATTTGTGCTACAAAATATTCAACTCTCTCCCACCCAGTGGCGGATGCAGAATTTTCTTTCGGAGATATTTGAGGAGATATAAAGAAAACTAAATAAAAATGAAGTTCACTTATATTTATAAGTTTTAAAATTGTAATCTTAAGAGTAGTTTTGTATGAATATGAAACATGGCCACTTTACATTGCAGGAGGGACCCAAGTTGAAAGTACTCTATTTTAAAACAAAATTTTAAGGAAAATATTTGGATAAAAAGAATGGGATATCAGGGAAATGGAGAAAGCTCTACAACGATAAACTTTGCTGCCTGTATTGCTTACCTAATATCATAAGATTACTTAAATGCAGGTGGTTAATATGGGCTAGACATTTTGCTCGAATGGGAGTGGAGAGGGACATTTAACAAGATTTTAATGAGAAGACCAGAATGAAAATGACCGAGATGAAGATGGGATGATAATGTTAGAATGATCTAAGAGCAACTGACTATAGAAATTCAGTCTTAGTCTCAGTTGACTAAGGACTAATATTTTCTGTGTTCTAGAGTTCACTATGTTCTCTTTTAAATTGATCAGATAAGCAATTTAAATACCTTCAAACACAGATATAAAAAGCTGTGTAAAATTTACTGTACTGATTCACATTTGTAGCGTATTATTTATTTATTTATTTATTTTTCAAATTTTGGGTTGGATATGTCCCCTCAATATCCCTCTGCGTTCGCTACTGCTCCCACCTTACATCATGGCACAGACAATTGTTTTTACAACACAGAAAATTTATATTGCGTTTAATTCCAGTTTTTACTAAAGTTAGTAACTTGGTTCGCCTTGTATGTATGTGTGTAATATGTGTATGCATATATGTATGCTATTATTATTTTCAAGTTTATAAATATTTCCAATAAAATTGTTACGTTGTACATTTTGTCATTGTAAACACTGAACTGTGTGAACAATAAACTACTAATTAACTAATAAATGGTATAAGAATGACTAAGAAGATCATTTTTATGGATTGTACCTTATAATTTACACAATGCTGTAAGCCATTCTATGCCTGAAAAGGGGCGGCATTCCTCAGGTGCTATTTTTGGTGAAATCAGGCATACAGGAACCTCCAATGATCCTGTCTGGAACTCTACTCAACGATTCCTTCAGAGTAGAAACCAACTCTGCTACACTGCCCAAGTGGATGTGTTCAAAAAACTTCACAAACAAGCTCAGTCGCTCCTTATATCATGGGTTCTCCTACCTAAATTAAGAACATTATAGCTAGGAACACATATATGCGACAAAAAGACTCTTTAATAATATAATAATGATTTGGGTTTGGTAACACTTAATTTAAAATTGTTTTATTAGTCTAGTTTCAGGAAAACAATTTAAGGGAAGTAAGTGTTACAAATCCCGACTCATTATTATGCTATCGATAATAACTTCACTTGCATCAACTTCTTATATAAATTAAGAAACTCTTTACCATGCAATGCATACAATGTTAAATGCCAAAGTGGTCCTGATTGTAGTGGCATAAAGGGGATGAGTGAAATGATGCGAGCAACAGTTCTAGTGGTTAAAAAGCTTCAAAAATGATTTACAAGGGTTGAATGAAAAGTAATGCCTCCACCTTCATAACTTGGGTTTCGATGGGAATATTTTAATAAATCAAACACAGAAATAATCCTTAGAACGTGTCCTTTAATTACCAATATTCACTTTTCCACAAAATCACCAGACAATTGGATACACTTCTGCCAATGATGAACAAGTTTTTTGACATTCTGTTTCCACAACCAGTCTCTCACATTCTTCATCAGATGCAAAGTGATGTCTCCGCAAATCTTCTTTCATTATCAGAAACAGATGAAAGTCAGACGGCACTAAATCTTGACTGTATGGAGGATGCCGTATGGTGGTGAGCTTTAGTATCCACACCACAGCAGAACTTCAGATTTAGCGCCATCTGATTTTCATCTGTTTCCCATATTGATAAAAGATCTGCGAGGACATTACTATGCATCTGATGAAGAAGTTGAGAGAACCATGAGAGACTGGTTGCGGAACAGTGTGTCGACTTCGTCCGTGACGGCTTCAAAAAATTTGTTCATCGTTAGCAGAAGTGTATCCAATTGTCTGGTGATTATATGGAAAAGCGAATATCGGTAATTAAAGGGCATATTCTAAGGATTATTTCTGTGTTTGATTTATTAAAATACTCCCATCGAAACCCAAGTTATGAAGGTGGAGGCATTACTTTTCATTCAACCCTCATATTTCTGAATTGCAGGTCTGGTTCCAAAACAGACGAGCCAAATGGCGAAAACAAGAAAAACTAGCTGCTAAACAACATCAGCAGTCAGCCCACAATAGTACACAATTAGTTCAAGGACTTGTCTCAATTCCAGGTAAGTGTGCTATAAAATAACAAAAAATAATTTTTTGTTCAACCATACTATAAGTACAATGCAAGGGTATAAGTATCAACTTTGTAAATTTTAACAATTTACCAATTTGTGCTTAACAGAGTGCAAAGTTAAATTAAGTAAAAAGGTTAAACAGAGAGATAAAAATAGTCAACATTTTACTTGTGAACAACACTAAGATCCCAGAGATTATGATATAAGTTTTTTTTATATCCAAATTAATCAAATGAAGGCATTTGTCTAGCTTACAGTCTCCAGCAATGAGAGATCGATTCTTAAGAATTATTAAGTAGATCGCTTTGGATTATGAGTAATGTGAAGTTTTTTCTATCATCCTATGCAGTGTCAAGTCCCGGAAATATAAACTTGGAGTCACCATTATTATCACCATCACAGTCACTTACTACTGCAACAAGCACAGCAACTACTCTTACTTTTGGTGAGTGGAAAAATATGTTACTTGCTTAATAAACTGATAGATTAGCACATCCTTTGTATGGATGTTGGAGGTTCATCATACTACTTTTTGCAGCTAGAAAACATAATCTAAAAAAAATTACAACATTTTCAGAATATGTCATTAGGGCTCAAAATTGAGCTACTGGTTTAAATATTTTGTAGGTTTTGTTATGAATCATGCAGTATCAGCTGAATATATTTTTTCCTCAATGCATTTCCCAAAATAACTGCTTTTATCCAATTGGTGTATATTATTTTTTCATTTGAGAGTAGTTTTTGTTTTCCTTTCCTTGTTATAATTTCTCTGTGTGCATCGAAAGCAAACTCCCATTGCTCTGATGCGTTTGAGGTCTACCCTGATGAAGACAGATGGCGATAATGCGGTCCATTACAAGGTGATGTGTAGCTGCAGAAGTGTAAGATGTGAAGAGGTGAGTGTGTGTAGTGTAGTGTGGGGTATAAGTGATGATGGTGAGGTGAGGAAGGGCAGAGTGGAAACCAGGTCCTGGGATTAACCTACTCTTGATAAAAGACACCAAGGGGACCACCAGGTTTAACATCCCCATCTGATGGATGAATCACTTTCAGTAGCATATGCCTCCATTTCATAAGAACTGCAGAGAGGTTTGGGATTAGTGATTACAAGCTGTACACCACCACCTCTCCTGGATCCAGCCCTTGGGGTCAGATTAAAAAATTTGCTCCTACTGGGAATCAAACTTGGGCTGCTGGGTTGAAAGAAGGCACACAGCCAACCACACCACAGCAGTAGACTGTTATAATTTCTATATGCCTTCATATTATATGAACTAATTAGTAGACATGTCGGCCGCGGTGGTCTAGAGGTAGCGTGCCTGCCTCTAGATCCGCAGGGCGCGGGATCAAACCCGGCCGCGGTCGATGGATTTTTCAGGACGTAAAAATCCTGGGCACGGAGTCCTCCGGGAGGGACTTTAAGCTGGGGGTCCCGTGTCGTAGATTTACGGCACGTAAAAGAACTCCAAGCCTAAATTAGAGCCTCTGGACAAAATTTATCGGCCTTTTCACGTCCAAGAAATACTTAGTTTCCAGAGGGGCGTTGCGAGGCGATGAGCTTACCACCTGTCCCTCTACCCTCTCTCGGAAAATAAGCATATCAAAATTAGTATAGGTAATGAAACCTCCATTGGAGGCCCCTTCGCCCCACCTGGGGATCATAGGGTACCAGGATACCAGGAATTAGTAGACATAATGTGACAGATGGTTAAGGTTATGGAACTTTCACTTTTGAGTTTATCTTAGTAAGAACGTCTAATTTTAAATATTTTTCTTAGACAACAATATTGTTTCCTTTAACCCTTTTAATTGCCCTTGAATTAGAACTCAAATTATGTACTTTTTGCTAAAACATGGAAACTTGTTAAAATACTAGACAAATCAAGTTCAAAGATCTATAATCAATCAAAAGCCAACAGGTTCCAAGTTAGTCTATTGTCTTTATGAGCATTTACAGTATTCCAATTATGAAGGTCATCCAGAAAGTAAGTTCTGATCACCGATAAATAAAAGAAAGAACTCAATAAGCAAAAAATATTTATGTAATATTTACAGAGATTCACTGGCTACTTCTCTACATAGTCGCAATTGTTATTGAGGCATTTATAGTACCGTTGCACCAACATTTGTATGCCCATGTCATAGGACTCTGCCGCCAACTTCTGGAGCCATGAAATCACTGCATTCAGCATTCCACGTCTCTTGTTTTGGATCATTCTCCTCAGATTTTTCAATGTTTGACAAAACCATCAGCACATACAGTCTCCCCTCGTGGTAAAACTCGCACAGGAGGACACCACATCGATCCCAGATTTTTCTGACAGAGACTGTCTGCTTGAAATTGATCTTCACAGATAACCACTATGCTGCGAATTGTTGTTTTGTTTCTGGTGTGGCATGCAACACCCAAGTTTCATCCCCAGTGTCAACATTGTCGAGAAACTAATCAACTTTCTCTGCATACCACTGGCGGCAGAGTCGTATGACACGGGCATACAATTGTCGGTACACCGCTAAGATAAATGCCTCAATAATGGTGGTGACTGAGTACAGAAGGAGCCATAAACCTCTGTAAATATTGCAATAAACATTTCTTACTTATTAATGTTTTTGTTTTCTTTATCGGCGATCGGAACTTACTTTCTAGATGACCCTCATATTAAGCTCATGTTAAATACGGTGGATTATCCAGAAAACCTATGTATGCTGAAAAACATTAAGTAATTCAGAACTGAGTAGAAACATATGTAAAAAAAAATTGGGTTTGTCCATATACTCTAAGCAACACAAATAAAATAATTAATTTATAAGCTATTCTGGTTAACTACATAAATTGAATATTTTATACACAGGGCTATAGCATAAAACATAATAATTTTTAAAATACACTGACAGGCAAAAAAAAAACCGATCAATTAAAGAAATTTTTAAAAATTAAGTTTAAATAAAAATTATGTAGTAGGTCTAGTGCTTGAAATAAAATTACTGCAATTGTATATGTGTTTAAGATTAAAATTTAATGACACATTTCACAGTTAATTCCCCTTGTTGCCTCTTGCACTGTGGTGAATGGTGAGCCTAAGGTTGCAGCGACATAAGGGAGACTGCGTCCATCATCAATTAGAGCAACAGTTTTGGCAATGTCTTCAGGACTGAGAGGCATAATTTCAACTAAACTTACTAACAGAACCACTTCGATGCAAAGGAGACAGTTTCCTTTCAGTTTGGAAGGAAATGGCGCAATACAACAATGAAACACCATGCAATATGTATGACAAGCTAGTGCCCATAATCAGATTGGAATTGCCCTATTGCGATGTTTTTTGTTTGGTGATAAAGTGAAGATATGAAGAAAGCAGATATGCTGTATCTATAGCTAATGGTCTAATAAAAATAATAATTCATCATCAATGTATAAACATCCAATCAAAATTATGTTTAATCTTAAAATTACAACAAATCTTACAGTGATCGGTTTTTTTGCCTGTCAGTATAAAATGTCTTACCTTTAGTAAAGAAAGTAAAATGCAATCTACCAATATGTATGTACGGTATATTGTTTATTTATAGGTGGTAGTCCACTGGGATCTTTCAGTCCAGGGACTGGTGGTCCAACGTTATCTGCAACTTCACCTGGGTCTGGAGGGTTATTCCTGGGTATGGACTGGGGAGGATTCTCTCCATATCATCTCACATCAACTGGACACAAACCTCTGGAGTCTGGTGATTTGGATACAGACTTGCTTAGGTTAAAACCAACTTCATCAAGAGAACAACATTCTCCACCTCTTAATCCTCTTCTATCACCTGAATAAAACTAACCATACAACAATATTACAATTAGCTGTGTTTTATTTTAATGTTCTAAATCCTTATTGCATCCATAAAATGCAATGAAAAGAAGTTCAGTGTTACATACAATTCTCAGTCACCAAATACCGCTACACATCTCCTTCTTAAACAGAGCTTACTGCTCACTATCCTTGGAAATTCCTCCTTTGTTTTGATGTTCAGTGGTATCAGGGAAGACCTGAAGTTGGTTTTGATGAATTTAAGAATAATGGTTTTTTTTATTTTTAGAAATACATCAGATACATTTTTGTGACTTTTTATATCTCTACGATGTTCAGCATAGTAGAGTGGCTGAAAACCAAGTGTCCCAGTGAGTAATGGTCAGGTCTGGAGGAACACATATTTCTGGTAGTTTCTTATCCAATATCTGAATTTAACTGGGTGATTTAGGAAAAACTGTCTCAACAGATGAAACAATTTATAGCTTACTCCTGGAGAATTATTTTTTTATTCTGCCAAATGATGTAAAACATGCAGAGAGCACATGACATTAATCATATTTACTTAGAAACTAGCCAGAATCGCTCATTGCTTTTATCATATAAGCAGCAACACCAATAAACAGTATAATAAACTTTTCATTTCTAATTCTCTGTAACTGCAAGCAATAACGTAGCGCTTATTTTCTCTAGTTCTTTAAAAAAGGATAGATATGGTCATTTCCAGGTTCTGCAGGATCCAGTTTCCTGCTAATAACACTGGTAATACAAATGCAACAGTCATGGTCTCAAGTACAGAAAGGCAACTATGTTGACTCTTATTGTATCGTGCATCTTTTTGTAATAAAATTTCTTACACATCTGGAGCTTTGTGAAAACTAATACCTTGAAAAAATCTCTTGAAAGCACATTCTTCAGCACACTCCCAAGCACATTAGGCACACTTGGTGACATAGATGACAATTTCATATAGAAATTATTCACCATACAACGTGCAGATAAAATGAGCAGTTGAATTCATGTTCTTGTATTTTCTGTGACTCTGCTCTTCTGATTCACTTCTTTTGTTGCTCAAAATGTGAATTTTTTTAACACATCAATTGCTTTACCACATATGATGATTCTATCTTCGGCTGAAAAATCAGAATCATTAGCTATCCTATTCAGATGAAATTGCTTTTTAAAGGGGAACATAAAAAACAATAATTGTATGTACATGTGATCAAGTCAAAGGGTAAAAATAAAATATTAAAATTATGATGATAGACACTTCTGACTGAATGAAATACCACATATTCTTATACTGGATTGGCCATTAATTAGCTAAATAGTAATTACAATTTTCTTTTTGGTGGGATTAAAAATGGAATTAACTTTACCCATGAGAATACTAATGATTAGAAATATGTCAATTTTCACCAACCTTAACTGTAATTTACCATTTTTGTTTGCCCTCGTACATTAACTTTTTACTCCAGAGGGGCCTATACAATGACTTTCTTCTATGCTTTTAAACAACTCTGCATTTTCAAAGGAAAGTTCAGCATAACTTTTTACTGAAATGAAGAGAACTGTTGTAAAGGCTGTAAGTCTCAATGCACCAAATAATATTAACATTAATGCAATGTCTCCTCCTTTAACCCACATAAATAAACAAAATTTGTGATACTGGTTTACTTTTAATTACATTTCTTACAATTTCAATTTTAATAATTTATTACAAAATATATTATATTAGGTTAACACGCTGATCTTCCAGTCCTCCCAGTAGATACCCAATTTACCTTAAAGAAGTTTTGTCCTAATGACGCTCACTAGAATCTGGAGAAGCTGGACGACTTCCTCCAACTAGAGCAGAATCGGTGCAAAGTGCTGAAGAGTCTCCTCGCAGAACAAAAGATAAATACAAAATGAGACAAAATGCTACAGGTGTGATTGTATAATAAAGTCATGAATCATGTGGAAATATGCCGATGGCACAGCTTGGATGTCCCTACACATGACACTACCACAATTTTTCTAACAAAAATTTCAGTAACATTGGACCACAGCAATAAACCATCCACTCTACAAAAAAGGAGCTAAGAGCAATCCAGATAATTACAAAGGTAGTCCATGTAAGACTTGAGGCTGCACATAGAAAAATTTCTTCAGAATCTTATATACAGTATAAGAATTAAAGAACAGCTCCAGCGAGAACTAGGTGAATATCAAGGGGACTACAGACCTTGGAGAAGCTGCTCAGAACAGATTATTAAGTGCCAGTATGGTACTTTATGAGATTGTGTGGGGGGACGGGAAAATGTCTACCTGTCCGTCCGTGTGTCTGTACGCACGATAACTCAAATACGCTTTATCAGATTTTCATGAAACTTGGTATATGCATTTATAACATCCATGGGAAGAAGCCTATTGATATTGGACCAAATCGGTAGAATGGTACCAGAGTAATGCCCAATTTAGTGCCTATTTGTGTGGTAATATATTAGAAAGGTACAATAACTCAAATACGCTTTATCGGATTTTCATGAAACTTGGTATACACATTTATGATGTACATGGATTGAAGCCTATTGAATTTGGACAAAATCAGTTGACCTGTACCGAAATAACGAGTATATCAATATTAATTTTGTAATGGGTATAAAATGCTACAATATCATTGCATGGCCCACAATATATTAAACATAATGTAGCAAATTGCCAATCTTTTATTTATATTGTTAGCCTGCCTTGATTGATTCATTTCTTCATAACAATGTCAGTGTAAATAATAATGTAAATAAAAGATTTAAAACACAACTAGCCGTTGAATATTGATATAATATTGTGCATTCTATCGATATGTATGACTACCGATATCTACATTATATTTTAATGTGAGAATTTTTCTTATTTGCTCCCATGCAGCGATATACCTAATGTAATTCCTGACAGATAGATTTCAGATTAACTTTTTATTCATTCATAACCTACACGGCTGCTTTAAACTTGAAAGAAACATGTCAGCGAATCATAGGCCTATTACATCATTAATATTACTGCCAGCGCATTTTGTTTTTGTTGTTTAACTCTGAGATCTATTACAAAAATAACCTCTTTTCTGCATGGGCCTATCATAATTGCAATTATCACTGATTAAAAAAAAAAAAAAGGATCTGGCACTTTGTTATACCATTTTACCTGATTTTATTACTTTGAAGTTAGTCAAGGCATAATACAGAAAACGAAATAGACCTCTTGCAATAACCTTTGGGGATTTCAAGAAGGCATATGACTGTACCTATAGACTTTCAATGTTAAATTTTTTTTAGGTATTTTGGACTCCACCCAAAATTAATCAAAATGACAGAGCTTACTTTAAACAACACAAAATCTAAAGTTAATTTCAGAGGAGAATTTAATGAACCATTCCTCATAAAAACAGGCTTGCGAGAGACAGGGAGATTTCTTGTCACCACTGTTGTTCAACTGTGCATTAGACTATATAATAAGAGAGTGGTACAAGGCTAACCCGAAAAATATCAAAATTGGAATGCCCAAAGACAATAAATTTAAACTGCCTGGGGTTCACAGATGACCTTGTTCTCATATCTAACAACATCCAGGAAGCCCGACAACAGCTTAAATCATTACAGGAAATAGCACAGAAAATTGGCCTCAGAATATCCTTTGAGAAGAGAGAGATTATATTAACGGACCCTTACTGGCAAAAGAAAAATCACAATAGAAAAACAGGAAGTCAAAATCGTTGGCAAATTTAAATATTTAAGAGAGATCATAATCTCATAGAGAAGTCAACATGGTAGAATAGAGTAAACAAATTGAGTAGGATACAATATATCAACAAGAACACATAACAAAAACATCTCTCAATTATCATAAAATTAAAACACTACAAATCAGTTACACAACTAGAAATTACATACACAAGTGAAACCAGCTTCAAAACAACTAACACTGCAGAAGTAGAGAGAGGACTGAAAATAAAAAAAAAGAATAATCAGAACGTGGATAAAATAAGGACACCAAGAACACGGACAATGGAGATTAGTTTTCAATGAAACAGTCTATATGGAAATGAGCCGGTAATGAGCATAATAAGAGAAAAATGCATTGCATTTTTTGGGGAATTTAATAAAGATAACAAAAAGTAGAATCAGCAGGAGAGTAATAGAAAAATTATGAAGCAGTAAAAGTGATATCAGATGAATTACGGAAATCAAGGAAGATCTACAAACAGACAATGGGAAGGGTGATTTCAGATGAAGAAAGAAGGTTAAGATCTGAGAGAATGAAGAAATACTGGGCTAGCAGGAAACTGAAGAATCCATTGTATAATACTGACCTAAGTGGTCCAATGAAGACCAAAAAAACTGAAATAATAAATAAAGTCATGAATCACATCAGAAATTTTTTAGAAGGCCCATCTGTCAATTGTAATTTCTAAACTATAAACAGGGCTATATCAATAATACAGAGTCAATGCTGTAAATTCGAGGATAATAAAACAATATAAGGTACCGGTGTATTAAAAATTACTTTTTAATTGCTATTTTCACAAAACCTGAATAGTTTACACATGATGCAAAATTCTGGGAAACCTAAAAGTTATTACAAATTAAAATGTTCCCCAACTTAAATGCCTTAACAATTCTTTATGAGTATTTCAATAATCCACAAATTAATACTATCAAGTTTAAATGTTTGAAATAATGCAGACAATGATCATAAAGCACATTTAGGAACTTGGAAAGTGTCACATTATGAAACTTACACAGAATCCATAAATTGACTTCTTTCTTCTCTATGCATCTGACAATTCTTCAATTTTTGATGAACGGAAATCCTCAGCAGGATTTGTTAAAAACAGCACAGCAAGTTGACAAGATTAAAACTTTAAAATATCAATTATTTAAGATGAAACAACACTACATTAAGATGAACAAGATTTTTACATATAACTGTACCAAATAATTATTACCAATTACAAAATAACAGAATTTCATTTTTTAAATATGCTGAAAGGAATTTATTATTTCTTTAAAATAATAATTTCCCTATCATCTGTTACTCTGTTGGATAGCCAAAAAAATAGCCAAAAAAAAAAAATTACGGCTCTTCATTAATTACATAATTTTTTTAATGTTAAAATTAATTTTGCAATAAATTGAAAAATATGAACAGTTTCATAATACAAAGATTACAAGTGCATAATAGGATGCATCAATGCAAATCTAATGTGAATCAACATTATTTTAAGAAATACTGTATATAGAGACCAATGAAAATAATGAATCCTGTTGCTAATGCTGAACCTATGGTGGTGATAATAATATTGTTTGGATAATATAGCCTGATGCATCTGTGGTGCTCATTTCATCTTCCTCAACGATGCAGCCATCTGACCTACGTAAACATCTCTGCTAGCAAAACCTGATAAATACCATATTTACTCAAATCTAATGCTCACCTTTTTTGTCCATTTGTAGCATTCAAAATTGGGGTGCATAATTAGATTCGAGTGCAAATCCGTTGTTCAGCAGTAACTTTGATCACTTACATAACAATGCATTGCTGTAGTTTTCAACTTTGTTATATTTATCGTTGGCCTTATACTGGTATCCACAATTGCAAGTTAAAGTTAATGTATTATTTTCACACTCAAGGTTAAACTAAGCATGTTCAAACGTGGCGGAATTCAATGTAGAGGTATCTATTGTCCTGCAAACCCTTCCCCACCCCCTAACCATTATATCAACCTTTATTGATCGGCATTCAAAACTTCATTGTAATATAAAATAAAATACGATAAAATATTAAATAAAATCTCCTATTGATGAGCATTGCATTTGCCGACAAACTCTTTTTTTACGTCAATATAAATATTTTTTACGATTTGAAGTTTCAGAATTGGGGTGCGCATTAGATTCGATGGCACATTATATATGAGTTATGTTATGTTAAATGGCTTCATTGTGGGCTGTACCACAGAGGAATTTCCAAGCCAATAAGATCTTTCCATCCACCTGATTTACTTTCTGGCTTCCCTACTGGCCCATCAAGCCACTTTCCTATAAAATACAGATCCTTTCCTGAACTGGCTCGCGTCTCTCAGAAGATGGCAGCAGAGCTAATAGCTTGGATATATAAATCTCACACACCTGGTTGGAAGGCCAAGAAATCGTTAATAGAGATTGAAATTTTAATAATCAACATATCTGGAGACCAGCAATAAAACACAAGACCTTTGTACATGTTGATATCCTACTATGCACTTGTTACAATTAGTAACTACTTTCATTTATGAACTTGGCACATTTTTAATTGTCTTATTGATGCAATTAATCAGGTACTATTGCAAATAAAGGAAAATCATATTCTTGGCCACAATATATTGCATTCTGAAGGATGAAACAAGGTTAAAAATAAAGGATGGACAAAGCGTAGAATGATATATTCTTACTTTCAGTACAGAACCACAAAAGAAAGAATATTATGAAAGGGTTACAGCAATAAATGCAGTAAATTCATAGAGTGAAATCTCATAACTTTGTTGAACACTGTCCACTAGACAAAAATAAACTAATTTAACATAAAAATATTTTAAAATAATTCCTTCAATTGAAAACAAAATGAGGAAATTTGATATAAAAATATAAAAACAAAAAAATATTAATAAGAAGAAAGTTATTAGTCACTTTCACATGCTTTTTCCTTTAGTAACTTAAAATACAATAAAAAAACCATTCGCAAAGAAAGAACAGTCATAATTAATTTAAAGCAAGTCTCTTTTATATGTAACTAACTATCCAAGCATGCAAAGTAAATTGGACTTGACTTAGTAACAAAAACTGAATTCAAGGAAGACTTGAAATTTTAACTACAGTGTCCCTTATAAGAGTTGGCCAGTTGCATGGGAATCTGGCCATGGCAGCCACTGTTCTTACTTCTGAGCAATCGGGTGAAATATCTATGCAAATATGAAACCGTTAATGATGTAATGATTCAGGTTCTCACAACAACAGTAACAATTCAATGAAAGTAAGCCTGTACCTCAAAGTTTTCTTTCACACGCATTACTTCAGCTTCCAAAACAGAGTTGATTTCTCTTCTGATACTTTAATTTGTTCTAGAAGAAATGTGAAATAATCTCCTTGAGAGAGTGAATACCACCAACGTGATTCCAAATTTTATTTCTGTCTAGTCCATATGCCTAGCACAGTCTGTCTGTCTGCAGTTTGTGTTTTGTCACACAAAAATGGTGAACATAATTTTACGAAAGTTCATATTCTCAATTTACACACTTTTTAAAAAGGTGCTATTATTTTTATATTGGTATATTATAGGGAAATAAGAGGAAGGAGAAGAAAAACATATTCTTTTAGAAGCACTTAAAGACAACATTAGAAGAGAAATTAACCGTTTCGGAAGCTAAACTACTTCACATGGAAGAAAATCTCCTGGAGAGGAGTCAGTGTTGTGGGGATGCAATAGGAGGACATTTCCAACATCTCTTGTGATGAGGTATGTGGTTATTTTCATTTTAATTCTAACTTAATCGTTACACCGTTAGCAGTTTCATTTGCATAGATATTTCACCCGATCACTCGGGAGTAAGAGCAATGGCTGCCATGGCCATATCTCCACAAAACTGGCCAACTTTTAAGTGAGACACATTGTATAACAAGTACCATTAAGCATTCTACTTGCAAATGTTTATTCAGAATGGCAGGATATTGGTTTACCTCAAAACCTCCATCGTGAGTTGCTAAAATGATTTTCCAATATTAAAGGCATATTGTGAATTTTAACCTTATCATGGAGCAGATTCATACACCTAACCCTTAATGTCAAATTATTCTTTTACTCAGAAGACATACAGGAATATGAATATGCAATGGTCGATATTACTTTATAAAATTTATTTTATTACCCTATTAATATAAAACATGTTTAAATGAAATCTTTTTACAAGCATCAGCAATATTGTTATTAATGATATTTCACAATCGTATTTGACATGAAGAATCACAAATATAATGATATCTGTTCGCTACAATAAATACTAATGGTTTCGGTCAAAACAAAATGTTGTAAGAATCCTGAGGGGAAGGATGAATGCTTACACATGATAATTTGGAAGTGATCTGAAACATGGAAGCAGGAATTGGAATGGCAGAAGAACACTTGTTTGTTAGTACCAGGGAGAAAAGAAGAAGAGTGTTTCATCCAGCAATACAACCTTGACATTTTTCCAATCTCAAAATACATCACAATACACATAGTATCTGCATCCATTTTGAATGTCTTTGTATTTATATACACTGAGTTTAGTTGTGCTTAGTGTGGACAATATCCAACAAAGCTTTAATTT
This sequence comes from Ectobius pallidus, assembly GCA_964059195.1. NCBI lineage: Eukaryota > Metazoa > Arthropoda > Insecta > Blattodea > Ectobiidae > Ectobius > Ectobius pallidus. The sequence continues at coordinate 70,281,685 of CAXKWD010000004.1, read as the reverse complement.
TATCACTTTGTCTCCAAAATTACCAGATGTTAACACGACAGTGTCATTCACTGTGCGATCATACAGTAGTCTGCTCAGTCCAAATGTTTCCGATTACGCTACATAACTATACTCGTCAGCTGAATTAGGAGTTCGCTCGATGTACTGTTTATCAATTAAAGCCTCGATACATTTCTTGATCATGCTGATGGATGGTGCAAATGATACTTTTGACTGGCTTAGTACCTAAAATATGAAAAATAACAATCACTGAAAGTATAATTAGTTTCAAGAACTCACTGCACTCTTATGAAGCTTAAGTAGCGCAGTAAGTCATATGCTAAAGGTATTTGCACTCTGAACTGCCTATAAACTAAATAATCAAAATTCTCAATTCACTGAGAGAGAAAATTTGACTTTAGAGGCTCTTCAAAATCTTAGGTCACGAAGGCATATCAAAGGTGGTGAAATAGGGAGGGTCAGTTGCACTCAGGATATGAAATAGGTTACACTATACAGGGTGTGCACGACATAGAAGCACATGGAAACAGGTGAACTGTTCTTGAATAATATACAGAATCAAATGAAGTGCCTTATTTTTTATTGCGAATCCTTCTCAGAAGGAGGTCACGATATGATCCGAAACGTCAGAAGACACTAAAAACACGATGCGGCCCAACCCGGATAGCAATTACTATCAGTTTATATATAACACCGGCCGTGGAAGCCTGCGAACTAATTTAGTATTAAATTCTGACAGATAACACCAAGAACAAAGATAACCTGAAAATGTTGTGGCATGTAAGACCTGTTTGACAAAGATAAACGTTGGTGCAGATTTATTTAACAGGCTATCCGTGTCACTAAAGGAAAGCAGTAAGAAGAAAGAAAGAAAAAACTGTGATATTCAAACAGTTCTAAGAAGATTATATTCCATAGTGGAATATAAAACTGAAATGCTAAAGATAGCCTATATTATACCAACTACTGAAACTACAATTATTCTCAATGTATTCTCAGTATCATGTACTCTCAGCATAAATAAAAGTAAAGCTGAAGGAAGCTCCGATGATACAAATAATAATCAAAGCAAGCATGAAGTGGTATTGTCAGTCCTGAGCCTGCAAACTCAGGAAAATGATCATAGAATGATTAAATAATTATCTAAGTAAAAGGTGCAAAATTGCACAGACTTTCTCACATATATGTGTTAAGATTGTATTATTGAGGTTACCAGAATGTACCATTCAAAAATCAATGCATAACCTCCAGGTTAAATAAATTTAAGAATCTTACCAAATTTTTCATATATTTTCCTTCTAGCATTAACACATGTTTAACTGAATAAATAATTGCTCCGACTATTCAATAGGTTTAGATTTCCTTGGTCAAGTAAATGAATCATAAAAGAGAATTAAAATTATACAAAATCATTATTATGACTTACTTCTGTTTTAATTATTGCTTTTTTAAGTGGAGATGTACTTATGGACCTATGTAGTACAATAACTGAATACTTAGGGCCTGTACGACGACCTGCTGATATCATATTTATCTCCCAGATAGAGAACCTTTCTGGAAGTTGGCCAAGAATTGCATATTATGATCTCCTGACAAAATCTGTCTGGCAAGACAAGCTAGCAGGAGGATGGAGAGGCTGACAAGCTTCCAACTGCTACTTAGGGAATCTTGGTTGAAACAAGATGGCAGTACGGCGAAGCTTCCTGGCCACCTGAATTTTAGAACTGATGCCGGAAGATTTAATTTACATAAAAATGTCATTTTATGCTCAAATATGAATGAAATAGAATTGAACAAATCGATTAATGCACTTAAAACGATATGTTCTTGTGTAATTTAATTGTACAAATACAAATCCGAGCTGCCACACAAGGACCATTTTACAAAATTTACTGCGTTCTTCCCGATAGTAGTTCAGCGGTGGTATTACAAGACATCTTCCAGTTAAGCTATCTGGAAGTCACGTATCGGGTGGTAATACAGGCCCTTACAATATTTTTAAAATTCAGGCTTGTTCAAGAAAATATAGTGATCTATAAATAAGCCAATTATTTTATTTATTAATAACACCATTACTATGAGTGTTGTTGTTATTATAATTATTATTATTATTATTACTTAACTTATTCTGCATGTTTTAACTGCATATAGGGCATATCATGTATTTAGAATGTTTGTGTGAACCAGTAGTCTCTTCTAATAATTCATTCGTGTCCATCTGTTCCTATTGTTCAGTGACATCTTCTCTTCTGATATTTAGTTTAAACGATTATAATATCTAGTGACATAGCAGTGATGAATTATGGAAAGTAACCAAGTGCTACAAATCCGTCGTTTGCCTTTGCGAATGAGGAAACCAGGAAAAATCTAAGTCAATTCTCCAGCCATGAGGTTCGATTTGAACCTAGGACCGCTTGCCTATTAGCCTAAACCACCTTGCTCTGATTGGTTTTGGTGTGTTCATTACGACTGAGGTAAACTGACTGCATTTCACAACAATAAGTAGATTATAATTTTCTTGTTACTATGGGCAACAAAAGAATATAATTCATATTTTAATTAACGATGTACGAATAAGCTGCAATTTCAATATTTTTTATAATAGTATTACTTATGACAGTTTTATTCTATGATCACTACATTCCTCATTCATAACTTATTATTAAGAGATTTCTGCTACAAAAAAATCATTTTATTTTCAGATAAAAAAACTGAGAAAAAGTAGATGAATTATGAGTACATAAGGCATGTACACATAATATTCCTCACATAAAATATCACTGGCAATTGTGGAAAAAAAATGTTCCTCACCTAGTTGGGGGAAAAAAAAAATTATAGTAATACTAACCTCTTGAATTAATGCATTATGTCGGAGAACTTTCCGACTCTTCATTATCCTGACTATAGCTGCCTGGAGATACAATTTCCTATCTTCATCCACTGCAGAAAGTGTTTGCTCCACTTCTTGTGGGCTTTCTCGTTGCAGTGCTGCTGTGATCCGAAACTTTGTTCGTTTGTTGCTGTAATCCATATTCAAGCTCAAAACGGTTTCGGGTGTTTGTGTCTGAAATTTAAAGTACCATCATGTAATAAAAATTCTAAGGAAATATGATGTAAATGTTTTTACATACCCTTTATATTTTATTTCATACTTGCAAATTAATGCTATTTTAAATCATTTTGAAGCAAATGCATTATTTGAAAAATGAGATTATGTAAATGAGTCCTAAGGTTCAGATTAGCCCTAAGAAATGCAGAAGATTAGACATCTTATAAAAATGTTAATTAAATGAGATGGTTGATAAACACTTTTGACTTCACTTTTATTTACATTTTTGTATTTTTTTTAACATAAATGATGGCAGTTATAACCAGTGTTTTTTTTCTGGGGGTACGCGGTGGTATTTTTCCAGTTTCATGTACTAGAAAATCATCAATTTCCACAATTTTGAAATCTGGAGAAATTTGTGCCAAACAAAATAACAAAAGTGATTATACACATAATTTGCATTAAAGTAGCTATTTTTAGTTACTTTCGTTATCTATACCATGATTTTCGAGAGATGGGGCCTGACTTTACTGCTGTGATCGGAAAAATAAATGAGTGCTACAGTGATTATGTTGCCGATGTTACTGATTCAACATTAGCACATGCTCAAGAGTTTGTTGTATCCCTTTTCTCTTGGCTTCAAATTGCACTTATTTGCACTACTACTGCTGCACATGACATTCTGTCTCTGGGTGTTCTGCAGTTTTTCTTGTGTTAAATTATATGTGCCCTTGTGAAAATGACTCCACTTATAGGGCCCCTTAAATATTTTTATAGAAAAAAAAACACTGGGTATAACCCTAGACCACACAAATGCAGTAAGCAATAGTTTAACTCATAGACGGGTCAACCTTCCATTACCAAAGGAGGCATATGATGAAAAATATTTATAAATTGTGAATGCTGCAGAAATGAATTGGTTCAGTAAGAAACTAGTGGATAATAAAGTAGCAAAATGCAAAAAACAAAAAAAGTTAAAAACAATAACACTCTACTGTCAGAGAAATAAAAAAACAAAATTTAAAGAATTCACATATCATCCTTGGGCCACTCAAAGATTTCAAAAAATCTTTGAAGAATATAACATAACTTGACTTCACATAACAAATACATCATAAAAACATAATTAAAATCAGCCATATGGATAAAAACCTGCAGGAAAACAGGCAGGAAACTATGGGATAAATTGCTCAGAAAGTAATGAAACACACGTAGGAAAAACAAAAAGGAATATAGAAATAAGATCAAAAGAACACATGGGAAATATTAAATATTATCAAATAGAAAAATCAGCAGTAGCAGCTCACTATTGGAATAATAATCATAACATATGTAAGGAGGCCAAATTACTAAAATCAGTAAATAAACAAAGATCTAGAATAAAGATTTTGTGAAACTTACACAGTGAAGCAACTATAATAAATTTAATTTACAGCCTGTGCATTTAGACGAGAGCACTTGCATGCGCTGCAGAGATAAGGATGGGACGGAAGTGGAGCGTGTTGCTAGTATGAATCAAGTGCACCATTCCACTGCACATTGTGCTTACAGTGCTCTCGTCTAAACACACGGACAGTACTATATGAGTTGACTATACACTCTTTTATGCTTCACTTACCACTATTTTGGTACAACGTGTTTCAAGAAGCTTCCTCCTCATTTTCAAATACAATGTCAACTGCTAAATCCTTCTCAGGAAAATCAAGAAGTAAGTAAAATCTACACCATAGGGCACATCAGTATTCTTCAAGAAAGGATTTGACTATGTTTTCAAAAACAAATTGGTTGACCTTAATACACTTTAGACTTCACTTTTACCTGTATTCTGCAGGACAATCGTTTCGTGGACTTTTTCCGCATTTTCAACTGCTAGTCAACTGTCGGATTTCCATTTAGAGCATCCTGATGTGCCCTCTGGTGTAGACTTTACAAACTTCTTGAGGGCACATCGGGATGCTCTAAATGGAAATCCGACAGTTGACTAGCAGTTGAAAATGCGGAAAAAGTCCGCAAAACAATCGTCCTGCAGAATACAGGTAAAAGTGAAGTCTAAAGTGTGTTAAAGTCAATCAATTTGTTTTTGAAAACACAGTATATAGTGCTTCATTGTTAAAAAGTTCCACCAAGATACTGTTTATTAATTAAGGATTTGACTGTTGACTAGCAGTTGAAAATGTGGGAAAAGCTCATGAAATGGACGTTCTGCAAAAATGTAAGTATAAGTGTAGCATCAGGCTGTTAATTAAGGTTGTTAGTGGACTGTATAGACCCCGATAACTACACGAATGAAGTTAAATATTGTTTACAATTGAAACAATCTTGTCGCCAACCATAAACAATGAATCTCTGGTTAATAGGAGGACTACCTCTGACTGAGGAAATGATTCCTTCATGAATCAGAATAATGTTTATCACTGAATGAATCACAGCATGTGTTTCTCTTTAATTATAAATAAAAGATGATAGCTTCACATTAACACTTGAAGCACAATGGGTTTCTAAAAGCAATTTGAAAAGAACATTATTTTCAGCTAAATACACAGCACTTCACTTGGTAATCATTGATATATAATTAGCTTTACAACCTCTTGATATGTGTGTTAATATGTCTTCCTTTGTGATGACCATCGATAGTGTAGTATGAAGTCCAAGTTCAATTACTTGAAGACTAGTATCTGATGTGATGACGAAGAAATAAAACCCAAATAGCTCGTAATAGGTCAAGCACCAAGAAATTAAAGGTTTAATGAAAAGCATTAATAAAATCAGGTAAACTGATGTAACAAAGTGCCAGTATGTTTTTGTTTAATCCGTTATGATTGCAATTATGATATGCAGAATACAAAAAAAAAGTCAAATTGGCCGGTTTCGGTATTTGAACCATGGAACTCCAGAATGTGAGGCCAAGACGTTACCATCTCAGCCACCTGGGTCAGTTTAACGGTCTAGTTGGATAAGCGCATGTAAAGCAATAGTGTTATTTGTCATAGCTAACTGTATTTTAATTGCCAAAGCCTTATAAGATCACAGTAAAACAATTGACTATGTTGTCATGATAACTGATTTGCATTTCATAAATTCTTTCGAATACGTATATTACCATAAAATAGGCACTAAATTGAGCATTAGGCTGTGCATTTGTGGTTTTTTACGATGACACCGAACTATGCAATACCAGATTTAAACTGGCTAATCACTGCTCAGTGTTCCAAGCAGAACTATTTGCCATTCAAAAAGCCATAGAGTGGTGCAATGAGAATGACGTAAACGCTAAAATATGCAGCGACTCACAATCTGCACTATATGCCATACATAATAAATCCAATCTCCATCAAATTGCAGTTAATATCAGGAATCTTCTCAGAGTATCAAATAAACACATATGCCTCACCTGGGTACGTGGTCATTCCGCAATTGAAGGAAATGAAAGAGCAGACTCACTTGCTAAAGAAGCTGCATCTCTACAAATAGCCCCAGCCTATATTAAGTGCCCCATTTCCCACTTCAAAAAGGAACTTCGAAACAAAACCATTGACAACAGGAATCAAGAATGGCAAGCATCCACTTGTGGCTCTACTACAAGAGAAGTTTTCTTTCCAACGGTCTATGATCGCCAAAAATGCAAACTGTTGAAACCAAACTTTATTTTAACCCAGTTCCTTTCGGGACACGGAAAATTTGGTGCTTATTTTGAACGATTTCACATAGAAACTACGAATAATAATTATAACTGTATATGTTCTGAGTATCCACAGGATGTAAAACACTTGATTTTTGAGTGCCCTGTATTTTACAGGAAAAGACTAGAACTGGAACTTCATCCATACATCTGCTTTACAGTATCTAATAGGCAAGTCAAAACAGATACATTTACAAGCAGCTGCTTTTATAGCACATTTACAAAATTTATCATACATATATTTCATAGATTATGAAAGACATTAGGCTAGGCCAACAGTGAATCATATAATACAATTATACATACTTTGTAATTTAAATATAACCCTAACATACCCGGTAAAGTAGGGTTTAGAAGATTCGGAGATTCAATAATAATAATAAATTGAGCATTACTCCAAAACCGGTCAAACTGATTTTATCCAATAATAACAGACGTCTTCCCATGGACATTATAAATGTGTATACCAAGTTTCATAAAAATCCGGTAAAGCGTATTTGAGGTACCGCGTCTTTAAAATAGACACTAAATTGGGTTTTACTCCGGTACCGGTCTACCGATTTGGTCCAATATCAGTAGATATCTTCCCATGTACATTATAAATGGGTATACAAAGTTTCAGGAAAATTCAATAAAGCATATTTGAGTTATCGTGACTTCTTATATATTAACATAAAAGGCACTAAATTGAGCATTATTCCGGTACTGGCCAACCGATTTAGTCGAATATCAATAGACGATTTGGTCCAATATCAGTAGACATCTTCCCATGTACATTATAAATGGGTATACAAAGTTTCAGGAAAATCCAATAAAGCATATTTGAGTTATCGCGACTTCTTATATATTAACATAAAAGCCACTAAATTGGGCATTATTCCGGTACTGGCCAACCGATTTAGTCGAATATCAATAGATGTCTTCCCATGGACATTATAAATGCATATACGAAGTTTCATAAAAATCCAATAAAGCATATTTGAATATTGCGTCTTTAAAATAGACACTAAATTGGGTTTTACTCCGGTACCGATGAACAGATTAGGTTCAAATTCAATAGGGTACTTCTCATGGACGTCATAAATGCGTATACCAAGTTTCATGGAAATCTGATACAGCGTATTTGAGTTATGGCGTGTACAGACACACAGACGGACGGACAGACATTTTTCGTCTCCACACACAATCTCATAAAGTACCATACTGGCACTTAATAAATGATTGGGAGTGCGTTGTAATTTCACTGTTCATTTCATCTTCTTGAATGTTAATATTATCAAGTTTAACCTAAATGTCAGATTGCCTTGATAATTATGACGAGTTGCTAATGTCGCCATTTTGAATAGACAAATGTACGAAGTTGAAAACTTATTTTTTCTTTTCGTAAGAGTCTTTACACTTTATACAAATAAATGTATAACTAATATGCATGATCCCTGGCTTCCTTTACCAGATATAAAGATCAAATGCGTTGATGAGGAATATTTTAATTCCATAAAGCCATTGAAGAATGCTATGTTAGCAGTTCTAAATGATTAGGTTTTAAAGTATAAGAATGAAACTTACTTTGAATTCCCTTGTATATCGTCGTAGATAATAAAGTATATAATCCCCAGCATTTTGCCTGTTGTGAAGATCAATAATGAATATGCTTTAGAGAATTTCTCAAATTCTCTGTAGCGAATGTTTGATGCTAATGTTAGCGTTTTCAAATTATAGCTTGAAGAATAAAAACTTACATGATTTTTTTTACATTATTTTTTTTAATTGTATATCGTCGTAGATAGAGTATATGATCCCCAGCATTCTTTAGCCTGTTGTGAAGACCAATACTGAATGTACTATAGACAAACATTATAATTTCTCTTCAACGCCAATGTGGGCGTTCAAAACCTGACATTGTAATGACAAGAATGAAGAAGATGGAAGTGAATGAAGTCAATAAACCAACCAAGTGCTAAATAAAGATCATGAAAAGATTACCACAAGTGCTTAGCATAAAATAATAAATAGAATATGAATAATAAATGCAATAATGATTGTTTTACAAACTAGAAGACACGAAATATGTGAATTAAACATAAAATAAAAATAGCAGCTTGACTCTGCTAAAAACAAGTGAAGAATGAATGGGAAATGCGTAACAACCATTAATGACGATTGAAGATTAACAACTGACTACCCCAAAATAGCAAATTATCAAAAAACAAATGACAAGACTCTATGCTTGTTATTTAAACTATGATTTCACAAAAAGTGAAGTCCAAAGTGTTTAAATGTCAACCATCTCATTTAATTAACACAGTAGCCTTCACTGCTTCACTGTATAAAAGTTCCATTTATTACATTGCTTCTAAAAATCTCATAAAAAGATTATTTAACACACAAATCTGTTAAAAGTGACCTGAATGATTTCTTACCATTTGGTGAGGGCACTCAAATGATTTTTCTATGGTATCTGAGGAAGAGATATTACAGTTTTCATGAAAGAAAATAAATTTATAGAAATGTACAAAAAATAAATTAATATTTGTTACCTCTGAGCTGGCAACTAGGAGTTTGGATTCAAGCAATGAAGTCAGATGTTTCCCAAACTGATCTGAATTCAACTGTAAAGATTCTTGTATTTCCTTACAAGTCAATGAATCAGTCTTCTCAAATAGAAGTAAAATAGCCATTTGGAAAGTTTGCATTGTAATTTGGTATGGTTTCTTCAAGTAACTTAATTTCAGCTCAGCTGAAAAAAAAAATCAATATATTCATAAATGTTCCACCTGAAAGCTCATAAAATTAATACCTCAAACACTAACAAGAAAAGTTATGTAGCAAGTTTTTGGAGTAACAAACCAAAAACAATTAATATTAATTTACCAATGAACATGCAAATTTACAGCTTGTTTAGTTACAATAATATTTAAAGTACTGAAGTAAACAAGGATAAAAAAAGAATAGACATACCTTGACATAAATGATGTAACCACGTTAGCTTTCTTCCGTTAAAATGATTATGATAAAAATTCTCAAACTGAAAAATAGAAGATGCATTTATTACAACAACAAAAATAACTTGCTGAACATCTAATAGGCTATATGAAATCGAAAGAAAGTGTGTTTCTATATGTGTGCGTGCGTGCACGTGTGTGTCTGTGCACATGTCTGTGCCAATAAATCAATGTCATTCATCAGTCATATTCATACTTCTGGGACGAATGGGCTTGCTTTAGAAAAGATGTCTTTTCTTTTATCAAATCATAGAAATCCACACACGGAGATTCTGAACTGACTTTAATTTGAATCTTATTTACTTAGAGCCTATTTCATTCAGGTGTCCAAACACTTTTCATGAAAGAAAACACTCTCTCTACAGGTTCAAAAATTCCCGAGAGACAGTACAGAATCCCAAACTTTCTCAAAATTGTTATATCTGTGTTCAATTCCTTTTAACTTGTTGAAAATGCCAACCCATATATTTACACCTTTCAGTTCTGTTTCTGAGTGTCTTTCTTTTCCTTTCTCCTTCTCCATGTTTTCATTGATTTCTGCATTCTTTCCAGCCCGAAACAATAAAATTTGGAGGTTTCATCACTTTTTAATTTGTACGATAAATGGACATGGGGACGGGCCTCAAAATACAAACTGCCCATACAAAAAACTGACATCTGGCAACCATAACCTTAGTTGAAATGGGATACAGATATATCAAAACTTACCATTTGTACCGATTTTTCTAATTCTTGCGGCACAGCAAATGCTGTCAGTGCACTTTGCCCCAATGGCCATGCACCCGCCTTGAAAAGAAACAAAATAACATTAGAATTAAGCACTGAAATTATGGAACTTACACAGTAAAGAGACTACAATAAAATAAAGGAAAAGGCTACCGGTAAATGAAATTATTTTATAATAATGGCTATATTTCTCGCAGTTATATTTTAGCTTTAATATAAATAAAGGAGTACAATTTCTCAATGAAAAATGTTATATAAAATTATTTAATTGATGAAATAACCCCAAAATATAAGGAAGGTAACATAGAAATATCACCCATTTTGTTTCAAACAAAAAATTAGGCCTTTTAGAAGTAGACATGACATGCAAGTGTAGGTAGGGTTTTAAAAGACTGTCTGTTATGGATATGTATTGCAATTTAGGCCCATAACAGACACTGACGTGCCAACAGTATTCTGTTCAACAAGAGTTCTTTTACAAGCCTGTAAATATAAAGACTTGAGACATTTACATATACATTAATGCAATCATCAACCAAGATTGAACCTGCAAACTTGGGAACAGAAAGCTAGTGCATTGGTGAACATTTCAACTAAATCAATGGCTTGATTTGAGTCAAAACTTCAATGGATAAGAACAGTGATACATTCATTAGTTTTACATCTACTTTGGAAAAAAAAAAAAAATATATATATATATATATATATTTTATACAGGAAATAAAACTGACACAATAACAAAAAAGGGGGGGGAAAGGGGGGGAAAGAGGGGGGGGAAGAGGAGGAAAAAACTAATAACAGTCCGCATGCACAACCTTTGGACCAGGTATCCCTTCTGTAAATATGTAGCCCAGAAGAAAATAATGCTTTGTGGAGTTTTTCTAGCTACTTGGTATCAACATGCAAGGATTACTTCTAGAATTATACTGATGAAAATCACACTGAAATATAGCTGATCAGTGTAATAAAAACTAAAAGACAAAGGAATGTGACAAAAAAAATTTGGTATTCTTCTAGTCTTATTCTTGAATTCCACTGCATCAGTCTTACTAATAATTATACATGCATAATATTTATACAGTACAGGGAATGTACAAAACAAATTACAGCTTTCTGAAATCAATTTAATGAAATACTGAAATTAGATTTTTTCAGACAGACAACATACTGCTGCTGTTCACCGCTCGGATAGATGGCGGCATTGACAGAATGCAGTAACATTCTTCCTTTACTGCCGCAAGCAAGGAAAGTCATCCCTTGTGTGATATGTTTCATGAAATGTCAGACTCAAACCTGGTGTAGCTCTTGCAGTTATATACTGACATAGTGTCACAACTAATGTGGAACACATGCGACGATCAATCAAACAACCTTTCAATGCCCATATAAGCAACAGTTATGCTAAACAGCTTTCAATATGACACACAAATTCAAGCATAAACTAATAAAATAAGTCCTGAAATTTCATGTCTATTATCTGTGTTACATACCTGCAGGACGTAGATTGAGAAACTGATTCCTAGATCAATATTATCTTTCTTGAGGAAGTTGTTGAATTTATTATTGAGATCCGAAGACACAGAGATGTCGGTGAACATCCGGTGGAGTTTATTAGTGAACTCATATCCACAAGCTTGCTATTTAAAACAAATAAGAAAGTTCTTTGTAAATTATTCGTTTCAAATCACGGAAGAAAAACTGGGGTGTCATAGAAAAGACCTGTTTTGCTATGCTTCTTTAAAAACAAAAAACAGACTGAATTGCAATTTCAATAGAATATTAAGCAAAATAGTACCATATGGTGTACCAGAATGCATATAAAAATGCCAACAAATTACTTGTCCATAAAGATAAACACAGCAGGATTATGTTGTGAGTCATCAGCCATGCTTTTTTTTAAAGCGAAAATGCCAGTGAATGCCACAGGGAGCTGGTTTATAGATTGGGCTATTTACAGTAGAGTAGCACAATGCCATCATGTATGCACATGTTTATGGGTGTCTGCTCCCTACTCTATCCTACATCTAGTACCCATAATCTGCACCATATATACATTCTATACCATGCCTTTTCATTTGAATATTTCAAAATGATCCCACAATTTCAAAAAATAAAGTTTCCATGACTTATGCCTAGGGATCATATTTTGTGGTAACAGTGTTATGCATGGAATTTTATAAAACAGCTTTCCTTAGCTATATTTAGCTTTCTACATGCGTAAAATACTAATACAGTGAAACCTCGGCAAGACGCTCTTCAAGGGGTCGCATAAAAAATGTGTATTACACAGGACCGCGTATTAGCAAGAGTGGGTCATTTTTAGATATTAAAAATTATAACAAGATATTAATGAAAATAAACATTTGTTGAATGAAATTATGGATTAAATACAGTAATTATGCTGAGGGGTATTTTATATTCTTTCCTTTCAGAAAAAAGTAAGAACAAATACACTACAGTACTATAGTACAATTCGTAAACTGCTTCACGATTTTTCCCTATTGTTCTAGGCGTCGAAGAAGGGATTCTTAATGATTCCACCAACTGTTTCTGATTCATACTGGTGTCTTCATCATGTTTACGGAGATTTCTAATTTATCCGATATCGACAAAGCTTTCCGTTTCACTCCTTTACTAACAAATCACTTTGCAAATCTACACAAGATCAAGTCACAATGCGATTTAAAACTGGCAGCATTGAGGACTGTGGAGGACTGAATCCATGCAGGTACTCAATAGTTGGACTCCATTCTACTGAACAAGCAGGCGCTAACGGTAAATGTAGAAGTCTGGAAAATAGTTTCTCAGTAACCTTAAAAGCACAATATTTTAGAATTTTCACCAGACGAAAGAGTGTATTAAGCGGGATGACGAGCTTATTAAGAGGTGGATATTATAAAGTTTTATATAGTGATGTCAGGGGACCAGATGAAAAGAGCGTTTAACATGGGATAGCGTAACAAATGGGTGTGTATTATTGGGGTTTTACTGTGTTAAACAAATTGAATCTACAAAATATGCAAAATCTGATTCGGCAAAATGGTTAAATAAGCACAAAATACGCTCAATGCATATGTAAATTGAGAAACGTGTCAAAAATTTTATTAAAGACTGTAATATTTTGTTTTAGTGTGATTTTTTCCTTCATTTCTTGCAGCAAGCTTCCTTTACTGCTATTTTTATGGCTGCCGAGAAATTATCAATACTGATCGATTAGCCTACAGCAAAGAACGAGGAATGTACGCTATTCGGTGATCACAATACACTCCTGTTGTGCTTCCTCTGTGCTGAGTTTGAGATGCTTATGAGTTTGTGGCAAAGAGATTTCAGCAACAGATTTCATATTTATCCACAGTCGTTGGTCCTTTTATGGATATAAATTATGCCATTTTAGGTTACATAAATGCCCACTTCTTCATGAATTTTCTTTCATTTTGCATATCTTTTTAGGAACAAATTGAGTTTATATATGAATTCTGTAGGTTTTAAAGAACATTATAACCTCAGATGTGACCATTTTTATGGTTCTAAAAAAGAACACAGCATGCAGTGTGTCATAGCATCCCATAAGAAATCTGTATAAAATATTTTATTTTGCAAAATATTCATGAAATAGAAGGAAGTTCACACCAAAACCAGCCATTTTATTTTTACAAAAAATACAGTCCCTACTTATTCCCCTTCCTCGTATATCAAATATATATAATATATGTAGACTCACATATTTCAACATACAAACACAAAAACTTGCTCAACACTTCAGAAAAAGGATACAAAGTAGCATTTAGAACAAAGAACAAAACACTTAACAGAACACAACTTACAAACAACACACAACAAATACGATAAGCCAAGAGTTTACAAACTAAAATGTAATGAATGTCCCAATTCTGTACTGAACAAAAAGGCAAACTTCAAAATACCTACAGAACACATCAGAGCCCACCTAATAAATACAGACATGAATATTAAACATTCATCAATGTAGACAAGGAAATCCTAAACATTAAGTACAAAAGACACACCCTCAACACATTTGAACAATATTAAGTATACAAACACACAATACAAGACAACACAAACACCTTACACGAACAACTACAATTTAGGTCACACACATGCAGCTAAAAGTACTCCAACAAGGTAATTTACGTCACCAAAAGAAGTAATGAGTGTCGATAAAAAGGTTGAACCAAGGTAAAATAAATACTGTATTTCAATAACAAATTTACATAATAATCTTTTGACATTTTTAATTTAATCTTGTATGGATTATGTACAGAGGGCAACTTGAAATTATTCATGCAGAAGCCCACTGACATGTATAATTAAACGTTATACTATTTCAATCATTAGAGCGATTTCCAAGAAAACTGATTTCCCTCTTTTAGTGAAAGCAAATTTTAAGGTCAAATGTGTAAAATATGCTTACCTTCAATCTGTTAATCATAGCTTCTTCAGCATCCATGGACTGACTCTGTTGGTGAATAAGACGCTTGGCTAACATTCGTGAATAGAATTTTTGAAAGATGTCCTTATCATCAATGTACTTAAAAATGGTGATGCTTTGTGCTAACTTTTCATCAATTTCACTTTCTGAGATTCCTTTTGATGATTTTTTGAGTAGGGAATCACAGTATTTGGCAAGCTGCAAATAGATTTATTGTGATATTATTATAGAGTCTATGAGATTGAGAAACTTATACAAGTGGCAGGTGAACTGCTATCAACTGACTGATCACCTTATGTATACTGGTAATCAAAGAGCACAATGAAAATTTAACTTGGAGAAAGATACTACATACCAGTGAGGGAAAAAAAAAATACATATTTTACCTGCAAATAAAATTGATTTATACAATAACTTTGAAACAGTCAACTTCAATAACAGAATTATTTTTTGTTAACAGTATAGGTCCCCACAAGGGATGAACTAGGGTGGCCATTTCTAAAATGTCAGAAAGGAGGACACACTTCTTCGGTAATCTAGCATAGTATAAAACTTCGGGCATGGACGGCTGGACAGCAGATATTACATGGTATAACACTGACTAATTTTACTTAATAACTGCATTTACAGAAAATAAATGATAGTACGCTATCATCGTACGGACAAGAGTGGCATCCTTAGGAATAGATTAAGGTTTTTCCGCGGCACCAACTAAACAAATGATAGTATTGACAAGCGTGCCAACCTTAGGATTGGCAGGAACATACGGGAAAATACAAATTTTATTAATATGCTTTACCGATCCATCATAGTCTCAAAAAGGGGGACAAATCAACGTCCGGCATAAAGCCGCGCCGGATGGAGGATTGCTTAGCAAAAAGCCTTACAGTCCGGCCAAAAGCCGGACGTCTGGTCGCCGTAGGATGAACTAAACAGACAAAGCTTAATGTACAATACTAATTATACAGCACATAATTAATTTATAATTCCTATATGTAAGAATTTTAAAAAAGATGCTTTCATAACAAACAAAAAATTATACACCAATATTCTCTTGTTATCAGTATCTATCAGTATCTATCCATTGTTATAATACCAGGAACTGAGGAAGTTAGGGTGAGATAATCTGAACTGAATTACAAAGAGACCTTCCACTTTCAACATACACTGGTTGAATGACCGCATACACACTATGTTACTTTACCCTTATCATTCAGACAGATTTTGACATTTAACCTCAATTAGATATTCAACTGATACATAACAGTTTAGATAAGTTGTATTCTCACAGTACAACAGAGTTTTGAATTTACAGACATCAGTAGTTTGTGGTATCTTCAAAAAAGTTAGTTCCTCACTTTTCATTAGGTAATTATACATATGTTTTTCTACCATTCTTTGCTTAAGTATATAGTACATTAGACGCACTTATGATTGTTTCTGACCGGCACAAGCAGGACTGATATAAGTTACAAGCTAAACAACAGGAAAGGAATCATAACATTATTGATCCCACCTTATACCTGAACACCATTTGGGTCAACCTGCAGAAGTCCACCAAGAAAAAGTTAAGATCTACTGAGGAGTTGAGCTGGGGTTAAATGACCGCGATGGTAACACCCTCACAAGGGATGTAAGTATTACAACAGCAATAAACCATTATGCACCACGTGATGGGTAGACCCCTTGCAGCTCTGTCAAAACAGGTGACTGATGACCTAGTTCGCACTCAATGAATGTAATGTACTGTGTCCCAAGCCCATCAGATTGTGATCTTCAGTACAGGGGGGGGAGAAGAAAAAAAGATGATCCAGACAAATCAGAGGGTCGAATGAACAAGGTTCTATTGTATGAGCTTTACTTTATCCTACTTGGCAATTCACAGTTGTGACGAGTTGTATTAATAAATATATATTTTGTCTTTTGCATGCATTAGGGGTTTCCCTGAGGTGGATAGAAGGTGACAGTGTGACCCATTTTCAAGTTATGCACCACTTGAGGGTGCCATGTTACATAGTGATGTGTAACTGGTAGAAGTGTAAGGGATGAAGAGATGAGTATGTGTAGTACTGTCTTGTAGCAATAGTGGGGTACCAGTAAGGATAGTGAGGTGAGGAAGGGGAAACCTGGTTCCAGCATTAGCCTACTCTTGTGGAAAGACACCGAGGGGGCTGCCAACTTAATGTTCCCATCCAACGGACAAATCACACTGCACGAAGTTTGGGGTTGAACCCAGGTATATTTGATGTACAGATTAATGATTAGAAGCTGTACAACACTACTTCTCCTGAATCCAGTTCTGGGGTCAGATTTAAAACCTGTCCCTACCGGAAAATGATCCTGGACCATTGCGATGGAAGGCAGGCATGATGCCAACAGTGCCATAGAGGCAGACTAATAATTAAATATTAACTTACACAAAATAAGAAATTTATTATAACCAACAGATAATGAAAGTAACTTAGTATACACACACTGAGACTAAACTCTGTACTAACCATTTCTGGTGACCTGCAAGCCATTTTAGGATTGGGTCGATGGTTGATAACAGAAGAACAGGCTTTGTCAAGGGCACCTACAAAGCTCTGGTCTCCATTAAACACTTCTTGAATTAATTCCTTGTACTTTTTGTGGACAGTCAACATGCTCTCAACAAACTGAATATGAACCTAGAAATAAAAATACAGTTTTTGTAGTTGACATAAAAAGAAAGAATCCTAACACTCTGAAATAAATAAGTACATATTTTGTTGAAACAATATATGAGGGTGGTTCAAAAAGTAACAGCAAACTAACACACTCCTCTAGGATATGAATGGGCAGCTTTTGAAGCACTATCAGCAAAGGGGTGAAACAGTGAATAGTACCCGGTTCAATGCAATGTTGGAGAATGAGTTAAAGGCAGAAATACAGAGCTATCGCTGAGGATTTTTGCATAAAGGAATTCTTATCCTTCACGACAACACCCACTCCCACACTTCCCCTGCACTTTTTATATCATTCGGAGATTAAGTTGTCAGGTCTTGCATCATTCCTGATTTCGCTCCTCTGGATTACCATGTGATTGGACCCCTGAAGAGTGATTTGAAAGTGATGACACGGTTAAAGAAGCGGTGCATTCTTGGTTGCAGACACAAACAATTTTTTTTTCTGATGGAATAAAAAGTTGGTGCAATGATGTGAGACATGTATCGAAATGAAGGATGATTATGTTGAAAAATGACATCTTGTTTGTATCTGTAATTGAAATATATACTTTCCAAAAAATAGTTTGCTGTTACTTTTTGAATCACCCTCGTAGTTAAATTCTTCCTAAGAAGAATCACCACCTTAGGTGACCACCTGTTTGGCTTAAAAAAATAAAAAAATAAACAAAAAAAACTGTATTTACAACAAATACAAATTATAGGGACTAGGTACTACCCGCGTGCAATTTCTTGAGCGCTCTGCTCCCTAGTCCTTATTCGGTAGGTTTCGTTCAACTTCGTAGGTTAAGTTGACAACATTGAAACACGAAGTACGCTATACACCCTGACATCTAGTGGCTTCAATACTAAGCTTTCATTCTGTCTCAGGATTCTTATTTATTTATTGACATTATCTTTTCTGACACATCGAGTTATGGGGAAAAATACAATCTTTCGAACTGCTGATTTCACAAACACTTCATTGTACATCCAACACTTTCCTCACCTCTTTAAGAATTCCGTATGTGCTAATTTCTGATGATCCCGTGAACTCTGATGTCAATTTCATGGACTGAAATTTGAGCAAACTTTTCACAATTTGTATTAAATACGTTTAAAATTAGGCCTATAGCTTTCTCCACTTTTAGATGCCTTACCTCTCTTACGTTTTAAAACACGAAATGGTGAAGCATGTTCTGCTAAGACTCTTCTTTATGCTTAAAATTAGTCATCCAGTGTAAAAATATTGAGCCTATATTATGCATAATATTCTTATTTGATGACTTATTTGATAACCAAAGGCTTATGACATGTAATTAATTGTTATGCAATACCGTCACCACGTTATATTATTGGACTGCATTAAAATCGTTGTATATTAAAGTCACTACATAAAATACCAAACGCGCGATTCTGCTGAAACGTTATTTCTTTGGTTGACAACACTGCAGAAAGACTGGCGGAATAGCTATGTTCTGTTCCCCCGACCCTCACTTCCCCGTAAATTCAGCGCTCAAGAAGTGGCGCGCGGGTAGTATGTACGTACTGTGGGAACCAAGGGGTCTGGAAGTCAGCAGACCAAGCAGAAAACCTGCCCAGGACAATTTTTGCTCTATAGAATATAATGCAAATTATGTTTCTTGAAATAAGGAATGATGACACTGTTTAAAAAATGGATGAAGGCTGAATCCAAAGATATGAAATGACATAAATGAAAATGAACTACCCAATTTTAATTTACAAAACTTCTTGGTGGAATACTGAACAAAGAAAAGGATTCCACAAAAAAAAAGTAATCAATGAATAGGGGGCGAATTTCTATGACATGTCATATTTTTTCCCTTTGCATTATTTCAGGTTTCCGACTAATTTATACCCGATTCCAAGCATCCTGGTGAAAATGGAATGGCTTGTATTGTGCATATAACTGCATATTTAGGTCATATTTTTGGCATATTTGTGTGCATATTAAAGAAATTTTGAAGTTTCATATCATATATTGTAAATTTTGCATTATAATGATACTTTTTGAGAATTTACAGATATTTTAAATAAGTAACATTATATTTTAATAAAATGAATTGTAATGAAACTTAAAAAAAAATAAACACAATTTGTAAGTGGTAAAGTCATACTTTAAATTATATTGGTCATATTTTAATGATTTTTAGGTCATAAATGCATGCATATATATCGTATTTTTTAGGTCATAGAAATCCGCCCCCTATTAATGAATTACTCAGAATGGTGTGAAGAAGTTATGATTTCATTTTTTCATAACTATAAAATAACATTTTAGTAGTGGGAAAGGCTACAAATAACAAGCTAGGTGTTTTACAATGCATATAAATGCACTGTGCCCTTAATAATTCAATTTAACACAGATACCTAACTACAAGGCACTCTGGTAACTCACATTGTCTCCTCTCAGACCTGTCACTGCCTCCAGTCCTTGGGCCTTAATGTGATCCAAAACCTCTGTTATAAGCACACCAATACCGTCTTTTACCGATCTTAGTAACGGATACATATTTGACAAATCTCTACGTCTTTCTTGTTGCACCATTGCTTTACATTCACCATGTAGGAAAGCAAGGTGATCTGCTACCATATGCTGTTCACATCGTGCCTTTACTTTAGCAAAGGAACTGCAAGAAAAATGAAAGAGCATTAACATCATGAAAAATAATCTTTAAACTCATACCTTATAGACTTTTAGAGAGAAAGAAAGATAGAAGCTAAGAATGAAATAAAGAAAAAGAAATAGGAGGAAATAAAGAAATAAAGACCTGTGTTTGCATGAATATGTCTCATCAAATTCGTGGAATAAAATCAATCTAATTAATTAAAAGTTAGAATATTAATTAACACCTACAGTACAATTACCTGAATATATAACAAATCTGATTTAGGATTTTGTAATGTTTTACGACAGCTTTTCCACATAGCCTATTAATGTAGATTTGAGACTTTTTGTTATTCCAAATCATTCTGAAATCTTAATTAATTCTTTGATAAACAACTGAAAGAATGTTTAATCATTAGTCATTACACTAGGTTCTAAATTTAAATGTTTTGTCTAAAATACACATGAAGGAAGTGTGGTCAACATTGTGCTCCTACAGCCATTTACTCCGACTCCCAGGGCGTTTGTAGGAAATTAAACTTTCCCGGGAACTAACGTATTCATCTAAACAGAGGATCTGAGTCAATCATAGCTGATTCTAGAACATAAAAGAAGAAAAATTTCCTACCTTGCCCGGGATCGAAACCAGAAGGGCTGAATATGATAACTCACATGAATAGGTAGGTTGTTTTCAACTTTGTAGTCCTTAGTCACAGTGTACTCTATATTGTCAGCAATTTTAGATGGTTGTCACAGTAGCAGCAATAAAAAAAGTTACAAGTATTCAATAATAAAATAAAAGTTAAATAAAATTATAAATGGGAAGATACTGTAAAATCGGTTCTATCTCTCGACTTCAGTTGGTTTATCCAAGAGATTTGTTTCATGCTTCTCAAAACATGTTCTTGTATCAAACAAGCAAATGAAGTTGGATGTAGGAATGAACTCTTATGTTATCTTTTCATTTATAGTAGCACTTCACATTAAAAAAAAATCTTACCATAAAGATTATCTTATAGGAAATTACTACTTTAATGAGGGGTTTTCAATCTTACCATAAAGATTATCTTATAGGAAATTACTACTTTAATGAGGGGTTTTCAAGAGCTACACAAGCATGATAAGAGAGAGGAAGAGGCTGGTGAGTAGTGATATGGACACCCTGATCTATAGAATACTTAATAAAAGTTTAAATGTTTACAACAGAGTAAATACCACAGCCGTTTCTAACACTTGTCTTGCTAATTTGTAAAGAGAAGTTAATTGATGTGGTTAAGGTAAGAGAAAAATAATTTTTTCGGATCATTATGACCAAGAAATGGTATTGAACCCACGGGCATTAATCCTTGCTATTCTACGAAGATTCTACGAAATCTATCTATCTTTGTGCAGTGGACAAGAAACGTGTGATACCATACAGTCAGATCGGGGGAAAGCTAGGTTTCATCTTTGCATCGCTTCACTGTAGCCATTTTATTAGTCTCTAACCTTTGTATTTTCTGAAAGTGAATAATAATTTTAAATACACATTTCAAGCAACATAATGACTTGAATGAGAAGTAAGTCTGAGAAACCATTCTGTAATTTGCTTTAGTTTTCACTTGAAACAACTGCCCTAAGACAATTATTTTACTAAAGGAAAGAAACAACAGATTCTTTGAACTGAAAGACTAAATCAAAAGTTTTCTCAACGGGCATGGTGTTAAATTTCTTGACAATGAAGAATTTATCCAGCAGACTGCTTTCTTGAGTGGCATATCTTACCATTTAAACAATCTAGGGATCAGGACAACTACTGATGTATGAACTGCATGATGCTGTACGACTCATTTGAGCTAAGCTAGAATTCTTTATTCATGACTTGAACAAGGAAAGAATTCTTTTTCCCAAACCTAGTCAAGGTTTCTTGCAAAAATATTCAGATTTTTGTTCAAACTGAATAGAGAATTTCCTGAATGTTTCATGTGCAGCTGACTCGATAATGCCTGGGACAACAAACATGGATAATTCAGAATCACAAATAATGCAAAATACACACAATAATGCAGATTTTTAAACTGCAAGCGTAGCAACTACCGTATTTTACAGACTATAAGACGCTCCGGACCATAAGATGCACCTTGGTTTTAGGATGGAAATTTAAATGAAAATAAATTTAATGTGATTCTAAACAAAACATTTCAAAAGGGAATAATATACTTCATTGCATAAACAAAGGATAACCTTGTACAATGGAATCAGTGTAACCCACTTCTAACTTAAAAACCTGCGTTGTATGAAAATCTCTTCTGTACAGGTGGCATCGCATAAATTTTAACTGAACTGATTTCTCATAAAATACTGAAAATACTTTTACACCCTCTAAGCCTCAATTCAGCATACGGTAAGTGTAACGGGACAAGGCTGTTTAGAGGTCAGTGTCTTCATTTAAACCACCCAGCAGAGACAACTCCTTTATATAAAAGTACTCAACATTCCTTGTTTTTCTGTGCCAAAATTTGTAAATATCTTATTGTTTATAACACCTTCTTTATAATAATGGAATTCCAGCAATATTTACCATAATTCTAATTTTTTATTGTACTTCGGACCATTAGACGCAACCAACATTCAAGAATCTGTTTTCAAGGTAAAAAATTGTGTCTTATGGTCCGTAAAATACGGATATACATTCCTATATGATTATGTAATTTAAAAGTATAAGACATTTGTAAACGAATAAAAAAATATATATACAGTAAAATATTGTGTAATACACTTTACAGTATTCAGGAAACTATGTCTTTACAAACTTGTAGCTTTGAAAAAATCTGTTATTTTTTTTTTTAATGCATTCTCTTTGTTCGTACATCACAATATTGTTGGGGCCATTTTAAGAAGGCCTCGTCCCAAACCATCATCTATCTACAAAAGAATATAATAGCATTGTTCCCTAATCCGAAAATCTGCACCAACTTCGACACCGACAAAGAACAGGTGCACTTGTAGTCTCGTGGCTTTCCCCAGTGTTGCCACTGTCGCTACTTTTTAAGTGAAGTAAGTGCTGTGGTACGAATTTGGCAATATTGTTCTGGACTGCAGACAAGTGTGAATACACCTAATTACCTTTCTATTCACTGAATGACAGGTCGAGGAGGATTAGGGTGGCAGCTGGTAAAGGCATTCTTGGAAAAAGAGTCTTTAAAAAGCGGCACCCACAATACTATTTACTGAGTATTATTCTGTCTTGCAACGAAGAATCACTTTGCTGTTCTAAATACAAAAGTACACATTCCACAGCATTCAATGCCTCCCCATGACCCACACTGTTGGCGGAGACTAATTCTTCTCCACCTCCACCCCAATTCCTTCAACAGCAGGTAACTGTCTGCATCCTTGAGTGATATTCAGTATTTCTGCATTACTTAGAACTTCAAAGTAACGGGAATATGTTGGTAAAGAAAAGGTCAAAACCCTCCAAATGCAATGAAACTATGAATCTCAAGCTAGTGTTACAAACTGAGCTCAGTTCACAACCATAAAAAAATTCATACTCTAAATAAATAATATAGTAAATGTAGTTTTTAGTATTCACGTTAAATGACGTGTCCAACATCATTCTTGTATTGATTTTACAGACAAAATAAATCTAATCTAATCTAAAAAAAATAGGCTATGGCTAATACACAAACGGAATAATGTGCCCACGGACAAGTGAGAGTAGAATTATAGTGAAACGGGGAAAATGGCCAGCTGAGAAAACACAATTGATTAGAGAAAACAGGAAAGATTTTGCTGAATTCGTAAACAAAATAAATTTTGATTTATTGTAATGCAAATATAAGCCATCTGTAAAAGAAAAAGTAATATGTGTAGAACGACAAAAAAAAAAAAAAAACGAAAGAATGTAAAACCTAGCATGTAGTATTAGTATTACTATGATGTAATGAAACATGCCGTTAATAAACTTAATAAATAAATAAAATAATTAAAAAAAAAAAGTGAGAGTAGACTGTAGTTTAACATATTGGAATAAATTTTTCATGCTGAGAGAAGACTCTTTTCTATTAATTCCCCCGTTGAACAGTGTACTGCAGCGAATGAACTATGGAACTTGTACAAGGCAGCATTACAAAATGAAAATCCTACAATTTCAGGTGATAGGAAATGCATTAAGGCAGAGAAAACTGATTTGTCATTTGGATCTCTCTTGATACAGAATCACACCCTATTTTGTGAAGTTTTCAAGTATGAAAAAATATGTCTTCCAACATGAATTTTGCAAAAAACAGTTTCACATCCACAATAACTAATGAACACCTGCAGAACTGCTTAGCCAATACTGGAGCTTCGTATACTCAAGACATTAAAATGTTTTTACAAAACAAGACATGTCACTTCTCTCACTGATGAGGTTGAGTGGATGAGTTAAATATTTCAAATGTGGATGTTTAGAGCGTGGGCTACTGTATACCCCCCATCCCCCCCCCCCCCCCCGTGGGATTTTCCGACTCATATATTTTTTTGTTGGTATTGACATGTAGTTTCATATTTTAGTTGTTTGCCCCTTATCAATTACAGCATTTACCCGGAAACCCCGGAAATCCGGAGAAAACTAGTTTGTTTTAATTTTTCTTTGTTCTTTGCTCCTAATATGCCCAGGGAATTTCTGAATCACATATTTATTGTTGGTATTGCCATCTAGATTAAGGTTTTAGCTGTTTGCCCCTTATCAATTACAGCATATCCCCGGAAAACAACGGAAATCCGGAGAAATGACTTTGTTTTAATTTGTCTTTGTTCTTTGCTCCTAATATGTTCAGGGAATTATTGACTCACATATTTTTTGTTGGTATTGTCATATAATTTAAGGTTTCAGTTGTTTGCCTCTGACCAATTACAACATATCCCCGGAAAACCCGGAATACCACGTATATACGGAGAAAATGACAATGTTTTATTTTTTCAATCTTTGTTTTTCCTTCTAATATTCAAAGGGAATTTCTGACTCATATGTTTTTTTTTGTTGGCATTGCCCTCTAGATTAAGGTTCAGTTGTTTGCCCATTATCAAATACAGTATATCCCCGGAAAACTCCGAAAACCACGGAAACCCGGAGAAAATGACTTTGTTCAAATTATTTAAAATCTTAGTTCTTTGCCCTAGTATTCAAAGGGACTTGGTGACTCATGTGGTTTTGTGTTGGTATTGCCATCTAAATTAAGGTTTCAGTTGTTTGCCCCTTATCAATTACAGCATTTCCCCAAAAAACTCTGAAAACCACGGAAATCCGGAGAAAATTACTTTGTTTATTTTTTTTAATATAAGTTTTTTCCTCCTAGTATTCAAAGGGAATTGGTGACTTATATGTTTTTGTATTGGTATTCCCATCTAGATTAAGGTTTCAGTTGTTTGCCCCCTATCAATTACAGCATTTTCCCAGAAAACTCGGAAAACCACGGAAATCCGGAGAAAATTACATTGTTTTAATTTTTTTAATCTTAGTTATTTGCTCTTAGTATTCAAAGGGACTTTGTGACTCATATGGTTTTGTGTTGGTATTGCCATCTAAATTAAGGTTTCAGTTGTTTGCCCCTTATCAATTACAGCATTTCCCCAGAAAACTCTGAAAACCACGGAAATCCGGAGAAAATTACTTTGTTTATTTTTTTTTAATATAAGTTTTTTCCTCCTAGTATTCAAAGGGAATTGGTGACTTATATGTTTTTGTATTGGTATTCCCATCTAGATTAAGGTTTCAGTTGTTTTCCCCCTATCAATTACAGAATTTCCCCAGAAAACTCGGAAAACCACGGAAATCCGGAGAAAATTACTTTGTTTTAATTTTTTTAATCTTAGTTATTTGCTCTTAGTATTCAAAGGGAATTGGTGGCTTATATGTTTTTGTATTGGTATTGCCATCTAGATTAAGGTATCAGTTGTTTTCGCCTTATCAATTACAGCATATCCCCGGAAAACTCCGAAAACCACAAAAATCCGGAGAAAATGAGTTCGTTTTAATTTATTAAAAATCTTTGTTCTTTGATCCTAATATTCCCAGGGAATTTCTGACTCACATATTTTTGTTCGTATTGCCATCTAGTTTAAGGTTTCAGTTGTTTGCCCCTTACAAATAGTTTTAATTTTTTATTGTTCTTTGCCCCTAATATCCCCAGGGAATTTCTGACACATATTTTTGTTCACATTAGAATATGAAGGGTGTGCTGCCAGGTTTTCAATCGCTTTCATCCCTTCAGCATCATTATTTTTTGTCATGCTGTAATTGGTAAGGGGAAAACAACTGATACCTTACTAGTTGTCACTTCCAACACAAAAGCATATGAGTCAGGAATTCTCTTCGAATATTAGGAGCAAAGAACAAGGATTTAAAAAGAAAACAGTCATTTTCTCCGTATATACGTGGTTTTCCGGGTTTTCCGGGGATATGCTGTAATTGGTAAGGGGCAAACAACTGAAACCTTAATCTAGATGGCAATACCAACACAAAAACATATGAATTGCCAATTCCCTTTGAATACTAGTAGCAAAGAACAAAGATTTTCAAAAATTCAAACCAAGTAAATTTTTCTGGATTTCCTTGGTTTTCGGAGTTTTCCGGGGATATGCTGTAATTGATAAGGGGCAAACAACTGAAATCTTAATCTAGATGGTAATGGCAACAAAAAAACATATGAGTCAGAAATTCCCTTTGAATATTAGGGGCAAAGAACAAAGATTTAAAAACTAAAACATAGTAATTTTCTCCGTATATACGTGGTTTTCCGGTTTTTCCGGGGATATGTTGTAATTTGTAAGGGGCAAACAACTGAAACCTTAAACTAGATGGCAATACGAACAAAAATATGTGAGTCAGAAATTCCCTGGGAATATTAGGGGCAAAGAACAATAAAAAATTAAAACAATCCCATTTTCTCCGGATTTCCGTGCTTTTCCGGGGTTTCCGGGTAAATGCTGTAATTGATAAGGGGCAAACAACTAAAATCTTAAACTAGACGACAATACCAACAAAAAAATATGTGTGCCAGAAAATCCCACGGGGGGGGGGAGGGTTTGCTATTGGTAGCCCATGGTCTAGTTGTATTTGAATTCGAAATGTAATATGTAAAAAAAATTGTTTGAATGTACTGAATACACACTATTAGGTCCTTTTTCTGTAATTATGCTTTACCTACATACAATAATAAGAAGTAACCAATTACTGGAAGACCAGTACTTGTCTTACTGAACCAAATGTTTGAACCCCAGAGCAATATTACATGATAATTAATAGGAAAATTAAAAATTAAGAGCAAAATATTTAAAACATTGTAATTATTAACACTTGCATGTGAAACATTCATAGGCCTAAACTAAACGATTAATATAATTAATGAAACAGCTAAAAATACGGCTTTGAAGTGAATTCCACGATTAGAAAGCACAGCATGGGAAAAACAACTTCAGATTCGAGTTC
This sequence comes from Ectobius pallidus, assembly GCA_964059195.1. NCBI lineage: Eukaryota > Metazoa > Arthropoda > Insecta > Blattodea > Ectobiidae > Ectobius > Ectobius pallidus. Next base: position 70,254,013 of record CAXKWD010000004.1, on the reverse strand, counting down.
CTCGGTGCAGAAAACCCCTGTATAGTGAGTTTCGTCTAAATCAAACAATGTTTGACCACATTTAGGCCTATATTGATTATCCCTCTTCTGTGTAGGTTGAAAATTTCAGATGTCTGCGGACCTTGACATTCTAAACAAATGAATCGACCAGGGTGGACTTACAAAATCAAGCGATCGCGATGCTTTTATTTCCAAGGTATGAAAAACATAGGCAAAGCCACCTACAATTGATTTGACAACTGAAATGTATTACTGAGAACCAATGCACGTTTTCTGCCCGTTTTTCACTCATAACTCGAGAATGAAAGCAAAAATTAAAAATCCGGCTTTGAGGTGCATTCGCCCACCCTTCAGTCCATCTATGTTTAAAATTTCAGATCTCTGCGTTCAGTAGATTTTGCTGGGCATCGCAGACAGACAGAAAGACAAACACTTCCTTTTATTAATATAGATTACCATAAATCTACCACTCCAGCTTGGTACCAGAAAACTGAGCATTGGTCTATCAGAGATATTTTCTAAATGTCTCTTCTGTGAGTGCAGCAGACAACCTCTGTGGCAAAACTGCAGAAGAAGTCTGTTGGTAGGGATGATGAGCATGTGGAAGAATCACTGATGGACCAATGGAGGTCTATAGGCTATACCTCTATAGCCTGATAATTTTACACTATATGAAAGTCTACATTATTTGATAACCAAGTGTCTGCCACATTATGATGGGCGATGCTAGTTTGCAATACAAATGTCTGCTCAATGCAGTTTTAATATTTGTAAACACCTGGACAACAAATTCCCATGAATCGTTTCTTGGATTTTTTTCACCCCGGGAGCTAATCAATTGTTGAAACTCCAGAAGAAACCAAGGATTAACAGCCTGCTCTAGTCCCAATCACCGATTAAATTGTATAATACACCAGAGATATTTTAAAGTAATTTGCAGTTTTGTTGTATGGAGATATGATCTATAGTACTTACCTAGAGGGTAAGTATTTGTTACTTCGAAGTGTTTCTTCATCTAATCTTTGAGTTACTCGTTCCATATATTGGCTAACATTACATTCTTGAAGCAATTTACTTGCTTCAAATTTGTAATATTCCCCACTTGACTGCAAGAAGGGTACCTCAAATATTTCTTGATATAACTGCAAAAAATAAAAAACAAATTTCTTACAGAAATATAACTAATCAAAGAAGTGTTCCATTCCCTGAGAAAAAGAAATTAAAATACAGGTATAGGGCATTGCAAGAAATGGTGAAAGTAATAGAAATGGTGGGGAATCTAGCAGGACTAGAAATTAACGTGAATAAAACAAAACATCTGATGACAGAGGGAAACAATGCAAATGATAGAGTACACAAAATTAAAATAGGAAATCATGAATTTGAAACTGTAAATAAATTCACATACCTAGGGGCCCAAATAAACAGTGAAGGGTCTTCGTCAGAAGAAATAAACAATAGAATAATGATAGGAAATAGAGCATATTATGCTAACTTGAAATTAATAAAATCTAGTTTATTAACGAAAGAAACCAAATTAAAACTGTATAAGACCTTAATACGGCCAGTGGTAACGTATGCGGCCCAAACATGGATAATGAATAAGGAAGATACAGACTCCTTAAGAATATTTGAAAGGAAAATCCTAAGAAGGATATATGGCCCAGTCTGTGAAAACGGGGTATGGAGAATAAGACATAATGCAGAGATTGACCAAATAATAGGAGGTGAAGACATTGTGAGATATGCGAAGTCATTACAGCTGGGATGGTTGGGACATGTAGAGAGGATGGAGAACAGCAGGATACCCAAAAGCCTGTTACACGACAACATAATAGGAATCAAAAGAAGGGGGAGGCCGAGAAAGAGGTGGCTGCAGGATGTTGAACAAGACCTGAAGAAATTAAAGATAAGAGGATGGAGAGGATTGGCACAGCAGAGGGAGGAATGGAAGAAGGTTGTGAAGGAGGCCAAGGCTCATAACGGGCTGTAGAGCCGAAGAGTAAGTAAGTAAATATACACAATGGAGCACATGAATAACTGAACTAGTTAAATATTATATTAACACTTAATGCTTCACTTACGTCGCTGTTTATGAGCATAAACAGCGACATAAGTGAAGCATTAAGTGTTAATATAATATTTAACTAGTTCAGTTATGCAACAGTTGATGCCGCCAGGTAGGTGAAAACAATTTTCCCCCAATTTTTAGTAAATTAGTAACCAGGAGTGTGCCTTTGCCTTTTCTCAACATGAAACTGCCACAGCCCATACAACCAATATTTCAATGAGAAAAACTGAAAATGTGTTTGAGAAGGAATTATTAGTAGAGATTTGTGGCCCCCTCGGTCCCCCTGACCTAACCTCTGTGACTTTTATTTCTGGGGTAAATTAAAACTTAAAATATATAGACGACAAACCTAAACCCCCTGGAAGAATTAAAACAAATTATCCTCCAGGAAATTGCTAGTATTTCGTAATGTGAACTATGGCAGGTGATGGATGGTTTCTTAAAGAGGTGCCAAAAATGTATGGACGACAATGGCCAGTTTCATAACGTTGGTAAGTCAAGTCTCTAAACGTGGTTAGGGAAAAGATATACGGTTGCATTCAATGCTACATAGCCAAAGGCACCCATTGTGAACTGGAAAGACACCACTCAGCCAACTCATAGTTCATTGGGTCTCCTGTAGTATAATTGATCAGATTTTAAGAGCTTCTTCCTTTGGTGGAAACAAATGAAAATTCAGATATAATTTCTGTCGCAAGTGCAGAGACTAATGTCAGATAGGAATGTCGGGATTTACTTATCCTTGACTTATGAAACAATATGCACAGTGGAATAAAATAGGTCAAAAGGTTCTTGTTCTGAACACACAACCTCACGAGGACAACTCAGGAGTTACCTAATACAGAAGTGGTAGTTCTGGTCAAGAAAATCATTGATAATGGGAATCAGCATGCTGACCACAGGTCTCCAATTCTGCTATCTTCCAATGAAGCTGAAAGAGGAAAGTAGATGACACAATGGACAGACGGTAAGCTCTATCCCTTCATAGGCTGAAGCATCATAGAATATAGGTGTTTTCTAGTTTCTAATATCATAGTAGATTTTTAAACTGAAGGCAGCAGTCAAATCATCACTGTGTATTGAAGAGTTAAAAAGTTTGAAATACGCACTATCTTGTTTTTTGCAAAATGTGGAATTAGTACATTTCAATACTCAGCTGAGGAAATGTATATTTTCCCTCATACCACAAGAAAGCCACATATAACTATTTGTTTTTACAATGTTTAAAAATGGACTCATTTTCAGATTTTAATAGTCAGTAGTCATCCCTGAATAATACAACATTATATTTCATAGATTGTTCGAGTTTTTCAATTGGGCTAATCCTTCTGATCCTGGGATCAACTCAGCCCCTAACAGGAATGAGTACCAGGAGCAATCCTAGGGCTAAAGGCTGCCGGGGCATAAGGCTGACGTGCCGAATCTCTAAAATCCGGGAGCCTCAACCTCTGGGCCTCCATGGCCTTTACTGGGAACACTTTACTTTACTTTTTATATAATTTAATAACAATTTATATTAGTTTACATACCTCAAGATTCCCCTTCTTTTTGTACTCTTCTACACTAACAAAAGAATTTATCACTCCTCGAATAATGTCTGTGACATTAGGGCTTGCTTCACCAAGACGGTCATGATGGATTCCATCGAGAAGTAGATGAACTAGACTGTCTTTCAAAGGTTCAATCATGTTTCGTTTCCAAATTTCCAATCCTAGAATGTTTACAACCCCATTCATTAGCAACAAATTATTACTGTCATGGCCAATAAGTAAAATAATTCATCTAGATGCACAGCCTAAATAAATTTTAGTACAAGAATATGTTGTGTTTATTTTACATTTATGAAAACAAAAGAGGTTAAAGAGTGTCGTACACTAATAAGTAGGCCTATGCAGGCCCATGTTAATAAATATTAATAGCCAACAATGTACTAAGCAGTTTTTAAGTACAGCTAAAGAAAATGGCATATTCAAAACTAACTTTATCCCATTATAGGACAGTCATTTCTTCCTCCCTCCAAGCAACAACTATTAAGTGTGATATAAAATGCTGAAAGGCATAAAGATAACTAGCAATGGAAAAAACATAGCAAAGTCACAACATAACTGGTAAAAAACTGCACACAGCATAGGCAGCAGTCGAGATTAGCCAAGGATGGGGAAAACAATTCCTAAAAAATGTTCTACAGGTACTTAATAAGTAAATACATTGCCCTTCTACTAGAATTTGCTTATTAGCTAGCTGCTTACCGAGGACAACCTCCGTCAATTATAGATTACACCTTCTCTAAGTACATTATGGTTGTTTGAAATATTACATTCGGACAAACTGATACTGCTGCAGTCGGCACATACATGTAAAACCTGGACCAGAAAGCTTTACTGAAAAATAATCATAATCTAGTTTTTGACAGTATGGGAGGTCTTTATACAAAAAATGTAGAGAAAGTGTTTAAAACTCTGATATGCCGTAGTCACAACAACTACTCTATTGGCCCAAATATAAGACGATGTTTTTCCCTCAAAAAGTGCTTATAAAAACTATACTCGTCTTATATGCGCAGCCTAACACTTTCAACAACTCTCCATTCATGAATGCAGCTGAGCAGCAAGAATCCCCTCCCTACCCAAGGTCCAAGTCATGCAGGAATTCACCAAACTTTATTTTTCCCAAATTCGTACTTCTCCTTCTACTGCCGTGTACTTCACTGCTTGGCATCTCTATTCTCTATGCGTTTGACAACCATCATGGTGGACCATGTGGAAAAGAAAGCATCTTTATTATCACAATGCGTAAACAAAGGTGAGAGAAGAAGTTACGACATGAACTTCAAAATTCCATTTTATGTGAAGCAAAACGTACTAATAAGCTAAATCATTATTTTTTTTCGTAAATACCCTTCAAAAATTCAGGATTGTCTTATATATGAGGTCAACTTATATTCGGGCCAATACAGTACTCCCACGGCACAAGATGTACGTTCAACAGTTGGAACTTATATAAGGAGAGCAGAACAGCACTCCTCAAAACATGTTAAGGGTAAGGTACCAATTTAATTGTGAACTAAGGAGTGTTTTTTGCATATTTACTTATTTTATGAGATCCAACTTCACTGTGTTACCCGATACAAGTTCATTAAAATACTGTAAGATATTAATCCCTAAATTAATGCTATGTACAAAATTTTAACACATAATACACAGGTAACAATAATTTTAATACAAGCTAAGCAACTTTCAACTGTTCTGCATTGTAAGCTACTCATTTGATAGAGTTATCCACAGTCTTTATCATTGCTGGTCTGAAAATATAAAATTTTAACACTTATATCAATAACTATAATACAGTGTATGCATGAGTTGGCGAATCGTGCGGATTTCTGCGTTGCGGTGGCCACAGCTCTAACTCCCAAGCGATCAGGTGAAATATCTACTCAAATTAAGCCACAAACGATGTAATGATTCAGGTTCTCACAATTACAGTTAAAATAACCACGTACCTCTTCACAAGATATGTTGGAAATGTCCTCCTCTTGCATCCATACAACACTGGCACCATTTTAGGAAATTTTCTTTCACACGCGCAAGTTCAGCTTGCAGGATAGAGTTAATTTCTCTTATGATATTGTCTAAGGTCTTCTAACAGTATGTGACTATTATTTATGGGGGAACTTGAAAAATAAAGACAATATCACAAGAGAAATTAACTCTATCTCAGAAGCTGAACTCATGCGTGTGAAAGAAAATTTCCTAAGAAGGTAACAGTGCTGTGTGGATGCAAGACGAGGACATTTCCAATATATCTTGTGATGAGGTGCATGGTTATTTTCATTGTAATTTTAACTCTAATTGTGAGAACCTGAATCATTACACTGTTAGCGGCTATATTTGCATAGATATTTCACCTGATCACTCAGGAGTTAGAGCTGTGGCCACCACGATACAGAAACCCACATGATTGGCCAATTCGTATGTACGCTGTACTATAAACTGTTCTAGGTTGTTAAGTATACTTATTTCATCATAAGATGAAATCTTAGAAAATTGAAAATTGTTTCATACTGCTATAGGAAACACAGAGTACAACATATTTGTAAGGCTTTGCTTCATTATACAAAAATACAATGTCAAGCAACAACAACAAAAAATAATAATAAAAAACAGTTACAAATTTGTACTGTCAGAAAATATTTTGCATTAATTATAACTTGTCATTTGCCACAAACAATACGCTCAGTTTATTTTGGACCATGTTGCATCCTCCTGAAAGAACTGTTTAGAAAAAGTGAGGAAATTATTTCCTTAACTAGTGCAATTAACTAACCTAACTCTCCAATTTCCATTTGTTCTTGAGCATCTGGTGTAAGATTTCCATATATTATTTCAGCTTCAGATAGTTTTTGCTTCTTAATATGTTGTTGGTTCAAATACCTGAAATAATAAAAAAAAAATTATAAACATAGGCTTTATGCTATTTATGATGCTCAGCTATGCTAGAAATTAAAAAAAATATATATATATATATATATATATTATTTACAATTACGAGATAAATTTAATAACTTTGTACTGGAAGGACTGAAATCTTGCAAATCAGGTTTGTTCCCAAAGCAAACCCATGACTGCTTGAGAATTTGCTGTATTGCGCATGTCCAATCTACGATTTATCCGTGATTTTGCACTTTGGGAACGGTTATCCTTTGATATTTACAAATACACCAAACAAGAATAAGAAATAAATTTATAGGTTAATAAATCACAAATAAAGAGCATTCTTAATGAAATTCATGTCATTTATGTTCTTATGCCATTAATTATTAAGTTTGTCTCAGAAGGGATGCCTAGGCTATTAATAATCAATTGCCTGAGTTTTAAGGCTAGAGTAGGATTACTTTCACAAAGTCTCTGGCCTTGAAGACTAACCCAGCCAGCGAGCTTCTCGTTACGTCTTGTTACCAAGATGCGCGGATTCGCTGCGCGTAAGATCAGTGAGCTACAGTTGAGCACAGAGTAAAGATCATGATGCACGTTGCCAGTGGTAGAAAATACTGTAATAGTTCAGTGGAGGGATAATGCCCCTAGGCAGGAACTCTACGAACGGTGAGACTCACTCCTAAGGTATATACGTAAAAACCCAGAGACTTTGTGGGAGTAATCCTAATCTAATTTCTTTGCTAATGTTTATTCAAATTTAGAAAGTAATCATGTTATTTTATTTTCTAACATCATAGAAAACTCACGAAATGAGTTCCATTGCAAAACTGTTAAAGGAATTCATTTAATTCTAAAGATAGCAGGTACAATTTTAGCTAATCAATGACATAATCTCGCATAAATACCAATGGTCTTATTTGGAAGGTTAAGTGTACTGCATAACAAAACTATAGAGACACTAAAAACACGTGGCCCAACCCAGATAGCCAGCCAGTACAATCAGTTTATGTATGACACTGGCCGTGGAAGCCTATGAACTAATTCAAAACTATAGTGTTCAACGAAGTCATAGCTTGATCAACATTTACATAGTGCATTGCACACAAATAATAAGTTTCATGTGCCTTCTAAACAGGTACTTTTAATTCAAATGGGGCAATCAGGTTCAAAATGTGACTTTTCAGGGCACGAGGACAAAAGGTATTGCTATAGGGTCATTCCATATTAAATCAACAAATTTTAAGAAAATTTTTTGCCGCACCATTTTTAATTTTGATGAAATTTGGTAGGTGATGTGTACCAGTCTTCTGAACCCCAAAACAAATCTTGTTATACCTCAAAAAAATTTTACTCCTGAGATATAGGCATTTGTTTGGGACATGAACAAGCAAAAAATGTAATTTCAGACCCATTTTCTGAAAGCCGTAGGATTTCTATTTGAATCAGTAGGATGATCAAATAGGGCTCATTGGAAAGCTTAAAGAATGGACTTTCATTTGTGCATACTAAATTAGATTTAAGTTAAGTCTAAACAGACGTTTCTAGGGCTCAAATCTTCGTTCGTGAACTGTCGTTTTGCGTAACTTTAGGCATTAAAAAAACAATGAAGGACTTAGAGTAACAGGCCAATTTTTTTTCCTGTTACACTTATGTATGAGGAGTATGTGTAGGAAAAAAACTGAGCTGTTACTGGTGGTCCTTCACCCTGAACAATTTGCTTCAACTTCGAAAAAAATGTAAATCGGGCTTTTTCTCGGTCCCAAAAAGTAATGTGGGACAGGTGATAAAAATCTGAAAATGCCAAGATGATAAGCCCTTATAGTGTACTTTAAAATAAAAACAAAATCATTTTGTGACCCGAAGGGATAGAGGAGCTACAAGCCTTTGAAATATCAAGAAAACAACACTTGACCGCTACTGAAAATAGGCTAAGCAGATAGGATAATTACCACAAAGTTTAATTTAAATTTACATACAATATAAAACATTTATTTACAAATGAGAATTTTCCTCAGTCATACAAATTTCTGAGTTTTTGTAATTTTTCTAACAATTTTTCACATTTGACTTCTTTTTAACGCCCATTTGTTGATTTAATATGGAATGACCCTATAATACATACTCCTCTACATTTAAAAAAAAAAAACACCTGAAGCACTTTTACTAAGGCTTTAATTTGGTAATCACAAAGTCGCACTCACTGTCAACATTAGAGGTAGCATGTAGAAGCTTGTACGATCATTTTCATAAACTTATTGCATTAAAAATATTAATATTAAACTACATATTTTGTGAATACGGTATCACATATTTTATGACATATTTCCCAGATATTTACAACATTTTTATGTACATATTTTGCATTTTTGTATCACATAAAAATCCGGGCCCTACTTATAACAGTTTCCCACAATAGTTTTTTGAAAGATTTTGTTGAAAATATCATGATTATGTGGTGATTTAGTAGGTTTTATCAATTTTGCAGTAATTTGCAGATAAATTTCACTTCAGTTTGTTATTTTTATTAAGGAATTTGCACTTCTCATGCTTAAAATTAAGTGTTAACATATGTCTTGGTTTTGTTAATATTAAAAAATCATACTCCTACTGATAAGTTTTGGAAACATACAGAAACGAAATGTGGCAACTAGCAATAAATAATCAAAATATGAATTTGTTAACAAAACTACTTTTAAATTAAAGAGGAAAAATTCAAAACACATTTTCAGCACAGCACATCAATTCTGCAGAAAAGAAATATTGGCAGGAAACCAGCAATCCAGTTCTTGCAGATGGAACTTATGAATGCAAAGAGAGTAATCTGAAAATGGGATAACTGATAAATTGTTTACTTTCTCCGCCTGTACCATAGGTACTATAGACAGAGGAAGTATGGTGTGCGACCCTAAAATCCAAAGCCGAGTTTAAACATAAATACATGTTTTATGGTCCTCTGAATCCAAAAAAACTATTTTCATAAACATTGATAGGCCTATGTGTGTGATTGGGAATGGTAAAATGTATGAAGATTTCTTTTGAGGATGTAAATTGATTTGTGTCAACTGTATCTTGCATGAAGAAAATTAAATTTTTCATGATTTTCTCAAAAATGGCTCTAACAATTCAGTTTAAATTTTGTACAGGAGGAGCTTTTGCTAAAAGCTCTGAAGGGTAGTTGTAAGCCACCTGCCTGATGAACAATAAAGATTTGCTCAGGTTAAAACAACTGAATACACGATCATTGCAATAAGGAACTCTTATTCTACATCAGGATGTGAAGTGATAGAGATTACTGGCCATGCTATGAGCAGAGAATGAGTGCATTAATCATATTTTATTTGGGTTATATATCCTTCGGGCATGCAATATGATGTAGTAATGACATTTTCTTCATTTTTACAACCAATTTACACCAAGAGAATGTCATACATAATATATTACAATAAAGGCAAAATTTTCATTTGGGCAGAGGAATTTATGTTTCACGTAAGATTTTTTTAGTTATCATCTGTAGGCCTGTATTCTATTTTGGAACATAATTTACAGAAAACTTATTCCTAATCAATACACAGATTCAATTAATCACACATATTCATAAAATAGCATCCATAAGTTCCTTTGATGAAACTGCAATCCTTTCTAAGTTTGCTTGATTGGAGTTATTAATATGATCATAGTGCTGTTTTCCACAGTAAGTGGATTCTATCTGACCCAGAGACTATTTTCGTTCTGTTTGACCTAATAACCTAATCTTAAAATGCTGAATTCATTCTTTGTGCTATTTAACAATTTTAACTGTAGAAATTCAAGTATTATGCATAACAGAAACCAGATTCATCTTTCTTTATGCAATTAACTTCTTACATTGTAGGTAGTCTAAATTGACAAAGTGCATGTATCAAGGACTGTACAGGTAAATTTGACCGGTAAGGATTCTTAACAATGTTATAAATAGCAAATTTTATTTTTCACACTGATTTCCCACAACTTTTAACAAAATGGACTTAGTATTCTTACTTTAAAAATACAGAATATTGCCAAAATCTTCAGGAAATTGTAAAAAAGTTTTAACTTAAAAGACCATAGCCCAGACATGGGCAAACTTTTTAAGGGGAGGGCCAAATAAAATAAAAAATTATCTAGGTGGGCCAAAATAAAAAAATTGAACAAAACATAATTTTATAAGTGAAAACTTTATTTTTTTATTTTTACATCACACACAACTTGTATTAGGGTAAGGTAGGGTAATTGTAAACGAATTTTGTAAGTTTCTACTTTGACTTGATATAATTACTACCCAAGTTAAAATATCCATGTAAATTTTGGACTTTACAGATATAACAACCTTATTTTATAGATCCACCTCTTTGAAACATTAATCTAATGATCTAGAATGACACTAGACTAAGTTTACATTTACCCCATATGTTCACATTTACCCCACTAACTCGGGGGTAAATGGAAACAGTGATCTCTGAGTACCAGATAAGCTAATGACTTGGGATCAGGGGTATTTGCAAACAAACATATTTTACCAAAATTTGAAGGTCTTCTTGAGTGATTAGGACAATGTTTACAATTACCCCAAACACTAATGCAAACCAGATAGATGTATTGAAAATAAGGTAACCTTTGTATGAAATTTATTAAAAAAACGCCCAAGATAAGGCAGTACATTCTTAATGAAGGTAAAAAATGAACAGAGGAAAGATGGTTAACCTTTAGGAACAACAGTTGAATTTTCAAATATATACTTAGTTCGTTCCCCACATTTCTGAATGGTAAGCTCCAGCAAAATTGCCAAAATGTCACACTCCACAACAGTTATATTTTCAAATATATAGCCTACTTCATTCGTTCCCCACATTTCTGAAGGGTGAGCTCTGGCAAAATTGCCAAAATGTCCCACTCTTCAGCATCAAAATATCTTCTTCCTGTGCTTGAAAAATCTTCTTCAGTCAGTCTGTAGACTCTACTTCCTGTCCCCTTAACTCTTGCACCACGGCTGCATAGATGTAGTTAATAGATTTTCTTCTTCCACAGAGGACCCAGCTAATACATATGCTCCAAGTTTAATAAATGGTGTTGTAGGGGCTGAATATTCAGTCTGGGCCGGGTTATTCTCTTCATCCACACTGAAAGTTTTAAGTTTTCAAATTCATCAAGCGCTGGCAGCTGGTCCTCAACTGTCATTGCTCTATTCTATTTTCCTTTTCTTTTTTATCCTTTTCACTTCCATCAGTTGACACAAAACATCTTCATTGGTTTACACTTCACCATGTTGCAGTCGGCAATTTACTTTTTTCAAAGCAGGAGGGAAAATTTATCTCGTGGCATTTTGCAGTTTTGCAGAAGAGCTCAACAAGACTTCCAGCAATGAATGCTGGCTTGTCATTTAAAGTATGTTTTTGGGGTGATGTATGTAATTTTGTTCTCAAATCCTAGACTGCACATTTTTCAGTGGATGAGATTAGCCCAATACCCCAACATTGTATGTGTGTGTGTACTAAGTTTGGGACTGGGAAGAACCTTGACCAATGGTGGTGTACTGTACCTAACATATGCCCTTGGCACTTTCCAATACCTGGAACAATATAAATCATCTGTTACTTATAATTTTACATGTTTATGTTGGAATGAATTTCTGTTTCCAATTTCCCTGCTTTCCATTATTTCAGGGGAAAATGTAAACACACACTGACACTAATTTAAATTTTAGTAATTTCACTTAATACAATCTCATTTGGGAATGATAACAAGCTCAATAAACAATAATAGGAGTCCAACTTACCAAGCAATGAAGCGAGAAGGGAAATTTTCTTTCTTCTGAAATCTTCGCTTTCTGAACTTCCACGCATAGCAATACAAAAAGCTCCACATTCAACAATATACAGCACAGAAAAGTGAGGAAAACTGATATCTGCTAAAAATAAGATGGCTAAATCCAATGACAGCAATCATGAGAACAGAAATATCACCATTTAAGTTTTATATCAACTGTTTACAAATACCCCTTGTTTACAATTACCCTCCATGCTACAATGGTAAAAAACTTAGGAAAAAAGTTACAAAAATTGATTATTCTCTAGAAGAGCATGAAGGCATATGTGACAGTTTAAACTGTGACTGAGCTAAAAGTTGTTCATAATCTGGTAGAAACTGGGATGAGCTGATTCGCAGCAGTTAAGCTAAATGGTGGTCAGTCAATCAGTTTCTAATGCTGTTTTTGCGAAGCTTCATAGTAGAAAACACCTGTTCACAGATGTAGGAAGACGCAAACAATGCAATTATCTTCTGAGCGTGAGATTTCAGATTTGGGAAACTTGATTTTGACTGGGCCTTGTAGAACTGAATTTTAGAAACATTGAGAAATAGTTGCTTCAATTCAGTGTTACACTGCAACTTAATCAGTTTGAGCTGCAATTCTGGTTTGACTGATTCACAAATCACATTAAATGGCATGCTAAAAATATCCAGGTCCTGTCTTGGAACCTTCATTCAAATTCTTCAAGAAGACATTTCACGCTTTTCTCATAGCTCTTAAGTTTGTCTTCCCTAACTGCAATAGTTTTTAGTCTTGGAAAATGAGTAAAGCCTTTCTTGACTAGTTGTTTGGAAAATAGATTCAATTGCATTTTGAAATCCTGATATGACCCCAAAAAGGCTATCATGGATTAATTGATTTCTTCCCTGGAGTTTAAGGTTCAATTTATTGATGGGACTGAGAAGATCTGTAAAAAATGCAAAGTCCGAAAGCCATACAATATCTTTCAAATGTTCACACTCGTCCATTCCTTTTTCTTCCATGAAAGAGATTATTTCGTCTTTTAGATCCCAAACTCGTTCGAAAACCCATCCTGCACTGAGCCACCTTACTTTAGTGTAGTAAAGTACATAAGAAAATTCAGACTGCAAAGAGTCAGGAAACTCTCAAAACTGTCTATGATCGAGTTCTATTAACAAGCTTAATAACAACATCAAGCATATGTTTCATGTCTAGAGCAGATTTACACAGAGCTTCTTGCTGTATGACGCAATGAAGAAACACAATTTCTTTCCCAGGAAATGATTCGTTAGATATGCCTACAAAACCATATTTCGTCCCTGTCATATTCGGTGCTCCATCAGTAGTAATGTTACAAATATTGGTCAAAGGTACTTTCAAAGACGTGATAGTTTCTTGAAATTCTTGAAAAATGTCTGAATCTTCTGTCGTTCCCTTTAATGGATGCATGCAAGCTAATTCTTCAGTAAAATAAAAGTTGGCATCAATACCTTTTATAAAATATCAGTAACTGAGCTGTGTCAGTTATGTTCGTACTTCCATCCAACGCAAAAGAACAGAATTTAAACTCGCTCATCTATGACTCTAGTTGTGAGACAAACTGCTTATCAATTACTTCAATTCTAGAAGTAACTGTTTTTCGAGACAAACTTACTGTCTCAAAATCCTTTGTTTGGTTAGGACACAAAATGTCACATACTTGGAGCAAACAAGTTTTTACAAATTTGCCATCAGAAAATGAATTGTTACTTTTTTCAATATTGTATGCTACAACGTAACTGGCATGTGTAGCTAACTTTTGAGAACATCTTTGTTTTTTTTAAATATTTTGCTGACCTGACAGTTTTTTACCTTTTGCTTCTGTTCTTCTTCGGTCATAGTTTCATAAGTGGCGTTATGTTTTGTCACGAAGTGTCGTGAGAGGTCAAATTCCTTGAATATGGCTATAGCTTTATTGCAAATGAGGCACACAGGTTTATCCTTAATATGCGTGAAAAAGTACTTTCAAGTCCATTATCTTTAAAAACACGACATTCTGAATCAACTTTACGTTTTTTACTTGCCATTGTAACGATCAAAAATGTCAAAAAACACTACCAACAAAGCAAAGCTATAGAAACACAAGCCAGACACACAGCCGCAGAGGTGACTTGACACTAACTACATGACTGTCCAAACCACACTGACCTTCAGAACAGACGAAACGAAAATGGTAGCACCCAATTTGTTCCGAACTTTGACGAACAACATGGAACTACGCCTATGCGAGGTTACGAGCAAACTCAATTAATATTAGATGCGATAATACTGTATTTAAAACGCAATGAGAAGGAAACCGTTATTCTATTCTAGCTACACAGAAAATACATTTTGTCATATGTGTAATTGTAGGGGTTCGTCAAAACCAAGCCGTGGGCCGCACTGACTAGTCCGAAGGGCCGCATTTGGCCCGTGGACCGTACTTTGCCCATGACTGCCACAGCCACTCATTTTGACCAGTACAATACTTTGACTGGTGTTAAATACCGTGCTTAACAATGAGCTTCTTGAATGACTTATGGCTATCAATTCATTGTCACAGTCGCATTATTTTTCTCAGATTTTGTGATATTCAGTTCAGTTTCAGAGTCTGGAAGATTATATCAGTAGGACTGCCAATATTACTATGATTCAGAAATATGGACACTGCTGAGATGACAAAAAGACAGCCAGAAGCTACAGAAATGAGGTTTCTTAGTCAGAAGCAGAATTTTCAATATGAGAACATAGAAGAAATGATGAGATAAGAAACCAACACCGTATAAACATTGTCAGTAGTACTTAAAATATGACATATTCATGATTACAATACATTTAAATTATAAAACAATATTGTTTATGCATGTAATTACATGTTCCGAGCAATAAAATATTAATTTACCGTAATTTTAATTTAATTACCTGTTGAAAGAGCTGGAATTACATGCGAGAAAATAATAAATTTAATGCTTAAGATATAGAAAGTCATTTGAGTGTTCCAAGAGCTGCAATAAGATGCAACAAAATAGTAAATTTAATGCTTAAGGTAGAGTAAGTTGTGTGAGTGTTCCAAGAACTGGAATAAGACATGAGAAAATATTAAAATTAACGATCAATGTAGAGACAGTTGTGTGTGTGTTCCCAGAGTTGGAACAAGGTACAAGAAATTAGTAGGCCTAATTTTAATGCTTAGCTTAGCTAAAGAACATTGTGTGTTTCAAGAGGTGAGAAAATAACAAAAATGTTCTAAGGGTAAAAGAAAGTTGTGTGCGAGTTCCCAAAGATGGAATAAGATGCAAGAAAGTAGAACATTTTTGTTAGGGTAGGGAAAGTCATGTGTGTGTTCCAAGAGCTGGAATAAGATGCGAGAAAATAGTAAATTTAATGCTTAAGGTTAAGCAATTTGTGAGCCGGAATCAGACCCGAGAAAATAGTAGCTTTAATTCATTTCAATTCCTTTATTATGTAATGCATAAGGTAGAGAAATTGATATGTTGCAAGAGGCAAACACATGCTTGGAGTTGTGAAAGCCATGTAAGTGGATGTATTTCATTTGAATTTAGCAATGAATAATTAAGAATTATAAAAATATTGACCTCTTTTGACTATGGTGACCTGTCATAGGCCTATTTACAAATATTACCCATTAAGCATGTTCAAGCATGTGTCCATCAGGGTGTCATCTCTAAAGCTCCATCCACAATGTGCAGTCGGCAGTCAGTAGTTGGTATTAAAATATCATGTGCAAACAAAAGAGAGCTCTACCTAAAATATAGAACCAGTAACAACCAAACTCATAAGGAATACTATAAAAAGTATTGCAACATACTGAAGAAAGTAATCAAAGAAGCAAAAAGTAGGCATTTTTCACAAGTAATTAATAAATCAAATAATAAAGTTAAGACTGTATGGAATATAATAAAAAAAGACGGGGAGAACAAAGGGAAACAATGATTGTACATCATTAATATACCAAAACATAAAACTAGATAATTTATCAGACATTACAAATGCTTTTAATAGTCACTTTATAAATATTGCAGAGAAATGTATTCCTATAAATAATATTAACATTAAGGCAGTAGACCTACTAACAAAATCTACAGTTTGGAACCATAGATTTCAATTGAACCTGACTTCCCACATAGAAATTGAAAATATAATCAAGTCTCTCAAAAGTAAAAGCTCGTCTGGATGGGATGAGATAAGTAATAAGTTATTAAAAAGCTGCTCATCGGAACTCAGTAAACCTCTTAGTCACATATGCAATTGTTCATTAGAAAATGGAATATTTCCAGAAAGACTGAAGCATGCTATTGTTAAGCCCCTCTTTAAAAAAGGTGACAAAAATCTACCATCAAATTACAGACCTATATCACTCTTAACCTCATTTTCAAAAGTTTTTGAAAAAGTCATGTACAACCGCATAATACACTATCTTAATTTGAATGACATTCTTACTTCATCTCAGTTTGGATTTAGAAGTGGCATGTCCACTGAGAATGCTACATTTCAACTTACTACAGAAATATTGGAAGCGTTAGATAAAAAGAAATATGCTCTGGGAATTTTCTGCGACTTAGCTAAAGCATTTGACTGTATAAATCATGAAATATTACTTCAAAAATTGGATCATTATGGGTTCGATAATTTAACACTTAAGTGGTTCAAATCATATCTTTCTGATAGAACTCAAAAGGTAATAATAAATGGAAATGAATCTAACCTAGGGATTGTTAAGAATGGGGTACCTCAGGGATCAATACTGGGACCTTTGCTCTTTTTAATTTTCATTAATGACTTGCCCTATAACTTAAGTGACGAATCAAAGGTATTGCTCTTTGCAGATGATACTAGTGTACTTGTAACAGGATCGTCACAAGAACATTTATCAAGAATAGCTACAAAGGCTTTTCACGAGTTAAACACATGGTTTCTAGCTAATAAAATGACACTTAGTATTGATAAGACCCATTTTATACAATTTAGGACAAAAAACAGATGTATCTCAAATCTTGAAATTAATTATGGAACACAAATCATGCAAGAAATTAGCAATGTAAAATTTTTAGGATTACAAATTGACCAAAATCTTGACTGGAAGACACACATAGAAATGATAAGTCCAAAACTGAGTTCAGCGTGCTTTGCTTTAAGAATTTTGAATAATATATTAAAACAGGATGCATTACTTATGGTATATTTTGCATATTTTCACTCGGTAATGAGGTACGGGATCATTTTCTGGGGCAACTCTACCCATGGGGAGAAAATATTTAGATTACAAAAGCGGGCAATAAGAATAATATGTGGAAAGAAAAAAAGGGAATCTTGTAAACCGCTATTTGAAAAATTAAAAGTCCTCACTCTTACAGGGGAGTATATATACTCTGTTATGTGTTATGTAGTGAATAATATTGATAAGTTTCAAACTAATTTTAGTGTACACGGACGTACTACCAGAAACATGAATGATCTACACAGACCAAATAACTCGTTAAAACTCTTTCAGAAGGGTGCGTATTATTCTGCAGTACAGATATATAACAAGCTTCCAAACAACATTAAATTATTATGTATTCAAAGAAAGAGCAAACATTTCAAAACAGCTGTCAAGGAATTTTTAATAACTCACACCTTCTACAATTTGGAGGAATATTTCCAGCTTGGATAAATTTGGCAGCTTGCAGTTTCTGTAGACCTATATTATTGTTATAACATGCATGTATTTTTTGATCTGACGTGTCCTATATCCTTGAGCCACGCTCAACACAGGATCTACAGGACGAGATATCTACATCTACATCTAGCCAAAGTATAACGTGTGGTGAGTAATGGATGCCATTCACAATGTGCAGTTGTAGTCGACAGTTGGAAAATTCATCTTTGACTACCAACTGCACGACTGCAAGTAACATATTACGAGATTGAAAATGATTTACTAGTTCAAATAAACAGATTAACATACTACGAGAATGCAAGATGTGTTTATTACATGTATATATATTATGCAATTATAAAGCGATTCCTCCACATTTTTTACACTATAAAATGTTTTCCTGGGGTCCAAGGGAGTGTGATACGTAATACATGGTCTTAGCAAGATAGATCACTTAGCCTAACCACTCCAACGCCACTCTCACCTTTTCGTGGTGGACCCTATTAAGCTGAGTAACCCAGTGCAGCTGAGTAACCTTCGGAGGACTGGGTCAGTGAACTAACGAGAGAAGGTGGTCCCGGCAGAGTTGCTGAAGGGTAACTCCAGATTAGGCCAGTCAGGATGGTGCGGGCCGGCAGCAAGGTCAGCATCTGGGATGGTGGCGGACGAATCTCTAGCAGAACAATGGCAGCGCCTATAGTCTAGTTAGATGACCACTGCGACAGGGCAGGAAGAGATCTTTAGCCGGAGTGAAGGCAACTTCCTAGGAGTTGGGATCTACGAAATAAGTCCTCTGGCCGTCCAGGTTGGGGGTTAAATCGTAGGGCTAACAATCCTGCATTCGGAAAACAGAAAACGTTGAGAAGCCTCTACAGAAGCCTCGGAATGGACGGATACAAAGGAGAAGAAATATGCAAGGCTTTTTTTGGGAACTGGGGCTTGGAGGAGAATGGCAAGAGATAGAGAAGAATGGAGAAAGACAATAGAGGAGGCTAGGGCCCGACCTTGGGCTGTGACGCCATAGTAGTAGTAGAAAATGTTTCCCTAACTTCAATGTTGACTGCATATTGTGGACAGCTCAAGTGCTGCTCCCAAGCAGCTGACTGCAACTACCAACTGCCGACTGCACAAAGTGGAAAGAGCTTAAGCTGTTGCCAATCTTACAGGTGTTCCACAGGGTTCTGTGGTTGGCCCTTTTTCCTTTAACGCAATCTTGCCTATAGCCTACCATTTGGCTCTGATGTAGTAATAAAATATAAAGTATCAAACACATTCATCAGTCTTGGGTATCAATGGAAACTATGGCTGAGCGCTAAAATGACTCACCGGAAATATTTCTTAGCTACTGTTCTTTCTACCTTGTTCATCTAAGTCAATGCATATTCGACTGAAATTCAGTTCAGTTACGTCAAATGAGCTGAGGTTTTTTAAGAATTTCTCCATTTTGCAATTCCACAAGACACCATAATAAAGAACAGAATTCTTTTTAATAAAACAGGAGGGACCCAAATGGGATTACTTACAGATACAGACGGTGCAGATATCCAATTCCTGTACTGTATTCCATCCAAGAGTCATGGTAAGTTTTGAGAAGATTTGCATCTCCCTTATCTCTAACCTCTGCAAGCAATTTCTTCACATGATCATCAAGAAATCGTTTGGTTTCCTGATACAGTCTATCAGCTAAAGGTTCTGGATAAGCCACACATAGTGTGTAAACATCACTGGAAAAAACGAAAATAGGTTAAGAATTGTACGAGAATGTATGACACAAAACAAAGGATAATGAAATAATATATCGAAACAATATATTTCATTACCTAAAACGATCATTCCACGTTGAACGAGGAACATGGCCTAAAGTTATGACACCTTTTACAGTTTCCTGCAGAACATTCCATGTCTCATTGAAGTCCACCCGCTTTGGTTTTAAGGACATTGTATATCATGCACTTTTCATATGAACCTGTAAAGAATGCAACAAAAAAATGTGTACAGCAACAACACTAACGACAAGGCATTTATACTAAAACACCAATGTTCAATGCCCTCACGAAGTTTCTAAATGTATTTGTCACTTTTCCTCTATAAATAGCCAGAAGTTAACCTTGTAGGTCAACAATGAAATGCAAAATTCAGATGAAAAATAAAAAAGGTGGTGTTGAATCAACATGTCTGTTAGACAAAAAAGATCTGTTTACGATGTATACAATTAATTTAACCATATATTTGCAAGATAATTCACAGGTGACGTTTTTTGGGCTGTCGCAATACAAAACCTACATCGCATTGTTTCATATAAATAGTAACCAATGTTGTAACTATAAACAAAAACAATAAATGAATATAAACGCTACTAACGTACTGTATACACTACTGCTTACATGCATTCAAATTAAAATTATTAATTGCGTTAACGCGTGCAATATAATAATAAGTCCCCGCACCTGCCTAACAAAAATTTTCATTCGGCCATTATAACTTTCGACCAATCATCGAGCATTTCCGGAAATTATCCGGCAACCTTCGCCAGTCAGAAAATATTTACCTCCATCTGGTGTTTAAACATATAAATTCAATGGTTGACGTTAATCAGCTGATTGGTGTTTTGAAATGAAATTTGTCACTGATCTGTGAAAGTATACCTTACAAGAATGGATGGAAATAATACTGTATACCATTCTAAAGATTCCACGATGCTAATAGTAGAACCGTTTTATGGGGGATCTCATAAACAGCTTATAGACACATTAGTTGATGGTAATAATTATTTCTCTGTTATAACAGTATCACACTATTCTCCACTTTCCATTTTTATGAATTAGAAACATCGGGTGTACAGTATGAGAAAGCTACATGCGTCGTCTTGCTTGTGGTACCATAACTAAGTTTTAAACTTTCGGGTTAAAATTTGTTAGGTTATAATCTGTATTTTTGCACATCGTAGTCAACTAGTAGGTGCGTTGATTTAATAATAATATAGAAGTTGCGCACAATGTGCATAGATACTGGGATTGTGTTTTATGATTCACAGAACTTCCTCACGTTGATTTGCAATTCAGTACATGGTATCTTTCACATGTATTTCCACGTAATTTGCACATGCATCTTTCGTCTGGTTTGTGAAAGCTGTCGATATTACATAATCTATGGTGAAACCCATGGACCGCAAGTCGGGTCATCAAATGTCTGAATTCATAGTTGGGCTTCTTCCATTCTTCGTTAAACATGGCATCCGTTAAATAAAACGTTTGCCAAATTTCTGCTCTCTTTGATTCCAGCTCCTTATGTGGAGTCTTGTATGGTCGGTCTCAATAGCATCTGATACCTCAGGTCTTCAATATAAAAGGGTTCTTTGGCCAGGATGTACGAAAGCCGTGACTGGGTAAATTTAGACAGGCAAAGAATCTTCTTCATGCAAGTCACTTTGACCTTTTCAATACCAGCTAGATTGCTTTTACTTAAATGTTCCCATATATTTTCCAAGCAGTACGTTATTATAGGAGTAATCTTTAGCGTGAACAGTTTCATGGATGATGATATTGATAGCTTGCGCAAATTCTTTATCCCATTCATGGCTATTACTGATGCTGCCACTCTCTCCCTTATGTACGGTACATGGTGAATGTATTACTGTGTGTTTGCAAGGTAATCCCCAGATATTTGAAGTGGGAGCAAGGTAATCTCCAGATATTTGAAGTGGGAGGTACGTTGATTTGGCACACCACTTAGCCCTTCACTTAACTTGTTTATATTTTCTAGATGTTACAAATAAAACCACAAATTATTTTACACTTGTGCAGGTGTCCACTTGAGATATTAGCTGTCGCAACCTGGTTGATGAATAGCAAACCCTTAAATGCACAAGACCTAATTCATCCTCAAATGCATGAGGACCCCGTTTATCACACAACAAAGGTATACAAACCCATGCTGAACTGAAAAGAGGACAGTTATCACATAGTTCATTTCTTGGACCTTTTCTGTAATTTTATATTAAATTTAAATTTTTCTTCCACAATTTTATTATAAATTTAAGACAAACTGTCCTAACACATAGGATAAATTAGGCAGTTTGCACAAATTCATCACTTAAAAACAGCTCAATCCATAGATTTGATGAATTTAAGTGTTGCATACAATGACTCACAAAAACAGGTGGCCCCAAAAATGGAGATAAGTTTTTGGCATATTCTTTTAATCATGGATACTTTTGTTTGGATACTTGTTTCCAAAACTAAATGATTTAATAGTCACTTAGTTATTTTTTTTAGCCCTTCGTCCTCTTTAATTTCCAGTAGCTCCAACTCTACAGCTGCCAAATGAGTCTTAGTTAATGATAATTCTGTACAAAGACCTTATAATAGGTGCTGAATAAAAAAACACCTAAGGAGTGGTTGGTTCAAATTTAATATACAGTAGAACCCCGATAATTCGAGCTAATTGGGGCTGAGGCTACCTCGAATTACAAAAAATTCGGATTATACGGGAATATCACTAATCAAGGGGTAAATCATAAATAAATATTTAATGTGCATAGTAATGTTTTAAAAAATACATAAACAAACAATATAATAGGCCTACATAGGCCAACCTGTGTTACGCTTGTAGCCTATGTATATTGGCAAACATTTAAAATAATTTCTGTGTATTATGAACGAAACCCTAAGTGGGACAGTTTTACCTGCATTTTTGTACATGGAAAAATTGAAAGAAAACTCAAAATGTAACACATTCGGAAGTGCGTAAAACTTACATGCGGACACCGTATAAAAACGGGATTTTACTCTAGTTTTAAGGAAAATTTTAATTTTCTTAAGACCAGCTCGAATTACACGGAACCTCGAAATACCGGGGCTCGAATTACCGAGGCTCTACTGTACTTCTCCATCCTCTGAGGGTCTAGATGACCCCCCCCCCCCCCAAAAAAAATTATATTCCTGAAGGGAATAGGCCTACCATCCAATCGCTGTGTCTTCTACCATAGGCAGATGGCAGGATTGGGAGGCATATGCCGACACCTACGGCCGTTAATGTTGGTTTCCGTGACTGGAACCTCTACTTCTTTATCTTTATCAAGTAGCTTTGTAGTTTGTATCACGAGGCTGAGTGCTCCCCCGTTCCAGACCTCCCTGCCTCAGAAAAATCCAAGGAGAAACCTGGTATCGAATCCAGGCTTAGGGATCCGTAGCCAGCGACACTAACCATGAGACCACATAGACAGTCCTAGCTAACACTCCCATGAGCAATTCTAGCAAGGTTAATAATATACCACAATGAAGTGATGAATGAACAGGCACCAGGTCTACATTAAGAGAGAGAATGAAGAAGTATTTATGGGCTACAAAAGTGATAACAAAATCAGCAGTTGCAACATACAGACAGAGGTGACAGACTAGTCTTGTATCAGTCTATTCACATATTAATGCCTCCTTCTAGACTCTGAGAAATATGGTTGGTTACACAGCACCAAGAGAAGAAACATGTCTCTGTCAAAGTTTAAGCTTGCCCAGGCAGTAGGTGCACATATGACACAATAGCATTACAAAAATAAATGAAACATAATAATTATATAAGGAGTTGAATTTAACGCTAAACTTAATTTTTGGTATGAATTACCTGTACTAGTTTTGGCACCTTTGCGACCATTGTTAACAGCTATACTTCAACTGACATAGCATCCTCCCGTGAACATGGTATGAACAGTTTCAGTATATCCTCTACTGACCTTGTTAAAACCTCCTCTCTCCTGTTTCAGGCATTAAAGCTATTCAGAATGAAAATATATGTTTAATAACACTACCAGCAAAGAAATGGCATTGGAGAGCACGTACAAGTGCCTTATATATATCGCAGATGATACCACAAGATCATAACTTCAAGTAAGTCGTGCGTGTTTTAAATATTTTACTGGTATGTCTTTAAAACACTGAAATCCCAAGATTTCTTTTGGTGTATTGTAATTTTTGTGAATTGCTTTGTCTGTCTATTCAAAACTTTTTTAATAGCTTTTAAATCTAGTACTTGGTAATTCCGCTTAATTGATTACAAGTTAATGTCTCTTAAGAAACACCAATTGTGGTGTGACACACTAATGTGAGTTGTGGTGTTGTCTGTACTTTCTACCTGCTTACAAGATATTAAAAATCTTCAAGCAGAAATCAATTTGTGCCATTCTATAACATTAAAATTTGAGTTGAAAACATTATCATCAGAGTTAAACCAAGCAACAAACATTGAAGTTGAAATTCAGGTGGCTATGGAGTTCCAATGGCTCTGCCATTTTGTTTTTACCTGGACTGCCTATCTACTATCTACCAGTTAGCCAAATTAGAGGATATTTTTTCAGACTATATTAGTATTGTAGTATATGTTTTCAACCTAATTTCTGGATAAATGTGTATCTGAAGGGGTTTGTGGCGGTAGATGTATGATGCAGCCTGGCTCCTCGGACACAGATCATCAAACTTTGCTCATCGCTCATCAGTAGCATATTGGAGGAAGGTTAGGCCCAACTCCAAAGTTTCATTTGGGCCCTTTAACGAAAAGATTTACATTCAAGCATAGGGGTTCAGCAATAGCATGTCTTTAACCATGGGAAATATCAAATTTGATAAGATCTCGGAGATATTAAAATTTTCCTGTATTATTATTACCACTAGGTGATATTATTGTATTAGTATTAGTAGTAGTAAAAATGGGAGTATGCTACAGTGCTGTTGGTTGAGGCACTGCGTTACAAACCAGGAGATCATGGATTCGATTCCTGATCAAGTTGTTGGAATTTTCCAATTAACCTAATTCTTCTGGTGGCACTATGAACCAGGGATGGACTTGGCCTTTAACAGAAAATCAAGATCAATCCAGGGGGTAAAGGCAGCCGGTGCATGAGGCTGACAACCTTTCACGTTCATGTGCCAGATGTCTAAAAATCTGGGATCCTCAAACTTATGGAACATTAATGGCCTTCAGGGCCTGTTTAGGGGTAATTTTATGTGTAGTAATAGTAGCAGTAGTAATAGTGTAGGAAATTAGGAAATAAAGTAGTAGTATTTTCTAGATGATAGCCTACATCGTTTACCTCCAAACTCCATCACAGGTACGCTGTATCTTATTACAGTGTACAGTGAAAGTTGCGAACTCTTTTTTTCTTTTACAGCATTGCTTCTCTCCCCCCCCCCCCCCCCCCATTATGACAGCCTGTTTACATTCCTTTCTTTTTCCAGTTTTCCCTTTAGGTCCCCCTGCATAGCGGAGTCTGTGAGGCCTTCAGTTATGCCACTGTCACTCATTGATGTGTGTCAACAGTGCTCACTATATCCATGATAATGCCACCTCCTCAAATCCCTTCTGTTTTTCACTGTCGGTATGTAAACACTTGTTATTGCTAATACAATGATCAGGTATAGAATAGGGTTAATGAGTATAGCAAGAAATCCAGTGCTTGAATGTGGAATAAGTTACAGTAGAACGTTCCAGGAGCCTGACTGATGGTCCTGAAAATATATTATAGCCTTGTTTCATAATGCCTTCTAGTGAGCCTGAAATTAATTTCTAATTAATTTTTTTCCAGGATCATATTTACTAGTTGTGTATTAAATCTAGCTGAATTAATCGCATTGCGCCTAGATTTATCACACACAAAGAAGATAGTTTACTTTCATGAAAATCAATTAGTTTATCCTGTAAGGAAAGAAAAGGAGCGAGATTTTCAATATGGATATAACCAGATCATGACATGGTAAGATATTTATTGTAACTGTTAAAGGTTTAGTTTTCAAAATTACAATGTGAATGCTGATAGATAAAAGATAATATGAATGGAAAATTTGTATTTTATTATAACAAACAGAATTACCATTAATCAGTTTAAGTTTTTTTTTTTCCTTCTTCTTTCTGTCTCTTAAAAGGTCTAAATATTTACTGTATTTTTGTATTAACTTTTTTCAGCCTTGTTGCAGATGTTATACTATTCAATTCGAAATATAATCAAGATTCATTTCTTGGTTCTATTAAGAAATTTTTCAGGCTTCAACCAGATTTCCGTCCTAAGGACCTCAAAGAGAAAATAATGCCAAAATGTAAGGTATTATATTATCCAATAAGATTTCCTACATTAAGGGAAACAAATGATTGGAATGGTTGTAGCAGCAGCAATATTCTCCACATTGTATGGCCACATCGTTGGTGAGTAGCTCATCTATTACTTTGCCTCTTAATTCATCATCTATTCTATAACATGCAGTAATGCAAAAACGTTAATGAATTTCTTGTAAAAATTAAGGATCCATATATTTAGGATCTGTATATCAGAAATACTGAAATCTTCCTTCAATAACAGACTTTCTAAGATAATGCATAATATACTACAGTGAGTCCCATGCAAGAGTTGGACAATCATGCAGGTTTCTGCGTCACGGCGGCCCCTGCTCTAACTCCCGAGCGATTGGGTGAAATATCTATGCAAGTAAAGCCGCGAGCGGTGTAATGGTTCAAGTTCTCACATTTACAGTTGGAATTACAATGAAAATAACCACGTACCTCATCACAAGAGACGGAAATGTCCTCTTACATCCACACAACACTGGCATCTTTTCAGGAAATTTTCTTTCAGCTTCTGAGATAGAGTTAATTTGTCTTGTGATATTGTCTTTAAGTTCTCCTAACAGTATGTGACTATTATTTATGGGGAAACTTGAAAAATAAAGTATATAGGTCAATTTCCCATACATTAGAAGAATTTAAAGACAATATCACAAGAGAAATTAACTCTATCTTGGAAGCTGAACTTATGTGCGTGAAATAAAATTTCCTGAAAAGATGCCAGTATTGTGTGGATGCAAGAGGAGGACATTTCCAACACCTCTTGTGATGAGGTACATGGTTACTTTCATTGTAATTCCAACTGTAAATGTGAGAACCTGAACCATTACACCGTTCATGGCTTTATTTGCGTAGATATTTCACCCGATTGCTCAGGAATTGGAGCTGTGCCCGCCGCAACTCAGAAACCCGCATGATTGGCCAACTCTTCCGGGGGACTCACTGTAGCTCTCATTAATTATCATTTTTTGTACTGGAATATGAAGTGTGTATCTTCCTACATCCCCTTGTGCATAAGGGGAGAATGTTTCAAGGTTAAAACTCCATTATCTCGATTATGCATTCCTTGAAATACACTCTCTATATATACCAGTACCTCAATAGACTTACCCCACAACCTATCAAGAGGTTATTATAGAAGGAAAACTCCTGTGATACTGGGACTTGAACCCAGACCTTTGGCTATCCGTGCCACCGCTCTACCAACTGAGCTAGCCAGAGTTCGCTTCACAGCCAAAGGTCCTGGGTTTGAGACCCAGTGTCGGAGGAATTTTTCTCATATAATATTCTCATGAAATGTTCAATAGAGAAACATGTCAACGAAACCCCTTAATTGATTAATTTTTCATCACTACTAACTCCAATTTGAATCAGTTTGCAGAAAGCCATCTGAATGATGTTTTCTTCTATGGAAAGCTAGATAAGTGACATATTTTTACAATTCCCTTCACAGTCGATTTGTTTATAGTCTTTTGTAACCTTCAAATGATGGTATCTGTCTAAAAACACATTTAATCAGAGATCCATAGTTATATTAGGCAAACTTTAAAAGTAATTGTGCCAATGGTAGGCCTTGTCCCTTCAGGGATGTAGCACCACAGAGGATTTAAATGATTGTATTTGTAATATGTATTTAAATGATTATTTTCTTAAATGATGGTATCTGCATAAAAACGTATGTAATCTGATATTCCGTATTATATTAGGTGGACTTAAAAGGTAACTGCACCAATAAGTCTTATAATAATGCTAATTTTTTATTACTCATTTCATGATTTCATCCACATTAATAAAATAATTTTTCCACATTGACAGGGAACATGATAAAGACGTTGAAACTGCAAAGTTGAATACAGTGTGTTTTAATATGACGAAAGACTTGACAATATAAGTTACAGACGAACAATATTCTGCATGAGCCATTACACGATGCTCTACCGACTGAGAACAGACACACCTGGTGCACCTGAACTTGATGGACGTGATACTGTGTGTGGCGGCCATACCAGTTGCTCGTCTATTCTCAATCGGTAAAGCATAGTGCAATGGCTCATGCAGAATATTGTTCTTCTGTAATTGTCAAGTCATTTGTCATATTAAAACAAATTGTATTCAACTTTGCAGTTTTAACAAAAGATCCTGAAACACTCATTTCATTCACATTAATAAAATAATCTTTCCACATTGACAGGGAACATGATAAAAATCCTGAAACATTCTTTGATGTTCTGATGGTCTTAAAAGATGCTGGCTGTAGTTTTCAAGTTTCTGTTCTTGGAGAAAACTTCTCTGAGGTCCCTCCTGTGTTTGAAGAAGCACGCTCTCATCTTGGAAGTCATGTTGTAAACTGGGGGTATCAAGAAACAAAAGAAAGATATTATGACATATTAAGACAGTCTCACGTTGTCGTTTCAACAGCAAAACATGAGTTTTTTGGAGTTGCTGTGTAAGTATATACTGTTAATATTTTATAGTCTTCCTTGAATATGTTAGATGCATGTAATTCTATCTTAAGCTTCAAAGGAAGAAATTTCTCACGAAAGTAAACAAGGTACAACTGTGTGACTTGTGAAAGTTTAAAACATAACAATTTGTTTTTTATAGTTACATAATAACAGGTGACTATAAAGTCACCATTTCTGTTTTAACACTACAAATTTTGATTTTTTTGCTGATAATCTAAAGCAATGTACACAATAGAAGAAAGAATAGCTATAGTTTCCTACTGACTCCGTGGAATGACGTATGATGAAGCGCAGGACAATTTCATGCGCAAATTTCACAAACCAGCTCCTATCAGACACATCATTAAGAATATGGTGAACAAATTCAAGCAAACTGGTAGTGTTACTGACGAACAGCAAACTGGGAGATCAGCTGTAGCAGATGAAACTGTGCAAAGGAGCAGCCCCTCAGCATCAACCAGAAGACTAAGCAGGGAACTTGGTATCGCACACACCACTGTGTGGAAAACACTGCGATTCAAATTGCATAAACATGCCTACTACATTCAAATTGTTCAACTTGAAGTTGAAGACTGTGCCGCCAGACAAGCTATGTGCTATGACTTACTGGATGCTGTGAGAAATGAAAATTTAATGCAGCATGTTCTGTTCAGTGATGAGGCAACATTCTACACCTGTGGACATGTGAACAGACATAACTGTCGGATTTGGGCAGATGAACAGCCAAATGCGTTCCAGGAATGGGAAAGGGACTTGCCAAAGGTAAATGTGTGGATGGGAATCACAAAATCAAAAGTGTATGGACCCTACATGAAAGAGTTGGAGTGTAGGATGAGCCTGAAACTGCACTTCCTTTAATCTCATCTTGATCACCATCCAGAAAATTTTGGGGCGGTTAGTGAAAAGATGGGCGAGAGGTTTCATCAAGACATCAAGGTGGTAGAAAGAAGAACCAGGAGAGGTGGGATGTCCCAATCATGGCCGACTGCTGTTCATGTTTGAAAAGAGATTGCTATCATACAACAGTCAAGATGCTGGGCAGCCAAGCTGTCATTTCAAGGGGACACCTAGGACTGTTCACATTAAGGAGACTGCAATTTTTCCCTGTAATAGCATTTTCTGGTGTTATTTTACATATTATACATTGTCTTCTTCGTGAAATCTTTCCTTATACTTTGTTGCTACAGCATAGAAATCATAAACGTATGTAAATCAGCATATTCAACCCCAGATACTGGCAGATACTTATAGCAATAAAATTCTGTTTTCTCAACAACAAAAAAGTGGAATACATTTTATGTTTTGGACTGTTTAAAAATATAATTTTATTTTTCTCTGTAAATATTTCCAAACGTATCCAAATTTTTTCAGTACTTTTTATCCTATATGCAATCTCTCTCATTTCAGTGTACCTAGTGCAAAACAAAAAGTGTGACATGATACAAATAGAAACAGATAATAGATTCGTGTTCAGCGACCCAAAATTAGTTAGATCACCTATCACAATACTTGCTGGGGAAAAAAAATCAAAATGCTGGGAAGTATTATGCACAAACTGGTGGCTTCTGTACAGTGTTCATTGTAATCAGTGCACTAGTGACTCTAATAGTGCATGCTTCCCATCTTAATTTTAATGTTTGCAATAACAGTTTAAATATTTAAGCTCTTATTCTTGATAAAACAGTATTTCAGAAACTCTTTGGCCGTTGGTCCATATTAGGCCAACTTTGCAGGACTGTACATACATATATTCATCTACATACAGAAACATAGAAATAATCTCCAAAATTTTGACATCCCAGGGGAGAATAAGTTAGGCCTGATGGGGAAATTCGTGAAACCACATCAGCGTCATCAGGTGGTATAAGATAGAAGTTCAGCAATTGGACGTAGCTTTCGATGAGAGGGAAACCTCTTGAAAACTGGTTATTAGAAAATAATTAATAATAACGAAGTAGTTAACGTTCAAGATATTATGTATTAATATTGTTCCACTTCATTTTGTCTTCCCATTCCAAGTGAATTTAATGTATGTTTATTTTCTTTTTCAGGTTAGAAGCAACATATTGTGGATGTCTACCTTTATGTCCGAATGATCTGGTATATCCAGAATTTTACCCTCCTGAATGTTTGTACAAAAATAAAGAACAATTGATTAAGATTCTTGAGAGGTTTTGTAAGGATCCTAATCTAGCAAGACACACAAGGAAGGAGATGAAAATTGATTTTTCTAATTTTAGTTCTGATTTTTTAATCAATGTATACAGTGAAGAATTTCTGTCCAGCTAGTGAAGTACACGGGCTATGAAAGCATTCGTCCAGAAGAAGCAAGTGATTTGTTCTGATTTAAAATTTAAGGTAATGACCTCACCTGCAAATCTGTACAACCTACGCCGAGAAGGATTGTCAGTGGATTTCAGACAGTGATGAAGGCAAGAACCCTCAAAACATGTTCTGTTTAAGTAATTTAACTTTAACGATAGGAAAGTTGAATGTTTTGTAATTAATTGTAATGATGATACTCCACCATGTTTTCATTAAAAATTTACCAAACATTCTAAAAATAAGCCTACTGCATCACAAGAAATAAATAAGCAGTTATTCAAACATTTAAGATGACTGACCTTCACAGCTGCATTGTTTATTATATTTAACTAAAGAGGTACTGAAGAATTTAGACTGATCTTTCCTGGAATGAGTTGCTTCAGTGGTGTAGAGGTAACATGCCCGCCACTAGATCAGAAGGTAGCAGGATCAAACTCTTCTCCAGTCGATCAATTATTCAGGACATAAAAATCCTGGGCACAGAGTCCTCCAGGAGGGACTTTAAGGGGGGGGGGGCCATGTCATAGATTTCCAGCAGATAAAAAAGTAACTTCAAGCCTAAATTAGAGCCTATATAAGACATTCCTCTGCTTTTCCATGTCCAAGTAACACCTTAGTTTCTTTCGAGGGTTTTGATGTGATGGGCTTACCACCTGTCCCTCTCCCCTCTCCCCTCTCGGAAAATAAGCATAACAAAACTAGTCCTTGGATCTAGACATTTGGCATATCAAGGTTGTAAGGTTGTCATTCTAAAGGTGGTTTTCCACCAAACAGACAAAACAGAAACTCATGTATTTCGCAACATGAGCCGGCAATTATCGCCGTCTCAATTGTTTTTAGTTACAGTACGCCATTTTGTTTGTTTACGCCGTGGTGGCGCCGACTCGCGGCAATAGGTGGCAGTTTCCTTAGCTTGAACTGTTATTACTTTGGCGCTATCTGGCGGTAGTTTAGTAAAGTGCCGTTCCCGGGCTTTGTGATCACGTGACTTCCGGCAACTTGCCTCTTCCAATATGGCTGTCAACAGAGGTTAGTACTCGGCTTATGGCCTTGTCAGACAAATCAGTCTAGTTTTGTCCCTTTGTTCGCGAATGCCTTAATTAATGCAGTTATCTCTTTGTTGTTTGATTCAACGCTGGCACAAATGTTTGTGACACCTAGGCTAACGTAGTTTCCTTCCAAAATGGAAAAATACATATAGCGTGGGGGACGCTTTTCCCGCTGTGCTTTATTCTTCCTTTTTTGAGTATTAGTTATTTCCTTGTCTTTTCTTTTCTTTCAGTCTGTCTTGTAGGTATTTTTAGTAATTCTTTCTTTCTTTCTTTCTTTCTTTTTGGCTTTATGTAGATTTTCTCTGTAATAAGTTCTTTATAGTTTTTCCCGCCAAGCTGTTATGTAGCGTCTGTTTCTTGGGTCCCTTTTGCGCGCATTGGCGAGGCATCGTCCCAAACATTCTTGCCACGTTTTAATACTTTAACTTAAAGTTTTACTTATTCATTTCTGATTAGCCTTATACTGTTTTTAATGTATTAATTTATTTACTTTGCCTACCTCTTATTGGCCTTTGGAAGAACCTATGTTTTGGGGCGAAGAGGTACTCCAAACATTGTATTTCGGCTGTTACCTCTCACTAATGAAATGTTCCTTTTCAGGGTTTTAAACATGTTTTGATCTATGTAAAATAAAACTTGTATATATAATATTTTATTTTTAACCATTTCATGTCACGCCCTTCAGGCGAAGCAACTGAATTCTTATTTAATTACAAATCAAATCTTATTTACTCTAATGAATTGTATTGACATAAAAGTGTGAATATTTATTTACTCATATAAATTTAATTAATGTGATTAACTTGTACCTGAATCTAATCTGCGGATTTTATTGTAACTTTTAATGTATCATACTTTCTAATGTTAAGGGAAAATTAGAAAAGAACAAAAAAGCTATCAGATCCCAAAATTATATCAAAGAGAAACTAAAACTGGATGTTTCACTCAGTTTTTTAACTTGTTCTCCCCGGGAAACCCAATTATCCTCTGGGCGGGTCCATTATTCAAATTAGGTTAGCTTTCCTTGGGCTGGAACCTTGCACTTCCTTCCACAATTCCCGTAGGGGGGTTCACTGTGTGGTAGCCTCCGCTGTGGTTATTGATCCACAATTTTCTTTAATTTATATTGAGCCCTTAGCTTAAGTCTTTGTTTATTTATAATACTCCTGTCCTTTGTTTCTGAGCAGCATCAGTTTTTGTTTCTCTCTGTTTCATATGTAATTAATAAATTTTTTTTACAGCAACTTTAATTAAAATTTTTCTTTTTCAGGATTCTTGTGATTTAAATAAAAAACATATATTGTAACTAAATCAAATTTTATTTCAGGCATTTGTTTAAAATGTATGTAATTTTACCTCAGAGTTAGGTTTTTATTTGTAAAAAAAAAGGAAACTGTCATATTGTAATGAAATAGCCTGGGTAAATTTTTTTTTAACAAATTGTAACTTATGTTTCATGTTGACATGATGGAGTATAAGGGTTGCCTAAATATGAAATTGAGGGAGAGCTTTGGCTGGTGTCGCCACTTAGAAAGTTATCCAGTACCAATGCTGAGAGTGCTGAGAGTGCTCCTGTTTAGAGTCTGTGCCAGTTCTGAGAAGATAACTTGAGAATGTGACTGCTGTTCCAGTGGATCTCTGTAGTATGGGTGAGTGTGGACCAGAAACTCAATATATTTTGAATAGAGATAAATTTTTTCATGGTTAGGATGATAATACATGTTTTCTTGCTAATTTAATAGGCCCTATGAGAAGTGTGCAGCTAAATTCAAACCCATGTTACTAATTAGCTTCTATGACAGGTGTCAGTGTTTTGTGTGGTTGTTTTGTGTATATGTGAGGAGTGTGTGTTCAGGTTTCAGGAGACCGTCTGGTGGTAGAGCTGATGATCGTTTGTTCAGTGACCCTGATATCATGCGCATCTCCGGACGTCACAGGCGTGCATAATATCAAGTAGAGCCACGATCAGCATCTCCAACGACTAAAGTCTGGTCGACCTGTTTGTAAATATGAACTAATATATTTGTAAATATAAGTGTTTATAATTTTGTATATAGCTTAGTGGCACCTGTCTGAGGAGTGTTAATGTAGGCAGTCATCTTGTATATAGAAAGCCCATGGTATGATATGAGAAGGGGTAGGTAGGTCATGTTAACAGTCAGTGTGTAGGCTGATCCTGAGACTTGATTTCTGCTAGTAAGGTTTTGTCAACAAAGTGAGGTTAAGGTAACCTTGGTCTGTGTGTGTATGTGCAGCATCGTGTAGTTAGGCTCAGTAATTGTTTGTCATTGTTGTCTCTGTGATTGAATTGTGTCCTCTTTTCTTGGTGGGGTTTTCAGTCCCGTTAGCCTGGGTAAAAGGTGAGGAGCTCAGCGGGGTATGCTGTTGCCGGCCTCTGTAAAGTTCTGGCTAAGTGTGGCGTTTGCTGGTGCATCCTAGTTGGATGTACTATGGGTAGGTGTAGCCAAAGGGAAGTGTTCATTTCTTTTCAGTGGGAGCGACTTGAGCAGATTGTACTATAGCCACCGGATGACTGCGTTGTAGAGTGTATGTGAATAGAGGTTATGTTGACAGAAGTAAACAAAAGAGACTGAAATAGATGTTATTTGAGGTTATGTTGATAGGGGCAATTAGAAGCATGTGTTATGGGCCAATAGCATCGATACAGTCAGAGATAGTAAACAGTAACAAGTTTGATATTGGTGTTGAAGTTTAAATGAAAAACTTCACTCAGTTTAAGGTTAGGTTGTACCCAGAGTTCATGTTTGATATTTTATGATTGAGTTTCTGTTTCCGGTCTCCTTGAGTCCACTGGAAGGTTGTTTCAGCAAGTGAGTAATATTTAAAAGAAGTGTTTTTGTCACTTATGTTTAACGAAAACAGCTAGCATTTAATAAAAGCAGATCTTGTTTAAGGTAAAGTTTATCTGGTACTGATTGAGTCATTAAAGTGAAAGTTAATTGTATTATCTAAATTGAAACTTAATTTGAGCACAGATAGCTAGTTTATTTCAGAGTTAAGTAAATACTTCTGTATTTTGTAAAAAAAAATTGTGTAATTTGTAACTTCAATATGTTCCCCCCCCCAGTATAGTAAAATTTTTGGAATTTGGTGTTGCCGCTTTCAAATTCATGTTTCAGTTATATGTATGTGTAAATCTGGTTGGGATCCACGCTGGCATGCTCTTCAAGATGGCGGGATGGTGAGCGACAGCAGAGAAAAGTCTACCCCTATAAATTGCACACTACTGTGAACATGGTTGAGCGCAGGCTTCTCACGTGAAAACAACATCCAGAGATGTCTCGCCTTGCTGCCGCCTAAGTTTCACCATATCAGCACTGTGTTCTCGCTCTAAGTGTGGCTACATGGGACGGTCTTGTGTAAGTGCATCCTGCTGAGCCCGGTGGGACCTGACGCGATACCGGGCAGTACAAGGTATGACACTTTCCTTTTGACCCCCGCATGAAGTAGCCCGAGTGATATTCCAAAGTGCAAGTTCCTCCAGGTGTGTTGGAAATGCCTCCGTTTTCCTTTCTGGACCAGACGCCGTTGTGTTGACGAGGCATCCAACAAGGCGCACCCTCTGGTGGAACATCTCCCTAAAGTGACTCCCCGGACAAGACAAGTGCAAAATTTTGATGGTAATGATAAAACAGGGTAGCCTTGCAAAGTGTTAGTGACAACGCTAATAAGCTTCTGCAACTATAAAGAAGATTCTCAGTCAACAGTCTAAATCACCCTCTAGCATGTCAGATCACAAGTTCTCCCACCAGAAGGTATATAAACTTTAATTTTGTAAATTCTCTGAAAGCAGGCAACGAAAAGGTAGTTCTCTCTGCTTAAAACTGGAAGTTTTAAGAAAAGAGGGGGGTGATTTGAGCCGGCAATTATCGCCGTCTCAATTGTTTTTAGTTACAGTACGCCATTTTGTTTGTTTACGCCGTGGTGGCGCCGACTCGCGGCAATAGGTGGCAGTTTCCTTAGCTTGAACTGTTATTACTTTGGCGCTATCTGGCGGTAGTTTAGTAAAGTGCCGTTCCCGGGCTTTGTGATCACGTGACTTCCGGCAACTTGCCTCTTCCAATATGGCTGTCAACAGAGGTTAGTACTCGGCTTATGGCCTTGTCAGACAAATCAGTCTAGTTTTGTCCCTTTGTTCGCGAATGCCTTAATTAATGCAGTTATCTCTTTGTTGTTTGATTCAACGCTGGCACAAATGTTTGTGACACCTAGGCTAACGTAGTTTCCTTCCAAAATGGAACAATACATATAGCGTGGGGGACGCTTTTCCCGCTGTGCTTTATTCTTCCTTTTTTGAGTATTAGTTATTTCCTTGTCTTTTCTTTTCTTTCAGTCTGTCTTGTAGGTATTTTTAGTAATTCTTTCTTTCTTTCTTTCTTTTTGGCTTTATGTAGATTTTCTCTGTAATAAGTTCTTTATAGTTTTTCCCGCCAAGCTGTTATGTAGCGTCTGTTTCTTGGGTCCCTTTTGCGCGCATTGGCGAGGCATCGTCCCAAACATTCTTGCCGCGTTTTAATACTTTAACTTAAAGTTTTACTTATTCATTTCTGATTAGCCTTATACTGTTTTTAATGTATTAATTTATTTACTTTGCCTACCTCTTATTGGCCTTTGGAAGAACCTATGTTTTGGGGCGAAGAGGTACTCCAAACATTGTATTTCGGCTGTTACCTCTCACTAATGAAATGTTCCTTTTCAGGGTTTTAAACATGTTTTGATCTATGTAAAATAAAACTTGTATATATAATATTTTATTTTTAACCATTTCATGTCACGCCCTTCAGGCGAAGCAACTGAATTCTTATTTAATTACAAATCAAATCTTATTTACTCTAATGAATTGTATTGACATAAAAGTGTGAATATTTATTTACTCATATAAATTTAATTAATGTGATTAACTTGTACCTGAATCTAATCTGCGGATTTTATTGTAACTTTTAATGTATCATACTTTCTAATGTTAAGGGAAAATTAGAAAAGAACAAAAAAGCTATCAGATCCCAAAATTATATCAAAGAGAAACTAAAACTGGATGTTTCACTCAGTTTTTTAACTTGTTCTCCCCGGGAAACCCAATTATCCTCTGGGCGGGTCCATTATTCAAATTAGGTTAGCTTTCCTTGGGCTGGAACCTTGCACTTCCTTCCACAATTCCCGTAGGGGGGTTCAAACACACCACAACATTTTACAAACATGTTATAAACTCGAGTTGTTGACAACTGTTTTGTTTAGATTTCTGAGTGGCAGTTGAGCCAGTTCAGTTATTTTGTTTCCACCGGCCACAACACAACATGACAACACAACACAAAAACGAAATAAACACACTTCTTTTGCCCTTGCTGGCTCAGTCGTTAACTACACCACCCTTCTATTTGAGTTGTAAGGGGACTGTTGTTGTTTTGTTTTTGAGAGTCCCAATCACCTCTGGAAAAGTCAACTGTTTTTGCATTTGTGTATCAAAGGTCAGCATAGCATGAAACAGGTTTAGTGAGGCAGACTTTAGCACAGCAAAAATAACCGAATGAAGGTCTTGGTTTGATTGATGTTTTTTGCAAGCATCCCAATTTATGGAAATCACAAGTTATCAATTACAAAATTTGAATCGAGAAGACATATTCATACAAGGAAATTGCAGTCATATGTAAATCATGTTTAATGAGTAATGCAAGGGTTTTTATGATTTAAAATCGCCTATAGGCTATAGCAGAATAAAATACAGTATGCATTAAGACCTAAAATTCAAAGAATATGTCCTTTAGTATACCTTATAAAATATTTTTTTTCTTCATTTTTTACAATGTACTTGGTTATTTACTAATAAAGTGAAGACTAGAAAAGGAAAAAATGAAATTAAAAAATTTCAAGATGTGTAAATCTGATTCAAAATACAGAATGCTGGGAAATTTTCAATACCTTCTTGAACAGTATCTATTTTATCAGATATAAGCTGCAAAATACAAAGAATGCCACATACACATTTTCGAATAAAAATGGTTGCCTATTATCAGCTAACAAACCTTTTGTACATAGAAAAGCTTTATATTTATAACGAAACAATGAGATCTAATTTAAACTAAACAGTACCACTTGACTCTAGCTCTGGATTATATTATCAATACAAAAATTATCTCCTGACAAAGCATTTTTCTTCCTTTCACGTTCATTAAACTAGATTCGCTTCAGACTTCAAGATATTGAATTACACAATGAGAACTGAAGTATGAACTGAGGGTCAACGGTTTTGAGCCCTAGGACTACTAAATTTTTGAAAATAATATGAAATAAAAATATGCTGTAACAGAGTGCTTTCATTTAATTAGTCCTTTCATCAAATAGTTTTCTATACATTTTAGTAACTTATTTGTCTTAGCACGAAACATGCTGTCAAACAAATTCAAACCACAGCAATGAGAATGAAAGAAAGAAAAAAAACCTAATTTTTTCAATAACAGCCCAAAAGAATTATTGACAACACTTTTATAGTCACATGGTTAGTACTGAAAAGTGCAATTGTGTGTATTAGAATTTATAACTATTATTTACAAAAATCTATCTTTATGTGTGTCTTATTAAGTTATTTTTAAATTAAGCGCATAATGAGACATAATTTTAATGTAGACTATGGGCATTATATCGATTTGTCTTGAGTATTCAGCATAAATACATGATATAGTCCCCTGAAACCTAAAATATTTTAAGTAGACTATCATACACCACGTGTTTGATATTATCCAATAACGTTTAGCAATTCCTCAGATATAGACCAATCACAGCCATTTAGCTTGCAATATTCTTGTAGGAATCGCGAGGATGTTGTTTTATCGTGATAAAACCGTCTGCTCGTTACTGGAGACGCGAGTATCAGTGTGCAGTGATTAATAGTCAGATGCTGACACTAAGCGGCATGAAAACAGATTATTTTATGCAACATAACTTGTTTGGAAATTGAAATAATAGAACACAATTTCGATTCGGTGCAAGCTAGTTCGTGTGCGTTTATTCTGTTCTGCTGTTAGTTTACCTGAATGAAGTTAACTATGTCTTATATACACCATTGGTAGATCTGATTACACCATGATAGCTCAAATCGATTCATGGATGGTTGATTCACAGTATGCCGTGATCTCACAACTGTTAGTTTTCTTTTTATACAACAAAGCACAAAAGTAATTATTATTTATGTAATCCGTTACATTTTATTCATGGAATAGTCTTAATAAATCCAACTCGAGTTGACGAGTTGCATCAGATAAATTCGATCCTGCTGCACAGTCGCGAATCTATCAAACTCGTCAACTCTCGTGGAATTACCTATGATAAAATGTGTATCTATGAACTTTATACATCGAAAACAAAAAACTTTTTCAACATAAAATTTTACAGTGAGTTTATGTCTGTTTGGAATACAACACAATTATTTTATCTACCACTTCACAAGGAGAACATTTTCTTTCTTGTTTTTGTTAAAGATAATTAACTAGAGTATTATATAATATTTGAATTACTAAGTGTGAGTAAATAGGTTTGTTCCCAAAGTCAATTCATGTACTGTACCATGATGCATGTGCACACTGTCAGTTTCACTGCATGATATATACCCACAATATCATTTTTCAGCCTACTGACAATGTGCGCATTGTGGTACTTGACAGTACATGAACTGACTTTGGGAACAGACCTCTTATGAATTTGAGAATGAGTAGTAAAGTCAAGTATGTTTATGTAAGCATATGAGTGTGGAGACTTAATACACTGAACTTCACTAAATTTGTACTAACCTGGACCGGTTTCGGGATTATAACTTTACCCCCTTTTCAAAGTACTCCGACTGGAGTACGGAGTACGTTGAAAATGGGGTAAAGTTATAATCCCAAAACCAGTCCAGGTTAGTACAAATTTAGTGAAGTTCAGTGTATTAAGTCTCCACTCATATGCTTACATATTTGAACCCTTGCCGCGAAAAACAATGTATCAGACATTCTAATATTCTTTAGAAACATTAAAAAAAAGCCATCTTGCTTGCATATACATTGTTTTTCAATGTAAGTTAATATTCACAGGCATGCCACCACTGGTACGGGTGCACGAATTTGACATTAGATGGCAGAGGCATAGATATTGGTACTACTACACTGTTTTTCCATCAAAATACCAGCTTCCAATTTTTTGTCAGATGCATTGTTTTTCGGGGCAAGGGTTCATTTAACAACTTCACTGTGTAAACTTCCTTCATTAATTAAATAATCAAGTATGTTTCCTGACAAAAAGAAGAGAAGCTAAAACAAACTGCCTCTTATAAAACCCCCAAAAGTACTTCATTTTGCATTGTGTAATGCTCCGCAATCTGCACCCATAAAGATTAAAGGTGTAGTAATACTTTTTTTTGTTGTAAAAAACCTCTTACCTATGATTGGCATGTTTTAGTTTCAACTCTTACAAACTCATCTTTCCTGAGATATCTACTACAGATTTATATAAAAATAAGGAATTTTAATTATAATTACCCCCAATATTTCCAAGATTGCTGCAGCTGTCACCACTCTTATCAGTGACTGTCCATGAATTGTATATCTGATAATATCAGTAAAGTTTTTGGTAATGGTCGAGGCTGAGGCGAGAGCACTGTCATGGTTTGTCTCTCCATATCTACATTTGTTCTGCAAAACAAAACACAAAAATTCTATCTAAATTTACTACAAAAAAGGAATTATATCTATATAAATAAAAATTACATCCTTAACTTTCTTTTTAAAAATTCTTAAGTAATTATTCATTCTGGAAGGGACGAACACTATTTCTGCCACTTTCAGTTTTCGTGTATGTTGGCAAAACTGGCAATTACTGAGCCCAAATTATTGAACTTAAATTATACTATGAATTACTATGCTCATTGAAAGGTTTTAGGCTATGATTCAAATGTATGGCAGTAAATGATCACGAAAAGGGAACACAGAACAAACAAAAAATGCATGTGAAACATGTACCGTATTTGCTGTCGTCTAAGACGCACTTTTTTCCTTTGAAAATAGGCCTGAAAAACAGGGTGCGTCTTATACATCGATACTCAGTTTCTGATTATATTCAATTCGGGAAATTTCCTCTATTCACAATTACCCCATATATACTCAAATACTACCCGTATATAAAAAAAAAAATCGTGGACGAAAAACTGGGGTGCAGGTATTAACTGATTTGAATACTGGACTCCTCCAGTATTTATACCATATCGGCTCAATATAACACGATGCTTTGTAGTAGCCCCACAGTATAGTGTTACAGTAGTGAAGCTGGAATGAAAGGAAAATGAGCCAAAGAAGACGCTTTCTTATTCACATGGTCTGCCAGTCTGAAACAAAGCTTTAAATGTACAGACGCCAAGCAAACAGTGCAGTATAAGCAGAACCACTAATTCGGGGAAAGTTCAGTGAATTTCCATGCGACTTTAACCTAGGGATGGATGCACGTCATCACATGTGGATTCTCGCTGAACAGCTGAATTGAGAGTGTTGTTGTTGTTGAAAATCTTACGCTGCGTGTCTAAGACTGTGAGACTTTGGCTGGCTGATACCGTGCACATTATTTTAGCCTACCATATGATTTTATGATATGTAATGTAATGTAATGTTGTTATGTAATGTTAATTATAACTGTTTAATTAAAAATAAAACTGGCAAAATAATTTTACATTGGGCCTATAGATTTCTTCAAATTTCCATTAAAAAAATTTGGGTGCTGCTATTATTCAGGGGCGAGTGGTATTCGGGTATATACGGGTATGCGATTTTTTTCTAGCTTCCTTGCGGAGAGTGGGAATACTACAGTTACGTACACTTCAGTATTACTTTATATTTAAAATACTATAAATTCATTATAATGATCAGTAATAAAATTTTAGCCTTCAAAAATATGTACAACAACATTTGTATAAAAATAATGAGATGGAATGTGACACACCAACTCCATCTGAGTCTAGCTGAGGATGAATGGGGATACCCTTTGGAAATGCAGTCCAGATTAGAGTAAATTTTAGTGAAGTTAGTGTGTCACATTCCATCTCATTATTACTTGATTCCATTTTCTTTCTAAGCATTCTAATAAAGCCAATAAAGTGTTTAAAAGTTTAATGATAAAAGCAAAATATAAAACAGGTACATTTTATTGCTTAACATCTCAAAAGGAATGATACTAATTGATATTCTAGTATCGCGGTCTGTCTGTAAGTTATTGTTAAAACTTCTGAAAGGATTAATGCAGATTTGCACCTCTTGATTCAGCTTCAAGACACTGCTCTTTTACAAACTACAGTAACATTATTACATGATACTTACACGCACACAAATCCAGCCACATTACTTTGGATAACGTCTTCTTCTGCAGAAGCAGCAAAGCTTACAGCTAGAATATGATGTAAAAGGTTCGGACCTAAAACAAAACATAAGAGGCATAATGTGTACTGTTTAGTACTGTTACACTGAAAACATGCAATGCACCTCTTTTAAGTATCTGAAAATCGTAAAATCAAAGCAATTATGACCAATATATGTTTTAATTTACTTCCAGAAAAATGTAGTAGCTCCTGTCTGTCTGTTCCCAAAACATAGACAACAACAACAAAAACTGATACTATTAAAAAAAAAAACTTATAAACTGATAGAGCTGTTTTTTGCATAAATATAGTTACTATTAAAGATTTT
Organism: Ectobius pallidus; assembly: GCA_964059195.1. Taxonomy (NCBI): domain Eukaryota; kingdom Metazoa; phylum Arthropoda; class Insecta; order Blattodea; family Ectobiidae; genus Ectobius; species Ectobius pallidus. The sequence continues at coordinate 70,211,384 of CAXKWD010000004.1, read as the reverse complement.
TAAAATATTTATAAATTTCTGGGGATCTTTGCTTATTTCTTTCTATATCTTCATTGTAATTTCTTTTTCTGCAAAAATGTCATTCTGATATTATACAGGGTGCAGCAGAAAAAATGCCCCGATTACAGAAGGCAAATATATCCAAACCCAATAAAATATGAAAAAACTTATGTAATTCTTTGAAAGTACACATGATGCCATTTACATCAATGTGTTTTGAAGAGAACATCATTCAAGTGGCAGCCTCCATTGTTTATATACTGATTGAGCCTCTCTCGGTAGTTGTCCATGACTCTCATTATCATTCCGCGCGGAACATCAGCAAATTCCTGTTGGATTGCCTCCTTAAGAGCTTCCAAAGCTTGGGGACAATGTTGGTACACCTTGGCTTTCAGACGTCCCGTCTTTGGAGCCCGAAATGTACGCGAAAGGCACGCTGCGTTGCTGTCAGCAACTCGACATTTTGATTAACTGCTCTACGGCATAAGCACGATGCACTCCTGACCAAGCCATGGTCTAAACTAAAACGGCACCTAATTTGCTGTTCGGCAATATTCACCCCACCCCTCTACCCCCACCCACCACTTAGATATCTATCTCCAAAATCGGGGTGTTCTTTCTGCCGCACCCTGTACAAGAAGTTCCGTAAAATTCCGGTGGCTGGATGTATCACTTCGAAGATTAATTCAATTATTTGTTCCTTCCAAAGAATCTCTCTATACTCTCTGCCTCCTATACATTTAATTTTGTATGAAAAACAGGTATGGCAACATTGTTAACCTACTTGCCAGCATCATTTTTTACTGTTTCTGCTACTTTTTTGAACTTATGAAAATGGTGCAATACTTCTTTGCAATACCCTCCCACAACACAAACGTGGAAGGGATCTTTTTGTTAATCCAAAGTCAGTTGGAAGAGGAAAGAAACAGTTTGGCTATGGAATCTGTCAGACACAGATTTCTTGTTCATAAGGGAACCGTACAGGTTGTCATGTTGAAATCCACCCTCAAATTTTGCATTTCAGTACGTCATCATTGCAGATAAACACATGCCAAAAATTAGCTGCTCATATGAACTTTTAGCAGGTGAAAATTAATTGCGAATCTGGAAATTAGAAATATTGAATATCCTCACACAGCTGTTGGCAGGAAGGGGTTGGTACCTTCTCTACCTAGCTCACACGCTGGTGTGTAGGTTGTTGACAGTATTGCAGAGCAGCGATCGTGCTCCTTGTAAAGGCGTACTTTCTTATAGCTTTGTCTCTTCTTGCCCTTATCACTAGAAGCGGATAATATTAAAATAATGAATAATATCATCCTCTGATACACATGTTTGTATTACATTAGGTCTCATGAAGTAATTAGTACCTGTTTAGTGAATCTCGTGTGCTGCTGACATTATTTCATTTTTTTTTTTACCTTGGCCTATAATGAAGAGTACAATTATTACGTATTATGTTAGTCTGAATTCTTAACACTTGACTTTTGTCTGGACAGTAAATGTGAACAATGAGAATAAGTTGATTAAAGCACCAGTATTGTGATTGCTGTGCAAAGCAAATATCTTCATATATCAAGCAAATTGAGTGGCCACACTGCTATAACACCTAAACACACTAACAATCATAAGCAACCCCTGTGTCTCTACAGATTATATAGTTTTAAAATGTGTTAATCATAAGAAATGATTATCTAAAAGTTATCTAGTGAAACAGATTCAACGAGTAACAAGATAGCTCCTCCCGAAGTGCCCGCCATTGATTCCTTATGGAACATAAACAAGTTTTCACCCACTAACAGTTTATATTAGCAGCTAATATTTTGCAAGTGTCCATCTATAATGAAGACCTATCGATATGCAAAATATGAGGGTAGGTTTCAATATGACAGACCCATACTGTTCTCTTGTCAGTATAATTTCTGACACATTTCCTGCAAAGATTTTCACTCTAACCAAAAAAAAGTCAGTGCTTGCTGAAGAAAACGTGACCTACAGTGAAATACGCATGGGCAAATCAGGATGGGGCAAGAATTGACTAACAGATGAAAATATTCATTTTCACAGGTTCGTAATAAATTGTTACTGTTATTTGTTAATAGCACCTTCCATGATACCAGAAAAACGTTTTTCTTAAAGTAATATAACTTGTGTGTTTTCTTTTGTTAATGTCATCAAATTATATATATACAAATAGCTCAGGTATGTGTAAAAAAGATTACAATCTTGCCAAAAACTATTTTTTATATCAATGCTAACCAATAATAACAACAATAATAATAATAATGACCAAAGTAACATTTATGACTACTGTCTCTAAGGTGTCTTCTTCTTTTAAAGATCTCAAGAGGATCTGTGCTGCGAATTTGTATGCTACAAAATTTCTACCACCTTTTACAGGGTTAAACAATTTTTAGGCTGGATTAATGTTGAAGGGGATTGGTTTCATTAGGTAATTTGACTGAATATATTTTTGTTAGGCCAGCATAGTCCACCGTCATGGGTGTATAGGTAGCATACTTGCCTTCCACCCTGGCGGTCAAGGTTCGATTCCAGGCTGGGTAGTGGGTTTTTCAGTAAGGAAAAATCCCCGAGTTCAGGACTGAATATCACCCAGGAAAATTATACGCTATATTAAAAAGCCTTACATTAAAAGATCTATTAAGGTCAGTGTTGAGAAGCTGAAGGACTTACACTACCCTGCATTAATCTAATCTAAACTAAACTAGGCCAGCATAAGAATTTTGAAATTTTCCAAGCAGAGATCTTGTTTAGGGTTTTGTTTTTAAATGCAGAAATAGCAATTAAAAACTGGAAATCCTTCAGCCATTCTTTTCACTATTCTATTGAAGAAAATGTTATATATGATGAGGAAAGATATCATTGGAGGAATATAGCATTTAATGACATAACACGCAGTGTATTTCTAATGAAATAAACAACAAACCTGGGGTAACGGCAACTAGCTTGGTCAGGTTGTCCTCAGCCTTCATTCCAAGAGGCATACATGAATCTGGCAAGGAAGGAGCCCCTATTTTATAAATTTTGGCATCTGAGAACCGTACATCAAACGAATGAGGGTAAAGCGGTGTCCTCAAACCATAGAAATATTCACGTACTCTTGCATCTCTTGCTTCTGCTCTTGTACTCTGATTACGTTCCACCACCTGTTAATTGAAAAATAATAATAATAAACAAAATAAAGTGGAATGAGAAAAATCATAACTGTTTAACGTAAGTATTAAAAAAATCCTGAAATGGTTTAAAGTTTAAAAATGCTTGAAAATAAACTCTTGACATGTAGAGAATAATTTAAATTCTGAGGAAGTAAAATTTCACCCATAAATAAGTGAAAATCTTTATTTAAATAAATAAATAAATAAAATAAAAAAATTGCAATTCATGATATAGGCTAGTTTTCCTCTGATTTTGAGTGATGCTGGCTACTGAGGCCGTTTTACTTATAGGGAAATATGAATAACTCTTTTTTATATACAGCATATGAAACTTTCCAGAAGAAGGGACTGTATACCATTGATCTAAGATAAAGAATAAAAAATAATCTGAAGTTTATTAGTCTATGTTATTTTTTAAAGTAGAATACAGACTGGGTCAAGGGGAGCAATGGGTGAAATTTCTATTTTCCACAATTTTTGTAGTAGGAACTTCATTTTTGGCAGAGACATTTCCTTGAATATCAATAATAATATGCCAAAGTTTCAAATATGTGGGTCTAATACTTTTTAAGTTATGAATTGTTTTGTTTAAAAAAATAACATTTTTCAAAATGTAGCTCCTCCTACATATGCGAAGTAAAATGTTTGAATATTTTTTTGACGAACCATTGATTTGTGTATAAAGCACCTACAATTCGATTTTTAAATTCCTGATCACAACAAAAGCAAAAAAAGCAACAAAACAAAAAAACAAAAAAATTGCACTAAGCGTCCAATTTTTTCTAGTCCACTTCCTGCAATTCCTTTTTTATTTCTACGAGGGCTGGTCAATAAGAAAGGTCTCCAACACTCTAGCCCAAGCTCACAACGTCGGACGAGAGAGTAGGTGCCAGTGCCATGTCCTATAATCCCCCCTCTTTCAAACAAGCCATTGCTGCAGCCGCTGAACTTTTTAGTGTCTGGGATAGAGCTGTTTGAAATGGATCTCCCGATTTCCGTCCCCACCAAGTGCGGCCTCCGCGAACCCACCTCGCACAAACCTTATGGATCATCAATTTGTCACTCAACATGGTCTGTATGGAACCTTTAGAAATGTCAGGAAGCAATAAACGAGGTTCACAAGTAGTGACGTGTCGATCTTGTCGTCGCACCAATTCATCGACTTTTGCCACCATCTCATCTGTGACTACTGTTGTTGGTCTCCCACTTCCCTCTTCATCATGAATATTTGATGGCCCTGTTCAAACTCATGAACCCATTTATGCACATTTTTATGTCCATACATCCCTCTCTATAAACTTTGCAAAGCTGTCTGTGAATTTCAATCGGCGGAACATTTTTTGCAGTAAGAAACTGGAGGCCTCACTTGGCGGGGACGGAAATCAGGAGATCCATTTCAAACAGCTCTACCTCAGACACTAAAAGGTTCAGCGGCTGCAGCAATGGCTCGTTTGAAAGAAGGGAGATAACTGGACATGGCAGTGGCCGACGTTGTGAGCTTGGGCTAGGGAGTTGGAGACCTTACTTATTGACCAACCCTCGTATAAGTATACAAAAATAAAAAATCCGAATTTTACACTTTATTAATCACAGTGTACAGTAAAAATCTCAGCCCAATATCTTAAAATTTGTAGGAGAAGATAGGTTTTGAACATCAGGTAACTTCCTAAAAATTAAAGCGCGGTAAATTGAATTTTAAAATTTGCATGCATGAATTTTAAAGAATCATGCATGTTAAAGATAAATTTTTAGCACAGATCTCAATTAAAATGCCCTGCCTTGTAAGTCAATCCTTCCTTTTGTGTGGAAGCTTCCTGCAGCCTACGTTTTGCCATCTTCAGGGTCTGGCTGGAACTTCTTAGATGCACAAAGCTTTGCCTTTGCTATACCACATCTGTCCCATCGAGTTCCCAAAGAAACTGTCTTCTGTCCAGGAGACAGACCAGCTGCTTGTTGAATGGCAACTGTGCTTTTAGCTGTTCCAGAATTAAACTTGCACATTGCAAGTTCAACAGCTAACTTCACTCGTCGCTTCGAACCAAAGGAACTCTTGGGGCAGTAGTTCCAGATGACACTATGCAGACTTTCATTGGCGTTCTGTGTTTTACACTGTAAACACCTTTTAAGCAATTGATCAAAAGCAAGTCTCTGGTATACAGGCATTATCTTTGCAAGATATTTATCCTTCAGAGATGTGCCAACATGTTGCATATGAGGAACTGGTTTCTTACCCTCCGCTTGAGCCCTCCGATAGAAACACCAACTGTCTGGACCAGGAGGACATTTGAAGTGCTGAGGTTTCTCATCGGTTGAAAGGCTGTGAAGCAGAGTGGCATAAATAACACTCTTCATGGCATTTAGGTTTCCTTGATGGTCATGGATCACTTTCTGATAATAACGCTGAAGTTTCGTTATTATTGCAGCTTTCAGCATTCCATGACCATGGCCACCTAAAGTCACACCACGTACCCGCCATTCTGTAACAGCATTTCTAAGATCAGTTCCAAGCCTCTTACCAACATGACTGACACATTCTTCCTTAGAGATAGAGACTGTATCACCATAGACTTTTTCATCCCATAGCTTTTTGAAAGTGCATGCATCGCCATCTAAAAGGACAGTAGTGTACTGTAGGCCGAATTGTTCAGAACACTTCCACAATATGAGAGCTGCCTCAGCTTCCATTGCTCCTGAAGAATCAGTGTGGTTAATATCACACTCAGGAGCATGTGCTGTGTACCACTGTTTATAGTTTTTTGGAGACAAGCGTTTCTTAGCACGATTACACTTGAAATAGAATTTGCTCATTGCCTCATAATCGATTACAAATCCTGTCAGCAAGTCAATCACACAGCCCACACCATTCATGGATGTGTGTCCACAAGTATGCCAGGTCCCATCATAGCTTATTGAAATGTCTAATACTTCAGGCACTTCAGCGTCTACAATGAGATCAGCAAAAGCTTTCCTGACCTCAGATCTCGCTTTCTCCAAAACACTACTTACAGCATTTGTGGTAGCTTCTTTCATATGCAACGCATGGTCATTGAATGTTGAGCTGTTCATAACAGTCATATTCATGATCATAGCAAATTGCTGTAATCCAGAATACCCTAGCCCTATATTGATAAACACCTGAGCAATTCTTTGATTGACATCAAAACTTAACCTACCGGTACCATTCAGATGTTTTGAGGAGTAGGTTTCAGCTTTTTTGTCTTCACATTTACTGCATTTCAGTTCCAGTTTATGACAAAAGCCTAGCTGAACCTCACTCACTCTAATGTTCAAATTCTTCTGTCCACAATCAGTGCACTTTGTCCCTTACTAGGCCAGAGAGTAAATTAGTATCTATCAATATATATTTACACTGTTCACCTTGGTCACTACTATAATACACAATATCACAGTTCTCTTGCAATGTTTTTTGCCAAACGTTATGATTATTTACACTATTTACAGGCATATTAGGCCTAATTTCATCAACACTTTGAATGGTTTGGTCTATCATATTACTTTTTTTCCATCTTTTGTTCAACATTCCTACACAACTTCTAGATCCTTTCTTTCTTTTAGGCATATTGGAGGTGTGTTTTTAATTTATTCTATGTCACCTAGGCAGTCCTAGACCCACCTGTTGATTACACACACATGCTCTCTAAGGGTAGCCTAACCTATAAAATCTTTTGTGGCTAAGAAAAACTTACATTACTAACACGAATTTCAACACTTTATACACATAAACTTTAACTGAAATAAATGAATCTTTAATTCTAGAGTGATAGAGAAAAAGCGAATAAGTCAAAATACCAAAGTTTTAGGAGAGACAAATAACTATTTATTTTATCAGCATTTTTACAATATGTAGATAGTCCACCCAGATATTTTTACATAGTATAATGTACTGTGTAAAAATATCTGGTGGACTGAACTAATAGTGTATAATGCTGTGGAAATAAATTGTTTTTTGTCATTCCTGAAACTTCGGAATTTTGACTTATTCGCTTCTTCCCTATCACTCTAGAATTATATAAATGAATAACACTATGTTTTAAAATTCAGAGAAATACTTCGCTCTATGAAAATAAAAATACAGAAAGGAATCACATCAATGAAAACAGTATACACATCTCACAGCTTCTCTCACTACTTAAAAAGCCAATTTTAGAGATGATGGCAATTTTACCTCTTAACATGCCCACGACAGAGGTATTTAAAGAGCGCAGCCTTTTAAATATGGTGTCATTAATGACAGTTCCAAATGACCAAAGGCACTCAAACTTCACCAACATATAAAGTAGGTTCCACCGATCACTTTTTTGCAAAAAACAAAACAAACAAACAAAAAAGGCATTTTTTTTATGTAAAATGACTAATATTTCACCCGTAGCCCCCCTTAAAGAAGAAAGTGGGGAAAAAGGTAGAATCGTGCTCACCCAAGTTTTCACTCCCACTCCTATAATTGTGAAATATGATTTCTGGTGCAAGGGTATTTTATTTTATTATGAAATATTATTTTGTTGTTTATAGTTGTGACAAATTATGTTTGGTGCAAGGGTCTTTTATTATTCAGTGGAAGGAAAACTCGGGTGAGCGCGATTCTACTCTTATTCCAAGAAAGTCAATCAGCTGAAAACAAATTTTTATGATACAAAGAATTCAGTAAAAATAATTTAGAATGAATGTAAGCATAACTGTGACATCTACTAAAGATAAATTAAAAGTTGTAATTGTACAGATACACATAAAGAATGAAGGATAAAGAAAAAGGCCTCAAGAGATCATGTTCATTTTTTTTTATCACTTATCTCAATGTATAATTTTATTGTTAATTTATAAAGTTGGTAGGAATAAGTGTAAAATCTCATAATCATGCTATAGAATATTTTTCCTTTGTTCAATACAGTAATAGTTATAAATATCAAAGGATTCATTCCAGATTCACCAAAGGTTCTGCCTTTTATAATTTATTGTTACTGCAAATGGGATAATGCCCAGTGGAAATAATGTCTTGTACATTGCAATTAGATTTAAATTTCACAGTTTTATCAATATTAAAATGTCAATATAAATTAATACATACTGCATAATAAGATGTCTAGTCTAGTGCAGGCTAGGGCTTCAGTACCTATAAACATATCTACACTCTATTACTGAAATCACTTTGAATAAAAAAGTGTTATTAATGTTGCATTTTAAAACATTACTTTGACACACCTATCACTATTCTTACGATTTTTTAAATTAAATAATCTAAGATCAACTTACACCTCCATTCTTTGGCAGGAATACAACTTTAACAAATGTTGGCATGTCCCGAACAAGTTCGTTGTAAAGTCTCTCTTGATCCAGAACAAGTATGACGTCCACTTCAAATGACTGGGCAATGTGGGTAAGTTGTTTGTAGCCATCACCTTTCACCCATCCACAAGTATTGATAATAACACCAGAGGCATTTGCTATATGAGAGAATTATACATATTACTCCTGAGTTATAATGTAGGCCTATTGTATTTATCTTTTTATACAGAAATTACAAGCAGATATATCATTTTTAAATTAATAAACAGTATCTTGGTGGAACTTTTTAACAGTGAAGTACTATACTATGTTTTCAAAAACAAATTGGTTGACCTTAACACACTTTAGACTTCACTTTTACCTGTATTCTGCAGGACGATCGTTTCGCGGACTTTTTATGCATTTTCAACTGCTGTTCGTGAAACGATCGTCCTGCAGAATACAGGTAAAAGTGAAGTCTAAAGTGTGTTAACGTCAACCAATTCGTTTTTGAAAACATATATCATTTTTATTTACAAAAACTTATGCAAAAATATAAAAAATTCAAATTAAAATCAGGTAAAGTGCCAGAATGCTTTTGTTTAATCAGTGAAATTGCAATTATGATATGCAGAAAAAAAGTTATTTTTGTAACTGATTTCCACGTTAAGCTCCAAATTGATTCATTAAGCAGGGTTTATGGAAAAACAAAGGTCTAAAGTTTGATAAACATACGTGAAGGAATATGTGGGTAGTGTTATTTGTCAAAGCTAACTGTATTGCAACTTCCAAAGCTGTATATGAACACTGTAAAACAATATGTTGTCATGAGAACTGATTTGCATTTTATAAATTCATAAAAAAGGTAATATACCTCAACCAGGGAAGGCGGTTGAGGCCAGGTAGGTTCCTTCACCCGCATGCACCCTCACATTTACAAGGGCAGGAGATTTAGGACCAACCGTAATTTCCTCCCCATGAGTCACCTAGTCTACTTCAATCAATCAATCTTAGATTTTTTTAATATGTCATTTTGTCTTAAAATGTTTGTTATATATCAATTCTACACATAATTACAAGAAAAATTACACCAAACAATGTATAATTTACTTTAATAGGAACATACGACTTGAAAGCAGTTTTCTCGTAACTTTTATTTATGTATTTGATATAAATGTTCCTATTAAAGTAAATTATACAATGTTTGGTGTCAATTTTCTTATAATTATGTGTAGAGTTGATATATAACAAACACTTTAAGCTAAATGACATATTAAAAAAATCTAAGATTGATTGATGGAAGTAGACTAGGTGACTCATGGGGAGGAGATTACGGTCGGTCCTAAATCTCCTGCCCTTGAAAATGTGAGGGTGCATGCGGGTGAAGGAACCTACCTGGCCTCAACCGCCTTCCCTGGTTGCTAAGGGTATAAATTGGGCATTACACCAGTACCAGTCAACCGAGTTGGTCCAAAATAAATAGGCTTTGTCCCATGGAGAATATAAATGCATGTAGGTACCAAGTTTCATGAAAATTGATAAAGTGTATTCGAGTAATCGCATGTTAGAGACACAAACAGATGGACAAACATTTTCCCACTCACCACACAACCTCAGAAAGTACCACTCTGGCACTTAATAACCACTATGAAAAAGTAATACCGAGATGTATTTTGATACACAAAACTTCACTTTAAAAAAAATAAGTGAAATTTTACTCAGAAAAGTAAGAAGTTTTGTGTGAAAATCCATTTCAATATTATTTTCCCATAATAATAACTTTTGATGAAATGTTAATAAAGTAACTACTTTTCCAACTTATTTTATTTTTGAAATTGTTGTCAGTTTAACCAATTTCTCCACTGTATGAAATAAACATAGCTGCTTCATTCTTTAGAGGCTAAAAGATAGACATCTTTTAAAACTGCCAGGTCATGAATTCAGTGTTTACTGCAGTAAACCTAACTCAACCAATAGGAACTCCTTCTATGAAATCAATCAATTATAAAAGAAGGGTAGTGTATAAATTCGTCTTAGAGATTTTAGGGCTGGTTTTCGTTGAAAACAAGGATCAAGCCTAGGGACACTATTTTCATGCAAAACTTAAAATATGTTAAAGTGAACAGTTGTTTATAATACGTGGAGTATGGCAATTGAGCATAAAATACTAAAACTGTGTTAATGACAAGATACGACATTTAGTCTAACTTGCAAAATTTATCAATATTTCGTGTATATATATTCCACTCATAACTCACAAATAAAAGCGAACATTAAAAATCCAGCTTCAGTCCATCTATGTTACAAATTTCAAATATCTGCGTGCAGTAGATTTGGCTAGGCATCGCCCACAAACAGATAGACCAACAGACACTTCCTCTTATTACATAGATTTCACTTAATCAAGAACTAATCTGAACATTTTTTGAGGGCCCTTTGCTGTTTTTTGTTTTATGTTTTTGACTTCTTTACTCCTTGCACCATCACTGTTTAGGTCCAATCAAAAGGCCATTGGACCCAAGTCACATTGAGGGTGGCCTTTACTTAATTTACTCTCTTCTATGCATTACCATTAAGAGAGGTTTGATTCGTTCTAATGATTTATTGTATTTACCCGCATAACAGATACACGTTACTATAAAAAAAAATTCATTTACTGATCTAAATTCAAGCGAGAGAAATGAGATATTCTACAGTGGTAAGTAATTAGCCCATAAGCAGCCTGCTAACACCTCTTGCACCTTAATGCATTTAAGTTCCTAAACTTTGCAATGGAAACTATGTTCATTTTAATTAAATATGTATCTTAATAAGGTAGTTTCTGAATGACACTGTATCTTAATTCTGGCTACAATAAATAACAACATGTAGCAAAGACGTAGAATTTATTTTTGTTTACTTTATTGCCTCTAAAATATTGTTAGATAATCTTACCTTTTCTATTTGCTTGCATTCTTTCTGAAATGACTTCAGCTAATCGGACAACCAGCATCATATAAAGTGCAAGGTTTGTACTGGGTGCTTTGTGTCCGAAATGATATACTAAAGGAGCTTGCTGAGAAAACCCCTCTTCAACTGCAGCTGGTCTCTCAACTAAAAGTGCTCCTATTAAAAGTGAAAGCAATTTTATTATTATTTTCCTCATGTACTTCACAATTTCCAGTTGCCTAAAATAATAACAGTGTATATAATCGCAGACTGAAAACATCAAAATAATTTAAACTTTAAGTGCCCATTCACAGCTAACTTTTCACAAAAATTAGTAAAATATTTCTGTCTTCACTCTCATACTGAAAGCATAATGTATACCATACAACTTTTCAACTGATCTCCTTCTCTATTGAATGAATGTAATGAGCAAGAAACTTTCGGCAACAGATGGACCACCACAGCTAAAGACAGAGGAAAATGGCAACTTCTAGTCAAGACAGCAATCCAAAACAACAACACAGGATGAAGACAGTAAATAGCAAGGAGCAGGAAAGCAGTGCACGACCGAAAAGCAAGACCTAAACCCACAATGTATAGTGCTAGAATTATATATAGGACAAAAAAAAAAATGATAGACTACATATCGGACCATAAATGATAGACTATAGCATATATGGGCAACGCCCGGCCCGCGGGCCGGATGTGGCCCGCCCCGACTTTAGATGCGGCCCGCGGAACATTTTAAAATCGCGCTGGAAAAAGTAAATATTTTCGGTTCTCGCCAACAAGAGAGTGAGAGGGGGGAAACAAAAACCTGAACTACGAGGGAGTTCCTTCCGCTCAACGCTAGAAAAATGCTGCAATAGGCCTAAATCAAAGTATCGAACCAGACTTACAGATGAAAATTTTGAAAACAATCTGCGCTTGTGTATTAATGGGATTGATGCCAACATTGATTATCTTGTTTCTCAAGTTCAAGCTCAAGTTTTTCATTAATTTCTGCCGATTGTAAGTAAATACCTAATCAGTTCGATATTATTGTCATTCATGTAACTCTAGCATTATACTTTATAAATACAAAAAACCGTATCATGTTTTTTTTTTTCACAACTACCTATTATCTACGGCCCGCGACTTCATAAATATCGTAAAGTTTAGCCCGCATCTTTCCAAAGGTTGCCCATACCTGGACTATAGGCATAAGTAATAATAGGAAGATCCTTCCCGGAATGGCTAACCGGGATTGCGAACACAAGCCACCTCTCCCGGGAGAGAGGCCCGTGCCCCTCGGGGACATATGGGCTAATACTAATACTAATACTAATGAGCAAGAATCGTGTTTTCAATTTAGTGCCATGTTACCTGCAGGTAGGCACCTGCAGGTGCCTGTGTTTATAATAGTTTATAAAAGTAAGTAGACTCCTTTACTGCGATCACTTGTATGTGAAACTACAGATTTCTTTTGTAGATGTAAATGCCACGCAGACCTTCACAGGAAGACCATTTACAGTTGATACACTGACCCACTTTCCATCAGAGTTCACCACAAATACCATTAACATCTTCTTTCACTTACTTTTGTGACTTCAAACTACCCCCCACCCTTTATGGAATTCTGTTAATGCTGCTATCAGGAAGACAGTGAAATTTCAGCTGCCAAAGCTTCTTTGTTACGGAATTCATTAACATTTATGTGATATTACAGACTTTAGAAGCAATTTCATCAGCATAAAGTTGCTTATGCTTCTAATTCAGGATGCTGAACCACAATCAGGTAATCTGTGGGGCAGCAGTGAGAAAATGAGACTTTTGTGCAGCCCACATCACATATGCTGGAGCATCATAAAAGCAGCTTGCGAGAAGAGTGGGGAGCACATTAAGTATTGCTCCACATTCAGTGACCGTCATTTAACCAGTAAATAGGATGACCATATGTGCCGTTTTGAATGGGACAGTACTGTTAATAATGTGCTCATTTTAATGAAAATGTCAATTTTGTACAGTTTTTTAATAAAAACTCTATTATACTCTAAATTTGTTCAAGTGTATTTATCATTTGTAACTTATAATCGTATATTAATGTCATGATTACCATTAAATTGAATATGGTAACACAGAGATGCATTATTCGATACTAACCAATTTATTTAGAGAAAATATCACAACACGTACTTCCATAGCAAAGTTCTCTTCTGGTGAGGTTGTATTATTGTTATTATTTACTCTAAGTCTTTTGTTTGAAAAATATTTCTATAATTTTTTTCATAATTTTCCAAAGCTCAAAAAAGAAAGAAAAAAAAAAAAAAAGTAAAGTTGACTTTATTTACTTACTTATTTTGAAAATGTATGTATGTATACAAACTGGTGACTATTAATGAAATCTGATGGTTTGAATTTAACACAAAATTTTATTTTTAAAGATTTAAGTATATATGCTTGTAATGACAAAAGGGCAAAGTGCAGCTTTAATGATGATTTCCAGAAATAAATTTAAATGTACTACAGTGGACAAGTAGTATTGTGACTGAACAAAAGTGGTATGTCAACATTGTAATGTCCATTCTACTGTTGCCCCATTTTTACCATCCCAATGTCCCGTTTTCGACTCAAGGTAATATGGTCAGCATATCAGTAAACATTGTAAGAAAGGTGCAGTTTTGCATTTTAGATACCAATAAAAAGCACATGGGAGACTTCAACTTTGCCTTGCCATCCACCGAGTTTTGTGTTGTGTGACTTACTTTACAGATTCTCTTTTGTGGCCACCATGTATTTTTTTTCCAGCTGTAATATCTATCCACTATTTACTTCACAATATGTGACTATGCCAGGGAAACCTGATGATAAGTCGATTAACATTTCCGTCTAACAGTAGAAAATAGCTGTCACGGTGTAAAATGTCGATTTTTAGACTTTGACACAATCTATTGAAAAAAAATTAAATACAGGCAACAGAAACACTTGTTATGCTGTAGTAATGTAGTTGGACATTCTGTTAGTGTGTGACAAACTTTGAGCATGGTATTACAGTATTGTGAAACACAAGTTGAAAATATGGAAATGTTCCTTATCTAGTCATAAATTATACTTTCTGAACCAAAAGTTTCAAAGGTCATAAAAACATATATTTTTGAGATAGAGGTGTAAGTTATTTTTTAGAATACCGATACTCAGAATTTTATGCTGAAGTTGAATCCATTCAAATCAGAAAATAATTTTTCCCTGGGTTTCCCTGGCAGGGTTACATATAGTGATGAACAGGCTAACTTGCACTATATGTAAGGAAACAATCCATACATCACCCAAAATAAGATCATAAAAAAAGGTGCTAGCATTTCATTCAATTATTGTGACGTATAATAATATAGGCTAAATGCTTACCAATTGTGCCAGGTATTGAGATCTGACCCTGTCCTACATCCAAGTCAACAAAGATAGGCCTTCGCCCCATTCGGACTGCGTAATTTAAAAGCAAACGACAAAGTGTTGATTTACCAACATCTGAAGGACCAACAACCATTGTTACAGGTCCTCGTGAATTGTCAGTCTCTGCCCTCTTCCTCAGTTGTTCTAATGCTGCATGTGCATTTAAATACATAACCTAAAAGAAAAATTTAAAAGCTTAACAAAAGATATTGTCATGAATTCTTCCTTTTGGCTATACGGGCATTTTTGAACGAAAGTATATTAGTTTAATGTAGTTTTATACAAGAATGGCGGTGAAAAATATATTGTAACCTACTGTAATTGTAATTGTAATTGTACCTTTACTTGTATGGCTACTGTCAAATCAGGATTGTTTTGACAAAAATAGCCTATAAATGAATCTAATTACATCAATATACCAAATTCTTCATTAATTTACAGGCAGTATGTTTAAAGAAAATCAGGTAAAATTGCATAGATTGCCACAGAATGGAGCTATATGTCAATACTATTCCATATTCAATAGTCTGGTTTTACCGCAAATACTTAGGAGGTTAATTGGAGTGGATTCCCACTGGGTATTGGGTTTGGCACACCCTTACGCCGGTTTAAAAGAATTCCGGATACAGAAGTGGAGGGAAAGGTTTTTTTTCCAAACTTGAAAAATTAATCACTTGCTTTCTAAGAAACATGCAATTGCAAACCCTAGTAGGTCTACTTTAATTATTCAGTACCTCTCTTGTAGTGTTTGAGTGAGATTGCTTATACTACAGTGTCATCAATAAGTCTCTTTGCAGGACTAAAGCCCACGGAATGAATACACTAAAAATATGAATATTAGTCTCCATACATACCTGAGGTGTCTCTTTTGCCACATAACTAACATCTGTTTTGCCTCTCAATTCAATGACACATCCTTGCCATGTATATACTGCTATTTTTGCTCCTGTTGTAAAAATATAGCTCTTCCCTTTGACTAATTCTGTTCCAAAAACTTCTGCCATGCCACTTTTCAACTGAAAATGTAATACACCAAGTATTAAATTATTAACTTAAATGAAGTAGGCCTAAGAATATAAACCATTTTACAGTAAGGGGTATACAAAACAGGATATTTATAAACAACAAGCAGAAACTAACTTGCAATGCTCTTTTCATAAAGGGGGAAAAAAAATTGCTTATAAAATGCAAGCAAAATCAATTGTGTGTAGCTACCATTCATTTATAGAAGAAAAGAATTGTAAAATGATGGGAACTGTCCTTGTTGGGTGTTGGTGACAACTGATGTGAGCATTTGATTTTGCTTTTGTAACTACTAAATGTTAAAGAGGCACAACTGATTTCCAATTTGTTGTAATGCTTACAAAAGTCATCAAACTCTAAACATTCCACCATATTAACTTAAACTTATACAATAAATTCACATCTTCCAACTTCCCTGAATTAATATAAACACTTTCTTCTGAATTTATCCCTGAACCTCAGGCAAGACTTCAGTCAACAACTTCTGAAGCAATCTGTGTGAGAGATCCACAGGTGATAATGTAACAAAATGAAGCAACGAAGGCATAATAAAGGAAATGGAAAATCAAGCTAAGCAAAAGATTTACACTGACCTTTCTAATTTAACTGCCTTTGAGTCATGCTTAAAAAAATGTTCCGTTACTTCCGCCAGGCAAAAACTAACATAACAGTGTGTTAGAGTCCTAAGAAATAGTTCTACCTTAATGTTCATGAAGACAAAAGACTAACAATACCAATACAATAGTAGTTTTATGGTTGTATAGACTATCTTGTTAAATACCCAAAACTCTATATAATAATAAAATAAGCCCATTAGATCCCTTAAGGGAAAGGGCCCCCTACTAATGTAGGGGTAGCTCAGTTTCTTATACTCACAAGGGAAGCCAGTCTGCAAGGGTAATATCATGCTGCTTAAAAGGTTAACAAGCAGAATATCTTTCATATTTAGCTTAATACAGGAGGAAGAAATGCTCTTTATTTCTTGCTGTGCCAATCAGATTGTTACCTCAACCAAACAAAATCTAAGACTGTTTTTAACAGCTACTTTCAAGTTTGCGAAGATTCGATAGGGGAGTTGCACATACATCAGTTAACACTGTCTGAACTGACCCTGCAAACTTTAAACCACTGCCATATTACATGCACCATGCAGCAAACTTATTTTACTTGCATGTGCATGTCTGAATTGATCCTGTAAACTTTGAAAATTCACTTCCCGACTGCATCAGTCTGCAGAAGTTATTTATAGCCTATATGCCTGAAAATAGTCTCACATAAATGCCTTCAACACAGGTGGGATCGAACCTGGGAATGTGGGAATAATAAATAAAGTGAGGAAGGTGCACTCAAGCTGAGCATTACTACAGAGCACATGGCTATTCTTTGCTGTAGTCACTTATAGACTTAGTCCTTTTTGAGCACTTCGTAATGTGATATGTATCACAACTCTGCTGGCATAGCATACATATACATTCTGTGGTGGGCTTGTGAAATTTTGTGTTCTGGCAGATTTTATGATGAAATCCATGAATCGCTAACCTGGTGGTGACATGTCTTTGCTCTTGACACTCCCTTGTCCATGTCCTGTCTAACATTGCGCTTGTACTGTAGAACTCCTGATCTATCTCTTCTCGTTTTCTGTCTCTACACTTCACTAGATTTTGGTAGGGGTCTGTAGAGGGTAGTAAGTGTTAATAACTCACACCTTCTACAATTTGGAGGAATATTTGGCATTTATTTGGATAAATTTGGCAGCTTGCAGTTTCTGTAGACCTATATTATTGTTGTAACATGCATGTATTTTTTGATCTGACGTGTTCTATATCCTTGAGCCCCGCTCATCACAGGATCTACAGGACGAGATATCTACATCTACATCTACATCTACAAGGCGTATGTCTTCCACGAAGTAGGACTCTCTCATCAGTATGTATACAAGTCTAGCTGGCGTTGCTTTGCTCACTCCCAATACTTCCCTCATGTAGCATACTTTAACTTTTTCTATTCTGGTTAGGTCACTTAATGTAAGTTTTTCCCAGATGACGTCTACTCCATATGTGGCAATTGGTGCTATGGTTGTGTTAAATAGTGACATTGCTGTACTGATGGATAGCTTGGTTATATGCTTGATGTTATAGACGGCTCTGATGGCTGCTGCTGATCTTTCTTGAATATGGACACTGAAGGACGACGCTGTTGTTTGCAGAGTGACTCCAAGATATCTAACTTTATTTACTATCTCCAGAGGGTTTCCTGCTAGTTCTATGTTTTCGCCAGCCGCTAGTCTTCCACCTTTCCTGAATGTCATCTGTACGGTTTTCTCTTTGTTCACTGTGAGATGATTTTCCTTGGCCCATTTCTCTAACTCGCCTATTGTTTCCTGAACTTCTGTTTTGCTTGAAGATCCGACTACCATGTCATCTGCATACAAGGAAAAAACAAGAAAGCTGCAGGACCAGATAGTATATACATAGAACACCTGAAAGAATCCATAGATATACTGAAAGATTTCTGGACAGATCTAATGAACAAGTGCATTGAACAGGGGAAGATACCTGAAAGTTGGAGAACAGCCACAATGAAAATATTGTATAAGGGAAAAGGAGACAAATCAAACCCGGACTCGTACAGAGGTGTAGTATTAGAAAATAATATATTCAAAATCTTTACAAAAATCCTGAATGTGGGAATAGAAAACCTGTTTGATGACATTTTCACCTCCAATTCAGCAGTCACAAGGACATAAGTGTAAGGAATAATTTAATTTCATTATTTGTTTACATTAACTTTTTTCATTATACTATAATCTACACTTAATTTATTTCATAATCAATGCACATTTTTGGGCACCTTTCTTTATCTTATTACTTTATTTCGTAACGTACGTATGTTATTATACTATTGGCAGCCCTGAAAGTGTATAGGCTATTCAGCACACATTTTGACTCCGAAGAGCCCCATCCATCAGATGTAGGATTAAAAGCAGGGCCTGGATTTGAAGGCCTTAACCTATTTTTCTCCAGCTTCCTAATTAGAACATTTTAACGTATTTTTTCGTTTCTGCCCCTTGCTTCCAAATATATGAATCTTATAGAACCTAAAAAGGGCTAATCGTACTGAAGGGACTAGGGGCTAAGAAGGACTTTTGCTGAAAAACTAGGGGCTAAAGAGGACTTTGCTGAAAAACTAGGGACTAAGGAGGATTTTTTCAGAAAAACACTAGGCCTATTTTTAAATAGATTTTCCAATTAATGCAAAGAAAAATAAATATGTGAATTTGTGTATTTTAAGAAAAGACATAATAAAAATAAATTTATACAAAGCACTTAAATTAACAATGTGTATGTCGCTTTGTCGCTTGTCTTTGTAACTCAAAAATGTGCTGCCTAGCCGTTGTAGGAAATGAAACTCGAGCCATCTGCAATACTTTGAAATCTGCAACTAATCCGTTGTCATTTCAAATTTAAAATAAGTTGCCGACCGACAGAGAAGTATAATACAAATTCGTAACACTTAGGTCTACTTATTTTTGTAGAACAGAAGTGAATTGAGTAGTGTATTGAATAATTGTATTGTATTTATCCCAATTTCAAGTTTTGCATAATAGATGGCATTGCTAGTAGGTAGTTAAACAGTGAGACATCTAAGAGGCAACATTTGAAGTTACTCCCCACCCTAAACCCCTCCTTCCTTGGTGGGTCCCATTAGACAGCTGGTGGGAGGAGCCTAGTGTGCGACCTAAAATTGTTTTTCCTTAATATTTTAATGGTAAACACTACAGATTATCGGTACAAACAAGGCAAAACGGTAATTTATGCCGCGCACAGGTTTTCCTTCCACTGAATAATAAAAGTTCCTTGCACCAAACATAATATGTCACAACTATAAACAACAAAATAATATTTCATAAAAAAAAAAAAAAATGACTTTTGCACCAAAAATCGTATTTCACAATGATAGGAGTGGGAGTGGAAAACTCGTGCATGGCATAAAATACCCTTTTCCCCAAACAAGTCGCCGGGAAAATGGTACATTGCAACTCACCCGAATCCCCCACTCCTACTCTCAATCCCTCCCCTAGCGGCATTTGAACTACTAGCAGCGACGGTAGCGCCATCTCTTAATGAACTGATGAAACAAAGAAATTATTTGTTTCTTCTTTATTCTCTTCTTCTCTTCCTTTCCCATCTCCTTCCTCTCCTCCTCTTCACCTATTTGAGACCTATTCCTAATAGTAAATATTGGATCGACCGGGATTCGACCTCAGGACCCCTAGCATTATAGCTGGGAGTCTTGACCAGTATGCTACGAGTGAATGTTGAGCACTGAAGGAAGCTTTCATATATTAGAGTTATGTTAGGGGGATTTCATGAATTTTAATGCAAGAATCGGTTTTTATAATTTTGAGATATTTTGTTAGTTATGAAAAAAGTAGTGTTGGTACAAGGGAATTTTCCTGCATCGATTAAGCCATATTTAATGTTATAATACGGCGGTTTTTATAATTGTGAAATATTATACATGGTACAAGCGTATTTTTGTATTGTGAAATAGCCTATTTTGTTGCAAGGGTCATTTTTTATAATTATGAAATATTATGTGGAGGTGCAAGGGTATTTTTTTATTGCGAAATATTAGGTGACATGTCAATTGCAATCATGCATTACTGGCGTTAAGCAGCAGCTACAGGCATGGCGGCATGGGCTGCGTTGAAGTGGGGCAGGCAGCACGCTGCAAGCAGCCAGGCGGTGAAGCGGTCAGGCGAGTGCAAAGGGGAGCAGGGTGAGTCGCAAAGTACTAACTTCCCGAAACCACTGTGTAAAGAACAGGTTACTTCACATTACTATACCACGCTGCCACTGACTAGTAATCTTGAACACCCTGCACACAGTGCCAGCATGGCATGCTTGCGAGTTGGTTATCAATGTTCTACAGGTTTTTAAGATAAATAAAACACTGTATTTGGCTACTTTCCTTTGAAAAAGAAAGAAAAAACACCGTCAACGCCCCGACGCAAGCTTGTACAATGAGTTTCCCCATTTATGATTATTGATGCCCTTGCACTCAAGGAGGTTAGGGTTACCAGCGTGTACATTGTGAGGATTTCCCTTTCGCTGGCTCGAGCCATTCAAATCTACACATATTTAAAATCACATATTTAAAATCTTTTTTCTAGTAGTGAATCTATTGGGCATCTCCCTCTGTTATAGTGAAAAATCACACACAACGTAAAAACTTACCTCCAATGTCACTTTCTCATTTTTACTTTCCACTTCAAATCGCAATTCACAATCAGGTTCGAGTTTAAACTCTTGTACATTCGCATCGCGCTCCTCCGACATAATGCTGTATGTTAAAACCTTCTCGACATTAAAATTATAAAACAATCTTTTATAACATTACATGATTACAACAAGCGGGGTGACAAATGACGAACACGATTTGTTTATTTCAGCGCCGCCAATAGCATAAATTAAAACTTCATAAGTAACTAAATAAAATAACATAATATACCAGCAGAGGAAAACTGTATTTAAGTTTCAGATGTATTTGTATATAGCGTTAAAGTAACTCAACATATTAACTAGGGGAAAATGTTGCATTAACTGAATCTTACTCCAGGAAGCTTTACTGTTATATTGGCATTTCTTTGAACGCCGCTTGTTCAGTTCTTCATTTGGAACAATGGGGTATCGAGTAAAATCGAATATCGACCTATAGAACAGGCTACAAAACGAGTTCTACGCGAGCCCGTAACTATTCCTTCTATGCGTGTAGCCTCTCAAGTATACTTAGATACTGAAACAAAATGCAACATCCTAGCTATGCATTTTGAAACTACATTTAGTCCTAATATGAGTGATGATGATGCCAATACCAAAAACATTGAAAATGAACTTCAGGAAAATATGAACAAACCCACAGTGCCAAATAAAGTTGACTTTACCTCTCCCCAAGAACTAATCGATGTTATAAAACGCCTTCCTAATAAAAAGGCTCCAGGACATGACCTAATACCCAATATTGTATTTAAAAACCTTACTAAAAAAGCGTTAGCATATTTGACTTCAATTTACAATGCTTCAATGAGAATTGGGTATTTCCCTCGGATATGGAAACTCGCAGAAATAATTGTTTTCCATAAACCTAACAAATCGAAACATTTACCATCTAGCTACCGCCCAATCAGTCTGCTTCCAACATTATCAAAACTCTTTGAAAAAATACTACTTAAAAGGATGTCAAAGTTTGTTTACTCTAATAACATTATCCCAGCATTCCAGTTTGGTTTTCGACCAAAACATTCTACAACGCATCAATTATTAAGAATCACCGAATCCATCCTCAAAGGTTTTGATAGAAGAGAACATACTGCTGCAATTTTTCTAGATATTGCTCAAGCCTTCGACAGGGTTTGGCACGAAGGATTGCTGCTAAAATTATATAGAATTGGCCTACCAGATTACCTTATACATACTGTCAAAAGTTTTCTAACAGAGCGCAAATTTCTGGTACGTATTGATGGTTTCAAATCAACTCTCCGGCCAATAACTTCTGGAGTACCACAAGGCTCAATATTAGCTCCTTTACTATTTAACATCTTTATGTACGATCTTCCAACATTAGAATCTACGTGTACAGCAATGTATGCAGACGATACAGTTCTCTTCTGTTCACATTCTGATATAAATACTGCTATCAGTTTTCTTCAGACATCACTATCTTTAATGACGGAATGGTTCAAAATGTGGCGCATATCGCTAAATGTCAACAAAACAGAAGCAAAGATATTCTCTTTAAGATATTATCAAGATCCTGCTCTACTCTATCTTCTGAATGAACATATTCCATGGTTACAATCTCAATCTCCAGTTAAGTATCTGGGAGTACTACTGGACACAAAACTGACATGGAACCCACATATAACTCGTATTGTGGCACTTGCTTCTTCTCGAATTATAAAACTTTATCCCTTAGTAAATAGACGCACATCACTTGGATTGGAATGCTCTATGCTACTGTACACATCTCTTGTAAGACCTCTCATCACATATGCAGCACCAATATGGGGTACAGCTAGCAAGACGCACATTCACCGATTACAAGTTGTGCAAATAAATTTCTTCGTAAAGCTACAAATGCGCCTTGGTACGTAAGAAATAGTCAACTACATAATGAACTTGGAATCCTCCCGATTCAAGAATACATTCAAACCCTCTCAAAATCATTTTACAGTAAACTTCTAGATGTTCCTGGTGCATCTGTTTATAACATTGGACAAAAGTCATTGAACAGATCAAGACTGAAAAGAAAACTTCCCCAAGATGTACTAAGTGAACTAGAAGAAAGTGATAACCCTGTGTAAATAAGCCTAATATCTTAACTGTTAAATATTAGAAAACAGTACGTGCACTAACGCAACTTTTGTTATCAATTTGTGTTTTAGCTAGAGGAGCTGACTAAGGCGTACCTCAACAGGTTATTATTATGTTATAGAGTTTAACAATGGCCTGTATAGTTTTTTACTGATCGGTCAAAATATATATTAAAAAAAAAAAAAAAAAGAATGGCGGATAATTTAAATGCCCTTACTTCAGTGTCCGTCTATTTTTCGTGCTGTAACGTGAATTCTGGTATTAAAAGATATATTACTTTGTGTCGTGTTTTGTGTTATTTTTTCTTGTGGGATAACTTTATTTTCAACGCATTGTTGACAAACAGTGCAGAAATTTAGTTGCGTTTACTGTCTACATGCAGGGCCGTGGAAAGAAAGAAAGGGCCCCAGGAACAAATTTTCCCGGGCCCCTGTCAAATATTAAATTCACTACCCAACTCGCCCGTTATAATGTATGCAACAAAAAGATTATGTAATGATATTACATAATTAAGTGCCAGAATGGTACCGGTACTTTATGAGGCTGTCTGGTAGACATGGAAATATCTGTCCGTCTGACTGTCTTGTCTGTCCGTATGTCTGTAAGCGGGATAACTCAAATAGGCTTCATCGGATTTTCATAAAACTTGCCTTTTTGTAGTATGGTACAATGCTGATTACATTTCCGATGGGTTAGTAGCATGTCTTGTTTCCTTTTATGCTCGTACTCCTAATATCTTATGCATTTTTAAAAAAGGATTTCCTTCTTTATTCTGTTTTTGTGCCAGTATTACTTAATTTTAAAATATCATATAGGCTAGTTTACAGTAAACTTTTTTAGACTTGATTATTAGTAGCCTTTTTATTTTCTCGCATATACGTAGTATAGAGAAAGTAGAAAGTATTGTGATCGTGACAAAAAACCGAAATCGAGATAACACCGGGAAAGCATGTTTCACGATGCCTAGAAACCGAAAAAAAATGTTTTTGGAATGATATCTGTCCGTCTATCTATCTGTCTGTCTGTGGACAAGCACAGCGGGTAAACGATTCATTGTATTTACTTCATTTTTTTTAATTAAGGACTTTTTCGGAATTTTCTCGAACCGCCCAGAAATTGAGTTTTATAACTGAAATATTAAGGGGACTTTTCATTAATGCTTTTTTAAAAATTGGCTCTAACGATTTTAATAAAAATTTTAAATTGGAAACTCTTATCTATGACTAACAAAATGGGTATATCCGTTTTTATGCAAAAATGACTTAGAGGGTACTTTACCCGTATCCATTTTCAATTTTTCTAGGCTATTTCCATTACATTGGGCGATACATGGAAACTTATTACAGTCAAGTTGCAGAGAAAATGAAGAAGAGCATTTTTTGTTAAACACATTTCTTTATAAAATTAATAGGTATCAAGTTAAAAACGAAATAAAATTACTTAAATGCGAATTTCAGAACAAACATTTTGATTAAAATATATTCTGTTGCCCATAGTAACAAGAATACTATAATCTATATATTGCTGTGAAATGTAGTGAGTTTACCACAGCGAGGTGGTATAGGGTAATAGGGAAGAGGTCTGGGTTCAAATCAAATTTCGTGGCCACCGAAATTTACCAGTAAACTTTTGTAATACCTCATTCGTGCAGCATTTGCTTCTATTGTTCGGCTATATTTCAATGTATCCTGCATTTTGGACTTTGAGATTGAGGAAACCATGTAAACCCCAAGTTATTATTGTTATTATTATTATTATTATTATTATTATTATTATTATTATTACTATTATTTCACGGTAAAAACATTGAACATAAAGATCGACCCTGATGCTTTCAAGGGAGCCACACCTTCAAAGACATTCCGATAACAGACTTGTCCAGGTTACTCATCATCTATCTGAGCAGTGTCAGATAAAGAAACAAATACTGTAATTTCTAAAACAATTTTAGAAATACTGGTAGTGATTTGGTTCACTAAAAAAACCATTAGGAAAAGTTATAATGTTCATTCAGGCATCAACAGATTAATTAAAACAATTTTAGAAATACTGGCAGTGATTTGGTTCAATAAAATAATTGAATAATAATAATAATAATAATAATAATAATAATAATAATAATATAATTTTATTGTCGTTAAACAGCATGGTAATAGACAACGTCATGGACAAATATATACAAATTTGATATTTAACTATCTTAAAGTAAATTATAAAACATCGATTCAAGATCATATATAAATATCAGTCAAAATATATACAAGTATAATGTTTACCTTATATTAAAATATAAAACATTGGTCCAAAATCATAGTCATAAAATTTACAGATTTAGTAAGAGTTTTTACTTAAAATAATGCTTGGATCCAATATCAGAGTTCTCATATTTTAATAAAAATAAACAATTTTATTGCAATTTAGCCACTATAACAATAGGCATAGTCAAATTTATATTAACAATAAAACCATGAAGCAGTAAAATATAGGTATCACCTACGTAAAACCAATGAAGCCATAGAATACACTATACAGTAAGCTGGATTGAAGCTTGCACAAATTGCGTTATATGTTATAGACCTTTAATCACTCATTACTATTACTTATACAATCATAAAATTCCTTCAGTTCATAAAATGGGTGCTTAACTAACCATTCATACAGTGTGTGCTTAAAAGTGGATAAGGATGAATTTTGATTTCGCAACAATGGAGGAAGCTTATTATATAGTTTATGTCCTATAATCTCATAACTATTGAGTGTCTTTGATAATCTGTGATGAGGTATGTGTATTTGTCTATGGTTTCTTGTGTTGTAAGAATGTATGCTGTCTCTGAACTGTAATTTAGGCAGATTATTCCTAGTGTAAATTAATACATAGTAAATATATAAATTTATTACTGTCATGATTTTACTTTGATGGAACAGTGCTTTGCATTGAGCTATATACGAAGACCCAGTAATAATTCTAATAACCCTCTTTTGTAGCCGCAAAATTTCACCCACATGGCTAGAGTTACCCCACAAGATGATACCGTCCACTAAAATGCTTTGGAAAAAAGAGAAATAGGATACTCTAACACAGTTTTCAGGTACATACTTCCTGAGACACCTGAGCAAACAAATAACCCTAGACAACCTGCCACTGATATATTTTATGTGTTGATCCCATGACAATTTGCTATCCACGTACACACCCAGAAACTTTACGCAGAATATGCCTAAATTTGAATTGAATATTATAAATCCGTATTGAATAATTAGCTATAGTATTAGAACTAATGTATTTTTCCCGATTCAGTACCCGGATATTCAGTTTTCCTTTATCACGACTTAATCTTTTATTATACACTGCAACTTGACTAAAGAATAATCGTTTTATTTTGCAATTTTTCCTGATACGTAATAAATTACCAGCGACGTCGATTTCACAATGAAGTCAACATAGCACAATCCTTCTCAGCAGCTTCTTATGAGCGCGTGAGAATGCAGTGGCCAGGAATTGAGTCCGAATGTCACTGAGTTTAGGCCAATATTTTGGTGGACAAAGTCTTGTTTGGTGGGGTTTCTCTTGTTTCAATATTTATTCCTTTAATCCATAATTTGTCTAAAGGTTCACAGGTTCCACGACAAAATAATAATAAAAAACAACACCTAGGCCTATATTGTTATTAAGTGCCAGAATGGTACTTTTTTGAGATAGTGTGGTGGACGGGAAAATGTCTGACCGTCTGTCCGTGTGCCTGTACGCACGATAACTCAAATACGCGTTATCGGATTTTTATGAAACTTACACATTTATAAAGTCCATGGAAAGAAGCCTATTGATTTTGGACCAAATCGGTTGACCGGTACCGGAGTAATGCCCAATTTAGTGCCTATTTTATGGTGATTTATTAGATAGAATTTATCAAATGCAAATAAGTTCTCATGACATATTGTTTTACAGTGTTCATATACGGCTTTGGAAGCTGCAATACAGTCAGCTTTGACAAATAACACTACCCACATAATCCTTCACATATGCTTATCAAACTTTAGACCTTTGTTTTTCCGAAGGCCCTGCTTAATGAATCGTTCTGGAACTTCAGTCTGAAATCGATTAAAAAAAATGCTTATTTTCTGCACATCATAATTGCAATTATCACTGATTAAACAAAAACATTTTGACACTTTGTTATATAAGTTTACCTGATTTTATTATTGTCATTATTATTGTCATTGTCATTGTCATTATAATTGTCATTGTCATTATTATTATTATTATTATTATTATTATTATTATTATTATTATTAGACTAGTATATCATCATATTGTATTACATGAAGAGAGGTGAGATAGGTTAATAAAGGTATTGATCAAACATTCCGACTCGCGGACATTTGAATTACTTCCCTGGCCAACTCAGATGCTTATTAGAATACATTAAAAATGAACACCGTCATATTAATCTAGAACTACTACGCTCTAATCGGATTTGCCGGATCTTGGGCTTGTTAAATATGTAGGTAGCCTAATATTGCTACATAATGGCAGAAAGGGAAAGTTTATTTTGTAAGTGTCATGTGTAAGGTTCGATTTCTTAAATTTATTTGTTCGAATAAGGCAATTGTTTCAATAGAGATAATGAGATACCAAGAACAAACTCTCCCAGCATCCCGGAGTTATGGCGAATTAGGCTCCTATTCATTCAAAAGAGTAAACTCCGTTTCGCCTGAAGGTCGTGGCTCTGACAATCAATTGTAACTTAAGACCATATCGGATCGTTGACCGACAAATGAAATGAAGTGAGTTTTCACTTTGATATAAATAGTTTCGATTTCATTCAATATTGTTAGTTAAGTTTTATCAGAACTTCAAACCTTAGGACGATGGATTTTAATAGATTCAAACAGATTATTAACATATTGGAATTATTATCAATTCTGTTGAGTTCGACGCTGGCATTAGAAGATAACGTACATCAACCATTGACATTGTATCTTCAGCGAGCTCGGCCTACTGACGACTTGAAGGCTTCTGGGAGTTTCCTCCTGAGATACGGGGCAAATGTTGGTGGTTTTTTACCCAAAGGTGAACTCCTAGGTCCCAGTGCTCTTAGACCATATAGCGTTGGTTCCCTGAGCAATTACGAAAATTATGGTTACTTACGAAACGGTGGAAATCAACTGGGTGGTTATGGTTATGGTGGATATGGAGGATTGAAGAAAGGAAGTGGTTATACCATTGGCCAGTCGGGAGGTGGACTTCAAAATCAAGCATCAGGATATCAACTAGGTGCTGGCCAGAAAAGAGAAAATGTTGCTCAGGTCTCACAAAATTACGCTGGTGGTGAAGATGCTCAAAAGAAAAATGAACAAGATTCGGGATTTTCCGAGGAAGAGGCTGGAGCTAAGAAGAAATATGAGAAGGGTGGTGCCTATGAAGGTCACTCAACTTATGGGGAAAATGGTAAATAATAATTATGGATATGATATACTTTTTCTTTGTTTTTTACCTTTTAGCGTCTTCTTTGGTGGGTCTTAGATGACTCAAACCGTACCCGCTAAACTAGTAGAGAAGTTCATACTATGAGCTAAAACCTTTATTTGAAACATTTTTCGTACAAATTCTCCGAAGTCACCCACTATTTGTAGAAATTCAGTCTTACCTGGTGAACAATAGCTTTGCATCAGGTTGAAACAAGTGAATACCCACTCTTTGTAACACAGCCTCTTATTCTATATCAGAATGTGAAGTGAAAATAGTCTATTAACCATTCTTAAGGGTAAAGTAAGTTATGAGAGTGCACTACATCAGATTTTATTTGGGTTGTGTGTCCTTCAGGGATGCGATGTGATAACTATATTCTTTTCATTTTACAACCATTATACATTAAGAGATTGGCTTATATAATATAATATACTAAGAGACAAACCTTTTATTTGGGCAGAGGAAGTAACATGTTTCACATAAGATTTTTTAAATACGGCCCTACAATATTCAGATAATAGCAGGCAGTGATAGTTGACATATTTTGACGTCTAACGCCAGATTTGCAGATTTTAAATTATGTTAGCTAATCGTGTTTTGATAAGAATTAATTAGTTCTAAAACTCTTACAATTTTTATGGAAACGTAACAAATTGATTTAATAAAATAACTTTCTAAGTTTTTTGTATATTAAGTGAGGACGAAACCACTTAGCGATGGAGTTTAGCGAATCAAGGCACCCGACAATTTGACTTTGATGAAGTAGAATTTGATGAAGTAAATTTCCCCAGGTACTTATGTTGATAGAGGGGAGAGTCAATACTAGTCCTTTATAGCAGCTGCTCCTGCCGATGCCCGCTATCGATATCGAACCAGGACCATTTATTAGTCGTATTGTGTTTGCCTAACTATCTATGAATAAATGAGCATTCCAAATTTATCAATATAAAAATCCGCGTCTAGGCTACTTAATTTCTACAACCTAATGCTATGAATCGCATTGTTCCTCGCTTGCAAAACTAATCTCAAATAAATAGTCCTCGTATTAAGCACGATTGCATAAACTAGGCTACTGACAGTTTTGACGACCGGAGTAGTCGTGTTTCGGGAATAAATTCTAGATAACGTAATGTAAGTGCTGTCTTCAGTGAGTAGTTATCATTATAACATAATTATACGTATCATTGTATAATCGATTTATCGTCTGTAAAAATAATTTCCTTCAACTCTGAAGATAATATGGTGGAATACGTGAGATACGTATTGTATTCGAATTCGTTATCAATGATGATAATAGCGGCCGTGCCCTGTCTCTTCTGGTATGACCAACGTGGTTTCGTATTTCTGATTGCTGGGGGAAATATCGGCATGGCTGGTTATGGTAATAAAGATTGCACAACAAGCTATGTGTAGAACAAAATAGGATAATGCCCATCATAGCCTTCAATAGTATATTGCGATACAAGTGCCGTAAGCGATGCATACGGATCGAGGAAAGAGTTTGAAGAAACGAGGCGCATGCGCCGAGTTTTTTCAATTTTCCGAGATCCGTTATTCGCTTACGGCACGAGTATTGTATGCTATTTTTCGCACGGTGATTATTTATATCAATTTAATTATATTAATTGAGATATTACCTGAAAATATTATGTATATAGATTATTGAAGATAGATGTTTATTTCAGAAAGTGATTCGCATGTGTTTGATGTTATGGGAACCGAATATTTGTCCTGGGGGACCCTGTCCATAAAGCCTTGTAAAGTCTAGTTATTCATTGCATACCCAGGCGGCTTCCTTTCGTTAGGAGGAAAATTTTGCCGACAGATCAACCCATATTCTTTGTTTTTACCGCACCAATCACCTAGTTACCCCAGCCAATCAAAATCTAAGAATGTCCTGTGGCGATTTTGACAGCTACTCGTCTACTCCGCGTGGAGTGAAACGCAAGGTTGCAAAATCTAGTTACAGTAAACAATAACACGTGTGAATTGAATAAAGCGAAGGAAGAACTGAGGTCATTGATAACAATGAGAGAATATTGCAACGTTGCTTTTGTTTTGGAAAGCGGAAGCCCAAGACCGATTTAGTCAGATCAATTAACATAAAGAAACACCGAAACCTTTGAAGCCGCCTGGGTATGCAATGAGTAACTGGACTATATTATGATGTGTGGCGTAAATAAGTTCTTACCGCACGGAAACTCTTACCGCATGGAAATTTGTTTTGTTTCCGTTGCAACAAGATTGCGTGCGGGAATGTCAACTTAGGATCCATGGCAACAACATTTGTAAGTACCACTAATTAGTTATGCCCGGTTTCTACAAACTAGTGAATTACCCATGGGTAAATTATCCATGGACAAATTAGTTCCATTTAACCTACAATGATATAATGAGCAAGGCCTTGGAGTTGTATAGTTAATTTAATTCAGAAGGCTTTGATTCTCATTGTTTAAATATTACTATTGATCCTATGAAAGGTTAAATTTTATCCAGCCATCCATGAAAGGATAAATTAACCCGAAGATTTACCCTTGGAAAGATCTAGCCCGAGTTTGTAGGAACATTTTTTCTGTCATTTTCATATTTACCCAGAGGACATTTATCTAGAAACTCGCCACAAGTGTATGTGATTGCTATCTTTAAATTATTTGTGTTTGTGTGGTGTTATTTTTGTGTAAATTCTGTGCATTGGATAATTTACCCATAGGTAATTCGGGAGTTTATATAAACCGGCCATAAGTCGTGCAAAAAGGTATTATACCTAGGTAGACCCAGGCAAACGACAGGAAGTGTGTGGAAGATAAAGAATTGAACGCTGGACGTAGGCTAGTATTAATTGGGAACATTTTATCAGTGTATTCATCTTCCAGCATATTAAATTAAAGTGAGCTACGAAATTGTTTATTTACTATATTTTTACTCCTATTTTTTCAGATATTGTATGCTTGAAAAAAATGCTGTACCAGTAATCATTAAGTTGACTTGCATACTTCTGAAGTTAATAAGTTCCATCTTTAAAAATAAATTTGTAAGAGTTCATCTGCTCCTACACCACTTTTTACAGAATTGTTGAACAATTACTGGTTGCGCTGGGAAGTTTCTATTATCAAGTTACAAATTATTCATGGGAAGGCTACAAATCATCTACATAGCCTTAAATTGTGTTTTATGTGGGATAAGACTAAAAATATATAAATATCTCCCTTAAGAATAAATATACTAAACAAACACGAGTGACAAAAGTAACTTAAAATCACATTATTGACAAGCTGGTTTTCGGGGGAAAAAAAAATTCCCTTTAGGCAAGCCCAAAGATTTATAAACTCACTGTGTTTATAAACTGTGTTTATAAACTGTGTTTATAAACTGTGTTTATAAATCTTTGGGCAAGCCTACAGGCTGAGGTAGATTTCAAAGTGCTAAATCTCGCCTTATAAGAGAGCTATCGAGAAACCAGTTATTGATTTGTAGAGTACTCATTAAGAGCTTTTCAACGATACCCCATAAGACGTGGTTTCGAAAATTTCGAATTTCCATCCCCCACCAACCACCCCCACTCGTACCCCCAAAACCCCCGAATCGTTGGTGTCACTGTGAACTCCATAGGGAGTACTCTAATTTATTCAAACAAATTTCCCCTCTATACTTCATAGGGGCCGAGATATAAATGTTTTAAAATTTCAACCCCTTCCCCCGACCACCCCCTTTCGCCAATTTTGATCATTAACGAATTTGTCCGAACTATTGGGCCTAGAAATAACATAATAAAATTTGGTTCAAATATCTTCAAAATTACGGCCGCTAGCGTGTAATGATATATATATATCACAATTTTTTTTTGAACGGGCGGTGGTTTCGGACTTAGGGAGGCATGAAACGTAAAGATATGAAAGAATTTTATCACAATTTTTTTTTGAACGGGCGGTGGTTTCGTACTTAGGGAGGCATGAAACGTAAAGATATGCAGAGGCGCCAACTTATATGGGCCCGTGGGGCTGAAGCCCACCCAATAATCTGCCATAGGCCTATTTTGTTAAATTATTTCTTACCATTAATAAAATATGTTTCCTTATTGAATCGCTGGAAAGCTAAAACCAGGGTATTGTTGACATACATAACACTATCTCCTCTTGTTCCAATTCACTCACGATTATCTGTAGTCGTTTCTCAGTTCATTAAATTTTTACTTCTTAATCTATTGCAGTTTCCACATTCACCGCCATATTTTATTTATTTTCAACACTTCCTACCACTGTAGGCTGCCTAGTGACAAAGTATAATATACAACGTAATCTTATCTATAAATGAATTGTTAAACATAAAGCATTAACATATATAGCAGAAATCTATAGAATTATAAAACACTATGTCAAATTATAACAATGATGCCTATAAATACGCAGTGATCCCTTCAAAGCAAGAAGAACTAAATCCTTCAGCTTCTGCACGTCTAGTTGAAATTGTTTCCAGATGTTAACTACATGACGTGGAATTGTGCCTCGAGCTCCTATTAACATGCCGTATATTTTTATTTCTTTCAGGTGGTACTTTTCCAGGTAGTATGGAATTGTAGGTTCATATATTAGTTGTTTCTCTTTATTGACCTCTTCTGGTTGACCTCTGTGTTTTTCAAATCTTATAGTCGGGTCAAGAATGTATCCCTCTAACGAATCTTCAGCGTATACAAGCATGTCAATACGGCGGTGGCTTCCGTTTGTGGCCACACCATGGACCTCCTCGAAGACTTTGAAACCTTTCTCACGTAGGAGGTCTGCAATTTCAGTTCGGATCTGATGATGCCTGGCGTTTCTCAGTAGCTCACCATACGGGCAGGATCCCAGGACATGTGCCAATGTTTCAGTCTCTCTACGGCATCGCCGACAGAGGTTATTGTCCAAAGATCTGCCTGGTATTGATCGCACTGCAGAGACGTTTGCTGTCATCTTCAAGGCCTCTCGCCATTCGTTTACAGAAAGGCCCTTATGATTTTTTATCCAACTATTGGCTGGGGTATATTCATCATATAACTCGACACCCTTCCATTTTGTTGGCAATTCTGTCCACTTTTTAAATTCTATTTGCCGTAATTGCTGTCTGACTTTCCGTGCGGAGATGGTGTTACTCCGGACATCCAATACGTCGTTATTAACTGCAACGTTGAGTTTCGTGGTACTGATCTTGCTTTCTTCAGTGAGATTCCGTAATGATGAAATGTACGGATTGTTGGCAAGAAATAAAGTTCTGCAGGAGTTAATATGCTGCAATCTTATCTCCCATGTAGCACGGAAAAGTCCCAATCCTTTCACCTTAGGTGCGCTGTACAACATTGAATCAGGTGTGTCAGATGGCAGTTGTAGGATTTCTTTAGTGGCACTTCTTAGTAATTTGTCGACATCATGAAGAAATTTCAATGAAACATCTTCTACTTTTGATGTCTGGAAAGGGTATATCAAACTAGGAGTAATGGACACATTCAGTATTGATATCTTTTGATCGCATTGCAGTAATGGTGATGATACCAATTTCTCTAGCTTGAAATTCAGCTTTTTAATAATAATACTAGGGTTGAATGTTTGGATATTTCTGAATGTTGTCCCTAGGTAACTGATTTCTTCGCCTTTATTAAGAGACTGGATGGTACAGTCATGCGTAATGCTTAAATTTTTTGCTACTATATCTCCATTAACAACATTAATGCATGTCGATTTTTCATAAAAAAAACTTAATCACATTGCTGTTCAAAATATAAATAAGGAGAGTGCGGAAAAGTTAAATGTAGAATTTAGATTATGCTTGTAGTGAATAAAAATCACAGGAAGGAATTGTGATATAAAACAAGAGTGTGGAGTACAAGACAGTTATTACAAAGTTTGTCTTCAGAAACAATAAAATCATTTCATGTAGGCCTACAATATTATATTTATACCATAGTCATATCGTTATTATATAAGTTTACTAGCAGGTGCCCGCGGCTTCGGCCGCGATAATTAATTGAAAAATAAAAAAATAAGAGCAAAATAATTAAAACACATTTTTTTAACACTTACATACGAATCATTCATAAACTAAACTATTAATAATTATAACGAAAAAGGTAAAAATCCGGCTTTGGGGTGCATTCCATGGTAAATAAATGATTTTAAAAAGCACCTAGTAGTTAAGTAAATAATCGCGGGAACCTAGGTTCAATGCCTCGGTTACAGCCCGCCATTTTTACCCTATTCTGTGCTAATTCCATCCAACCATCCCTCGGAAGTCCTATTTCCCTTAAACCTTCCAAGTGGTATTTTCCCTTCGGGTCTTAATTCAAAATAGTTTTGATATATGTCTTTCTTCCCCCATGTTCAGCCTATTTCATTTCAGCCCATGTAATTGCCTTTACTATATTCCGTGAAGAGTAGAAATTATAAAGGTCGTCATTAATCGGTTTTCTTCAGTCCCCGTTTTCATCTCTCTTAGGTTTGAATATTTTCCTAAACACCCTGTTTTCGAGCACTCTAGATTATGTTCTTCCCGAAAAGTAAGGGACCATGTCTCACATCCATATAAAGTTCCAGTCCACTTTCTTGTATTATTTACAGTTCTCTCTTAATTTTAATTTGAGTTTTACATTTATTTGTATTATTTACGGTCCTTTTGTTCTAGTTCTAGTGATGAGTATGTGAATTTGTAAATTTCCGTCTTTATCTCAAGTTGTTTTTCAAACTAAATAGGCCTATAATTTTTCTTAATAATTACCATATGATTGACTGTTAATGGTATTTATTTACAATTAATACTACACGGCACCCACACAAGGACAAAGCTCATTTGAGTGTTAAACTTAAATTCTGTATTTTGTGTATCATAATATTCGAATAAAGTAATTAGAATGCAATACACTGTTTATCCGCAATGGGTTGTTTAAACAGGCGAGGGAGACCAGATTAATCAGTATTCTTCCTTAGTATTACGTATTTCGGAAAAGTAACAAAAAGGAAACTGTGCAATTTTTAAGGGTAGACCTTAGTTTCGTATTGCTTTGGCAATAGTATAGTTACTGGTTGATTTATACATTATTTCGGAGAATTTCGTTCGCGAGTTTTAGTATTATTTTACTATAGGTAATTTATTGTTTAAGAAAAGAAAGTACGACGATTACCAAAAACATAATGCAATAATTACCACCAAATAGCATAATAGTTAAATATCTGGACCGTATTAATAGGCCTGTAATTAACACATAATTCCAATGACTGTGTTGTTGTGAAATGAGACTTTTTAAACTGGGTGAATAAGTGAGTTTTTCCTTGCGTATTTTATATTTCACTAACTTAAAAGGCACGTCTTCGCTCGGGTTTTGTATTTTGTAATTCGAAATTAACTTATGAAGGACTTTCTTTTTTCAAATTCTAGGTCCTTATATAGGTGCTTATAATTAGAATCTCCCTCATAAAAAGCTTGATATATATTTTTATGACTCGTAGAGGATGTAAAATATTGTACCCCTTTGATTCTACCCACAAAGCCTGGTAGAGTTTGAAATAAGAAACAGAAATTCCGGTAGCATAAAATTGTTTTGTCTTTACGAAATATTTTATTTTTCACTCTTATGTTACCATACAACCGTTTTGGGGCTGAAATCAAAAAGAAATTCAATATCACTTTCATACTTTCCTCCCCCAAAACCTGGGACATAACAATATACCTACTGCGTGCATAGGACTAAAAATGTTCCATCCTATTTTGACAAGCTTAGGGCCTATGATAAACATCCATATTTCTCAACTAAAAATACAAAGCCTACAGCTATGAATAACGTATCAATGGATATAATTTTTTATAGACTTCTGATATGGCATACTCGTTGGCACACCCGGGCTGAGACAATAATTGAAAATGCTGTCCCTGCAATACGAACTCTTATTCTAGCCTACATCGAAATATGAAGTGACAAAATGGTATTCTCTATGTCCAGGGCAGAGAAAGTTATGTGATTGCATCATATTGTGCATTATTTTCGTGGATTTCATTTTCATTATTTATTTACACCAATGATTACATCGATAGCTCCTCTAATTTGTCAAAATCACGTATCATGTACTTCCAAAGCTACATTACACTGTTGTCATGAGAACTGTATATGCACCCGTGATTTGTATTTGATTAAATTTTTGTAATAAGGCATTTAGTCTCCTCGAAAACATTTTATTTTTCACATTTAATACCAAAATTTTGCTAAATCCTTTCTTAGTGTGCACTTACATTATGAAACGAAGGTACTGTCAAAATTCCAATTGTCTACCTATTATAGTTCAGGATCTATGTTGATTCTCTGTCAGTCAGTCATTCAGTCAGTCAGTCACAAACCGCTTTTATATATATGTATATATTTCATGAACCAAGGGACGGGAGTATAATTTTTTTTTTAAATCTTTGAGCCCACCCAATGTTTTTCAAAAGTTGGCACCACTGAAGATATGAAAGAATTTTTCGAAAGTCATGACATGGTATCGATTGCAATAGGTAGATTTTTCTTCGTTCTTCGAAATCTACCTAAAAAGATGGATATGCTATTTGTCGCGTTGTAATGTAATTTTTATGGAATACTAATGTAGTAATGTCTTGTAGCGTACTACAGTGTTAATCTAATATGTTAAATTAGTTACGAGAAGAAGTCCTATCAGTTGCGTTCATTGCTACTGACGTATAAATTCGTCACTTCAAAAAGCTGTAGGCTATAATAAGAGAGATGCAACACTAATAGAATACTATTACTAGAGATAGGATATATAATACTAATAGAATACTAATACTGACAACACTAATACAGTGGTCTATATATAATATATATATATTTTTTTTTTGCTTCAGACAAACAACAGGGAGCTGTGAAAAATAACGAAGATCACAAAAAGGGTCACAGTACTAAAGGATTTCAGAATTATCACCATAAAGACGAGTCTTCTCAATCTACGACATTCTTCGACGAGTCGAACGTCGAAGGAGATCATTATGACTTTCATGGACAGCAAGGAATGTTAAATGACCAGGGTGGCTCATCTTTCAAAGGAGGATTGCAAGATGGCAGCCTGAATGTAAATTCTAAGGGCAAGTCTGGTCAATACAATTCTGGTTATGCTGCTGACAAACAACAGGGTACCAAAACAGCACAGGAGAAACAACAGTATCTTGGGGACAACGAAAACTACAGCCAGAAAAGAGGATTCGAGGACTATGGAAAGAAGGCAGCATTAAATCAGCAGCAAAGGTTTGGAGGTTATTATGGCCAACAGATTGGAGAATTTAAAAACGGAGGTAACCAGTTTGGGAGGTTGGAAGGTGGACCAAGTGGCCGCTTTAGAAAACGTGGGCATTTCTATTTCTAAAATATACTGTATATATAAGCTATTTGTAATATTAACAGAGATGGACAGTTCATTGACCAGTTTCTTAACTGTTTGCCACCTGAATAAGGCAGTTTTATGTGTGTAAAGCTCATCGGAGATATTAATAAAGCTTCTGTAAGTTGTAATCTGAATTGTTTGTTATAATTTAACGATGGAGTAAATTTCAGTATATCCCATTCCAGGATTCATGACTGGATGATGTCTGTTCTGTTCCGTCTGTTGCCCATGTGTTTGTATTGTCTAAGGAGCAGACCGTGCATCGAACATGTCCCTCAGCAAGAAGTTCCTCCATGTCCCATATGTTGACCTAAAGACTCTCCCCTCTCTTACAACCAAGACAGAGGAGGTTAAACACAGGTTAAGAAAAAAAAAGTTATCGTACATAATTAATTAATGTAGAAAATTATATAGATACCTACAATTGAAACAAAAATGACTATTTATAATTTGAAAAAGCCAACTCTGGAGCCTGTGAATGTAAGAACTAAGCGATATGACGGCCTTCACTTATGAACAGGCCATAGGACTATAGTGTTACCAAAAGGTTCAGAGTTCACTAACAGATACTGATAGAGATCGAGGAATATTTGGAATGGGATTTGTGAGCTGAGTGTTCTCGGATCAGCATACCAAGCTGGTTCGATTCCACCCAGCACAATTTTCTTTTGTACAATATAACTTTACGTTCGATGGTCAGTATCAATAACACAATATCTATCAGAGCAGGGCTTGCCAAACTACGGCCTGGGGGCCGAATCCGTTTGGCCCACCTACAAACTTAAACAAACAGAAATATAAATATTGAACGACGAAATAAAATTAAGCACTCAGCATTTTAAACAAATGGTTCAGAATATACCATGGAAACTTTTTAACTATTGGTATTACTATAATTTACAGGTTTCTAGTTCTAGGTAAATATATTGGATCTAGGTAAACATATTGGATCTAGGTCTGTAAAGAAGAGGAAGAAGTTATTTTTACTATTGGTGAGCATATTTTTGTGCTATTTTTATTACTATGACTATTTCATTTATACGCCGCGTGCTTGATACTGACCAATAACGTTTAAGCAATACCTCGGATATACGAGACCAATCACGATCGACTATTTTATACTTTCAATATGCTTCCTAGGATCGATGACTTGTTGTCTGCCATTTTTTCGCTTCAGTGATGCTATTCTTGCCCGGGTGTTACGACAGCGTCTGTAATTCATATTACATATTTTGAAAAATTTAAGCGAAAGCTGGTACTTCGATAGCGCAAAATATAAGTTTTCTGCTATTTTTCGCAAACGAAAGCGAAAATTAAAAATCCGGCTTCGAGGATCATTCGGACTCCTTCAACCCATCTATGATAAAACTTCCATATCTCTGCGATCCCTAGAATTGGCTTGAGATCGCACACAGAGAGACAAACGCTTCCTTTTATTATATAGAAGATTCATGGAATAGACTCGCTAAAACCACGATGAAATAAATTAATAATCAGAATCATAGTCTACCAGCCGAAATGAACCTCTATTCTCTAAGGATTTTTCCCGTGCCAAATGTTAGAAGCTGTATCTGTCATAATTATTATAATCAACTTCAAGTCAAGTTTACTACTTAGTGGCGTTGACTGCGAATCATTCAAGTGTATTCTGCTTTATAAAAATTAAAATTTAATGAAATCATTCATTTAACTCTTTGTAATCAGATATAGGCTATATCTTAATGGGGTGTACATTTCTTTTCAGAAAAGGGTGATAACTCCGGAAGGAAAAGTAAAATTGCAATGAGAGTTATTTAAGATCATAATTGTGTGAAGTATTGTTCTTATACAATGCTACTATTCTTGCGACATAAAGGTTTACATAATAAATAACAAAATTACCTAGTAATTACTAATGTTGAAGTATTCTTTTAATCTTCCTTTTATCTTTCTCATCATTCACCTTGAAACTTCTAGCGTAACCAAAGAAAACACACTTCATCGCTATCTGAGATTAGGATTTAGTTTATATTTGTAAATCTGTTACTAACCTCCATTGGTTCTTCAACATTAGTTCCTGCACATTAAGAAGCACTAAACGGTTGCAGGGATAAAATAGTCATTGCATTGAATAATCATGATCTTTTTTTCAGTCACACTATGTCATAGTGTAAAAGAGAAATAATAAGTTTTAGACATTTAACAAATTTTTAGGTATATCTTTGAAGGAGTCGAAATTTTGTATTCCTTTTCAGGTGTGAATTTAATGACAATACATAATTCCTAAGCAAGATAATGGATAATCTATTTTGTGGATCCCGGAGGTTCATTGCCTCGCTTATATGAGCCCACCGTTCTCGCAAATCCTACTTCCCGTAAGTCAATTCTAATATTGTCCTCCTATCCTATGTCTAAGTCTTCCAAGTGGTCTTTTCCCTTCGGGTCTCCCAATCAATATTTTTGAGGTATGTCTTTCCATGTCTTATATCCATATAATACAACCGGCAGAATAATTGTCTTAAAATGTTTATTTTTAGAATTATGGATAGAAAGCGCGAAGATAATAGTAGGCTACACTTAGGGTGTATAAGATTTCTATTTGGTATTCATCAAAAATTAATCATGTATTGTC
This sequence comes from Ectobius pallidus, assembly GCA_964059195.1. Lineage (NCBI taxonomy): Eukaryota > Metazoa > Arthropoda > Insecta > Blattodea > Ectobiidae > Ectobius > Ectobius pallidus. The sequence continues at coordinate 70,170,705 of CAXKWD010000004.1, read as the reverse complement.
CTATTGCAAGGTAACGAATGAAGCAGGACTAAAAATTCCAGGGATCTTAAGCTGTTTGGAGAAAATATATTTTGTATATCAATGTTACCTAAACATTCCTTTCTAAACCAACTTGTAAAAAGGAGTAAGAGGTTCTCAGTTTGATTTCTACATTTGGTATGTGTGCTTACCCAATACTGGTTCGTCAGATTTTAATTATTTTTCCCACCTGCGCTGGATGATGCCATAGTGATCCATATTAATTAATTAATTAAAGTATTTTGTGCTAGAACAGAGCAATGTTCCAATCATAGCAGCTACGTAGGCCTAACATTAAATATACAAGTTAAAATATGCTATAACTAGGGGCCGTATTTTTTGGTAACAACGATAAGCGCGAAATTTTATAAAACAACCTCCCTTAGCTATATTTAGCTTTCATGTGCTTAAAATACCAATATGAACCGATTCCGCGAAATGTGTCTATAAGCGCGAAATATGCCCCTTCTGTCCTTAAAGTGAGAAATGAGCACGAAAATGTGCCTTAAAATCACAATATTTTGTTTTGGTGCACTGTAATTTTTATTTCTTAGCAGCATGCTTTTTTTCTGCTGTTTCTGTAACTGTCGAAGATTTACCGATATATCGATATTTGTGATCGATTACAAAGTTTGCAGAATTTGCGCAAAGATTGTCTGTGACCTGGTTTGTACTGTTGAGTACTCTCCTTTCCTGCTATGTCTTTGCCAAGTTAGCGATGCCTATGATCGATTACAGCAGAAGAGTGTAGAATATATGTTACTTGTATTCAACAGATTTCGTCTAATTATCCACAGTGGTATGGTTGGCATTTCTGTTTGCAAATGGCTATCTGATGGTATTTAGTAGAAATTACGATTGTATTTCTCGTCATTATATTTGAGCATTACCTCTAAACATGTCTAAATCGAAAGTTACTTCAGTTCATACGAGGGCAGAAGAATATAGAAATAAGGGGGGGGGGGGTGTTAAGGCTAGTTTACACGACGAAATTAGGTTTCGTAAGTAAGTTTCGCAACTGTTTTTTGCTTGAATGCGCAAGCGCAAGATGTACTGGCGACAATGAGTTATGAAACTACGCAGTTTCGGTTGATTCCAACGTTTCACGAAACTATAATAGTAATGTTGATATTTTACGCTTATTTACCTTGTTCGCGTTTTGTAAAATGAAATGGGGAAGTGAGGAAATTGTGAAATGCCTGTATTCATACTTGTTTCGAACATTTATATGGTATTTAATAACTTGAACTTCAGAAATAACATGAAATGTGTGGTTGCATTGGAAAGAAAATGTGTGTAATTAGTTTCACGAAATCACTTTCATGAAAGTGGTTACGAAACCTAGTGTCATCGTGTAAACTAGCCTTAAGTTCATGTAAATAAAGAAGCAAAGTTTATAATTGCGCAATGTTCCCAATGTAGTATAAAGAAATTCATTTCACGAAATACCCACCGAAATCATCCATTTTATTTCACCAATAAATCAGGGCCGTAGCTATAACAATACAATTAAAAAATGAACTAAAACTAAACTGAAAAACTATCAATCAAACCAAACAAACTAAGATTAAACTGCAACCCCGCTAAAATTATTTGGTTTCGGCCCTTAGAGCAAACAAATAAAAATGTTATGGACCGTTAACGCAACAGAAAATAAATCAAGTAAACTGTTTAGACAAAGTGCCAGATGGAAATTATATTAATCACATATAATATAACATCATAAAGCAACACAACTTTAAATATGGTTTAACTTTCCCACTAAAATTTGTATTTCCTTGCATCTATCAATTTAAACAAGTGCACACATGACAAATGATATAAGCTCGCCAAATTTCATGTTTCTAGCTCAACTGATTGTGGGTAAACATTAATGTCAGTGTGTGAGGGAAAACCTTTCAACGTGTTTGTGGGGGGGAAAAAATCTGCTTTTTAAAAAATTTTCCGTCCGTTATATGCTAAAAGCTGTAAGTTTGCCAAATTTCAAGTACCTAGCTCATGTGGAATTGGGTAAACATGTCATTGAGTGGATGATCTAGATTCTAGACTCTCGTAGATGTGATTGACATCACGGCTGTCCAGTCAATTTTTCCAGACTTGTAGGGCAGCTAGAAGTATCAAATTTTGAAGGCTTATGGCAATTGGATGTGCCAATATTTTTTGCCAAATTTTATGATTCTAGCTTCCTATAAGTGTGTTAAAAATGACAATGTGAAGAAAGTATACAAAATTTACCTAAAATCAAAAGATCTCTCAAAATCCATTACTGTTGGTGCAATTTTTTAATATATTTTTTTTAGTTTTAATACGACGTACCGTTTGGCTACTATAAGCCTCCAAAAGGTCTCCAACGACCTTTAACTTGTGCCCGCTGTTTTAAAATTCGGTGGGGGGGGGGATTTTTTTTTTTTTAAATTGGAACTGTTTGGAATATTTCCATCAGTTACAGATTAAAAGCTATAAATATGCCAAATTTCAAGTTTCTGGCTCATCTGGAAGGGCAAACAATTATAGCCTATCAGTGAGTAGTTAGCCATGCGGCTTTATACTGTATGTAGTATAGTATAGTAGTATAGTGATGTTTTGCTATTTAAAAAACATGTGATCGGTAATTGGTCATTACTCCGGTAACGGAAACAGATTTGGTCCAAAATCAATAGGGTTTTTCCTGTGGACTTTATAAGTATGTGTGCAATAAGTTTCATGACGGACAGACATCGCGCGGACGGACGGATAGACGGTCAGACATTTTCCCCGTAATCTTAGACAGTACCATTGTGGCACTTAATAACCTAGATAACGATGGCATTGAACCCTAAAAGTTGAAGTATTTTGTTATCGAGAATGATTAGTTAATATTTGCGCTAATCGTGATTTAGCTGATAAATTATATTGATTATCTGTAGCCCTAGTCTACACTCAAGAATGACGAAAGTCAAGTGAACAGGAATGACTCCCAAGTGAAAAGGCATGGTCCATCATGGGAGGAACTTTTAGTGAATTCTGACCGTAATACAAATTAAAAGTACAAATTAAAAGTACAAATAATAGCATGGATTGGGATAAAACTTCTGTCTGAGTTTTAAATTAGCCAATCCCATAACAAATGGAACGAACATAATTGCAATAATAATACTAGGTCCTATGTTAATAATAATACAGTCGAACATGGATAATTCTAACATTTTAGATTCGAAATCGTGAATAGTTCGAACTTCTAGCATGGACCCTTGACATCCATGTACAAAGCAATAAACTTTTCTCATTCGAAATCGTGATTAATTTGATTTTTGAAGTAAAACTTCTTTTCTCGCGGTTGGGATGAATCGGGAAAATCAGTCACGAAATCAGTCACAAAATCAGTCACACTCAAAACTTCGTGTTTCGGAGCGGACTGCACAGAAAACAATCAACTCAATGATTAGGAGTAATGAAAGGAAATTTTTCAGACATTACTTCCTCAATGGCAATAGTCAATTCCTAAGCAATCTAAAGGTATATTATCTATTTTATGGAACCCGGAGGTTGATTACCGCGCAAATCCAAAATCAAAAAATACAAATTTCCAAAACTAAAAAAAAAAAAATTAAAACATCCAAAAATTAAAACAATACACTCAATGATTCAACTCAATGATTAAGCTTATCCAAAATTTAAATAAATTATCCGACATTGGTAAAGTGTGTTAAAACCACCGCCTTCTCGAGAATTACACTGAATCTTTCTTTTCGTTTGACTGTGTACATTTTGAAAAAAGTTGAACAGCACTAGCCACCGCCTTCTCGAGAATTACACTGCATCTTTCTTTTCGTTTGACTGTGTACATTTTGGAAAAAGTTGAACAGCACTATAATCAACAAAGTCGTAGCAGAAAACGCATACGATTTTAAATGAAGTGCATGATAGAACTGATACGTATGAACCTATATTAAAATCTATTTTGCCTTATGCAAACTATAAATCTCATAAATAGGCACACACAGACTTTAAAAAACCGAAATCAATTGCAGAAAGAACAAGAGGATACCGTGAGAGGATGAAAGTGACGAAGAAAAGGAAAATTGAAGAAAATACATGAAGTGTAACGGCCAAAACTGCAGCAGAACGCAAGAGAGAAAGCCGATCACGAAGAATAGCATTTGAAAATGCTCGTGAAGCATCAGTAAGTGAAGTGCATGATAGAACTGATACGTGTGAACCTATGGTAAAATCTATTTTGCCTTATACAAACTATAATTCTCATAAAAAGGCACACACAGACTTTAAAAAACCGAAATCAATTGCAGAAAGAGCAAGAGGATACCGTGAGAGGATGAAAGTGACAAAGAAAAGGAGAACTGAAGAAAATAGGCCTACATAAAGAAAAAAGCTTTACTTCTGTCGCGTGGCGTTCCACGCACTCTTTTTTTTTTTCTCGCCCCTTCAGCTTCGAATTATCCAAGTTCGCCTGTAATATGTTCATGATAACAATATTCTATATTAATAATAATTAACAATAGCTTAATAATTATCCATTACAGTAAAGTTCATACTACTGTATGTACAGTCGGTCAAATAAAAAACGTCGGGACTCTTTTGGTGTTAAAATTAAAGTTTTGACGCATTAGTTCACAAGTTTCCTATAAAAAACACAAAATACAGGTCATTTTCGGAACATATGAGGCCTTGCGGCAGGAGGGAAAATATGAACCAGGAGGGAAAAAATGAACTACGCGGAAAGCGCAACACACGATATTCAACTTAATGCATTGTCATAATTCATTTTGCTTTTTGTCATCGCCACATACAAATGCTAACGTGAGAGAAAGTGTAGTTAGGGCTGTAATTGACCTGCATTTTTCGGTCTCTGAAGCAGCGAGAAGGTTCCATATTTATGAAAGAGCAGCTCAGAGGTGGGAACGCTACTATAATGCGACCGGAAGTTTTCATAGCAAACGTTGATCTGGCCGGACGCGTATTTCGATGCTAAGATTGGTTGCAGAAGTTGAGCGTAAGTTATTGATTTTGCACTAGAAGTACCGGTATTATAAAATAAAATCTTAAAAAAATGCTCCTTGAATAAACATATTCCTCGCGAATCTATTAATTATTAATATTATAAAAATTTGCAACCAAGAATATGGCGGATTTGAGGCATATAGTCACAGCCTTCTATACATGTTTGTTTTGGAACAAAACTGACTAAATAATCAAGAAAATACATGGATAGACAAGAGGCGTGTGTGAACCTAACCTTAAGTCTTCCTGTACATGCGCATATGCTCGTTCGTGATACTTAATCAAATACCGCCCGACGTTTTTTATTTGACCGACTGTACATTATGCATCAATTTGGTGTACCTTACCAATTGAGGCAAAAAGTAAAGATTATTTATTTTTTCATCTTTAGGTAAGTAAACTTTTTCACATATACATCTATATATATACATATCCATATCTTGATATCTACATATACATTCCATACCTTTAAATATATATATATAACTATAAATACATATCTATAACTACAGGCTAAATATATATATACTGTATTATATATTCTATATACGGTATATCGTATAATATATATTATTATTCGTATATTTTATACACATACAGTCGAACTTGATTATTTCTAACTTTTTAAAATTCGAAATCGTGAATAATTCGAACTTTCAGCATGACCACATGACACCCCTACACTAAATTAAAACTTATCCAATTAAAAAACGCGATTCATTCGATTTTTTGTGGTACTTTCAGCCTTGAATTATCCAAGTCCGACTACAGTATAATACAGTATATACGGTACGTATATATATATATAAAGTACATATATATACGTATATAGGCTGTATACAGTACGTATATATATATATATATATATATATATATATAGGCTGTATACAGTACGTATATATATATATATATATATATATACATACAGTACGTGTATATATAGTACATATATATACACTAGGCCTATATATATTGTATATGACACTTTTAAATCGATAATATTGTCTTTTAACGTAAACAATATATGTCAGAAGCTGTAAAAAAACCTATGTTGATAACTTTATTCATTGCTGTAGGCTTTGTATTAGTAGATATATAAACGGTGCAAAATATGTTGAACAAACTTTCTCATATATACGTGTTAAGAATTATATTATTGAGGTTTCATGATTGACGAAAGAAAACATTATTAATGTTTCATATAATATTTCCCTTGAAGCATCATACATGTTAACTGAATAAATAACTGCTCGGCCTATTCAATACATTTATATTCTCTAGGTCAAGTAGGCCTAAATAAATCATAAAAGAAAATGCAAACGAAGCAAAATCAATATAATACATCTGTATCTGTATCTGGTACCCTATGATCCCAGGAGGGGCGAAGGGGCCTCCAAGTGGAGGTTTCATTACCTATACTAATTTGGATATGCTTATTTTCCGAGAGAGGGTAGAGGGACAGGTGGTAAGCCCATCGCCTCGCAACCCCCCTCTGGAAACTAAGTATTTCTTGGACGTGAAAGGGCCGAGAAATTTTGTCCAGAGGCTCTAATTTAGGCTTGGAGTTCTTTTACGTGCCGTAAATCTACGACACGGGACCCCCAGCTTAAAGTCCCTCCCGGAAGACTCCGTACCCACGATTTTTAAGTCCTGAAAAATCCATCGACCGCGGCCGGGTTTGATCCCGCGCCCTGCGAATCTAGAGGCGGGCACGCTACCTCTAGACCACCGCGGCCGACAATATAATACATAACTTACTTTATTTATTTCAATTTTATGTGGAGATGTTTTTCTGGACCTATGTAGTACAATATCTTAATACTTTTCGTTTTTTTTTTAAATTCAGGCTTGTTCAAGAAAATATAATAATCTACTTAAGCCTACTATTTCATTATTAATAATATTATTAAGTTACTATAATGATTGTTGTTGTTATTATTACTTAGCTTATTATGCATGCTTCAACAGCATATAGGTCATATCGCGTGTTTAGAATCTTTACGTGTGCCAATAGGCTCTTGTAATAATTCGTGTGCTTGAGTTTCTACTGTTCAGTAATGTTTTATTTTCTGATATTCAATTTAAACGATTGTAACATCCGGTGGCATAGCGGCGATGAGTTACGGAAAGAAAACATGTGAAAATCCCAAATCAATTTGGCCGGCCACGAGATTTGATTTGAACCAGGACCTCTTGTCTATTAGCCTATACCACTTCGCTCTGATTGGGTTTGATGTGTTCATAACTACTGAGGTATACTGTACTAGCATGTGCCCGCGGCTTCGCCCGCGATAATTATTTCAAGAATTAAAAATTAAGAGCATAATAGTTAAATCATTACATTTATTAACACCTAAATCGCATGGACTACATACCACGATCAGATAGCATCGACTGGTAAAAGCGACCTCAGATTCGAGTTTCTTGGCCAAGAAAACCTCTGTATAGTGAGATTCGTCAAAATAAAACAACGTTTGACCATATTTAGGGCTTACAACATTCAAGCGATCGCGAAAGTTTTGTTTTCAAGGTTTGACAAAAATAGCCAAAGCCAACTGTAATTGATTTGACATTGAAATGTATAACTGAAAACTTATGTTTTGAAAACGCAAAAAATGCACGTTTTTTGCCAGTTTTTCACTCATAACTCATGAACGAAAACTAAAATTAAAATTCCGGCTTCGAGGTGCATTTTCCGACCCTTCAGCACACCTATGTTTAAAATTTCAGATCTCTGCGTTCAGTAGATTTCGCTGGACATCGAGGAGCATTCCTTTTATTAATATAGATAATATGAATTATAATGATACCTTCTCTAATTTGTCAAACATCCATTTAATTTAATCCAAGCCCACCTGATACCACTGGTAACAATACGTTCTGTGAATTTGTTTTGATAATTCTATGTAAAAAGGGATTAAGTATTTTCAAAATCATTTAATTTTTGGCATTTAGAATCAGAATTTTTCAAAATCCTTTCTTAGTGAGCACCTACATTATGAAGCGAAGGTACTGTCAAAATTCCAAGTCTCTACCTGTTATAGTTTAGGCTGTACGTTGATTCCTGTCATTCAGTCAGTCTATCATTCATTCAGTCAGTCAGGACAAAGCCTTTTATATATATAGAGATTTCACAACAATAAGTGGATTAGGCCTATATTTTTCTTGTTACTATGGTTTACAAAAGAATATCATTCATATTTTAATTGTGTATGTTCTGACATTTTGAATTTAAATAATATTCATTTCGTTTTTATCTTGATACCTATTAATTTTATAAAGAAATGTGTTTAGCATAAAATGTTCATTTTACTAGGTAGTTTTCTCTACAATTTTACTGTGATAGTTTTCATGCATTATATCCTACTGTAATGGAGATATACTAGAAAATTTGAAATGGATACGATTAAAGTACCGTACCCCTTAAGTCGTTTTTACAGAAAACAGAATATAGACATATTATTAGTCGTAGATAATTAAGTGTTTCGAATTTAAATTGTATTAAAATCGTTAGAACCTTTTTTTAGAAATCAGAATTTTTAAAAAAGTTTTCATAATAAGTCCACTTAATATTTCGGTTATACAAACCGAATTTTGGGCGGTTCGATAGAATTCCAAAAAAGTACTTGATTAAAAACATTTAATACATTGAACCGTTTACCCGCTGTGCTTCTCCACAGACGGACAGACAGAGATCATTCCAAAAACTTTTTTTTTTCTGTTTCTAGGCATCATGAAACATGTTTTCCCAGTGTTAGCTCGATTTAGAATTTTTGCCACGATCACAATGCGTTCTCTATACTACGTATTTGTGAGAAAGTAAATGGGATGACAACAGAGAGAATATATATGGTGACAAGATTTTACAGTGATTTATATCATTTTGCAATAAATTAGGTATACAGTACTACTATGTGCATCTTGAGTGTGGGCATTGCAAATTAGCTTTCTATGATGTACAATAATATTCTTCTCAAGAGTCTTCATAACGAAACAAATACATTGCCAAGGCCATGACATCTTGATTGTGATTCCCCTTCGTCAAGTCTGACATTTATTTCCAGGCACGAACAGCGAATTGATTGAGCAGAATAGAAACATGCCATATCCATAGGGAAATACCTCGCTCAAGGTTTCGTAGGAAAATCTTTTGCACGTAGGCTATACGCATTTCTTAATTTCAACGGTCATGAAATTGTTTAATTGTGAGAAGAAATACACCCCTGATTTTTTTTACATTATTCTAGCAAACTGTTTGGTTTGAAACGAGAGTAAGAATTGTTTGTACCTTACTTTATACCTTTTCGGTACAGTTTTTCATTATTTCATTATTTCCAATAGTAAATAGAATTCTTGAAAATGTATTTATGTTTTATCAATTAAACTTGATATACATTGTTACTTTCATAATTGTTTTATAGAAGTTCGGACACTTTCAGGTATCGTTTAGAATGGCATAACAAAGCTCTCTATTGGAAAAACTTTGGCTTAAAATTACTCCGAAGAAACAACAAAAGATACTGGACTGTAAGTTATATTCACAAGTATCTTTCTTTATTAGTAACAATTGAATCGTGTATACGGATATTAAATATTTATGCATCATCAATTTTATCATTCACGTTGCGTGCAGATGCCACTTAATTGATCCGTTTGATGATAGACATGTAATTCTGCCATTCAATAATTAGTAATATGGAGATTATTTTGTCCTTCTTCAGCATTTGTGTGAAGCGCGTGTCAGAGCTGCATTGGTCATTATCACTTCATTCACAAACATCCAACGCTGGTCCATAGTTTTAAGGGCATAATACTGTATATTTTATCTTACATGTGATTTATTTCTTGCTTTCCACAGCTCCGTATCAGAATTTCTTGTAGCACCTCATACGCTAATTTTCTACTGCCGTTATATTTTGTGCACCCGTCTCATCATTTGGACTTGCTTTATGATTCTTCGTTGCCTTTCAGATTCTCGATTTTATTCGTGAATTTTAACGGACGGGAAAATGTCTGTCCGTCTGTCAGTGTGTCTGTACGTGAGATAACTCAAATACGCTTTATCGGATTTTAATAAAACTTGGTATATGCATTTATAATGTCCATGGGAAGAAGCCTATTGATATTGGACCAAATCGGTTGACCGGTGCCTGAATAAAACCCAATTTAGTGTACTTTAAAGCCGCGATAACTCAAATACGCTTTATCGGATTTTCATGAAACTCTGCATAAACATTTATAATATCCAGGGAAATATGTCTATTGATATTGGACCAAATCGGTTGGCCGGTACCGGAATAATGCCCAATTTAGTGCCTTTTTATGGTAATATATAACAAAAGGCGCGATAACTCAAATTCGCTTTATCGGATTTTCATGACACTTGGTATACATATTTATAACGTTCGTGACAAGAAGCCTATTCATTTTGGACCAAATCGGTTGACCGGTACCAGAGTAACAACTAATTAAAGGTCACTTTTTTTAATGTCTACACTATAATGCCCCATTTTTAATCATTGAGGGCTTTGCCTGGAAAGCAGTCAGATGTTTGTTTACTTCGTTGATCAAGTTGAATTTGAGTACTACATGAATACTGTTATATACAGAAGGTACATTACTGTGAAGTAATTAGCGGAGTTCTTTGCCGCTGAATTAATGTGAAATGTTGACATACGAATTTTAAGAATTTCCAGGTGCAATAGGCTACATTTAGCTTTGACAAATAACACTATTCCTTCACATATGGTTATCAAACTAGACCGTTAAACCGAGCGAGATTGCCGAAATGGTAACGTCTTGTACTCGTATTCTGGAGGTACGAGGTTTAAATCTCGGAGCCGGCCAATTTGACATGGACTTTTATTATTATTTTTTTAATCTATATGTGAGTGTGCGATTGTCAAGATATCACAAATCTGTAGATCTGTTGATGCTGGACGATTTTAATCTGATTAAAAAAAAATATTTTCTGCATATCATAATATTGCAATTATAATTGAGCATTCTGGCACTTTGTTATATCAGTTTACCTGATTTTATTTTTAAAATTCCATTATGCGATCGACGACTGTACAGTCACCCGAATCAGTAAGGGTGGGTTTCCAGGTCTCAGAGATTTCGAGAAAATGGTTTGCTAATTATATATTAATATGTGCGAATTCCAGTACAATGGCGGCAATGGAGAAATAACATGAGAGTGGAAGGGGTTCAATGGTGAAACCTGTATGGAATCTGTGTGGAAGGGATGCGCTGTGGTTTAGGTAGCAGTGACATATGGCAAGACTCGAAACCATCCCTACCAATAAGGACAAATTGAACACAGCAGATAACAAAGACGCATTAATGAACTAATCAGCAACAATTTAAAAAGCGTAAATATTTGGAATTCAGTATTATTTAAATACACCAATTTAGCGTATAAATAATAATTAAAAATTAAAAATGTAACACTTTATGAAAACTATAAAAATCCAAAAATGATTTTAAAATGTCAAAAAAGACACATCTCTTGAAAACGAAAAAACTTCAAAATAATGGCCTAACAAATTGTCCTTATTTAATCAATTCATGATACAATATATCCGAGCTATCTTTCAACCTTCAAATAAACAAAATGCAAAATCATCAAATGCCTTGCCCTAATTATAGGCTAGCTTGTGCACAGCATTTAAACAAAAGCGTTAGAGGAGTTTTCGAGAAAATTGCGAGAGAGAAAAAATCACGTAAATTGGTAGTAAAAGTTAGAGAAAGCTGTCGCCATCATTAGTCTCAAATCCGCAGAAGATATCTAACCCAAATACTGAATTTTTGTTTTCGTACGTTCGTTTTTTTAGTTACGTTGTTCACAGACACACACGATATCGAAAATGAGACCAAAACACAATACATACTTCCTCTACCTCTAGCCTAATACCTATGGTACGGATAGAAAAAGTAACTGGCAAAGAACTAAACTCAAGCAGATAAGTAGAGTTACAGTTCATAGTACTAATACGAACACCTGGTGGTGTCGTGTTCGCGTCGCTGGCTGCAGGTCCTGGTTCGATCCTCCTCGGATTCTTCGGGGGAGCACTCGATCTCGTGATTCAAATTAAAAAGCTACTTCAATAAGAAATAGTGAATCCAGTCACAGAAACCATTATCAGTGGCTGTGAGTGCCGGCATACTGACCACATGCCCCAGTCCTACATCTGCCTACGTTAGATGACGCAGCGGTCGGATGGTAGTCCTACTCTCTTCAGGGATGCAGTGCCACGGAGTTTAGTTTTTTTTAGTGCTAATCCAAAAACATGTCACATGCGAACATTCATTTCAGTGAGTAAGTAATTTAATAATAACAGAATACGGACACTGAAATACAGTAGAGCGCTGTTTATCTCGAAGTTTAAACGTGCCGCTATGCGCTGGCTAGGAGGGGCGGAAGGGGAAGTGATTTGTTAATCTGTGGATCAGCTGAGTGTGAGGTTAGGTGTCGTTGCCAGTGGAGGTTTTGCCTACGTTGGAGGAGGACAGGGAAGTTCTTGGATAGTGTTTTGTGAGTTGAATATTTCCAGACCTTGGATTTGAATGACAACTGATTTTCAGCGTGTTTACAGCATTTTAATAAAACTATAGTGTAGGCTATAGAATATGAGCATTCATATTATTTTATTAATGCATTTCATACCTATCTAGATTTATTATTTCATGTGTCTCAGGTATGGTACTGTATTGAGAAATCCTACGAGGAAAACATACCGTATTTCCGAGTATTATGTTAAAACAAAGCGTACATTTTGTGAAGTATCCCCGATACCTTTGCAGAGCATGTCAAGATATAATTACGACTTCCAAATTTAAAGGGCAAATTTTAGTGATTTGTTCACAACCTACCGCAACAATACTGTAGGAATTGTACAGTACATGTCACGCGGGAAATATAATTTATTAAACATTTGTTTGCTATTTTAATTAATTTTATTATTTTAATTTATCAGCAAGATAACCGAAGATTAATGCAGGGTCTGTCCAAAGAAATTTCGGTACCCAGATTTCTTACACAGAACATCTAAGTTATAGTAATGTCGCCCCCAAATTTTTTAAACGGAATTTAAATACGGTAATTCAATACAATATTTTAAGTCATCTGCCCCAGGGGTTTTCAAACTTCCTTTATTCGAGGACCCTTTTCATTATTAATGTTGTCATTGCGGACCCCCCCCCCCCCAAAAAAAATGACCCTTTACTATTTTTACTAATTTTGTATAATTAACCATTTGAAATATATTTAATTCATAACGAAAAGCTATAGCATAGAAAAAGAAAGCAGTCTGTTTGTTTTGATACATTTTTTTTATTTCTAACATTGAATTCAATTGCAGGACTCTTACTATTAATTATAAAAAAATTACCAATGGAACAGTTATATAGTAAAATACCACTAAATTCAGTGAGAAGGATGGTGTTGTTTTTTGCTTTTGACAATCTCTGAAATATTGGGTTTCATTTTTGAAAGTTTCAGCCTTAAATCTACTGCAATATTAAAAATCTCCTGCGGACGACCAAACTGCCAAATTTTTAACTAAGAAACAAGGACATATCAAACATTTTCTCAAAAGAAGAACCAAAATAATGTAATTACTACAATAACAGTAATATAATAATAATAATAATAATAATAACAATAACAACAACTGTAATAACAATAATAATAATAATAATAATAATAATAATAATAATAATAATAATAATAATAAATTAATAATAAATTTTCGATAAAAAATACCACCCTTGACAATTTTGTGCATACGCCTACTGGTACCATAGTAGTGTGGGATTCCCAGTTTAATTTGTCTAGCAGAATTCCTACCACTGATGTATTTACTTCCTGTTTTAACACACTGTAATGCGCATATAATATTTTTACATGGCCTATTTAATGCCAAGTCATTCATGATAAATATTGAGGATATCATCAGATGTGACAGTTATTTTCCTCTTTTTTCCATACAAATAAATAATAATTTCCTTCATTTTAATCACCACCATGGGCGTATGGTAAGGAGGGGTTCAGGGGGTTGAAACCCCTCCCGAATTATCTGCAATATTTTGAAGATTATAAATTATGGAAAAAAATTTTAAAAAATTAAAATGAAAATTTTAAAAAAGAAGAAGAAGAAGAAGAAAAAACTCTGATCCGGTTGTTACATATTTTACAATTTCGTACATATAAAAGCATTATTTAAGATTTATCGTAATTTATTTAAGATCAATTTTCAAAACCTCGTGGTGTTGATAGTTTTTCAGCTTAATAAAAGTAATGTATTACTAGTAAACAAAACTCCCTTTGGAATCTGTCAAACGACAACTCGAATGCTCCCGCCGAAATCCATCAACCTGTTTGTAATCAAGAGCTCATCACAAAATTATCATGAAGTAATCGGCATTAATCGGGCTTTTCCACCGGTGGATTTACAGATGACTTTCAAAACGAACCCCTTGCACCATACAGTATTATGATAATTTTTCAAAAGAAAGTTTTTATTTATAGACTCTAGATTAAACGAGAAATGGATAGAAATCTCAAGAAAAACAGCTTCAAAGACTGAACTGTATATTAATTTATTATAGTGTTTTAATTATCAAAATACAACTGTTTAGTAACTAAAAAAGTAATAATTCATAATGAGACGACTTTACATTGAACCCCTCCCGAACCAAATTTTACCGTATGCCCATGATCACCACAGATACTATACTAACACTACTGCCAATAGTGCTATTATCGTGTACCGTATCTGTTACCGGTAATTATTTACAATTTCTTCTATTCTCAACATTCATTAAAGTCCAGCAACTGATTATAGTGAAGGGTTTTTTCATTATTAATTTGTTACTTGCCTTTTCAAAAACTTCAAAAGGGAAAAATATTTCTTTAAAAATAGGTCATTATCCACATACATTTCTGGTATTTTCAAATGTTTTCAAATAGTGTTTTGATTTCAACAAATTTTGGCCAACCTAAAGAGCCTGAAATCCAGGCACAAGCGAAATAAAATTATTTTCATTATAAAGAACTTAACATGCTTGAATGAATAATAATACTTGCTAACTCTTTATAATGGTCTTACATCGTAAATAATCATTACATGACTGAGAAGTGGCAGTAAATTGACTATAATGAAAGATCAAACTCATAGTTTTAAATGAAGTTAGAAAAATTAAGTTTGACTTGCAGAACCCTCAAGGATTCCCAGGGGTTCACAGACCACAGGTTAAGAATTGCTGCTGTTTAAAATTGATTAACTTTGACAAAATAGCATGAGTTGTCCAATTTCGGTTCTTTTTACTTTGTAGAGCATTCAGGCTCTTCCTTTTAAGATGGATATTTATGCATTCATGAACCACAGATTATTGTCTCTGTTGGACATTACATGAGAATTTTTCTGCTATAATATTCTCTTCCTTTTAAGTCGTAACATTATTTTCTTCAATAATGTGTGCTAATTATATGGTTATTGGAGATCTGTCTTCAGGCTGTGTCCTTAAAGTACGGTTTATTGCATCTCTATATACAGTTCAAGAAACATTAAACTTTATTTCTACTTTCTTAGGTATATTCTTTAAGAACATATTGCATAATTAGTACCAGTATAGTATAGCATTATTCATATTTTAAAATTAATTTGTTAGAAAGTTTCAGATTCAACAACTTTTTCATTATTTTTTTCAAACTCCCAGTAAAAATTATGTTGGTAATCATTTCAAGCATAGAAGCGATTTACTTATGAATCATAAGGTGGAGTTGTAATTTTTACTAATTATGTTGGCATAATTTAATTCTGCCGTTTAATTCTGAGATTCTTTTTTTAAATTATTTTATGAGTGACAGTCTCTTAGCTATTCTGACCAAGTGAAGCAGGAAAAATAAGTTTTAACATTTAAAACCAATGGGTTTTCTTAAAAAAGTGCAAGTTCTGAATAAAAATTGTGGGTCTCAGCACCAACAATCGTTATGCAAAGTTATCATTTTGTTGTAAGTTTTTTGGAACAAAATCTCTTTATAAGTCAAGTGGTAGTAAAAAAAAACATATATTCTTGCTGCATCCTCAAAAGATGTCTAATTTATATACGAAATTTTGTGTTAATGTGAGGGTCATGTGTTCCCACATACAGAATTCTTTCTGTGTTCCAAACAAATACAGGGGAGCTTAAAGCATCTTATGTGAAAATTATAGTTTAACTATATCAAATTGCAGGGTTCAATAATTTCTTCCTGTACTAAGTTTATGGTCATATGTAAAGAAATAATGGTGCAAAATCTGTTGCACAAACTTTCTCGCATACATGTGTTAAAAGCTAGCACTGAAAAAAGTAAATTATAGTGATTTTTTTTAAATACATTTTACAACACTAACAGGTATCTAGGATGGAAGGCATCAGGGCCAATATTTATGCACAATGCGTTTACCGTGAAATAATAATATTGACAATGACTATGATAATAATGATAATGATAATGATGATGATGATAATAATAATAATAATAATAATAATAATAATAATAATAATAATAATAATAATAATAATAATAATATCATCATTAGGGGGCGGATTTCTATGACCTAAAAAATAGGATATATGCATGCATTTATGACCTAAAAAACATTAAAATATGACCAATAAAATTTAAAATATGACTTTATCACTTGCACATTATGTATATTTTTTTAAAGTTTCATTACAATTCATGTTATTAAAATATAATGTTAATTATTTAAAATATCTGTAAATTCTCAAAAAGTATAAGTATAATGCAAAATTTACAAAATATGATATGAAACTTCAACATTTCTTTAATATGCACACAAATATGCCAAAAATATGACCTAAATATGCATATTCATACTAAATATGCTACAATAGTTGAAAATTTCCTAAATATGCAGTTATATGCACAATAAAAGCCGTTCCATTTTCATTAGGATGCTTGGAATTGGGTTTAAATTAGTCGGAAACCTGAAGTAATGCAAAGGGGAAAAATATGACATGTCATAGAAATCCGCCCCCTAATCATCATCATCATCAATGGCGGAGGGTGGATATTTTGAGTGGGTGTACACATCAGTCAATAAATTTTGTCTTTGTAAATCATGCATTTGACAAAATTCATTACCTGCCCATAACGAAAGAAGTCTATTTGAGCAAAGAATGAATAGGTAGGCTACACAAGAAAAGCTTAAATATTTTGAATATCTTAATATTCCACAATAAATATCTCTGAAACAGGTAGGCTTCTGTGAAATAATCTGACATGACCAAGATCAACTTTTCTTATGGTATAGAAACTTTTATTTTACCCATATATTTTCTTTTATATTTTATATCCAGTGATGATAGAATTAGGTGGGCATATTATGTGACTTGAGTTTCTTTCGATGTAAATTTTATTCTACAATGCTCCGCTATGACTCCCGCTTCTGCTCCACGTGCTTACTATGTGAATAGTATTATGCATTTTTTAGATAGCTGTACAAAATATGTTACCTAAGAAAGTTAATTGTAGAATTAATTTTAACATAACACCTCCCATTGTGGTACATGCCACAGTCAATATTACAGTGAACAATGGTGTTGGCAACATCCTACGATCAATCGTAGACAACAGACAGATCTCATAACCACACGAAGCAGTAATTACAAAACCGCAGTATCAATATGATTATTGTATTATTATTATTATTATTATTATTACTTAGCTTATGTTGCACGATTTTAACTACATATAGGTCATATCACGTGTTTAGAATGTTTGCATGAACCAGTAGTCTATTGTAACAACTCATTCATGTGCATCTATGCGTATTTCCATTGTTCAGTGATGTCTTCTTTTCTGATATTCAGTTTAAATGATTATTGGTGTTGGCGATGAGTTATGGAAAATAAACCAAGTCCTGCAATTCCAGCATTTGCCTTTACCAATGAGGAAACAATGAAAAACCCATGTCAGTTTATGCGGCCACGAGGTTTGATTTGAACCCATGACCTCTTCCCTATTAGCCTATACCACCTCGCTGTAATTGGTTTTGGTGTATTACGACTGAGCTAAACTGACTGCATTTCACAACAATAAGTAGATTACTATTTTTTTTGTTACTATAGGCAACAATATTTCATTCATATTTTAATTAACATGTATGTTCTGAAATTCACGTTTAAGCCTTGTTTATTTCGTTTTTATCTTGAAACCTATTAATTGTATAAAGGAATGTGTTTAGCAAAAAATGTTCATTTTAATTTTCTCTAAAACTGTACTGTGGTAGGTTTTCATGTAATGGAGATAATCTAGAAAAATTGAAAACGGATAAGAGTAGAGTACCCCTTAAGTCAATTTAGCAGAGAAATGGATATAGCTATTTTATTAGTCATAGATAAGAGTTCCCAATTTTATATTTTTATTAAAATTGTTAGTCATTTTTCAAAAAAATAAAAAAAAAATAAAAATTTCATGAAAATTTCAGTTATAAAAACCCAAATTCTGGGTGGTTCAATAAAATTTCGATAAAGTCTTCAATTTAAAAAATGAAGTAAACAATGTACCGGTCAATTGCTGTGCTTGTCCACAGATGGACAAACGGACAGATATCATTGCAAAAACAATTTTTTCAGTTTCTAGACATCGTGAATAGGGTGGCCATTTCTAAAATGTCAGAAAGGAGGACACTTCTTCGGTAATCTAGCATAGTATAAAACTTCGGGCATGGACGGCTTGACAGCAGATATTACATGGTATAACCCTGACTAATTTTACATAATAACTGCATTTACATAAAATAAATGATTATACACTGCTTTACTGCTTTTTGAAATGTACTGAAATTCTTTGACCCACTGAGGATTAAAAGAAGTTTTGGCATTCTGGTAATTGAAGAAAAACACAGCAAACTGCAAAGAATGTACAATACACATGGAGACTTGAAAACAATTAACAGTACGGCCAATGCCGTGTACTGCACAAAACAAATGATAGCACGCTATCATCGTATGGACAAGCGTGCCAACATTAGGAATAGATTCAGATTTTTCCGCAGCACCAACTAAACAAATAATAGTATCGACAAGTGTGCCAACCTTAGGATTGGCAGGAACATATGGGAAAATACAAATTTCATTAATATGCTTTACCGATCCATCAGAGTCTCGAAAAGGGGGACAAATCAACGTCCGGATGGAGGACTGCATAGCAAAAAGCCTTATAGTCCGGCCAAAAGCCGGACGTCTGGCCACCCTAATCGTGAAACATGTTTTCCTGGTGTTAACTCGATTTTGATTTTTTGCCATGATCACAATACTTTTTCTATACTACATATTGCAAAAAACTAAAAATAAATGCACAACATTTTTATTAATACAGTACAATATAAAAACCTAATGAAAATATTCATAGATTTGAGCCTAACTTATGTTGATTTGATTCAAATAACCTAAAGTACTATTTATAGCATGACATTATTAGGGTCCACATAAGACGATACAAAAAAAATCCATTTTGTTTCATTTAATTCCCCTTCATGTTCATACATTTTAACCTGGAAATTTGTCTCACTTTGGGAAACAAAGTGAACAGTGAAAAATTATATACTTGACACATACTTCACAAAGCCTTTTACATTTGGTTAATAAATCTTGAAATCTTGAAACTGTTTGTGTCAATTTCCACTTTGTTTGAAGGTTAAACTACATCTTTATTACTTTGACTATTATTTCCTGTAGAGTTATCAGGTGTTAACCATAACCAGTCTTGTGTATGTCAAGGTTTTAAACAGATTACTTGAGACAACTTCCTGATAGTAGTAGTGTGCTACCTGACATTATAGAATTGAAGTTCACAAAAACATTGTTGCATTTTTAGTAAAACCTCTAATTGCATTAAAATAAACACAGGTATAGGCACTATTTTACTATATTTGTGTTAAATTGTGTTTTTATCGATAAACACATTTCCTTACATATCATTCACAACAGGAATAAAAGTAATTTGCCAGAGAGCATTATATAAATGTTATTTTGAGAAAGGGATGAGACATCTGTAACTCTGTGGATTCTCAAACATTGTAGTTTTATTCTTAGAGCTTAAATGTTTTGATACATTAAAAATAATTATGTAAAAAGCCAGAGTCTGAATATTGTTATTTACAAAACTCTCCATAGTCAATTACTTAAACCACTATAAGTGTATTGTGAAAGCTTAAAGTATCATGTTTTTTCCCTTGGCTTCAGGAATATCACCCCCTATGATAGCTCTGTAGTTTGGCCAGCTACAAAAAGTCAATATTACTGCTCGATTGTTTAAAAAAGTGACAAGTCACTATCGGGTATCCATAAACAGTTGCTGAATTATCAGTTGGAGTATGCTGAAGATGGCGACAAACATCCTCAAAAGCAATGTTTGGATAGTTTCCTACATTTTGGTAAAGTTTATTTATCTCCACTCATACAGTATCCAGGGCCGCCACATGGGGGGGGGGCTGCCGGACCCAGGGACCCGGGCCCGGTCCCCAAAGGGGCCCGCTGGATCCTGGTAATGTGGTATAATTTTATGGAAAACTGGAATAGTTTAATAAAATGTTCTGTTACACGAGTAACGAGAAGGAAGCTCCACAGAGAAGGGAAGAGAACTAAATGAGGATGGTCGGCGGTCGGTGAGGAGCCCGCGACTGGCAACTGGTTGTCAGTTGTCAGTTTTCCTTACTCCAAGGAGATATAGAGAGGCGGTTACAGGACGGACCAGCATGACACTCTGAAGTAATCTTACTACTGTTAGGTAGGCTCCAGCATTGGCAGATGAGAAAGAAAAAAGATATTATCTCTCAACAGTATTCAGCTTAGAGGTGTAGTAGGCTATGTCTTTTAACTGGACATAACACCTTAAAGAAACATGCTCAAGTCATGGAACTGGGCACAGATAGCACATGTAGAAAGTTTGGTATGAGGGAAAGACTTCTCTCCACACATTATGTGATTGTGAACCATTCTCAATAACCAGATATTTCCTCGAGACCAAAGTATATAAGGAGAATGAATCCTATCCTTCAAGGAGGAAACCAGTCTTAGAGAAGATTTTGTGACTTACTTGTTGGACAGGACCAAACGGGCTCAAACCATTCCAGTTTACTTAATTTAAATCACTCTCTGGAGTGATCAGTTTATTTCCAGAAAACTACAATATCACATAATTTTATTATTAGGGTCTGGATTTTTAGGTTTTTAAAACACTGTTGTAGTTTTTTAAACATATTAAATTAGCTTTATTTTAGTTTTTTACCATTATCAGATAATTTTTTTTTAGTTTCACTTGAGTACAATAAACAAACTGAAAAGAATATACTAATTTATTTTGTTTTTACTTAATTTTTCATGGCTCTGAACCACAAAACTATGGGAATACTTTTTGCTTAAAGTTTAGAATTACCGTAGTCATTTCCAACTCAATAAGAACGTTTACATTTACATTTAATCAACTTTTACAATACTGTATTTGTCTTTCGGCATCGTGCTGAATAAACTGCAAGTGTAAACTTCTTAAGTATGTCTTTAACTTGCTTCTAAAGAAACCGGGGATTTCGGTTCACTAACGAATTAGTTTATTGGACAATGGGGAACAAAATGATAAAAATACAAAATGCAATATTATCTTACAAAATACTCTATTGGCAACAATGAGAATGATGCAAAAAGGAGGCAGCTATTTTAAAAAGTAAATTTAGTAGAACAATGATAATTAGATTATTTATATATTATCAGTTTGTCAAATATTTATTGTTTTTACTTTTTAAAAAAGCAGTTTTAGTCATTTTTAGTTTTTAACATCTTATTTAACCATTTTTAGGTTTTTTAAGATTGAACTATGTGACTGTCATGACAATTTAACGGAAAGTTGTGTTAAAATATCGCAGTTATCTAGCAGGGAACAAAATAGTTTTAAACCTAAGAATCTGGCCTTGTTCGTTATTATGAGATGAGTTTTTTAATTATAATTTTTGTCTCATTAAGGTGACCAGAAAGTATTAGATACAATTTGAAGCTTTGACTTCTTTGTAGTTAAAGGAAATACTTATCCTTACACTTATAAAATCTACAAAATATCAGTAATTCAGATTTGTTGATAGAGCATTATAGATGCACAGTGAAATAGAAATTGTGAAATTATAGTGTACATTCATACTTTATATCTTATTTTATGGAACTTACATTCATGATAAGAGAAGGAAGTGATTTGTACTGAATTCATGTGGCTGCAGATAATATCTATTCAAGTGTGTAATTTCAAGTCTACTGCAGATAAGTTCATATCAGTTACATTCTCTGATTGTTCCCATGTGAGTGGTCCCTCTATTTTTTTGGTGTGATGTAGTATTACTGACATATTACTAATTTTGATAATAGAAATTAATTCTAAATATTATGAATAATTTTGTGGCCCAAGCAAAGTGCATCTTACAAGAGCCACTAGAAAACTGTTGTAATAAATATCAACCTATTATGCATGTCTTCAATTTTTTTGTACATTTATGTCTTGAAATCCATTGCATCATTATTAAGTGCCAGTATGGTACTTTATGAGATTGTGTGGGGGACGAAAAATGTCTGTCCGTCTGTCCGTCCGTCCGTATGTCTGTACGCGCTCTAACTCAAATACGCTTTATCGAATTTTAATGAAACTTGGTATACGCGTTAAACTCGGTTTGGGAAAGAAACAATTTTCAGGAAAAAGGAAGGAAAAATCAGTGATTATTTCCAACAAGTACCGGTACCTAACTAGGCCTATTTTTACAAGTATTTGTTTCTGTTGTACTTTTTTCCAAGTTTTAACGTATTATTTCGTACATATTCGATATAATCAAACAGATCAAAAATCCGAACCACCCTCAGTCCCAATTAGTTTGAATAACCGACATTCCACTGTCCTAGTAATAGAGTACTGCGAACTAATGTAGTACGTATAAATATTGTTTAAAACTTACCATAAATGTTGCATTACTAAAATTGACTCTTTTAACATTCTTAGGTCAGAATGAGTGGTGTATTGGCAGTTGCTCCAGACAGCAATGGAGACAACAAGCACCATGTTGGAACACCAGGTTCTGCCAGCACTCCCACATCTGTTGCCACTGAACACTCGATGTTGTCTCCAGCAGCCAAGCAAACATATTTCAAGGAGGAGAGAATTCATATTCCTGAAACATCACAGGTTGTAAATAATAATTGAACATCACTTAAGGCTTGGGGGATGTACAGGTGTTAGTACTATATTATTTTCCAGCAACCTATGAGTCATTGTAATGCTGTTCTACCATTTCTGGGAGTATTACTTTCAAATTTACTTAAAGTGTAACAGTTATGGGTAATTATCAAAGGAAGTGTTTATTTATTTAAGTATATGCCCATCATCACGTAGTATATAAATACATGTTTATGAATTGTCAAGTCTTACATTTCTACATTACACACAGATACAGCTTACCCTACAGCTCACACTATTATGTTAACAGTTTAGTTTAGTTTAGTTTATTTCATCCTCTGGATCATTACAAAATGATATGGGACACAATTTGATAGAGTTATACAATAAGTACTGTTGAAGTGGACAACAAAATACAATACAATACAATGCAAATTAATAAAATAGATGATTACAATACAATACAATACAAATGAATAAAACATAGATGATTACAATAAAAAACAAATGAATAAAACATAGATGATTACAATGAAAATTATTAATTACTACAGGATTTAGCTTGCTAAGATTAGCTAAGATTAGACTAGTCGAGATTATGAATGGAGTTGTTTTAGTTAAAACGTTGAGTCTAAGTAATCTTTAATACTAAGGAACTTGCCATTCAGGAGTATATCTTTTAGTTTTCCCTTGAAAGTTTTGATGTTGGATTTTGTTATTTCTGGTGGCAGTTTATTGTACATGAGAATTCCTGTGTGAGATATGCTAAGTAAGCTTTTGGTAAGTCTATGGCTGTCCAAATGTAAGTTATTAAATGTTCTTGTGTGATGATTATGTATCTCAGAGTTTAGACGAAATTCGGTTTTATTCTTGTGGATGAAGAGTAACGTTTCAAGTATATAGTGCCAACATAAATTTGGTAAAATCCTATTACAGAAGTTAGCTAAAGAAGATAAAAATATTCATTAAATAGATAGATCATCCTCCATGAATTCTTCCACATCATAATAAGCTTTACTTATGAGAAGGTTTACAAGTAATTGTTTGAATTTTCTCTTTGGTTCAGCATTTCTTATGTTTGGTGGGAGTTTATTGAATAATTTAGCTCCGATATAGCTTTCCCCCCCCCCCCCCAAAGAAAAAGCTTAAGCCTATGCCTAGTGATGGCCAGATTATTCGCACCCCTAGTTTGGTGATTGTGAACATCGGAATTTTTTGCTATGAGATACATTGTATTTTATATACAGTATACATCGAAGAATGAATATCAATGGAACAGAGATAGTTTTGTGAAGGTTTCTTTACATGGGCTATTATATGGCAGTATTCCCATGTATTTAACTGCTCTCTTTTGCAGTGTGAGAACTTATTATCATTGTTAGGCAGTTTATGTGTCAATCTCCACAGATATAAAAATTTATAAGGAATTACTTTTATATTTATTCTGTAATTTCATATAACAAAATAAAGTATATCCTTTAAAATGTATATAATATAAATATTTTAAACTTAAAATCTTTGTATGACTTGAGGTTTTTCTGGCACACCATATGGAAACATTCTTCTCGGGTTTTCAATCAGGTGAGAATTTAGAGTTTTCCAATGCCTCTATCCTCAGTGATCTCAAAGAGTGTCACATCATAAGGGGATATATATACTAGACCATGATCCAAGGGGTCGACCAATCAGCAAACTACTGCTGTTACATTTTGTAGAATTTCTTCAATTAAATTGAGTGCATCTTTCCTTCATGTAAAAAAACTCTTATTAATAAGTTCTTTTAGGTGTTAATTTTTTAACTACTCTGTTGAGTAAAAATAATTTAAGGATCTATCATTTGAATGATTTCCCTAGGCTTCAGTATTTTTTCAGCCTAACATATTTCATTAAATATTTATAATCAATGTGACGTTTAGCATAATCCATTAATGCCCAGCATTTTACATGGCAATGAGGTCAGTTTGAATCTAATGGGTCTAACCACTGTGCTTCACTACATATAACCCTATAAGTGGCTGCACTGAGGAGTGGTACACACCATTCAGGTTTGACCACACGGTCTCAGTCATCATTTACCTCTAGCAGGTGAGCAACAGCCCTAACGTGGCAGGTTCAAATTTTCTTTCAGTGCAGCGCTAATATGCCTGTGGGTTTTTTTACATATGGATTTTTTCTATTAAAAAAAACCTAATTAAAAAATCTGACTTTTAAAATTTAATATAAATTATTAAACATGGTTTATAATATAATTCATAGTAGACTATTAAGAATAATATTAATTAATGTATCAATTTACTATGTAGTTTATGAACACATTTCAATTTTTGGTTTGTTGATACTGCTCTGATTACTCAATTTCAAATTTAAAAAAAAAAAAAAATACATTTCGTTTTACTACTTCTACACTCCCACCAACCTTCCCACCAACATCATAAAAGAACTACAGATTGGTGAATAGTAAAAGGATATGGTAATTCAAACACATTCACTCAAGAAATTCACTGCACGAGTCTGCAACTCGTACGCTTACAGAAAACAGAAGTTCATAATCAATGAAAGCTTCTTCCGTATCTTGAGATCGAAGCATGCCTACTAATCAGGTGTATCAGTGGAATCTAGGTGTTCTTTGGTCATACACAGTCATGACTCCTATGTAGATTTGAAATCTATTTAAGATGAACTGTAAAGCGTTACTTATGTAAAAACATGTTTTGAATGAAAATTTGTATCATTAAAAAGCAGGACAATGTTTGATTTTCTACAATGCCTGGCCAGATGTTGGACAAAACCGTAAAAAGCAGGACATGTCCAGCAAAATCAAGACGCCTGGTAACCCTAGGGAGGGTTTTATGGCAAGTGTGAATGCTGACGGGGATATGTTAGTACTGCATTGGCAGAAAGAATCATTTTGCTTTAGTTAAAAATAAGAAAAAAGCTTATGTTGGCAAGACATCCCGCACAATATAGCAGAGCTGTAAAGAACATGAAAGACACATCAGGCTCTTCTTTACACATAAATCAGCAGTCTCAGACCACAGTATTAACTGAAGACTAGGCCATAAGATAGACTTCAAGTGAAGACACCATGCTTTTGGGACTGGCTAATAAACGTGTCCATAGAAATAAAGCCATAACCTGGAGGACAGAAGAGGCAAGTTGGCCCTAAAAAGGACTAAGAATTGAACAGCTGTTTACTGATTGGTTAACTCTGCCCAACAAGGGTTAGTATATATGCCCCTCCCTTGATGTGACATCAACTCTTCAGGATCCCTGAGAAAATATTAGAAAACTTATCACCTGTTTGCTATCTCGAGAATATTTCAATAAAATCTTTAATACTTTTTAAAGTTAAACTATAATTATTGTTAGATCAATAAGCATAGTTAATCTTTTTTCATTGGTGTGAAAGACTGAGTTTCGTCTATCAAGTTATGAGGAAAATGGTCTTAAAATAGAACTTACTTAGAAATGAGCAATAAACAAACTTTATGTGTGAAAGGAAATAAAATTTTCCTACTTTATAACCTGTTCCCTCCTCATTGGTTTTTTTCCTGTGTGTTAAATCAAGGATTATAGCAATAAGAGCATGGTAACCTACTTGAATTTAAATACAAGGCATCAAATTTAAAGTGCAAGCTCACACATTTGTGGTCAAATACCACAATAAATGTACATATTGTACAAATTAAAAATTTTGACATGAAGAGCAATGCCCAATCTTGATATTAACAAAATAAATTGAAAAACGAATTTCCATGACCATCAATCCTTGGGCTTTTTAACACCTGATCGTGTGAAACTAAATTATCAATGGGAATTTATATTATAAAATATTATGTGCATCACATAGTAAACAGGTTACCTTAACAAGTCTGGGATAAATGTGAGGAGGGAGGGGGTAGTGACAGTCCTGTCACTACCGTTAGTTCCTATTTAATTAAATGTAAGCTATTGTAATTTCTTTGACCTGTTCATTTATTGTTCATCATTGAAAAAACTCAGTTTGGGTATGCAAGTTTGGAATACTTAACACAAAGCCTAAAATTTACCAAAATTATTGATATTTGTGTCAGATTAAAGTTCGCTGTTATAAATTCATGCATTTCTGAGAAATTTCTGACAAAGAATGATTATGAGAAATTCAAAGTATTTGAAGATCACTAGAGAGTCAAGTTGATCCAAAAAAAACTGTAAAATGTAGGCGTTCCCGGGAAAAATGGGAGAGTTGGTCATCATAAGTGGAGAAAGTACCCTGTTGCTTTAATTTGTGCACGGTGCTCAGTAAAAAAGGATGCCAATTAAAATGATTATTTTGTTTACTAAAAAATCCCTTTAGGCAGGCCTACAGGCTGAGGTAGATTTCAAAGTGTTTTGGTTCAATTTATTATCGCTGCCCAGCACTCTTCTTTTTTAGCCTTGGCATGGCAAACCTGCAGTAAAGAGGAAGAGCCTACAATCATTTGTTTTGACAACAAGAATAGGATATAATTTTCTGGAAGGCCGTGCGCAAGATCAGCAATGAATAAAATTAGCAAAGCCGCTAAACAAGACAAAATTATGATATTATAATAATTCTTTTAAGTGTTATTATTTTCAAACATTAAAATCTCGCGTCATATGAGAGCTATCAAGAAACTATTTATTGATTTGTAGAGTACTCATCAAGAGCTTTTCAACGATACCCCACAAGACGTGGTTTCAAAAGTTTCGAATTTTCATCCCCCGCCCCCACCCCCACCCTCACTCGAACCCCCGAATCGTTGGTGTTACTGTGAACTCCATAGGGAGTACTCTAATTTATTCAAACAAAGTTTCCCTCTATACTTCATAGGGGCCGAGATATACATTTTTAAAAATTTCAACCCCCTCCCCCGACCACCCCCTTGGGCCAATTTTGCTCATTAACGAACTTGTCCGAACTATTGGGCCTAGAAATAACATATTAAAATTTGGTTCAAATATCTTCAAAATTACGGCCGCTATCGTGTAAAGATATATATATATATATAAATATCACAAATTTTTTTTTTTTGAACGGGCGGTGGTTTCGTACTTAGGGGAGCATGAAACGTAAAGATATGAAAGAATTTTTCGAAAATCATGACATGGTATCCATTGCAATAGGTAGATTTTTCTTCGAAATCTACCTAAAAAGGCATCCTCATTCCCCCCTCCAGATATTTCTGATCTTAGCCTTTTAGACGACTTATTGAAACTTATATTTATTTCAGAGTGGATTCAGTTTTCGAGTGTTATGGGCCTTCACTGGACCAGGATTCTTAATGAGTATAGCATATCTAGACCCTGGAAATATTGAATCAGACCTCCAATCTGGCACTGCTGCACAATACAAGGTAAGACTACACCATGGAGGCTGTTCTTCAGAGTAGTGAATAATAGAATCGGATAAATTTTATTGCATAGTCACTTGGAAAACATGATTGTTCGTGACTTCATGTGAACATTATTTCAGGTGTAAAGATTTTTTCAATCTAAATTTTCGACAAATTTGTACCATGCACAAATTTATTTTTATAGTTATTGTGGGTATTGTTATCGGCTACACTTCTTGGACTTGTAATGCAAAGACTGTCTGCTCGTCTTGGAGTAGTAACTGGACTTCATTTGGCTGAAATGTGCTACAGACAATACAGAAAAGTGCCACGTATCATACTCTGGATAATGGTTGAGATTGCCATTATTGGATCTGATATGCAAGAAGTAATAGGAACAGCTATAGCTCTTTTACTTATTTCCAACAAAGCGTAAGTGATTTTATTTCTTAATGAAGTAAGAGCATGTTGTAACAAAAGCCCAATAATGCAAGCAAAAACTCTTTATAATTGTGAATTAATAACACATTTAAATAGTAAATAGGCCTATGTATAGGGACTGTATTTTTTGGTAAAATAAAATGGCTGATTTTGGTGTTAACTTCCTCCTATTTTGTGGGTAAATCAAAAAATAAAATCATACAGCACTCTGCATGCTGTGTTCTATTTTAGAACTATGAAAAATGAATATATTTGAGATTATAATGTTCTTTAAAATCTATAGATTTCATATATCAACTCAGTTTGTTGCTAAAAGTATGCAAAATGAAAGAAAAATTGTGAAGAAGTGAGCATTTGTATAACCTAAAATGGCATAATTTATAAGCACAAAAGTGCCAACTACTGTGGATAAAATACAAAATTTGTTGACTCTACACACTTTGCCACAATAAGCATCTGAAACTTCTTGGCAGCCTTAGAAATAGCAGAAAAGAATGCTATAAAGAAATGAAGTAAAAAATATAACACTAAAATAAAATATTATGATTTTGAATCAAATTTTTGTATGCATTTCTCAATTTATATATGGAAGGGGCATATTCCTCGCTAATGTAGACATTTTGCACAATCAAACAAATTTTGCTCTATCTTAAGGATTCAATTTACTTAATATTGGTATTTTACGCATGTACAAAGCAAAATATAGTTGAAGAAAGCTGTCGAACACGATACTTCTACCTATAGTATCTATGGTACAGGAAGAAGAAGTGAAAATAACTTTTGAATTATCTATAATTTTTCATATGTTTCATTTATTTTCAGAATACCTCTCTGGGGAGGTGTCCTTATCACAGTTGTTGATACTTTTACATTCCTTTTCTTGGATAAATATGGTCTGAGGAAACTTGAGTTCTTTTTTGGATTCCTCATCACTGTAATGGCTGTGACGTTTGGATATGAGGCAAGTATTTCATAATTAGTATGGTTAACTAGCATTAGACAGTAATTTTCTTCAGATTCACTTAACATATTTTGTAGTTAGCAACTTTCTTTGTATATTGTACTTGTTTACTTCAATTATTTATATGAAGATTAAAAATAAATTCACTATTACACTGAAGGTGTGATCTAAATGTTCAAATAATAAAATTGTTTTATTCATTTTAATTTTTCGCATGAAGTGAATGAAGAAAATGTTACTCATAAGGGAACTATTAACAAGCTCATACTGACAGAACCTACATCCTATAGTAAGCTCATTTACCAAAAACTAACTGCTATCAGCTACCAGTACTTGCTGGTTGAAAATTAGTACAAGCTCATTTGGCAACTCAAGTTTCAGAGTGTCAGTTTCACAAGATTGTCTCTGGAATAAACTTGATTTCCTTTACTCGCTTTACTATACCCAGTAAATTCTAATTTCAATAAATTTACCATTAAATGCTTTTCATTTTTAAAAAGTCCCACAAAAACAATATATATTCCTATAAAATATCCATATGTTAATTAGTATGATGCTAGAGTAGATTTTCTCTCATAGGATTGTTTATTGATTTAGTGTGTTGTATTTTGCAGTATGTTGTAGCAAGCCCGGACCAAGGGCAGGTTATGAAAGGCATGTTCTTCCCTTGGTGTGAGAATTGTGATAGCAATGCTGTACTTCAAGCTGTTGGTATTATTGGAGCTGTGATCATGCCCCATAATTTATATTTGCATTCAGCTTTAGTCAAGGTAAGTGTAAATATTATTATATAAAAACAGCCCTACTTTTCAAATCTATACATGTAGAGCTGTGTGTCTCTTTGTCTTTTATAAAAATATACAGTTTTATTCCAATCTCGACATTTTGCACACTTAGCCTTCAAAACACGAGGTAAAGCACTGTCTACATTTCATTTTGAAAAAACAATATTTGTGCCTTTATAAAAGGCCCTTTATATTACATAATGTAATGCTATGCGTGGACGCATTTGCTATGCATGGACAAATGACAGTGCATAAACAATTGCCACTGTTCAAGATAAATATTAGAGTTAGCTATGTTTGATTACTTAAAATATAAATAAAATCTACTACTCCTAGCATCATATGCCAGTTGTAATTTCTAATATTCATTAAAGTAAAAATGCATCTGGATCTGGATCTATATACGTGTAAGGAAGAATGTTTGTTTGTCTGTCTGTCTGTCTCAAATGTACAGTTTTATTCCGATCCGGATTTCATCGCAATTTACGCCAGATATTTGTGAATGTCAGGTATGTAATTTATATTAACCATTAAGGTAAAAGTACTTAGTTCGCCAGCATGGGTGTATAGGTTCTTGCCTTCCACCCTGGCGGTCCGGGTTCGATTCCCGGCTGGGTAGTGGATTTTTCAGTAACAAAAATCCCTCGGATTCAGGACTGGACATCACCGAGGAAAATTATAGGCTATATTAAAAAGCCTTAAATTAAAGTGATGACTGCTAGAATAGGGTATAGGGTATTCACAATAGATCTATTAAGGTCACAGTGTTGAGAAGCCGAAGGGCTTACACTACCCCTCATTAATCTAATCTAATCTACTTCTATATATGAGAATATCGATGGCTTAGAGCATCTGTGTGTTTAGTATAATTTTCGGATTAAATGTGTTAATTGCAAATTTGGAAGCTCCTGAGCCATATCTTCACTCTATACAAATATGACAAGTAAAGTAAAGTAAAGTAAAGTAAAGTACAAAAAAGCTTAATATACATTCTGTAAGGGCAAAATGTGGTAAGTACGTTTCCTGGATGCACATTCATGATAATTAGACTTTTGTACTGAACACAAGTGTGCACTATACCATCGATATTAGGATTTTTTAATTAGCCTAATCCTTCAGATGACACTATGGCCCTGGGTCAGCTCAGCCTGTAAGAGAAACGAGTACCCAGAACAATCCCATAGGTAATGGTTTCTTGGCTCTTATCACTTCACCTTTTTACATTTTTATTCTGATCTTGATGAAATTTTGCATACACTTAGCTTATTTATTTATTTTAAGAATTATTGAAATGCCACCGAAGAAAAGAAAAAGTATTGATCATACAAACCCTGCAGCCAAAAGACAGAAGGCTCTATAAGGGCCTAGAGTTTCAAATCGAAATTTACTTCTTAGTACAGCAAAAAAACAAAACGCGGGCGATGCCAGGTCTTTTAAGCTAGTATTACATAAAAACAGGTCAGTTTTTCAAACATGGGTACAAAAAATTCTCATTTTTCAGTTGTCAATCTGTCTGTTGGGACTGCAGAAGAATGCAGAGGAATAATTCTTTCACAGTTACCATTCCACCGTGACCTGCTAGTGGTTTATTATGAAGCCCAGGCCTTAATGTGTTTACAGGTTGTAAGTCGCCACTGGGCTATTATCTCACATTTGAATGCCTGGTGGTATACCGGAACATGTGTGTCAGTTGGAGAATTTAATTTCGTACCAGCATGTTTCTGTGGTAGCTCAGTGGTAGAGCAGCAGCACAGAGAGCTGAAGATCCTGGTTCATATCTCGACTATGGCATTGAATTTTTCAGTCTGACTCTACATCTCCAAACTATTCTAGAGTTTATTCAAAATAGGGATAAAATTTTCCTATCTTAAGTAAAGTCATCATTTGGAGCAATATAAAATTTGTCTTGCATTTTCATAGTGAATAAATTCATATTTTTATTTCATGTGTGAGTAGTCCCGAGATGTGGATCGCAGGAAGTCAGAGAAAGTCAGTGAAGCCAACTTCTACTTCTTTGTAGAAGCCTGCATAGCTCTCTTCTGTTCCTTCATTATCAATGTGTTTGTGGTGTCTGTGTTTGCACATGGTCTATACGGCAAAACCAATAAAGATGTGGTGAGTATTCAATTTGGTTGTGATAATTTACTAAAAAAAATATGTACACATATGTTTAAAATATTACTTTTATTAAGTGCCAGAATGGTAGTTTCTGAGATTGCATGGTGGATGGGAAAATGTTCGTGTGTCTGTCTGTCTGTCTGTCTGTCTGTCTGTCTGTCTGTCTGTCTGTCTGTCCATATGTCTGTTCACGCAATAACTCTAATACACTTTATCGGATTTTCATGGAACTTGGAATTCACAAATATAAAGCCCATGGGGCAAAGTCTATTAATTTTGGACTGAAACAGTTGGCCGGTACCAGAGTGATGCCCAAGTAAGAGCCTAATTTCTGAAAATATTACACTGAATTCATCAAATGCAATTCAGTTCTCATGACAACGATATTGTTTGAAGTGTTCGTATAGGGCTTTGGAAGTTGCGATACCTTTGGCTTTGACAGATAACACTACCCAGCATGATTTTTGTAGCAAAGCAAAACTCAGTAGTTTCTGAAATATGGCCTATTAACTCAATCTTGCACTTTCTTGTATCAGTTTACCTGTAAGAAGTACTTCCAAAACCACCCCTATATGTCACCATAACATTTATGTAAGGAATTTCAAAAGTATCAGTTGTATTTCTAATTAATTAATAACTAAATATTATTACAGGAAGTTAGTAAAAGTGAAGTTTTCTAATATAGTAATATAAGAATTGAGTCAATTTTCGTGACACTTACTTCACTTAAGTCCTCTTTTTGAAGACTAGTTTCGGTGCTCAAACACCGTAAATGTAGATTTAAGAATAAGTATACGTAAGTTTCCAAATCAAGATAGATCACCAAGCAGATTCAAAGTGTGGATGAAGAGAATAAATTAGCGTAATTTCAAGCCTACCCAAAGTCTACTACAAGTTTAAATTTAGTGTATTACTTAAAACTATAGTTTTGTTTACAGGAAATAACATGCAATTAAATGGCTAAGACTAAGTATTTAGTAGAGATAAGCCTAGTACTAAAAAAGGAAGACTGAGTTGACTTTAAAAACAGTAGTTGGCCACCTTTAAGAAATTACGTCAATTGCAACTCACCACCTTCTGCAATAGCCAGTCTCTTATACCGCATGCATTATCAGTTCCCCTGCGTTTTTTCAGCTCAAGATAAAGTGTATAGCCTACTTTACATTTATTTTCCTTGCCAGTTCAGTCAAGTAAATTCATGATTTATGTTGTGCTCCCTAAAACAGTTTATTGGATTCTGAACTTATGATTTTTTTTCAAGGTATTAAACATTCAGTTCTTAAATATAATTATTTTTTTATCAACTTTTAACTCTTCTTCCTACACCCTCTCCAAACATGATTATAAATAAAATTGTCATGTTTTAATTTGTTTCTCTTAATTTTTCAGCTTGACATGTGTATTGAAAATAACTCCCCAGGAAGTATGATGTTTAAAGTAAGTTATTTGATCTTTTTAATTGACTTTATTACTAATATGTTTGTTTTCTCTATGCTATGATTGTTTTTAATTATTTAATTCAAAATTATTTTAAAGCCCTGTTTTTATATTACCATTATATTTTATCAGTTAAATTTTTCCTTAAGTATTGAAATTGTTTTCTTGTAGAATAATACAGAACCTGTAGAAGCTGACTTATACCAGGGAGGAATTTTTCTTGGCTGTGCTTTTGGTGCTGCTGCTTTATATATCTGGGGAGTTGGAATTCTGGCAGCTGGACAATCCAGTACAATGACTGGTTGTTATGCTGGACAATTTGCCATGGAGGTAAGTAAAAAAACAGTAGAAAATTCTCCTTGCATGTATATTAAGTAAAGGCTAGTTTACATGACGAAATTAGGTTTCATAACTAAGTTTTGTAACTGCTTTTTACCTGAATGCGCAAGCGCAAGATGTACTGGCGACAATGAGTTATAACACTACGTAGTTTCGGCTGATTCCAACTTTTCACGAAACTATAACAATAATTTTGAGATTATATGCTTATTTAGCTTGTTCGCATTTTATAAAGTGAAGTGGGAAGTGAGGAAACTGTGTAATGCCTGGAATCTAGGGATGGGTCCTCGATATTTTCGATACCTCGATATTCTCGATGCTTGCATGGTATCGGCATTGAGCGATACTTCAGAAAACTCACTCGGTACTTTTTCGATACCTTGGTAATTCTGCAATTTAAGGAAATGCAGTATCTCTTTCTGCTTTTAGTAGTCTACTAAATATAGTTGGTTGGTTGGTTGCTAATGCTCTAGGAATTGGAGGATCTCCATTTTCCTTCTGGCTTCCCAGTATCTTCTGACTAGCTGTGATGAAGGTTCTTCACTAGTTGATGTAAGGGCTTTACATTGGAGCAGGTGGTCTCTGTTCATTGTGGATACTGGATCTTTACAAAGTATGCAAGCTGGGGATTCAAATATATTTATTCTGTGTAGGTGAGCTGCCAAACAATCATGTCCAGTGGTCATCCGAAATAGAGCGACAGAATGGTTTCTTGGGTAATCTGGAATATAATTTTTCTTATCCAGCAGGGTTTTCCATTGCTTATTTTTTGTTTTCTCCTTGCATTCTTGTTTCCATTGTGATTTAATTTTATAGTTTATGTGTATTTTTGCCATGTGATATGAGACTTCTACTGAAGAGTTTTGTGTAATACATGTTCCTTTCTTCGCTAGTAGATCTGCTTTTTCGTTACCCATTATGCCGCAGTGTGATGGTATCCATTGGAAGTAGACATCTTTTTTGAGGCCTTGTAATATTTTTAGAGAGCTGAGTATTTCTCGTATTCTGCTACTAGAGGGGTAAGGTGATGACAGAGCTTGAAGGGCTGATTTGGAATCACTCAGAATTACTGCTTTGGAGAAAGATTTGATGCGATATAAGAGTTGTTTTAATGCGATATTAATCGATTCTAGTTCCCCATCATAGTGAGTTGCTAGGTTGCCCAGAGAGATGTAGAAACTAAAGAGTTCACTGTAAATGCCTGCCCCTGCCTTCCCTTCTTTACTGATAAGTGAACCGCCGTATATATGTGAAGCCATTGGTCTTCAGGATACCAAGTGTGAATGGTTTCTAGGGCTAGTATCTTAAGAGTCTCTGTAGCTATTGCTTGTTTTGATATCACATTTTCCAAAAGATTTTCTTTACAGTTGATCTCAGGCTGTTTTATAGGGTAAATTGGTAGAGGTAGAGGTTCCATTTTTGTTGTTTTGGGGAGGTTGTATTTTCTGTGTAAGGTGTCTGCTTTCTGCAAGAATCCAATTTGTGTTTTCAGTATCCTCTCTTCATTTCTGTAATTTCTCCAATAGGTGTCTAGGGGTAGTCTGTGTAGTTTTTCTTTCAGCAGTAGGTTTCTTTTCTCCATTTCATATTTGAGTGGGAGGTTGTCTGTGAAGATTTGTAGTGCCATGATAGGTGTTGACTTTACTCCTCCTGTTATCAGTCGAAGGGCTTGGTTTTGGAAAGTTTCAAGTTTTCCCATATCTCTCTGGTTTGCTGTAAGTGTTACTTCACTTCCATACAAGAGGATTGGTTTAATGTAGCTTCTATATGTTGCGTTTAATGTACTAGTTGAGCATCCCCACTTGCAACCTGCGAGTCTTTTTAACGTTGTTAGTTTGTGCGTGGCTTTATCTATTGTTTTGTTTATGTGTTCTTTCCATGTCAATTTAGAGTCAAGTGTTATTCCAAGGTATTTGTAAGTTTCTGTTTCAGTTATGTATTGACCATTCAGTGTTAAGCTTATATTTGGTTTTGAATGGCGTAGGGTGAAGATCTGGTATTTTGTTTTACTTAAATTCACAGTCATTTCATTTTCTGTGCACCAGTTTGATAACTCCTCTAATGCCTTGGTCATTTGTTGAGTGAGAGTATCTTGTTTTATGCTGTTAGTTGAAGTCCAGATTATTAGGTCATCTGCATACATAGCGCATTTAATGTTCTTTATCTTGTTTAGTTTTTCTGGTAGGTCATTTACCATGATGTTGAATAGAGTAGTGCTTGATACAGAGCCTTGTGGTAGTCCTTTGTGGGTTTGTCTTACTTTTGAGCTATTATCATTGTAGATGGTTCTGCAGAATCTCTGGTTTAGAAAATTGTAAAACCATTTTAGCATCTTGCTATTTATTCCTAAGTTAATAATTTTGTTAAGAAGTTTTAGTCGAGGTAGTGAGTCATATGCACTTTTGAAGTCAACATAGACTGCTAATACAGATTCTTTCCTGTTGAGTCTGTCTTTTATATCTTGGCTGAGAAAGGCAACCTGCTGTACAGTTGATTGGTGCTTTCTAAAGCCTGCCTGTGCCTGTGAAAGTAGGTTTTGCGTTTCCAGGAACCAGTTTAAGCGGGCAACTATCATTCTTTCCATGAGTTTTGCTAATACGCAGGTTAGCGAGATAGGTCTGTAGCTTTCCAGCCTGTTTGATGGTTTGTCTGGTTTTAATACTGGAATAATATCAGCTTTCTTCCATATTGTTGGGACTGTTGTATTCCATGTCTTGTTGATTAGTTGGAGTAACTTATCAAGTGCTATTGGTCCAAGGTGTATGATCATTTCTCCAGTTATTTTGTCAGGCCCAGGGCTTTTATGTAGTTTCAATTGTGAGATAGCTGATTTTAGTTCTTGTATTCCAAAATCCTTTTGGAAAACTTCATGTGTTTTGGTGGATGTAAATTGTTGTTTTATTCTATTTCTCATTGACTTGTCTTGTTGTTTTCTATTTTTTGTGGTTGGTTGTGTAAAAGTGTACATCTTGTTTAAGGCATTTGCGATTTTTTTATCTTCTGTTAGCAAGTAATTCTGGTAAATTATAGGTTCTTTCTTAATTATTGGTTTCTTGTTGTTGATTGAATTGAGGAACTTATGTACTTTCCCACTATCTTTTCTGTAATCCATATTTTTTAGAAACTTCTCAAAACTTTGTTTCTTTGATAAATTTATTTCTTTTGTCATTTCAGTTTTTATTTTTCTCCATGCTTGTACATCTGTGGGATTTTTTGTTCTTTCTGCTTTGAGTCTTGCAGCTTCTCGTTTTTCTTTCAGTTTTTGGAGGTGATTTGTCCAGAAAGGTTTGTATTTGGGCATTCGTCCTCTTGGTATATTCTGTTTAGCTGCTGATAAGATTATGTTGCCAAACTTTTTCAGACTTTTGTCGATAGAATCAGAATTATTTACATCCATTTTAGATACTGAACATTCTAACTCCTTTCTATAGTTTTTCCAATTAGCTTTTTTGTAGTTCCAGGAAAATTTTTGTTTTTGTTTTGTCTTAGATGTAGGTTTGGAGATATCTGTAGTGTTATTGTTGTGATTATTGGTCGATGGCCACAACCTGGATCATCTATTAGTTGTCTTTGTGCTTTTTCCAATAGTGATGAGGAAACCATTGTAAGGTCAGGGTTTGTTGATGTTCCATTGTAGTGGAGGAATGTTGGGATGTCATTGGGATGGTAGAGAATTTCTAAATTGTTTGAGTTAAGAAACTCTGTAATTGTTCTGCCAGTCTGGTTGTTGTCTGAATATCCCCATTTTGTAGAATGGGCATTGAAGTCTCCAACAATTATTGTTTTCTGGTCAACTGTAACTAGCTGCATATCAGGTATATTATTTGGAGCGTTATATATGCCATATATTGATAAGTGGTGTTTATTTTTCCATATATTTAGTTTTATGATTTCTGATTTGTCATTAGAATTCATTGACTTGATTACCTTGAAGTTATGAGTAATGCTTTTATGTACTGCCGTTAGAATACCACTTGCTATTTGTCTACCTTTAGGTAGTATATGGTTAGTGTAATCTTTTAAGTGAAAATATTTTTCATTTTCTAAGTGAAATAGCTCACCACGCGGACTTTACCTACCCGAGCTTCCCCTCTTGTAGGAGGCCCTAGCCCTTCATGGGACATAGAGGCTAAATTCATTCATTCATTCATTCAAGGATATATTAGACTCCTGTATTATGAGGACATCAATTTTATTCTCATGTAATAATTTCAA
Source organism: Ectobius pallidus (assembly GCA_964059195.1). NCBI lineage: Eukaryota > Metazoa > Arthropoda > Insecta > Blattodea > Ectobiidae > Ectobius > Ectobius pallidus. The sequence goes on along the minus strand of CAXKWD010000004.1, from coordinate 70,131,837 downwards.
AGTCTCTGCTTTCTTGGCTTTTGTGAAACCTCCTGCATTCCATTGTAGTATTTTGATTCGAATTTTCGCCCAAAGATGCTCCCGCCCGGAGATCCGAGTGCGGGGCTATTTTACCTCCGGATAGTTTTCCTTTGGGACCAGTCATCATGAGCTTTTTGTTGTAGTTCATTTGGTATTAACCAGGGTGCACCACGAGGAGGCGAACTACTTTACACCCCTACTAAATATAGTAAATACTTCTATTTCTCCTTGAAATGGAGAAAACCACTCTCTGACTTTTTCTAGTCATAAATAAAGACTTTCAGACTTTTAAAATCCAAACAGAAGAGATTCTTAATTGTTTCGTTTCCTGTCAAACGTTTCAATAACAACCAAGAAGCAAGCTGACTGTCCAAACCCCATTGTAATTTTTGAACAAAAATATGTAAGTGGACTGTTTCAAAAACTAATTTTAGTTTTAATGTAGAGTTTAAAAATAATTATAGGCTACTGATGATATTAAATTTTGTCTCATTAAAAATGCACACTTAATTTTGTTGGTATTATAGTCCAGTAACTTTGTCGCCTGAAAGCATGGGGTAGTATGCGTCAAATCCGGTAGTTCTGATTTTTTGCAGACTTGTTTATGATGTTGGCCTAATGAATAATCCAAGTTTGTGACCTCGAGCGCCGAACGCAACTTTGTCAAAAATCGAAAAAACCGCGAAAAAATCGTGTTTTTTTCACATTTTGGCGATTATAACCCTAAAGGACTAGTTTCTGAAAAAAACTTTCTTAGGACGTTTTTAAAGTAGACTAAATTTGCTACAATATGATACTAGAACTGTCTCTGTAGACCCAATAGTTTCCGAGATTAAGCCTTTCAAAGTTTAACGTTTTTTTCGAACTTCGCCATTTTGCTTCCGAGCCTACCGAAGCACAGTGCACTGTGGTCCGAAATTCCAATCTAGGAGGAAAAAACTATACTTATAACTTTTACTATTACTTTTATGAAAGTAATTGAATTTTCGAAAGAAAATGTCATGTCTAAGTGTATAAATAATAACAAATAAATTAAATACATAAAAAAATTAATGAAATATATTCAATAATATAATTTCTTTTTATGGAAACATAAATTATTTCAAAAGTACTAAATACGTTAAATTCAATTGATATTTCTCAGATAATAAACAAAAAGTAGCTGCGCTAAATTGCGCAATTTTTATAAAATACTTTTTTTATTTGTTTTAAGGTTGCTCCGTTACTCGTCGCGTGATTTTTGAAAAATTAAAGTCAAGCCCGCACACTCAGATTAGTGATTTAGTGACACACCTGTAGCACTTTTTTAACCTACCCTAAGTTTTTTTTTTTAAATTTCAGTTGTTGACTGGCTTGCTGCCCATCACGTGAGTGCCGTTTGAACTCAAAATCTACAGAATGTCGCATCCCAGTCCCAGCGTGGGTTTGTGTTTTATCTGTAAGGAGACTTGAAGTGAAGGTGAAGTACGCCTAGTGAAGGAAAGAGGTGTAAAAACCCTTATTGCGTCGAGTATTTCCCTTAAGAACATAGAAAATCAGCGTTTATTGAAGGGTGTAAATGAGATATATGTGCACAGTGGTTGTCAGATAAAATACAACAATCCGAAGTTGATCAAAGCAGCTGTTAGCAGTGGAAAATCAAATATTACGCCATCAAGGGCCACGAGATCAGTCTCTGAGCAGTTCAATTTCAGAGAATACTGTTGTCTATGTGGAGACAAAATAACTGAAGAGTTCCTTGTGGCAGAAAGAAAGAAAAGCCAGAAAAACGGAACAATGTTGTATTTTATCTGACAAGCACTGCGCACATATATCTCATTTACACCCTTCAATAAACGCTGATTTTCTATGTTCTTAAGGGAAATACTCGACGCAATAAGGGTTTTTACACCTCTTTCCTTGACTAGGCGCACTTCACCTTCACTTAAAGTCTCCTTACAGATAAAACACAAACCCACGCTGGGACTGGGATGCGACATTCTGTAGATTTTGAGTTCAAACGGCATTCACGTGATGGGCAGCAAGCCAGTCAACAACTGAAATTTAAAAAAAAAAACTTAGGGTAGGTTAAAAAAGTGCTACAGGTGTGTCACTAAATCACTAATCTGAGTGTGCGGGCTTGTCTTTAATTTTTCAAAAATCACGCGATGAGTAACGGAGCAACCTTAAAACAAATAAAAAAAGTATTTTATAAAAATTGCGCAATTTAGCGCAGCTACTTTTTGTTTATTATCTGAGAAATATCAATTGAATTTAACGTATTTAGTACTTTTGAAATAATTTATGTTTCCATAAAAAGAAATTATATTATTGAATATATTTCATTAATTTTGTTATGTATTTAATTTATTTTTTATTATTCATACAATTAGACATGACATTTTCTTTCGAAAATTCAATTACTTTCATAAAAGTAATAGTAAAAGTTATAAGTATAGTTTTTTCCTCCTAGATTGGAATTTCGGACCACTGTGCACTGTGCTTCGGTAGGCTCGGAAGCAAAATGGCGAAGTTCGAAAAAAAATGTTAAACTTTGAAAGGCTTAATCTCGGAAACTATTGGGTCTACAGAGACAGTTCTAGTATCATATTGTAGCAAATTTAGTCTACTTTAAAAACGTCCTAAGAAAGTTTTTTTCAGAAACTAGTCCTTTAGGGTTATAATCGCCAAAATTTGAAAAAAACACAATTTTTTCGCGGTTTTTTCGATTTTTGACAAAGTTGCGTTCGGCGCTCGAGGTCACAAACTTGGATTATTCATTAGTCCAACATCATAAACAAGTCTGCAAAAAATCAGAACTACCGGATTTGACGCATACTGTGATGTATAAAGTTACTGGACTATTACACCATTCTCTCAACTTTTAATTTTTAATGTACCTATTTATTGAAACTGGAAATGTTGACTGTAACGAGTATTGAGGAAAAAATCATGTATCGGTATCGAGTATTGAGTTATCGAGAAAATCTGGTATCAACCCATCCCTACTGGAATCATACGCATTTCAAATGTGCATATGGGATTTCAGCAACTTGAACTTCAGAAATAAGGTGAAACATGCGGTTGTGCTGGAATTAGTTTTGAAGAAAATGGGTGTAATTAGTTTCACGAAATCACTTTCAAGAAAGTAGTTACAAAATCTAGGGTCATCCTAGCCTTAAGATCATTTAAACATTATTATTTAAATGACTATTCCGTTCATACGTGTGTTTGATAATGACCAATAACGTTTACCAATGCCTTGGATATCGAACAATCGCAATCGTTTATCTTACTATATATGCTTGCTAGGAACACAAGAGTGAGATTATATCTGATAAAGCATCAGCTTGTTACTGGAAATGTAGGTATTAGTATGCAGTGAATAATATGCCACATGCTAACATTGAACAGAATATAAAGACATTATAACCTAACTTGTTTGGAAATCGGAATAATATAAATGTACATAGATTAAAAACACAATTTTCATTTAGCACAAGCCAGTTCATGCATTTATTTTTTTGGTGTTAGCTTAAATCTGAAATAGGTTAACTATTTCTCATATGCACTACTGAGAGTATTGGTTGGAATCTGGTAACTCTAATTGATTTGATTCTTTATTCAGAATAGGTTTGTTCCCAAAGTACTGTCAAGTATCACAACACTTGTGCACATTGTCAGTTTTGCTGCACAACATATGCACACAATGTCATTTTTCAGCTTTTTTGGCATACGATATTCTTTTTTTTTTATAAATAGTCATTAAAGAATATGTAGGATGATTTCTCTTTATATTCACTGTACCATTGACATCTCCAAGGAAAATTGATTTTTAATTCTTATTAAACAGTATTTTGGAAATTATGGGTTTTCTGGTTTTGGTAAAATTGACATTTCTGAGGAAGTGCATGCCACCAATGCAAGTTTGAATGTTTTTGTACTTATCATGCTAGATTGTCATTATACAGAAACTGAAGGCATTGTAAGAGTCCTCAACTGTAAATATTGAAGGCTTATGCAGTAGGCTTACATTGTTTTTTCATAGTTAGCTAATGAAACTTCAAGAAACTTTATTCATATTTTCAATACATTGAAAATACAGTTTTCTTATTAAACATTTGGGTCAAATTAATGAGACTGTTTCTTACCAGGTAAGATTAGCGTTCATTATGCTTTGCATTTAAACTACGGAATACGGTCACTGGTTGCATACATACAGTAAGTCTTTTGCATTTACAAGCATTTCAATATAGTGTTTGGGTTGTTGTGGTATCTCAGAACATTGTATTACTACATCTTCCAGTAAATTTAGAGGAAAACAATGTAAGTAACTGATGACGGTATTCTGTAGACCTATTTATTCTTAGTATAGCTTGTACTGTAATTTATGGGATCCTTGTATTAGTGTTTACATCTGCGACAAACTGTCATCTGTTTTCACGACATCAGTCAGATGTCTTGTCAGTGGCATTTTAACACATTTTACGCTATTGTGGTGTATTTTGAACTTCCTTGGATCAAAATGTTTAACTGAGTCCACTCTGCAATCCATCCCATTTTTTTGGATGAATTCTGGGACACACTATATAATCTGTTACATTTGATTAATAGTCTTAGTATTAACAGCCTTAATAAATCCCACTCGAGATTAAGAGTTTCATCAGATAAATTTGCTCCTGCTGCACAGTCATGAATCTATCAATAAACGCTTATTCTTTCATGGGATTACCTATGATAAAAGTTGTTTTTAATTGAATTAGTATATGCTAAAGGTCAGTTGGATAGTTAAGGTGTCGTATTACGAAAGAAGATTTCGACAAAACTTAAAACAGTTGTTCTTACAAAAGGGTAGTTGTTTTATTGTAGCACTAGTGTGTATTTTTAGATTATCCATGATTATTTATTCCCCAATTATGCTAGATAACTGAGAATCATGCTTCTTATAAATTCACTTCTATTATTTTTTAACAGGGATTCTTGAACCTGCAGTGGCCCAGATGGAAGAGAGTCCTCTTCACACGAACAATTGCAATTATTCCAACATTTTTCATAGCATTCTACTCTGAGATTGAGAATCTAACTGGTATGAATGATCTCTTGAATGCTGTGATGAGTTTGCAGCTCCCATTTGCAACCATTCCAACTATAGCCTTCACCAGTAATCCACAAATAATGGGAGATTTTGTTAATGGAAAGTGAGTAATTATCTAAATTCTTCCTGTAATACTAATTTTCTATTTTCATTTGCTTGACTAGATTTTGTGTTTATTTTTTCCCCTCTTTCTTTCATTCTATTTTCATCTTGCATGAAGACTAGATAGTTAAGGGTAAACTGCTGAGGTTGTGCTGGCGTTCTGATCTGCTGTCTTTTAAATTTGTTGTTCTATAGTTCCCCAAAGCATTTCTGGCAACATGCGTATAATGTAGATTCCAAAATTAGTTTACCACAAGGGTTCATATAACATTTAAAATAAACATAAAAATTTGATGTGAAACATTCACGTAATTTCCTCTACTTTTAATATATTCCTGCACAGAGTACATGGCTGAATTATTGTAGTTTGCATTCAGTTGTCTTAGCCACATTCAGAGTCACATTATTTGCAAGGTAAGGCTTAAAACCTAAGCTTGTGTTTGAAAAGAATAGTCTTTACTTCCATTCAGAGAGGTTATTGGGGAAAATGTTTCAAGTAAAATGTCTATCTCCTAGTATAATACATATTATATTATAATATAATTATTACGCATATTATGCAATTCATTTAGAAAATGTAAGCAAAATCTATAGACCTGTTTTTGATGGGGGGGGAATGAAATTCGCTTCATGTAAAGTGGTTGTAAAACCAAAGAGAAAAGTCATTGCAATGCTTTGAGTCACATCCCCAAAGGATACACAGCACAAATAAAATTTGTTAAAATAGTCATTTAATTTTCTTGACCCTGTTAACATGGGCAATACATGTTTGTCACTTCACTTTTTTATAGTGACTGCAACCTTTATCACTTCACTTTTTTATATAGGATAAGTGACTGTAAGCAGTGTGCAGTGTGCATTCAGTTGTTTCAGCCTTATGCAAAAATGTCTTGTACACAACAAGGCAAGACTTACGTTTCTGCAAGGGTGGCTAGCTTCAGAGAATTTTTACAAAAAAAAAAAAAAAGTGTTTCATATAAAGTTTTAGCTCTTAATATATGCTTCTTATGTAGAAAATTTAACTGGTACCCACCAACTGCTCTGGCCTGTATATATACAGGCACACTTGAACATCCTTGAAGATGGACTGTAGTCCGAAAGCTCAGAATCTTTTAAACCTTGATTCAGTTGGTCACCCGGGAAGAATTTTCAATAGTATTCACTGAGAAAACTTCAAATCATTCATCTTCAACGGTATCTCTGATTTGGAGATGTTCTGTCATAAACCTTCTATTCAAAGCCCTTCTTCATCTTGCAAATTTCATTACAGGTCAGTTAAATAGTTTAAGTAAGATTAATGTTTTACTGGTTGCACTTTTGCCCAACTCATTGGGCTCCATTGTATGTTTACTGAATAACCATCATGTCATTGAGGATTTTATTCTTCTTTATATTTCAGGGGCAACAAAATTGTCTCCATTGCTCTGTCTGCATTGGTCATAGGAATTAACTCTTTCTTTGTAGTTCACTCCGTGATGAATGAAGTTACACATCACTGGCTAATGCTAACAGCTATTGGATTATATGCAGTTGGATACTTGTGCCTGTGTGTGTATCTTATCTTGCATATGATTGTTAGTATGGGTGATACCAGACTGAGGGAATATCGGGTAAGTTATCAAATGTGCACTTCTAAATTCATAACATTTCTTTTTGTACAGTCATCACAGCCTATTTTACTTGACATAAAAGGTGGAAATAACAAAGAAGGACTTAACACTCTAGTACTATCCTCTGTGCACAGTACAGACATGTCAGATCACTCACCCCATGACGTTTTTCAATTTTGTTGACTTTCTCTACATGGATGAGTTTTTTCCAGTGCTGTTGATGTATTCTTCATAGACTGAACTTTTATGATGTCTGGAAATATCGAGAAAAAATAGCAGGAACCCACTTCCTGATCATTCCATCACTTATTGTTTCCCCATAAACCTCACACAATTGACAATGAATGTTTGCCGGCATAACATTTCTCGCATTCAAAAAATGAATCATTGATCTGACTTCAGCAGGTTGTTTGATTGTTTTGAACATTTCAAAATGCTCTAGCAGTAGGGAAGCACAAAGTGACAATTGCTCACAGTTGCATCTAGCTTCCTAATGAATGGAGGAAGTGATTCAAAATCGTGGCTGCAATGATGCACTGGCAATACATCAAATGGTACTTGCTTTAAAAACATACCTCGTAGACTTCAATATTAATTGCTTTGACCTTCAGAATAATTTCCACATATATTGAAGGTGATTTTTCTCACTTAAAAAATTTGTCTTTAATAATACAACGTGTATTAAATGTCTAATTATTAAAATTAATTTCCTTTTATTTGCAAGCTGGTCTCAGTTTTGATTCAGGATCCAAACTTCGGCTTCACAATTGAACAATTTATTGGGTATGTTCCAAGGTGTTTTATGATCTTGTTTTGAGATTAAGATGAAATTTGGTAGAAGTATTTGTAACAGAATACCACATTTGGGAATATGGCTTTATTGTAGTTTAAAAGTAGGTAAGTTGTTTACACAGTTTGCCTGACAAGAAACAGTTGGCGTTTATTTAATATTCATTGTAGCAGTAACACAATAGTAGTAATAGTGGTGCTAATGGTAATTCGTCTTTACATAGTTAATTAACTATATATATAAGTTGCATTGAAGTCTCAAAATAATGTAGAATGTAGTATAAAATATTTTTTTGTTCAACCATACTAAAGGACGCTTATTACATGTTATGTTTGCAAGTGTTTTTAATTCTGTATAACAGCATTAATTTTTTTAAGAAGTCAATGGATAACTCAAAACCTTACTGGACATAGTTAAATGGTTCATTACTATGTGTCACTTATATCTGTGAAATGGGCAGTCTAAAACAGTTTGTTTGTCATGTTTACGAGAACAGATGTACCCGTCAAAAGAAGTGATTTCAAACCTTGGAGGAGATTTAAATTTACCTGGTCTCGTCATACATTGAGTTAATTTGAACGATGGTTCATAGTAAGTCTTCATATAGAAAAAAGTTTAAAATTACCACTGTAGTGTAATGGTGTCACAACATGAGTTAAAAGAGAACTAAAGAATGACTGTATGATTCTGTTTTATTTACAGTTCGTATCCAAATATATAAGCTGTCCAGAAATGACCGATTTTGGTCTTACTACACAGAATTTCTCAAGGTAAGAATCACAGACTTCACATGAAATAAACTTCTTTAAATCTGTAGACATCAGTGGCGGCTATTCAGGGGAAGTAGGTGAAGTAGCACTTCACCAGTATTTTCCCTTTACAATACGTATTTTTAAAGTATATTTTCCATATCACGAATTGGTTTTTACTATAAATGTACAGTCGGTCAAATAAAAAACGTCGGGACTCGTATGCTGTTAAAATTAAAGTTTTGACGCATTAGTTCACAAGTTTCCTATAAAAAACACAAAATACAGGTCATTTTCGGAACATATGAGGCCATGCGGCAGGAGGGAAAATATGAACAAGGAGGGAAAAAATGAACAACGCGGAAAGGGCAACACACGATATTCAACTAAATGCATTGTCATAATTCATTTTCCTTTGTGTCATCGCCACATACAAATGCTAACGTGAGAGAAAGTGTAGTTAGGGCTGTAATTGACCTGCATTTTTCGGTCTCTGAAGCAGCGAGAAGGTTCCATATTTATGAAAGAGCAGCTCAGAGGTGGGAACTTTACTATAATGCGACCGGAAGTTTTCATAGCAAACGTTGATCTGGCCGGACGCGTATTTCGATGCTAAGATTGGTTGCAGAAGTTGAGCGTAAGTAATTGATTTTGCACTAGAAGTACCGGTATTATAAAATAAAATCTTAAAAAAATGCTCCTTGAATAAACATATTCCTCGCGAATCTATTAATTAATAATATTATAAAAATTTGCAACCAAGAATATGGCGGATGTGAGACATATAGCCACAGCCTTCTATACATGTTCGTTTTGGAACAAAACTGACTAAATAATCAAGAAAATACATGGATAGACAAGAGGCATGTGTGAACCTAACCTTAAGTCTTCCTGTACATGCGCATATGCTCGTTCGTGATACTTAATCAAATACCGCCCGACGTTTTTTATTTGACCGACTGTATCTGTATTTTTGAATTGCCCACCACGCCACCACCTGGTGGCAAAGTTAGGAGACACTGAGATCCTGAGCGTGTAGCGTGCTTCAAGTCGGCCGTGTGAAGGTGAACTGGAAACCACACCCTCCGTTGCATGGGTAGTCTGTTCAAATAAAAAATGAGGATGGCAAGCAGCAGTTTTCTCGCTTATCCCACGTCTGCTAGGTGACGAGAACAGACTACCCATGAAGCAGTCCCCCTTGTTCAGGCATTTTCTTTGCCGCGCCAGCACCTCACACTGTCAGCTCGGAGAAAGAGGTGGGCATGTTAGATCTTCCACCGTCTGACGGTCTAACGCCGCCAAATTCGAATGTGTTAAATTCAGAAAAACCCAGATTCCACAACCCCGATTAAGTATTCTGTTGCACTGGGAACACTAAGCGACTTCCTCTACCTCGATCATTAAAAATACTATTTTCTCGTCTCTTATTCCATTTCCGGGGAACTCTCACGCGATTTGCCCTGCCCTAATTATTATTATTATTATTGTTGTTATTATTATTTTTGTGCTTTTTTCTCTCGTCACACAACTCACACAACGTTCGATGAGACAAGAGAAATTAGCAAAAAATTAATCGCGTGAGAGTTCCCAGAGATGGATTAAGAGACGAGCAGTTTAGATAGGCCTACTAATAATTTTTAAAAATATTTTAAGTTTGCTGTATGGAATGATATTTGCAGCACACCCTCGTTTTGAGCCACGAGCCGCTATTGGGTGAATTCCGTTATTAACATAAGCATGTGGCATTTTTTTCTCTTCACCTAATTTTCCGGCCACGAGCCGCCACTGGTAGACATTGATCATAAATTAGCTTTGCATAGTTTCACACATTACTTCAGAAAATGGTAGCTTACTCCATTTCTATATAAGAGGTTCCTTTTCAACTCTGCATAGTCCATCCAGTCATTCTGCTACATTACAGTAGAAGTGCATCACTGTCACAGTTTATTAAGGGGGCATTAATTATCTGCTAGAGGCTACAAGCTCAGTTCACTTGCACACAGTTTTGTCAGTTTTTTAGTGAAAAATGTGGGAAACAAAATATTTCTTATTAATAATGATTTTGTGGGCTATAAACTGAGTGAAGGGATAAACATCCAAGCTTTAGGATGCTGACATCTCTATGTAAACAGCTGTATGCAGATACTGAAAAGAAACTTTTTAAGACTTGAGACTTTCTTGGCACTGATTATTAATAATGGTTATGCGGGCTATAAGCTGAGTGAAGTGATAATCATCCAAGATTTCGATTGCTGACATTCTAAGACTCGAGACTTTCTCGGCGCTGATTATTAATAATGGTTTCATGGGCTATAAGCAGAGTGAAGGGATAAACATCCAAGCTTAATAAATCAGTTTGTTACAGTGTTATTTTTGCATTGGTTCCAGTATGTTAAAATAAAAGTTAAATTTCATTCGCTATGTATTGGAGTTGGTTATCTTCTTTCTTCTATCCCACCATTTCAAGCATTGCACATACTTGGAGCTTACTTTCTTTGTGTGCTTTTGTGTTATTAACATACTGCACCTTTCTCGTTTCTTCTAGCTATTCACAACAAGATAATGAAAGTTATGTGAAATGAGTGCAAATTTCAAGTAGTCATCTTAAATGTTAGACATTTCAAAGCAATTAGTAATGAGTGCCAAAATACAAGAACTGAAAGAAATGAATGAGCAATGTGAACAGAACAAAAGTTACAATAGTGATTCAATTCTTCATACTCCAAAGTTAATGTATGGTACGTATTATCCTATAAGTATTAACTACAGTGGTACCTCGAGATACGAGTGCCCTAACATACAAGTTATTTGAGATACGAGCTGTCGAGGGAGCGACGTTTTGTTTTAAAATACGAGCAACATTTGAGATACGAGGAACGGCCAGCTGCGACGCTGCACACGGCCCACCAGTTTACTGCGCCTGCGCCTCGTGCGTCTCGCGCATTATCCCACGTATTCCCCCAGTGTGCTTGTTTACCTCGCTGTCGAAGCATCTTTGCTAAGTTTTTCTAGAAATCATAGAAAAAATGAGCAAGGTGTGCGAGTAGCTGACTTGGCGAGGCAGTACAGTATTGTTTTTATACAATATTTGTCATTTATAAATACAGTTTTCTTATTCAAAAACACGTAACAAAAACAATTGGGGGTAGCATTTTTGGGGCTGGAACAGATTAATGACATTTCAATTAATTTCAATGGGGAAAATTGCTTTGAGATACGAGCAAATTGACATACGAGCAAGGTTACGGAACGAATTAAACTCGTATCTCGAGGTATCACTGTATAACATTAACATGCTGGTGTGGGTCATGGTCTTTTTGCTTCTGTGTACCAATGCTGTAGGGAATTTGGTGTTTTGAGTAGAATGACATGTATGCTTATCATTCTCTTGAACTTTTGTCTACTCTGATAGATGTTTGGTGATGGAAATTTTATGTTCTTTCCTTGTAGCTACTGATACCTGTGTTCCTTTATATTGACTTTTGTTTACACAACATAATAATCTAGTCAATGGCGCAGAGTTTACAAAATCCCCTTGGGGAAATAACATTCAAGCTATGATTCAAACAATGCTCATGATAAAAAAAATTGAATGCACATGAAACAATATACGACATTAAAATACATGTTATAAAAAGTTTCTTGGATTACTAGTTAATAAAGATATTACTTCCTGGACACTTACAACCTATCTTAATTATGTATCTGTAGAATCAAACTGTCTAACTCAAGGAGCCACTAACAACAGGACTACCTGTACTTGATGTTGTCACAGTATTAGGAACTAGCTTGGTGGACATGTCACAGAGTTCCGGGATTCTAGATTAAATGCCATGAAAAAAACAGAAGGCATCTGCTAATTCATGTTTGTGTGATCAAGGTAATTGTGTAATCTGACTGTTCTACCTTCAGTCAATTTACCTCACCCACGTTTTGTTCTAAATTTTATTAACATTATTCCCAACACCACTTCTCTCTCTCTCTCTCACTTTCAATGTCCTTTTCGACTTTTTATTCATATTTGACATATTTCAGCGATGCACTTCTTACCCAGTTTGAAATGGCAATCGAGCAAGGCCAACTTAAATTAATCTCACAATTGAATACGGTCTTCACTGAAACACCAGTTCAAATATTATATTAGATTTATAACTTATCAGTTCTTGATATTGCAAGAGGACTATGCAGGTTAGACCTATGTTTTAAAGGTGTCATGACTTTGTTATTAATGTTTTCAGGTCATAAAAATTCTTTGTATTGAATTTGGCTTAGTTGAACTTTAAAAGAAATATGTTGCATTTTTTGGGATTGTATCAGTTCAAGATTTTCACATCTTAAAATTAAACTAGCTAAATATTGAAGCTTGTAGATTAGTTTCTTTTTACATAACTGTGTCCAATTATTGTTTGTGGAAAATTGAATGTATCATAAACTAATTGTTTTGCTTTCTTCTTTCCAGCAGTATCCCAGCATACACAATTCGAGATAGAATACAGGGAAAAGTAAATCAAGCATATACACCAACAGAGGAGCAATTATGATCCCTAGTCAGCACTTTTCACTTGCATAGAAAGCATTCATTCTCTAAAATCTAACTCGCAGTTTCTAAGTATTTATATTTCACGAGATTTGATGGTATGTATTTAGCAGGAAGTGAAGTGACTTCATCTTTTTGTATTTTTTAAGCAGACTTCAGCTGTTGAATGCAAGCAGTTTGAAGTTACAGTTTCATATCAAATGTTTGTTTAAAAAATGCTTTCAGTGGAACAGCCATTGTGGTAATTGTATAAAAAAAAGTGAAGTGATTATTGCAGTAACGTAGTAACACTAAAAGAGTCTAGTAAGTCTGATTATTGTTTGTAACAATACAGCAATATCTCTTTGCATAACAAATTAATTATATTCTAAAAACACGGAGATGTTGCTGTATTGTACAGATTTGGCATCTGTACAGAAGTTCACATTACTTTCTGAATTCTCAAGAGTCAGGATGAATTTATGAAAATACATTTTGATACTAACTGTGTGAAATATGTATAAAATGTGCTTCTGCTAGTGGAAGTACGTTTTAATTTTTTGCCATATGTATTGTGATTATGCATAAAATAATCATTAAAATTAGATTATTATGTGTATTCCATATTGCTCTACTGTACAAGAGAAAGTTAACGTATCTTCTTCTCACAGCTTCAGTGATAAAGTTGAAACAACACGCAGTTCATGTTTTCATCAAACCACAACTTATTGTTGATTTACAAAGATTTGAAGATTTACAAAACTTTATGAATTATTCTTCTTAATTTTCCCGAAGTAATTCACATATAAAGCAACTTAGCATTCCATATGCCTGGTCTGGATTTATTACTAATCATTATAAGCATAATAGGGAACCCATGTAGAATATAGTGCATAAAACCTGTCCTGGATATATTTAAGAAGATATATTTAAGCATATTTATTGAATTTGTACTGTAAAGTATGAGTTACAAATAATTACTGCAATATTCAAATTTAAGCTTCTGCTCCAGGGTAGTAATTTATATTCTATCTCTTTCTGAAGGTAAATATGGTAAAACTTAGAGGTACTCTATTTGGTTGTGAATGGCTTTGTAATTAACTTCTGTAAGTAATTTATTTAAAATGAATCACTAAAGCATTTAAGCTCTCAAAATCCTGGAAAGCAAGGATTTGTGTATAGTATTATTAAGTTTATATAAATATTGTTATATTTTGTTCTTTTTGCATTGTTCAAATTTTATTAAAAAGAAAATATTCATCCTGTATTAATTCACATATATATTTCTCCATATACTTTTACATTTTATTTGTACATTGCCAGAACTAACTAATGCATAAAATTATTAGAATTATATTTAATGTATGTGAATCAATATAGTGTGATCTTTGCAGTGTATTGTTAGTGTTCTTTTAGAGCTGTGATAATTGCTATAACTGTATTATAGCCTTCTATCAATGTAATTTTAATAAGTGGGGATATCTTTTTGCACCTTGTTTGTAAAACTAATGCTCCATCCAATATTTTGGCATATATTAGTAAATTATGGATTAAATCCGTCCCTTCTGCTGACCAATAAAATTTTGAATTTTTTAATAGGCTGGTGCTACGCTTCATTCTGTGATAATGCTTACTATTCTTTGTAAGCAGAACATGTTTTAGATATTGCATTTTGCATGAAATTATAATGTGTAAATAATTTGATCATTCTATTCTAAATATGTTATCTTCGTAATTAATACAAAAAAAAAAATAAAATGTAACATATCTGTAGCTCTGATGTAGGAAGTCATATCAGTTTGGTGAAATTCACAAATTTGATCAAACATATCAGAGGAGTGTTTTAAAATGTTCAGTTTGTGGGAAATACTTTTAAAATTTTCTATTCCTTATTGAAATCAGGTAGAGTTACAAAATGAAATATACAATGAAGGCTTTATTGAAACAATATAATCAAATGATGGTATCCATAATTTAAGATTAAATTTTAAATAATTAGTAAAAGTAAGTGTAATGAAAAGTGTTAGTCATAACAGTCAACGAATACGTTATATACATTCTCTGAGTAAAAAGTTAAATAAGGAACAATGTGTTTCCTCTTTCTTTAATTACTATAGTGTGTGATATGAGACTACTCATTTGTGTTCTGCATTGTATTCCTTTCTAAAGTAAGGTTAAGAGGTTTACAATTTTTGGCTTTATGAACTGAGTTGGAAAAAATTGTGCAAGGTTTCATATGTTCCACATTGTTTTAGAACTTTTTGATTTGCTACAATACAGATATTATTTGAGTTCATTAAAGGGGGCACACACCAATTTATCTACACAGTTTGCCATGAGTGACATCATGTCTGAGCAATAAACTGTTGAACTGTGCAGTTCAGGCCGGTATTTATGCAGATGAGAGAACTGCTCATCTGGACCCTCTTTTGCAGCAATAAACTGTGCAGGTCACACAGTTTATCCTACAGTTTGCTCAGTACTAAATATGTTTGATATTGGTTCTCTCATAACTGTGTCCTTTTTTCATTGAGGGAGCAATTTTGCTCAATATTGTTTGAAATGCATTTTCATCCATTAGGCAATTTCCAAAATCATTAATTTTTCCTCCTCGTAACTCATTCAGTAAGTGCTCTCCTTTTTCTGTCACCCATTGTCACTTCATCAATGATAGAACTGAAGAGAATATCAGACGAATCTGAGACAACAACCGATGTCCTCCATTACATGTTAGCAGCTGTTTCAGCAGTTAAGTAGGAAGATGTTTCCATTGTTAATGAAATAGTGTAACCCGAATGGCATTTTTCAGGCTCATCTGTTCATTATATCCAAATATTTTAGATGCTGTATGCTATATAAGAGAATTCAGTGTGTGCAAACAAACAAACATAAGATAATCATACCAGTAATATTATTCTAAGCCTTGTTCCACGACAATATCATTTGTTACTGTTTACATTTCTATTAAAATAAAAGTTCAGAATATGATTTGTAAAAATGGAGGAGAACTAACTGATTGGAGAAGTTTTTAATATACAGGATCAGCAAGAAAACAGTTTTTAGGTAGATTTCGAAGAAAATCTACCTATTGCAATGGATACCACTTTATGATTTTCGAAAAATTCTTTCATATCTTTACGTTTCATGCTCCCCTAAGTACGAAACCACCGCCCGTTCAAAAAAAAATTTTGTGATATTTATATATATATATATATATTTATATATATATATATATATATATATATATATATCTTTACACGATAGCGGCCGTAATTTTGAAGATATTCGAACCAAATTTTAATATGTTATTTCTAGGCTCAATAGTTCGGACAAGTTCGTTAATGAGCAAAATTGGCCCTAGGGGGTGGTCGGGGGAGGGGGTTGAAATTTTTAAAAATGTATATCTCGGCCCCTATGAGGTATAGAGGGAAACTTTGTTTGAATAAATTAGAGTACTCCCTATGGAGTTCACAGTGACACCAACGATTCGGGGGTTCGAGTGAGGGTGGGGGTGGGGGTGGGGGATGAAAATTCGAAACTTTTGAAACCACGTCTTGTGGGGTATCGTTGAAAAGCTCTTGATGAGTACTCTACAAATCAATAAATAGTTTCTTGATAGCTCTCATATGACGCGAGATTTTAATGTTTGAAAATAATAACACTTGAAAGAATTATTATAATATCATAATTTTGTCTTGTTTAGCGGCTTTGCTAATTTTATTCATTGCTGATCTTGCGCACGGCCTCCCAGAATATTATATCCTATTATTGTTGTCAAAACAATTGATTGTAGGCTCTTCCTCTTTACTGCAGGTTTGCCATGCCAAGGCTAAAGAAGAAGAGTGCTATGCAGCGACAATAAATAAAACCAAAAGCACTTCGAAATCTACCTCCGCCTGTAGGCCTGCCTAAAGGGATTTTTAAAATACACATTCGCAATGAGTATACCATATGCAGTATCAGTATAGTGTATGAAATGAATACACATTTTTTCCCCTGCAACCCCACTGTGATTGGTCCAAAGTATTATCAAAATGTTACTGATGTGTATATTTATATAGTGTATTGAAAAGTCCCTTATTAGATTTAAGTTTTATGCCAAAATTTTAATTTCTAGATGAGCATGACTTTTGTCTTTGTTGGGCCATAGTTTCCTTTGTTAATATTCTAATTGCTTTACAATAATAATTATAGGCTCTCGTATTTCAATTTATCACTTTTCTAAACTTTTGATCAAAACTATTTATTCAGGAAGCATTTTATTGGTTTCTATTGCTTAATCATACAAAAAATTACTGACAATATGATGGCTTTCAGATTTTCCAATCAGGATTTCCTTCCATTTATCCAGCTCAAGAACATGATAGATCTGTTCCAGAGGTAGAATCCTCTAATAGATTTAGTTACTCTAGGGTTTCTAAGTTTACCTTGTGAATATGATCTGTTCAAGGAATAGATTTCCTTAATAGATCTGTCAGTGCTTTGCAGAATTGCAGACTTAGTCTTTCTTATTGTTATTATTTTACATTTATAAGGACAATTTAGTGCAATTCAGAATGTCAACCGTGTATTTCTTTCAATTACTAATTACTATTTGCAGTGTATGTACTATATATTACATTATATGGATATTGTAGATTGGCTGTATGCAATGGTTCAGTTTATTTTTTCAATCACTTTTGAAAATAGCTGTCTTAGTTTACACACTTTTCTGGCAATGAAAATTCCACGAGAAAAATCACTTCCATTTCCAAATTTCTATTTGTTGAGATTTTTTTTTTTTTTAATCTACTTGTAAGACGACAAGGACAAAGCAAGAAAAAGTGTGCTAGTACTTTAATAATAACTAGGGGGCTGATTTCTATGACCTAAAATGGATATATGCATGCATTTATGACCTAAAAAAACATTAAAATATGACCAATAAAATTTAAAATATGACTTTACCACTTACACATTATGTATATTTTTTTTAAGTTTCATTTCAAATCACAATTAAAATATAATGTTAATTATTTAAAATATCTGTAAATTCTCAAAAAGTATCAGTATAATGCAAAATTTACAAAATATAAGAAACTTCAAAATTTCTTTAATATGCACACAAATATGCCAAAATATGACTTAAATATGCATATTCATACTAAACATGCTACAATTGTTGAAAATTTCTTAAACATGCAGTTATATGCACAATAAAAGCCGTTCCATTTTCACCAGGATGCTTGGAATCGGGTTTAAATTAGTCGGAAACCTGAAATAATGCAAAGGGGAAAAATATGACATGTCATAGAAATCCGCCCCTAATAATAACTATTTATGTATCAAGTGCGCAAAGTGAGGCTTCAACGGACAAGTCTAGTATTTCAGATGACCCGAAGCTGAGTCTGAAATATGGGATGAGTCCATTAGAGTTTTTGCATATGTGGTGCATACAATAGTTTTTAGTAAAAGTTCTCTAATTTTACTATCAATGAGCTGTTTTCTCTCATTTTCAATGATCCTGTGCAAAGAAAGCAAATAGATTTGGTGCTTACACCAATACTGCAAATTTATAAACTTGGTTTGCTATGCATTTGTTTTGTTTCCTTAAAAATACTTTTGAAAACTTTAAGATAATTATGATTAATTAAACTAAATTTACTCAAGTTGAAATTACATGTAATTTTATCATATTTTTGCAACACTTATTTTACCTTGCTAAAAAAAAAGCAGTTTGTACAACAGGCACATCTGACTCGTTCTTTTCAACTGGCAGTCTTGGCATAGTGGTCTACACTACAGTGCTGTAAAGCAGACACGGTGCGTTTGGGTCCTCCAATTAGGTTCAACATAAAATATTATTATTATTATTGATATCCAATTATTTCCTGAATACATTTACCTTAGAATACATATTCATATATTCAAAAGATGTCCGAATAACAATGTTTGTGATCCTTCTTAATAATATTAACTCATACACATAAACAAACATAAAAAATAAACTACACTGGGACTAAGAGACTAAGAGACAAGTAGTTGCCATAGTTTGAGCTTTTTGAGAGAAGAGTACCCTAAAGTTACTTTAGCAGCCTAGTTCGATAAAGTGCTACTTTTCAGCATATTAACAGTCAACAAGCAGCAGTTTTAGAGTGTGTGTACTACAAAAAAAAAAAAAAAACCTTTATATTGACTGGAAGACATTGCTGTTTTTTATTAATACACCTGCAAAGCAAGATGCCCTGAAGATGATGCAAATACATCAAAAGACCAAGGAATTTATAAAATGAAAATAACTAATCAATTGTCCATTTTATCCCAGTATCTGAGAATCTTCTTCAGATCATCTCTGAAACTTGCAAATCGAGTTGACAAATATGAGATATATAGCCTACTCAGCAACTCCCACAGAAAAGAACCTATAAATCAGTACCGACATTTTATTTAGAATTATGTGCTTGCTTACTGTGATAAATATCTCAGCATTGGTGGAATTCATTTATTCATCAGCTCAGGATACAAAACACTACATGCTGAATACCAGTTCAAAGAATCACTCAAAATATAGGCTAACATAATTAATGCAGATTTCATTTATAGCCCTAATTTTTAGGTATGGTATAGTTGTTTGACAAATAAAGGGAGGTGGACTTCTTGAAATTTTAAATGGAAGGAGCATTATCCTCGGATTGAGGATTAAAATTATACACTTAAAAATATATAAACTAATTTACCTAAATTAGATGAATAAATAATGTTATTCTTAATTATATTGTTTTATGTAGTAAATATAAATAATTAAATGAATAAAACAAATCTTGTGCTGCCATACAGTCATACAGATTGAAAATGAAACAAAACGAACCACAGATTCATGAACCTAACCTAAATCATGCATAAACAAAAATACCTCAGATTAGAGTTCCCTAGTCCAAAAACCCCCATAGTGAGCTTCGTCCAAATCATTCATTGTTTTTCCATTTAGGGATGCATTCGTGCATGGGTGGGTTAACAAATCCTAAGTGATTGAAAAATTGATGTGTTAAGTTTATATTGCAAAAAATTATTTTAACATTGCTCATTTTTTCCTCGCTGCTATAGCAAACCAAGCAAGACAACCTTCAATTAATTTCACATGAATACAGTCTTGTTAATAGGTGGTGTTGGAAACAACCTTAAAGTTCAAATTTGTTATTAAAAGATAAGTGAGAAAACGAGGAATATCATTGCCGAAACCAACAAGACAGTGAGTGAGAAAGTACAATCATTAATGCCACTCAATGAGTTAGGTACTGGTACCTCACAATTTAAAGAACTGAATGCAAGTAAAGGGCATGTTGGGAGAAAGAGGCTCATCAACATCATACAAAGTCTACAGTAGCATGTTTTTAAAAAATTGCGTGAATCTTCCTATTGGTTTTCTTTATTTCTTCTTGTATTATGGAGCTTGTATTATTTACAATTGCATTTTGTTGTTGTAATGAGCCAAAGTAATGGGTCCTATTCTTTCTCTGTATGCCTATATTAAAATTATTTCCAGTATCCTTCACAACCCTTAAATGTCCTTAACTTGCATCATGGAATATGGTGTCAGCATGGGCGTACGGTAAGGGGGAGTTCGGGGGGTTGAAATTCCTCCCGAAATATCTTATACATTTTACAATTTCGTACATACCAAAGCATTATTTAAGATTTATCGTAATTTATTTAAGATTCAAATTTCAAAACCTCGTGGTGTTGATAGTTTTTCAGCTTAATTAACTGTGATGTATTACTAGTAAACAAAAATCCCTTTGGAAACTGTCAAACGACTACTCGAATACTCCCGCTGAAATCCATCAACCTGTTTGTAAAGCCAACAGTAATCACGAGCTCATCACAAAATTATCATGAAGTAATCGGCATTAATCGGGTATTTCCATTGGTGGATTTACAGATTACTTTAAAAATGTGCCCTATGCACCTTACAGTATTGTGATAATTTTTCAAAAGAAAGTTTTTATTTATAGACTCTAGCTTAGACGAGAAATGGATAGAAATCTCAAGAAAAACAGTTTCAGAGACTGAGCTGCAGATTAATTTATTACAGTATATTAATTATCACAATACAACTATTTAGTAATTTAAAAAAAACATGAATTCACAATGTGTGCAAGGACATGGAGCTGAGACGACTTTACATTGAACCCCTCCCGAACAAAATTTCACCGTACGCCCATGGGTGTCAGTATCTCAGATTCCATTAAAGTAAATATTGTGCCTATCAAAATATATCAAGAACAGATTTTAAAAATAACAGCACAATGCTTCTACTGTGATTTTAATTTTTCGAGAAAGCAGCTATTACTAAAGCTGTGATTTTTACTGTGTATCTGTAAAATAACATGCTGAAGACTTGTTGGCAATTCTAGAAATAAAGAGATGTGTTCAAGAGGCAGGGTCCTCTAACAGATCTGTATGTTGAGATTAGATCTATTCATGGATTAAAAATCCATAATAGGTCTGCAGTGTGAGAGATTATTGATCTGCTGCAGGAGTAGATCTCCTGAGAGATCTGTTGTAACTTTGATAAACCTAGAATTTATCCTAGCTCTTTATTTTGGTAGATGGAAGGATAATGATCTGTTCCAGGGGTAGTATCCCCTAATAGACATTTTAAACTCTATTACTGTTATTACCATGTGTCACACAAGTTTGATCGCCAGAGAACAGTGTCTCAAGTAGTCTGAATTGTAACTTTAGGGCCTGTACTATGATCATTAGATGAACATTGAGTTTGTCTCAATGTGTAAGAAAAACATTTTCTCTTCTCCTACCACCAGATCTATGGGATTGCTGTCTGGAAGAAAATTTATAATGTTGGCAGTAACTTATTATAATATTAAAAATATAATGAAATTAGCCTGATTTGACTGGCAGCATTCTGATAAGCTGCACTTGCAATTCGCCAAGCACGCTCTTGGCAATATTAAATGCTAGACAAAGAATTCACAACAGAACACCATTTCAAGTACACCTATGTAAATCAAATTGTGCTATTTTGTAACCACTCATATGCTGATCTCAGTGGTACAGAGGTACCTTCCCTGTCTCTGGGTCAGAGATTCTGGACACAAAGTACTTTGGGAAGAACTATAAATCATGTTCATGTGTACTGTGCTTTATGTTTACAGCTTGTTAAAGGATCAGCTGAAAATTTCCCAACCTTTCATATCCTATTAATATGGGTATGTTTTCAAACTCAGTGGATTCTCATGTGCATGAACTTACAAGCGTTCTTAACACATTGCTGGAATCAATTGACTCATTCTTTTTTCCAACACATTAAGCTG
Organism: Ectobius pallidus; assembly: GCA_964059195.1. Classification (NCBI taxonomy): domain Eukaryota; kingdom Metazoa; phylum Arthropoda; class Insecta; order Blattodea; family Ectobiidae; genus Ectobius; species Ectobius pallidus. Next base: position 70,109,661 of record CAXKWD010000004.1, on the reverse strand, counting down.
CGTTGTTCAATCATATGCATCAGTCTTGGGTGTTGATGGAACCGATGGCTTGTTTAAAATAATCGAATGGAAATCATTCTTATTTACAGCGCATTTGCAACTCATCGCATGAATATTAACTCTAAATCAGCAAATTTTATTCTATTAATTTGCCCTATTTTAGTTTTCTCCTTGAGGGCTGTCAAGAAGATGAGTCTACCACTTGTCACCACCTCTATGGGAAAATAAGCATAACTAAAATTTGTCTTCAGTAATGAAATCTAGCCTGGAGAACCAGATGCTCCAGGGGAATACGGGTTGATTGAATGACATTCAAATAAAAGCTAAAAACTATTGCGAGAGTTCAATTTAACACTTGCAATGTCAGAAATGGAATTCAAGCCTTCGTGAATCTTTGTCATTGTACTCGTGATTCTGTCGTTTTCTTTGCTGCTTGCTTATTTGATAGTGGTGTAACTGTTACTCAATATACCAGATACCCAAACTAGAAGATTTTCTTCCAGATTGTATTTCAGTAAAAATTCCAGAACATATTATTTCCTCTGCCAGTCACAGTACAGGCTGTTTGCCTCCTGTCTGATAAATTTATTAGACATACATAAAAATATTGCCGTTACCGTGATCAATCATAATAAACTACATCCAGGCCTTGTAAGCATTATTCTCTACAATTCATTCTTCCTAGAAACAATTCTCTGGATATATTTATGATCCAGAAGAAACACATTTATCAGTCCTAAAAATATATTGTGTAGTAAAGGAGGAGAATTATTTTAAATTGTATGTACTTTGTGAAATGAGTAATAAAAATGACCATAATTGACAATTTATTTTTTGTAAACTTTCTTCTAAGAACCTGACAGGAGGTACTGAATAATGGCTGTAAGCTCAGATCTTGACCAATTCAATGGGAACCTTTCTGTCAGCGACTCCCGATAGGTGGCAGCAGGGTCAAAAGAGGTCCAAGCATGTCGTCTGCTGTCCATTGAACATAATGGAACAGACTATTTGAACATCAGTCAGAATGCCAGAAAACATGTTGTGGCGATCCTCTGTGTAAAACAGAGGGGTACACATATGCTTTACGAAATATATGGTTATAAAATATAAAGAAGATTAAACGGATGCTAATAGTTAATATGAGTTCCTTCAAATCTCCTCGCTCAACACTTTCAGATCCTCAGAATTGACTCAATATCTTAATCATTTTTACAAAGAATAAAACTTAACAAGAAGTAGTACTCTCATTATCTACAACAGAAGGTCATGTTTCCAATATCTTCATCAAATGGACACGATTCACTTATGTTCTGTTGCTTTAAACAGAAAGTTCGCCTAGCAGGAAACTAAACCACTTATTCTCTTTCAAACTATGATACAAAATTACTTCTTAAGAAGGTATGGACAGTATTTGATAAATATAACTTACTTAATTTATTAACTTCATAAGAAAAATTCACATATTTCTGTTTCACATTTATTATAATTTGTATAATAAAATTATGAATATTTTGTTTAAACGGGATTTGTAAGTTTTTTCATTGCAAACATTAAAACAAGCCGTAAAATTGAAACACTTGCAAAACTAAATTATTCTTACAGGCATTGGTGGTTCTTGTAAATTGAAGATTAAAAAAAAATTATTATAAAGAAGACGTCAAAGCATATTTTTCCTTTCTATACTGGCAATTGGCACTGGCTATTTTTCCCCTCTAAATACAAAAAAAAATAAAAAGATAAATAAATCAACTACACTGTTATTATATACAACTCACTTTTATAATGCACATTAATGATATTAAAACACTATATTAGAACTGGAATTACCGATGCACGTAGATATTTTAACTCGAATCGAAGAGAACATAGTATTTTGAATTATTAGCATATGAGAACCCAGTACGATGAATAACAATTCCCTGCGAGCCATAATTCTGAAACTTTTGTAATATAATTCTAAAACAAAAAGTATGAACCTATATTATGAATGGGCGTTGACGTTAAAAATATTACGCATTTAGGCCTATTGTAATAATCACAAGAAAACCATTCCCTTATTACCTTATTTTGACATTCCAGCTTCTTTCTAATTACGTTGACTTCATGAAAAGAACATTCTATTACTAATATGATACACTATTCAAATACTATTATTCGTATTTGTTTCCCACACAGAAACTTAATGACAGCTATAATTCTGGAGCATGTATTATTCGTAAGCCTCTAAAGGATATTATTTAGAAGCAAGCAAACGTAACATAAATTTATTTATAAAATATTAATGATAATAGAAACAAAATATTTACACATTTATATCCAATTCTTTACTTTCTATAACTACTGTGTTATATTAATCAAATATTAGCATCTGTCTACCACACAGTAAATTCATAACCGAAAGTTGAAATACATACAGAATATTGTGAAAGCAAACAACCATGAACTTAAATTACTTTTTACAAATGATTTACAGTATAAAGCATTTTTTTACATATTTACGCCTATGGTTATAAATCTAAAGAAGATGGGATATTTTCTTTGTGATGTACTGTACTACAAGCTTTAAATACGTTTCATAAAATTTGAATTATTTCTTCACCATGTAACGAATAAAAATGCCACCGCGATATACAGGAATAACTTAAATATTTTGAATTATTTGTCACTAAGCAACACATGTCTCTGCCACTGCAAAATAATTATTGTTCCTGTTTTTGCTGACAAACCCCACGGGTTCTTTTCAACATAACAATTACATCCAATTATTACTTCAGACAGACATTAATTCTTTAAACAAATCAGTACTTTTTCTGGCGATCTCACATTCTCCTAAGCAGAATATAGGTATCTGATTTCTGGAAAATAACTTAAACGTTATTAATCGCCAGTTTTTATAGGACAGCCAACATTATTCACATCTATTGATACGCATAAGCATATGGCAAAACGAGATGGCAGGACCTCTTCCGACCCTGCTGCGCTCTGGTGGACAAATTTTTAACTGCACACGAAAGGTTCCCATTATCAGGACTATTTTATTCAATCCTGCGTGGGAAATGAAATTAAAACCATAGTGACTAGCAAAACTGTTTTATTGAAAAAAGTACACATTTAAGCTACTTTTTGTTATCGCCATGAAGATCCATGGTGCCAGGGGCACATATATTTGCACAGCTTTTCAGTACTCCCTGCAAACAGAATTACAGTTGTCTCAAGCCAGGTCTGCAGGTCTTAAATTTTGGGAAACTGGACCATTCAAAAATTGTAATCTGATACTTCTCTCAAATCACCTGCTGCATGTATTCATCTTTTACCATAGACTTTTAAAGATGGATGACCAGAAGTGTGTGGAAGATGAACGCATGCAGCCAGCAGATCAAGTGGTTTGTGAGAGGTGTTAGTTCATGATCTTTAACTGTCAACAGTTTATTGAAATTTCAGACCTGCTGACCTGGCTCAAGAGACTAGTGGTAACTTTATTTGGGAGGTATTAGAAAGCTGATACCTAGATAGACGACAAATGTTAGAATCTTCCTAGCGATTGTTGAAAAGTAGTTACTTGTAGGTATATTTAATTTTCGTCAATAAAACTATTTTGCTATTTACTCTGGTTTTGTTTACATGTCCTATTGAGGGTAAAAAAAAAGAAGCCTTTTTAGATTTTCAGTAGGTACCTTCCTTCATTTTCCATATAATCATGTGAACTATACTTCACAGTGATTCAAATTCTATTTAACTGTTATTATAGGCATGGACAATCTACATTCTCTCTTCTAAGATTTCCATCTCATCTGACTAGAGCTATAAGCAATTTATATCGAAACAGTGTCTCAAACTAATGACAAACCGTATTTGTCGCCTTCATAGGGAAGTGTCTTCAGCTGTGTCTACTGTTAAGCTGTTGATACACAACTGATAAATAAAACAGGTTGTGTGTGAAAGTTTAAATAAAAATTAACAAGCCAGGGTCACGTATATAGTGAATAATAAACAATACATGCAATTTATTGCTATTAATTAGAAAATAGCACAGCAAAGTGTTCACATCTGTGGCAAGTTTGAGTACGGAAGTATACAAATTAACTTCACTATTAGTTTCGGTTACTTAGAACACATGTTTCAATGATATCCAAATTATCAGCTGATTCCAATTGGCCATCAAGTAGCGGGTGAATAAACTTTTTGATGAAAATTCCCTGGATGCCCGTTGAGGGGTCAAAGTTTAGAAGTTTCTAGCAGTTCTTTTGAATTAATATTTTCACAATTAATATTAACCATAACATGGTTTTTGAACTTGTTTTAGTAATTCTATTGCATCGCAGCTTTCATGCCTTTCTTCCCAGAAATGGCTGGTCATTTCTGCCTGCTTATAATACGAGGGGAATCCAGGAAATAACGACCGTTTTGTTGTAGTAATTTAAAAAATCATATTTATTTGAAAAAAAACAAAGTCTGTTACATAACTGAAGCTTCCTTTACTTCTCTACATAATCACCACCCACATTTAAACATTTGTCGTATCTGTGCACTAGCTTTAGAATTCCCGTGTTATACTCCTCTGCCGCCAGTTCATTAAGCCAGGCGTTCACTGTCTTCTTCAACTCTTCATCACTTCCAAAACGCGTACCACCCAGAAAGTCTTTCAGCTTAGTGAAAAGGTGAAAATCGCTAGGAGCAAGGTCTGGACTATAGGGCGGATGATCAAAGATTTCCCAACCGAATTGATCCAGCAATTCTCGAGTTGCAGCAGCAGTGTGCGGGCGGGCGTTGTCGTGAAGAAGCACAACTCCTCTCGAAAGCATTCCTCGCCTCCTGTTTTGGATGGCTCGCCGTAGTTTTCGTAAAGTCTCACAATAACGATTTGCATTGATCGTAGTGCCATTTGGCATGAAATCCAGCAAAAGAACACCTTTGCGATCCCAAAAGACAGTAGCCATGACTTTTTGTGTTGAGAGAGTCTGTTTGAATTTTCTTGGTTTCTTGGGTGATGAGGGATGATGCCACTCACGTGAAAGCTGAAAGACTTTCTGGGTGGTACGCGTTTTGGAAGTGATGAAGAGTTGAAGAAGACAGTGTACACCTGGCTTAATGAACTGGCGGCAGAGGAGTATAACACGGGAATTCTAAAGCTAATGAACAGATACGACAAATGTTTAAATGTGGGTGGTGATTATGTAGAGAAGTAAAGGAAGCTTCAGTTATGTAACAGACTTTGTTTTTTCAAATAAATATGATTTTTTTAATTACTACAACAAAACGGTCGTTATTTCCTGGATCCCCCTCGTATTTCTCAAGTCTTCCTTTCTCCTTGTGTTCAAATTCCTCTTGTTTGCCCTATGTAACATTTATCTCAATTTTTGCAGCTAATTTTGCCTACTCCAGATTTATGATAATGAGGTCCCTGAAACTACAATGTATTTTCATAATGAAATAACATTTTATAACAACTTTTTGGTTCGATCGTATATAATAAGTTTAATACATGTGAAGTAACTGTAGGCTATCATGATATGGGTCTGTCCATGAGAAGAGGTCCACATTCTCCAAAAATTGAAAGTAATAATACAGTGTTGATTGGTACACCAAAAGAAAGCTATAATACACTATTTTTGATAACTCAATTTTAAAATATGTTATTTTGGGTATTTCTCCATGTTTTTGAAGCCCAAACTTACATTTGAATTTTGCAGCAAGTACTTGACAAAATTTGTATACTAAGAAAAATTATATTTTAATTAAACTACTAAGACATGGAACAAAAACATTTGCTGAATGTTTCTCTGTGTTTTTAAGGTATGTTTAATAACATTTATTTCAGCATAAGATTTTTCAAAATGCAGAAAACCCCACTTTGAAAAATGACAAGTATTTGCTGTCCTGATACTAACAGAAAATACAAAAAAGTTGTGTTATAATGTTTTCACTGAGACTATGTGTACAAGATGCTAGGAACTGCTAGTTTATGACCCAGGTAATAGATAGCAGTAGACACATTTTAAAAAAATCATCTAGAATTTTTTTTATAATGTTTTGTATTATGTCCTGATACTAACGACTTCTGGAGAGAAACTCTAAAGTGCACACTGTTGGACTGCTTTTGTGTGCATATTTTCAATATATTCGAATAATTTCAAGAGAGAAAACTATAGGAACATATCTGTCAACAAACAGATATACTTCTGAATATATTTACAAGCCAAAAATATTTTATTTCCTTGAAATTATAAGCTGTACGTATGCTTTCTTCAACAACATGGGCAAAACAAATTGTGAAAGGCAGAAGTTATTTATGGAAAGTCACAAGACTGATGAAAAATTTAAATTGAAGAGAAAGAACATAATAAAGAATTATACAGGGTGAAAAAACTGAAAAAGAAATAACAGCACTGGAAGCAACATTAAGGAAAGGAGGCAGAAAGAAAAAGACTAAGCCATGCTACTAAAAAGCAAGCAGATAAAGCTTTCACCATCTGCTGTTGGTAAAGCCTACAAAAGAACTGAAAGAGCAATACCATGGAGTTCTAGAAAAAGTGGCATATATATATATATATATAAACTTGCTTAAAATTTTAGAATAGCCTACCGCTCAATAAAATTCAAAATATGACTTTGATACAATTTCATATAAATCTATTCCCATTGTGATAGAAGGAGTTCCTGTCTTAGCTTCATATTCAAGACAAGCAGTGTGCTCCTTTCCTGAATAACAATACAATTGCATTGTAAACATGTATTCTGTAACTTCGTAACATTGGCCTCAATGTAATTTAAAACAACTTGTTATGTTCCATTTTAAAAAAATGATAAAATTAGGTAAACTGATATGACAAAGTGCCAGTATGTTAATGTTGAATCAATTATAATTGCAATTATGATATGCAGAAAATAAGTTTTTCTAATCAGATTAAAACCGACCAGCGTCAACAGAACTACAGATTTGTGATACCTTGACAATCGCGCACTCACATAAAAATAAAAAAATATCAATATCAAATTGACTGGTTCCGGGATTTGATTCGGGGACCTCCAGAATACGAGTCCAAGATGTTACCATTTGGCCAACTCAGTCAGTTTGACCACATAAGCGTATGTGAAGGAATAGTGTTAACTGTCAAATTATACCGTTAGACAAGAATTAAAAAACATGTGACCTTTAATTAGTTGTTACTCTGGTACCGGTCAACCGATTAGGTCCAAAATTAATAGGCTTCTTACCACGGACGTTATAAATGCTTATACCAAGTTTCATGAAAATCCGATAAAGCACATTTGAGTTATGAGGCTTTTGTTATATAATACCATAACAATGCACTAAATTGGGCATTATTCCAGTGCTGGCCAACCGATTTGGTCCAATATCAACAGACGTCTTCCTATGGACATTATAAATGTGTATACCAAGTTTCATGAAAATCTGATAAAGCGGATTTGAGTTATGGCGCTTTTAAATAAAAACACTAAATTGGGTTTGACGCCGGTACCGGTGAACCGATTTCGTTCAATATCAATAGGGTTCTTCCCATGGACATTATAAATGCATATACCAAGTTTCATGAAAATCCGATAAAGCGTATTTGAATTATGGTGCGTACAGACACATGGACAGACAGACAGACAGACGGACAGACATTTTTCCGTCCCCCAGACACAATCTCATAAAGTACCATACTGGCACTTAATAATGACATTAGTTACAATTATAATTTGACTGTAATATGTTCATCCATTTGAAAGACATTTTGTCCTGATACTAACTGTCCGGATACTAACGTACATGCAGTTACAATTACTAGTATTACAAAGTATTAAAATTAAAAATCCATAAAACAAAATATACCAACTGAATCTTGAATAGTGTATGATTCAACTGCTTTAAGCAAAATTTGAATACATGCAGTAAATTAGGAGGAACTTTTACAATAATTCATTCAAATTTTTTAACCTTATTTCCTCGTCCGTATACTAACAAAACAAAAATGAACAATAAACAGTATATTTTTGCCATCAATCCCAAATAAGATACTGGGAATAGAAACTAAGAGTGGTGTTCAAGATGTATACAGCAAAATTGTTTTCTGTAAGTCAAATATCACACTGTACTTCAAATTATGAAGTTTAAATTTCAACCAAAGTGTCCTGATACTAACAATGGACAGTCCCATATCCATTTCAAAACAGGTGGTGTTGATTACTAAACACTGAATGATCGGTAAATTTGAGAGCAGAAAATCAAACTGCATAATAAACAGCATGTATTTAAAATAAAATCAATTCTGTTCGAATGTTAATTTTAATATTACAGTGAACCGAGTTCATTTCATCTTGCAAAAATCTGTACATTTCAAGAAAACAGCCAAGAACGAGCTTTGACTTGACCGTATGCTATCAGCTGCCATCAAATCACAGGAGACAAGAACTATGAGAACTTGCTAACAGCTGATTGCCTCAGGTTTTTTTTCTTCTTTCTTTTCCCCAAAATCTAAAATCTCAAAACTGAATTATTAATGGTCCTTCACTTACCTGTAATTAAGATACTCGTATGAACATTATGAAATTCTCTTTGCTCATTTCATAAATATAGCCTACTCTTATTTTAATAAATGGCATTATAGGCCCATTCTATAATGTTCTACAATTGTATGATTATCCGTTTTATTTAAGAAAAATTTAAATGAAGTAATAAACTTTGTCTATGTCAAATGTTGTATAAAATAACTTATTTTGCAAAATATCTACCAAAATAAATGGAAGATAACACCGAAATCAGTGGTTTTATTTCCCCAAAAATCAGGCTCCTAGGTATGACATAGGCTATTTGTTCTCTTTTACAATGAAGGGTCTGTCTTAAAATATAACTCATATAAAACTTCATTATAATAGGGCTTAGGGATGTACAGGAAAAGAGGCACAAAGTTTTATCAAATATTAAAGCGGAGCCTAAAGGGTAAAACATTTGCTGATCAAAAACTAAGTGGTTCTGACAAAAGTTTTCAGAGATGGTATATTTTATTGACACTAAATTTAAAACAAAAATACAATATGATCTTATAAGTCAGGTCGTGACAGATTCTGATTTTTTAGTTCTAAAAGGACTCAAAAAAAGGTTTTCTTTGATTTTTGGGTTCTAAGCAAGGGTATGATTGATTGATATCAAACGTTGAACATAAGCACACGACCTTATCAGTCCACTCCTGACCTTGATTGAGGATGATTACGATAGCGATTTTGAATGCGCCATTTGCTAGGGGTTTACAAGCCTAACGATCTGTAGTCCTCGTGATATCCCTAAGCATCTGTTCTGTATTTTTACGTAGAAGGGGATTATTATAAAATACTGATGACTACACTCTAAAAATTACTGAAAAACTCATTAAAAGATATATTTATGCTGTGCACCAGCCAAGCTCCGCCGTTTTGTTAGGTTAAGAATGTTTATGTTAGTTTAGGAGCAATATACTGAATAAGGTCTCACATTGAATCTCTTCTGCGGCGAAACCCTAAACCCCAACTTCCCAGGCGGGCCCCATTAGAGTGTTTGTGGTAGGAGCCTAGTGCACGGCATAAAACTATTTTTCCCCAAAAACTCTGCTGGACTTCCTGCATTTAGCAGATTACAGAAACATTGCCAGTTTTTAATGTTCCACTCCTGACCTTGACCTTGATTGAGAGCGATTATCCATTTTAAAAACTGCTATGTAGCGGCTTACAAGCGTACCTATGTGTAATCCTCATGATATCACTATGAATCAATTCAGAATTACATTTATTCTTTGAAGCTTTAATATTCAAAGCTATTTCCAGTGAAATCCTTGTGCCAGGCTTAGCACGTAATACATTGTAGATTTTTCCCTTCTAAATAACCAGCAATGATGCTACGTGCCTAAGTTACTGTACAGATTTTTTATCACATGTATATTCCTACTTCTCGATTAGCCTACCTCAAGGCCTATCCCCTACATGTTCACTGCGCTGTGAAACTAATACTGAAATGAATCTAAAGATGTGAGTTTACAGAACTTATTCAAGTCCGGAAATACTCAAAGGAGATTGCCTGTTCTATCAAAAATGATACAGTGATAATTTTTTAATACCACCTATCTTCAACCTGCAAGCTAGCTAATGGGAAGCTATCTTCGCTACTTACAAGCTAGCAGAATCTTTTTTGGACTACACATGCGGTATTACGGAATTACGTAGCTTCATGACCAGTAGGGTTGCCACCTTTTGGTAAGGCTAAGGAGGGACACTTATCGAATATATGTATATCGCCGATCTTCTTGCCTAAATTTGTACATGGAACAATTTATTAATAATTCGTACCGGTATTAATAATTTATTCGTTATAAAACCAAAACTGAATAGGCTATGTAACAGTAACACTAACATTAGAAAAGAAAAGGCTAGCAAAATAATAAAAAATATATAATGCGTCCCTCTTAGACATAATTCGGGACGCTGAAAATGTTCTTAAAATGCGGGATGTCCCGCCAAATTCGGGACAGGTGGCAACGCTAGCCTACGCGTTAACTGGAAAACTAAGTTTTGAAACTAAAGTTGTTTTAATGTATCACAGTATCCTGTAAAAATTCACGTACATAAATTTATAGAAAATGTGAAAATATTAAACAGTACTCACCAAACCCGAGCGCGACAACACACACACCCTTCTTTCCCGCAGTTCAACCAGTGACGACTCGGCCGCGTGGCGATCCACCGAAACACTGGCAGCACCTTCGTTTGCGATTCAGCTTCTAAATGCGGCACCGTGATAGTTTGGTACCTTATAACCACATGTACGGACGTCAAAATCCCCGGATATGACGTCGATAAATAAAAGTGAAGTGAAGTGGTACCTTATTCTTAAACTAGCAACCTTTAATTAACCCATGGTCCTATTCCTGTGAAATTTGTGCATAATTAATTTACACACAACAGCCCTACTGATGGTTAAAAAAGAGCCTTAAAAAAATCGGACATAAATGTTTTATTTCATATTATAAATATCACCAATTACACCAAATTCATAGAGGGAGAAGCGAATTTGACTATGCGACAATTTTTTTCATTTTTGTGTCCCGAAAAATATTCAAGCGAGAAGGTTTTAGTGAAATATTTGAATTCTATTTTAAATTAAGTACCACTTTTATATCTTGAATGGTTTACGAGTAATTGAGTGGTAATTATTCCGGGCCCTACAGCTCTTTTACGAATAATTGAGTGGTAATTATTCCGGACCCTACAGCTCTTTGAATGATTTGGGACGATCGTGAAATGTCGAGGGTGAAACAAATTTGACTATGCGGCAATTTTTTTATTTTATTTTTGTGTCTAGAAAAAGATTCAAGCGTGTAAGTTTTAGTTAAATATTTGAATCTTATTATAAATCAAGTACCACCATTATATATAGAATGGTTTATGAGTAACAGAGTTGTAATTACTCCAGGCACTAAAGCTATCAGAATGGTACTGAGTACGAGTACTCGTATTATCAGGCATCAAAAAACACATGGAGGACTTTAAAAAAATCGAAGCAATCCATAATCACAATACTAGACACAAACCAACCTATCTATACCTTCTCATAGTACATCCTTATTCCAGAAAGGAGTAATTTACACTGGAATCAACCTATTCAACAAACTACCTCACCATTTGAAAAACATACATTGCACAAATAAATTCAAGAAATCACTGAAAACGTTTTTTAATAATGCATGTTTTTATAGTATTGAGGAATACTGCAATCATGTCCGCACTACTCAATAAGTCACACTCACAACTCCTTCAGAGACTCATTAATTAAATATCTAAAGTTTTGCTTTTTGAAATATGTATTATGTGTACTATCTGTAGATAATTGTATTATTAGGTGTACTAGTTCTAGATCTCTGTATTATTTGTAGATTATTGTATTATTCTAATTTGTACTGGGTCGAGTATCTCGATCTCCACTGTCCCATATCAATGTATATTGATCACGTAGGACGTAAATAAATAAATAAATAAATCTTTTCCATAAAATACTAGCAATAACGTAAAAATCTTTAAATAACTTATTCGTGGACTCAATAATAAAACTACATTAACTGACTACTTTTACTCCTACTACATGATTGACCCGCTGGGGAAAAGGAATGAATCAAGCTTTTTCCTAACTTCGTAAATCTGCACTACTATTATTTAGGCGTTTGTTGGATTATCTATTATATTTTCTGTTCATTTATGTTAGTAATTGTTATGTCTAATTAGCATAGAAAATGCCTTATTAGTTTAATATGTTATTAAGCTTTTTTCATATTATAATATAATTTAACAGTTAAAGCGGGCGGCAAATTGCCGAGGCTTTAAGAAAGTACTAACGGGCTAGAGTTAAGGCAGGAGGATGGTATTTTTTTAATGAAAAAGTCATGGAAAATGCTTTGAAATATTGTATGATATACGTATTATGCATTGCAAAACAATTTTTGCGTGTGTGTCCTTATCGGATGTTGAGACGCCAATTTTAAAGATCGTGTGCCTTCTTTTATAGTGCTGCTTATGGAATTTTCCCTGTCCTGCAATTCACAAACCATCCCTCGTTTTATATTATCTCTAGATATTTTATATTATATCTATATAATTTGTATACAGATCTACACTTTTGACCATGTTTCGCCTACATAACTTACCCCATATAGCAAGGAGAACATTAATTTAATATAAATATATTATATTAATACAAATTAATACTCTGTAATATTCTACACACTGTAATAATAATATAAATTTATAAAAATATCCCTTAGCTGTTTCCTACCCTAATGATACGGTGTTATTCTATACAAATATATATTCTTTAACAAATTTTCATCAAATTATACTAACATATCCTCTACCCTATTTTCTAGGCAACACAATATTAGATCAATTCATCTCTTAGCTATTTTATCCCTATATTATATAATTGTTCATTGCTTGTGAACATTTTTTTATTTTTGGAAAGACGTGGAACGAAATGTTACAGTCAAGCTTCTTTCAATCTGAGAAATTACTGTTACGAACGGCCACAGCACATCTCTGCCCCAGTATAAGGTTCAGTTATTTATTATTTTTTATTTATTTATGGAGATGAGATCTTCCAAGACGTGTAAAGCAACCCTAAAATGATCTAAAATATCTAATAAATGCTTTTAGATAACGTGAGTCATTTTGAAATAGATTAATGTATTATCTTGTTTAAGAGCGTTTGCAATTTTTTCTATTCCGCCCATAGTAACCTTGCTTCCACGAATCTCAAACGGAGTAACTGCTACCTAGCAGCGGAACCAGTGAAAATACAAGTGAAAATACATCAACTGAACATATCAGAGACTCACACAAAATGGCTTGCTCTTAGTTCCACTTACCGAGCAGTAAGAATGAAATGAAGCTTGTACACAGTTGAATGTTTCAGAAATGAGAATTTGTGGATAAGAAAAAAAGACAGATTCAGGAAACAGAAAAACATTAGAGAAGTCATTACCCTGAGCCTTATAAAAGAAAAAGGTATCTTACCACTCTTGAGCAAATTGCAAATATAACAAGAGTTTCAAAGAAAATAATATAAGGCTGGACCACAGAAAAAATTCAAATTTAAGAATGAACTGAAATTGAACCGAAAGATAAAATTCCTTCAAGACAAAAATCAGATGTTTACAAGATAATGAGTAATGACTGTGATTAATGACTATACTACTACTAATAATAAAGTTAATCATCATTATAAAACACAGTTTTTAACATTTTAAAATACTTTAGGCCTTAGAAAACTTCAGTATTTTTTGTTTCAAATAATTTATTGGTTATTGTTTAAACTTTCTAAATGACAATATTAATCTTTGTATACTAAAGTGAATTTCCTTTTTAAGTCACGTCACACTGGTTTTATACCGTCCCGCAGTTGATTTCTGTCGCGCTTCATACTCCCAACGGTGAGGTTTTGGGTTCGAATCCTGGTCTGGCAAAGGAAAACTTTATTTTATTTACATAGGTTCTCCTGGCTGACATGGTCTTGTTGTTAATAAGGATTGAAGTTTAAAGACCTCTATGGCATTCATATAAGCACAATCATCTCATCGGGGTAATGTAGCTCCTCTAAAAGATGTCCTAGAGAAACGTAGAAATCTCCGGCAAGTTGGGGGAATACCACAAACACTATCAGGGTAGTGGTGGTGATATAAAGAACAATCTAATCTTCTTAGGAAAATCTCATGAAGTACTTCTTATAGATCATTGAGTCCAAGAAACACGATTATCTCAAGTAAAATTTCTAAACTCAGCTACAAAATCTTAATTTTTTTCATTATTGTGACGCAGTGCAACAAGCATGATAAATGCTTAGAAGAGATTGCACTTGGTCAAAACACTTTTATAATGGTTAATGACAGAGGCATCCTCGGCTGTAGCATAGTGGACTTACTTTTGAGATATCCTGGGTTCAAATCCGGTTGCCAGCCAATTTGAATTTGCTTCTTTCATGGTTTCCCCACTAAAAAATGCAAATGCTGCATTGGATGTTTATTTAGCATTTCTCTTTGAGTGAAGAGAAAGAAATGGTATGTCAGGGATTCATATTCAAGAGGTAATGGGTTCACAGCCGGGACAAGCCTACTTAATTGATTTTTTTCAGGACAAACTCTCCAGGTCCCTGAGTTTTATACTCTAATTTAGGTCCATTAAAGGAACCTGTAAGATTTGCAATTTCAGGAATATAACTTTCCTCCATCTTTAAAAAAAAAAAAAAAGAATTGTCATTTCTAAGTAACTTATTTGAATTTTTCTTTTTTTTAGAAAAACTTATTTGAATTTTATTTTTTAGAAAAATGTATTTTTCACAGGGGTAGGATTTTGAATCAAGGCACTAGCAGGTTGTAAAATATATTTCTGAAGCCCTTGGGGTATTATTTGACAGAAGATATAAAACAATATATACACAATATGAGGTAGAAGTTGAATCTCTGAGCTACAAATGGGAAGGTCGATCCCCGATGAGGTTGTTGAGATTTTTCAATTGGCTAAATCCCTATGGTGGCTATTGAGGCTCAAACGGAAACGAGTAGGCCTACAGAAACAATCCTAAGGGTAAAGGCAGTCTGTGCGTAAGGCTGACCTACCACCCTCACTTGGGGAATATCTAAAATCTGGCAACCTCATACTTCTTGGAACCCTCAAGGAATAATTTATTGTACCTTACTATCCACACAATGTCTGATAGTTTCTCTGGATTCCACTTGGTGACGACGATTGCGTAGCAGCCAAAAGCTCGGACAATGTAAACATCTCAGGCCACCTCCTTGGTTACATCCCCGACTGGAAGGGATTTAAAAAAAAAAAGGTACAATCCCCTACAAACGGGCAGTGATATGGTGATTTGCTACTTAATATGAAAAAAGTAACAGGTAACAGTTATAAATAACAATTATTTTCATGTAACTGGCACAGTAACATAACTGTTACAAAAAAGTAGCTGGTTCCCATCTCCAATAGGAATATTTTGGGATGCCGTTGACCACCTGCATAAGCACCATGCAACATGGTGCACTCACTAGAGGCCACGTACAGGAACAATAAACGAACAAAGAAGAAATTCTGTTCCACCAAGAGAATGGTGGTTCCTGACACAATTATGTAAACTACCTAGGTATTATTAAACATTTACCTACATTATACTTTATTTAAAAATGAAACAATGTATTCATACTGATGAAGTAAGACTAACTTTCAGCTCCTTCAAAATTTTTACTAATCTAAAATAGTCTTATACAAAATGGTAAAAAAAAGTTTTAATCTTAGTTTATACAATTAAAACAATTTAATTTGGAGAAATGAACATATTTTTAAAAAATAATTTGCCCCCTCCCTGCTCATCACCTACAAAAATAATTATGGCCAAAGCAGGGCGAGGTAGGAAGTGAAATGGCCTTCAATTTTTCCTGAGAACCCTTCTTTGGGTTTGTGTTATAAATCCACAACTCATAGCTCAGGGGAAGAGGATTTGCAGATTTGAATGGCATGCTGCTCTAAACATACATATCTCTGGTGCAATTGAACACAAGAACTTCAAAAATTCTTAGGGCATAAAACCTGTGATAGTTCTCACAGACATGAAACCGTAGAGCATGTGTACGTGTTAGCTTACAGCTTTATGCCATTTTCTACAGGTGTTACTAAAGAATCCATTCCTTTAAGACCTGTAGTGAAGAGGAATTTGATCATCTAAGGTAGGATCAAAAAGAGAGAGGAATAGGTAGGGTGGGAAACGTGCCCCAAATAGGCCCACGTCATGGGACCAACAGCTCTGAAGGTGAGGAGAGCTGGCCAGGAAATGCGGATACATACTACAGTACCTACAATTGTGTATTGATTCCCTAGAGATGCAGTTCATCATGTTTTTAAATAGAATTTACTGGTTGGCAGAAACCTAATATCACAACCCCCCCCCCCCCCAAAAAAAAAAAAAAATTACTGTGCAAGAACAGATTTGAGCTTCAGAAATGTGGCAAACTTCGATAAAGAAGGGTATTCATATTAACAGACACAACATCAACAAAAAATTAAATCCTGCCCAGATGCACTATTTTCAGAAGCTACATAAAATGAACTACAGTAATGCGTTTGAAAATAAAATTACACAAAGAACATAATACAACCTGTGTGCTTTAGTACTGTAGCACATTAAGAAAATCCACCCCTGCTTCTAACATATCACTAACATATAACATATAATAGGCCCATTGCTTTCTGAAGGCTCAAGGAAAGACAGAAAAAGGTTTCACATGAAAATGCTAGTGAATTTCCTGAAAGCTGATTATCTCTTTTCTTGGAAACCTTCTACCTTGAGGAAATTCTTCATTTCTTTCACCATTACCATTAGGAATGAGGTGACAGGAAGTCACTTAAGGTCAGTGATGTCTATGAGCACATCTCTAGAAAGGGATAATGTTGATAATGAATAGCCTGGGTCCCAATAATTGGAAACACTTGCAAATAGCCTCTTGGCTGCTCATCCAGAGATCCCGAATTTCAAATCACATCCTTCAATATATGCTGCCAAGCTAGATTTCGTCAATTTGCAGGCTTAGAAGCAGTGCTCACTAAAGGCATCTCCAGGAAATCTGAAGGTACAACCAAGCCAAGGTAGAGAGGTAAGGAAAAGAATTTAAACAGTGAAAGGGATGGAAGACAAATTTTAAATCCTGAGAATGCTTGGGATAAAGTCTTAAGCAGTTAAGGGAGTCTGAAGATCTTAAAGTTTTATAATCACTGATGACACCATGTTCATCTATCTGTATTGTGTAGTGTACCTGCAGGCCAATGAGATGAAAAATATGGAGAGGAGTTTACTAAGGAGTATGCTCGGCGAGACACGAGAATAATTCACACATGTATTGTTTTTATTGTAAATAATAACAATAATAGTATAACCCTGTATACAAAAAAACTTTCAATGCTAGAACACATCGCGCATAATATCTTAACACCATGTTATGCTGTGGAAGCACGAATGACATAAAAATAACACAGTGCATTTAACTTACTCAATCACAGGTGAATTCACAATGACTTTTGTAATAACAACTACATACTTGTTCGCAGGAAATCATCAATCTGACAAGCATGAGTTACCAGTCAGTAATCTTTTGCCATAACAAAATCAATGGTGAACAAGTACATAATACTCAATCCTAAAAAAGGATGAAGGATGTGATAAAAAAAAAAAAGGACACCCTCCAGAAAAGAGAACATATGGCAATCCAGTATGCACATAGGAATTTAATTTTTTAATGAGCAGTTTTTATGTTATAGAAACATAAATTATATAGAAAAAAGTGATTATATAGAAATCACTTTGAATAATTGGATCTTTTTTCTGCATAACAGTTGACATCACGCTCATGAAGGAAACAAACACAGAAAATAGATTCAAGTGTTAAAATAATTAATTGAAGAAATCTATACAGTAGAGCATGTTGTAAAACTTGTACAGAGTCAACATTTATTTAATATTTACACTTCTTGCTCCACTTACATTTAATTTGCAGGACTAGTTTCCAGGGATTACTCCCTCATCCTCAGCTAACAAGACATTGTTATCAGTCAACCACCAGCTGAGGATGAGGGAGTAATCCCTGGAAACTAGTCCTGCAAATTAAATGTAAGTGGAGCAAGAAGTGTAAATATTAAATAAATGTTGACTCTGTACAAGTTTTACAGAAAATAGAATTTCCTGTAATGTAACGGTTTCCTGCACACAAAGAAATTAATATTTTACAAGGCCTTATGACTAGCATTTAAACTGTATCATATATATTTATACATCAACATAGGCACCAACTATGAGAATGTTCCCGTATTCAAAGAAACCTTAAAGTATACTCAGGTCGCAATGGATTTTTATTTTCAAATTAATTTTGAAGTACTAGCATAATCTTTGATCTCTCATAATTTCCGCACCCTAATTTTCAAGGCCATTTTCTGTATTTTTTATCCCTCTCATAATTTATGCAGGGTAAAAATCCTAGAAAATGGCTACCATAAAACTGATAATGCAGCGATTTCTCGCATTCCAAGAAATTTGTTAACAAAAGAGCTTGTTTGCTGTGAAGAAAGTCAAGGTCACTCTAAGCTCCCACCACTTTCCCCACCCCTCCTCACTGCACTAGTATGTCGTATCACCATTCATCCCATGAAGCGTGAATCTTATCAGTTCTAGTTAGCAGTTTGCACGTAAAAGTGTGTGTCTATAGCAATGTTGAAAGTAAAATATAACAGCTACACTGCAGCTTTCAAACTTTGCGTGATTGAGTTTGCCGAGAAGAATGGGAACCAAGCACCTGAGAGGGAATCTGATGTGAGATACTGGTGTAAACAGGAGCCATTAACAAAAGCAAAAAGCACTTATCGTGCATATTGGTGCCCCAAAGTTGGAAAATACCCAGAGCTTGAGAATCAATTTCTCTGTTACATGCAAGAATTACGCAACAATGGCAGCAATATATGGTCAACCATGAAATATTGCAATACTGTGCAAGGGAAATCAAAAGTGCCAAAGGGATTCCGCAATGTGAGTTCAAAGCCAGTAGGGGATGGGTTTGGCACTTCATGAGAAGGAAGGACTTGTCCCTGAGAAGACATAAAAGTTTATCCCCCAGAAACTGCCCCGAGAATACACAGACAAAGTTGTTACCTTCCATCAGCATGTCATTAAAGTGTGTAAAGAAAATGGATATCTGCTATTGTAAATCGACCAGACACCAGTGTATTTTGACATGCCGTGAAATACCACAATAGAAAAAAATGGAATGTCGAGTGTGCCTATAATTACATCCGGTGCAGAAAAAAAAAAAAATGTTGCACTGTGATGCCAACAATTACAAAGGAATTGCTGCCATACGTCATTTTCCAGAGGAAAACCATACCTAAAGGGCTAAAGTTTCTTGTTGGTATGTATGTTGTTATATAGGAGAGAGGGTGGATGACCAGCTATCTCATGCTGGACTGGGTTGAAAAAGTCAACCAGGTGCATTGCATTGTCTAATGTCCCTTCTTGAGTTGAACAGTTTCAAAGGTCATCTCATGCCGATTGTAAAGTCCTGCCTTGAAGAAGCAAAAGTAGACATGGCTATGATTCCTGGCGAACTAACATCAATGTTGCAGTCCCTGGATGTGTCGAGAACAAACCTTTTAAGGGTCACCTTTACCAGCTGTATTCAAGGTGGATGTCCGAAAAAAATTAAACGGCCAACGCTAAAAGTGATTGTGACTGGATCCTGAGTCCCTGGAATTCAATTTTACCTGATATCATTGAAAGAAGTTTCAACAAAATTGGGATTTCGAATGCACTCGACGATATTGAGGATGATGCCTGCTTTGACGACCAACTCACAGATGACAGCGATGACATAACAACGGAATTCAAGGACAGTGCCGATATCAGTGACATGACAGTCATTTAAAGGTAAGAAATTGTAGGTACTCGATTTTCAAAATAATGCTACGAACATTCATCCAGTAACAGCACATCAAACATAACATTGCATAATTACAGTAGAACAATATCAATATTGGCTATTCTTTTTATAATTTAAGACTACCAAACATAACCAATGGTGCCACTCAAGCATCGCAATTGCATAGGAATTTCCGTGTACAAATTTAACATGTAATATAAGGATATCATTAAAGTTCCAATATGTACTGTAAAACTTTCTTTTAAATTTATCTTTTAATTTATGCACCCCTATGTTGAGGCAATTGTTCCTCTTAAAAATATGGAAAATATGCGAATAGATACAGTAACTTTAGAAATCTGAGCAATTTCACATATTTTTACTTTAGATCCAATATCTGATTTTGCATCTTTATGGCGTGTGAATTAAATTACTTCCATTATACTGTATATCACATCAGACATCAGGTTTCTTAAAAATTACAGGTATTTTTGTTCTGTAATTAACTTCCTTTACTTTTATCTTATTGGTTAGAATTTTACTTCCTATGTTAAAAAAAAAGCAACAACAACAACAAAACAAACAAAAACAAAACACATAAGCTCATAATTTTCTGACAGTTTTGCTCCATTGTCAGTCTCCCATATTACCTGATCACTGACATCATTGAAGAATAAAAATTACCCTGCAATCACATAAAAGTTAGGTCTTGATTGCATGAGTGTAAAATGGACTTTCTAAATAAGATCATAAAAATTATGGTACCAGTAATAGCTTATCACTATTGTTGTGGCAAGAATATTTACTAATACCTTATCACCATTTCTGTGGCAAGAAAATATATTAACAATTTCATTAACCCCATAATTAATTGACCACATTTTCTTATTTACAATATTCTTCCACAACTATAATAACAAATAAAAATGGAATGCTTCATACCAATAATTTACTTTCTAAAAGCACATTTTAAAACAAGCCTACACACCAGGGCACATTAGTCACAACTTAGATAAATAAATCTTTACGGGTCTATGCCAAGACTGTACAATAAGTAATACAACACAGCCTTGAAATGTGGAAATACGACTCTGAAATGCCTGAAACATAACTTCCATTAATGTGGCAGAAGTTCAATATGATAAATTCCATAACTATATCACTTTACACTAACTGATATATGACTACAGTTCATGATTTTCTTTTGAAATTTTTGTATCATTGTGGAAAAGGTTTTCAATGCAATGAAATCCATCAATACAGTATTACATAAACCTATGCTTTCATTACATATTAAACTTTTAAGCATTCACCTTCACATAAAAAGCAAAAATCTTACCAAATTAGAACATATATGTTTCAATGGGGTTTGCCATAATCATGAGCTGAGATCGATTCAGTTCTAATTTGGTAAGTTTTTCCTTACAATAATTATGTGAAGTTGAAAACTTTAAAACTCAATACTAACACCTCACAATGTTTTCAGCATTGTTATAATGTACTTCCATGGTTTATCTTATGAATGAAAGACTTTTCGAGCAGTGCAGTCATGTTTGCAATAGGATCTTTATCACTAAATCTGCTCAGCAAGTGAACGAAAAAGCTAGCGATTTATTTTACTAAGTATCCTATCTTAAGGAATTAAGAATATCTATTCTATGTTCATCCATGATCCAATCCAATACAATCAAGTTACAAACATACTGCATACAGAAAATAAGTTGGATTTCATTAATACTGTACATGATAAAATAAAATAATCACTACCGAATTAATATTAAATTCTACTGTCTTATATACACAATATTCAGTATTTCAATGTTCTGAATATCAGTCAATTCTTTAAGTCACCATCATTTTGAGGATTTAAATAAACTATTGATACTATGCCCTTCCAGATGTATGCAATGATGAGTTAGTATTAGAGAAAAATTACATTTATTTGAATCTATTTTTTTTAATGCATTTCCACTGAATGTATCTATACAGTAAAACCTACAAATTTGCAAAGTCCCTTT
Organism: Ectobius pallidus; assembly: GCA_964059195.1. Taxonomy (NCBI): domain Eukaryota; kingdom Metazoa; phylum Arthropoda; class Insecta; order Blattodea; family Ectobiidae; genus Ectobius; species Ectobius pallidus. Next base: position 70,087,676 of record CAXKWD010000004.1, on the reverse strand, counting down.
TTTCTCAGTTGGGGTTCACAATGTTAAAATCTTGACCAAGTGGTAGAGAACTAGTTTGGAGTCAATTAAAGACCGTTAGAAGCACCTCCTTTTGTTTCCACAGCTTGAAATTTTTAATAACAAAATTAGTCCAGGCAACGAACGAAAAATAGAAGAAAAAAAATCGTGTAGTTTTGAAATTTTGCAGAGATGTCGGAGGGAGTGTCCCGAATAACATACTAAAAGTCCCCGAAGGTGGGGGGTGAGCGGGAGGCAGGGGGGCCCGCAGAAGGTCCCAGTTTTAGGTTTTTCGCTTATATCTAAACAATGGTGCATCGTAGAGGAAAAGTTGCTATATACAAACTTCAAGCTGATAAAATTTCCTACAAGTTTTATCCTACACATTTCTTTCTATCCCCAATAGTTTCTGAGATATCCGCCAGCAAAAATAACAAATTTTCGGATTTTTAATAAATTCAACTTTAAGGGGTTTGTGATATTTCTCCACTTGTTTCATGATGTAAATACACAAAATACAGTTAATATACAAAGATATAACCCCTAAATATAGAGAAATTGCGATGTACGGTTTTCTTTTGAAATCTCGAAATTTGATCGAAACTTAAAATTGTTATAACTTTTGAACATTTGAAGAAATAATAACAAATGACTACTCATTTTAAAGCGAATTTATTTCCCTACAACTTCTTTCATGAGAACATTGCTGTATACCTAAGGGATGAAGCGCTAGAAGGCAAATTGTGTCGAAAGCGCGAGGCGAAAGAGCTTTCTTCGAAAATTTGTTATTTTCGTTGGCGGATATCTCTTAAACTATTGGAAATAGAAAGAAATGTGTAGGATCAAACTTGTAGGAAATTTTATCAGCTTTAATTTTGTATATAGCAATTCTTCGTCTATGATGCACCATTGTTTAGATATAAGCGAAAAACCTAAAACTGGTACCTTCTGCGGGCCCCCCTGTCCCCCGCTCACACCCCACCTTCGGGGACTTTTAGTATGTTATTCAGGACACTCCCTCCGACATCTCTGCAAAATTTCAAAACTACACGATTTTTTTTTTTTTCTATTTGGTGTTTTTCGACGTTTATTGACTGGACTAAATACACATTTCATACAGTGATGATCCTGAACCAAAAATTTAAGCAAAATAAGTTTTTCAATTACTTATGTACAAACACAAAAATAACGTTAATACACCGTACCGGATGGTACCATTATAAGCGTATCCACATTTCTATATGGCTTTAACACTTCAGAGTGGATTTTGTCTATATTTAAATAGTAAGAACTTACTACACCTCATGCTACAATTTACTTATCTAATGGTTGGTTTCCTTCTTAACATTTATATAAAACATTTATGATAACATTTACATAAAAACCAACTCTGAGTGTAATCTCTAAGTTAAAAAACAAATTCTATAAAATAATTTTTTCTGCAAAAAGGAATTCCAGAAAAAACTAATTAAAATGAATTTTTAAAAAATTTTAAAATCAGATCGACAACTGTAACTCCAAAAAACTGTGTACAGCTTAGCACATCCTTTGAGAAGATGTATTCCAGCTCCCTGAAAAGAATTACACCAGTTTTTATTACCTTCTATTGACAAATATGTATCAGTGATACCTGACTGATATGAAAGCCAACAACATAAAGAAGAGATACAACAATAGATATTAAGTTGGTTTTCAAGCAGTAATTTCTTCACTTCAGCATAGTTATACTTTTATCCAAAGCAACTCAAATTTATCTCATATGTAATAATTTCCATCATTTGAAACTGTGCATCAACTATCAGCTATCTCCTATACAAGGAGATTGGCAATGTACATAAGATATTAGCTCAAATGCTGTAACTGAAGTAAAAAACATTCATATACCATAAACCCATACAAAAAATAACTTACCTGCAAAAAATTGATAATACTAGTTGACTTCCTGTTGTAACCTATGATAATAATAGTTATTCGATGAGCTCTTTTGCTTTTTCCAATAAGTTATTCCACAAATCATGGACATCATAAGTAACAATGCTAAAATTCCACTTGTTGCTACAGCTGAAAACCAAGCAAAATTTATAAGAAATTAAGTGGCGTTCATGGGATGCATTACGACAATAGTTAAGCAGCAAAAACAATGCAACACATTTCATAGAATAAGTTTGTTTCTTCTGTAGGCCTATAAAAAAATTTAATATTTCGAGCTTGATTCTTTTGTTTTTGATTCCTTTTTTATAACTTTTCTGCGAATACACTAAAATCTTGAATCATTATCTTAATCTTTTAAAGATATTTTAGCATTTCTTTAACTTGTAGCTAATTTCCATGTGAATAGAATGTAGCTTTATTACAAATGTTTCAATTAATGTTTTCTACATGTAAGAAAAAAAGGTGCCTGAAATTAATAATATGATTTTTAACCCTTTCACTGCTACAGCCGTCTATATGTTTCAGCGCACATCACTGCGGGCCGTGCTACTGATGCATAGACTCAGTAAATCAGTTAATTCTCATTTATATTTAGGCCCTTAGTGTTACAACAAGCTGCCATCTTTTGTAAACATTTATAGCAAAAGTAAATTCTCGAATACACTTTTTAAATGGTTAGTAAAAAACCCTTTCTATACTATGGAAGGTATTTTAAATCTACACCCCAGTGTGCTTTTATGTTGATGTAAACATAAACTAGATCATGTTTCACAAAGCACTAACATAAACCAACACCTAGTTTCGCTCAAAACACAACTTATGACATTCATTTCTCCCCATTCATTCAAAGTCTGCAATTCTATATCATAACGAAGGATTTTTCCTGATTAGTTCCTTATTTGCCTATTCTATAACTTCAAGCGATATAATATAATTTTGTTAATGATTTCTAAAATGATTTAGTAATTTCAGCAAAATGTGGAAACTATGTTCATTTGTTTTCAACCAAAACAGCATGAATTCCGCTACATACATAATTACAAAAATGGCTTTTTATCACTATTCTAAGCATAAGCAAACTGAAATTATTTTCCTTTTAACATCTGTGATTCATAGTAACATAAAACGTTGTAAGATGTTCGACCATTACAAGAACTTAACAGGCTCATATGAATAACACTGTTAAGTCTGTAGCAAGATTGAGATCGGAAATATACACACAAAACTTCACTAAAAAGGTATATTTACCCAGAATGATCATTTCAACGGGTCTTCCCGCCATCATCAGCTGATTCCGACTGGCCCTCTGGCGGCGGATGAATGAACTTGTCAATCAAGGTTCCATGTATGCCAACTGAACCTGTATGGAACCTTGATTGACAAGTTCATTCATCCGCCGCCAGAAGGCCAGTCGGAATCAGCTGATGATGGTGGGAAGACCCGTTGAAATGATCATTCTGGGTAAATATACCTTTTTAGTAAAGTTTTGTGTGTATATTTCCGATCTCAATCTTGCTACAGATTTGAACACTTCACTGTAAATTTCCATCTAATATTTATATTAACACTGTTAAGTTCTATATAACGGTCTGACATAGTAAATAACTATAATTACCTAAATCATGTACCAAGTTTGGCAACCAATGTGATATATTTTAAATATTTAATACCTGAATATGTTAAAAGAAAGAATATACTAACCTATAATTGCCAATGTATTAAATTCCAAATCTTCAAAGAAATAGCCTTCTTTGCATTCACTCTCCCAGTTTATTGGAATCACAGGCTCCAGCAATTCAACAAATTTATCTAAAGGACAGTAGGTTGTACATCCAGGTATGGCAAATTGGTATGGTTCTCTTGTTGTAGAGTTGCGGTAACTGACCTAAGTGAACAGATCGCATGTTAGTAATATTACTGATATATAAATGCAAAGTTTAAAAGTTGTATTAAATGCTTATCAAATTTGATTTATGGACATTTTCAAGCAATGAAGGGGAGAGTAAGTTTTTTAATAAAAAATCAGAGGGAGGTAGGATTATGAGTTGTTTGGGAGAAATAGATCTAACTGGATAAATTCAAGAACAAATTACAAAACATCAAGAAACATCTGCTGTAGTTCTTACCGTGAACAAGGGAACAGTATGGGTGTCACGTTGAAACCTACCATCAAATTTTGCATATCGGTAGGTCTTCAATGCAGATAGACAAATGCAAAAAATTAGCTGCTTATATAAACTTTAAGTGGGTGAAAATTAATTGTGAATCTCATAAATTCAAAATATTGATTAACCTCACAAAGTTGTTGGTGGGAGGAGATTGTGGTCCTTCACTACCTAGCGCACGCCATATAGACTGTATAGACTGCTCAGAGTATTGCAAAGTCCCACTTCCCATGTAGGCCTTTGTGTATTATGTAGTTTGCCTATCTCTCCCTTTCCTTATCACCAAGGGAGTGAATAATATTATAATGATTAATAACCTTCTCTGGTACATACTGTACGTTTGTATTCCAGCATGCCTTGTGAAGTAATTAGTACCTTTTAAGTGTTTAGGAATAGCAAAATGAATCTTGTGTGCTGATTAAATTGGTTTAATTAATATTATCATTACTATTTTACTTTGACTTATAATGATGAGTACCATACGCAATATGTTGGTCCAAGTTCTACACCTAAAGAGTTTTGTCTGGACAAGAAATATCAACATTGAGATTTGAGAACAGGTTGTTTGGAGGGCTAAGTGTTGTGATGTTTGGTGCATGGCGAAAAATCTTTGTTTTATTCACGCAAATTGACATAGGAGTAAAAAATTAAAGACAAAGATATTTTATAATATTAAGGAGAAGACTTTATCAAGATTCTTGTTCAGAGATTTTTGAGATCACAAAGAAATTTAAACTGTAAAGATAGGAAATATGCTGTCATCAGGATGGGAAAGTTAAAAGAAATAATGGAAAAATTTTAGACATTAAAAAATTAGGTTAGCCGGAACTTTGCAAATAATTTGCACATTATGGTTTTCTGTGTCTATTATGATTTCAGTGAAGTCAATTTTACAAATTTATTTAGTTTTCCTCAAATGAAATACTGTAAGCTTAAAATTTGAATTAAAATTTGTCTGCACAAAATTTTACTGGGTATTTCTGCATGTTACTTTTTAGCGTTTTGCAGAAGAAAACACTGAATCTAAAACAGCTTATGCAGTAATTATTATTTTAGAAAACAAATTCTTTTTGGAACGGAACAGGGTCCTTCATATTCTATTGCTTTGATCTTTACTCATGTACTACAGAGAAATTGCCTTCCAGGGCTGAAGTTTTACTACTATTTCCCCCCCCCCCTCAAGTCTAAGGCCATCGAAACGTGCATCCTGATTTAGTGTGTATTTGTGTGAAGTTGAATGTTTTAAAGTTTATTAAGTTAATGTTGACACTTCACAATGTTTCCTGATTAGTTTAATCAAGCTTTGTAAGGATTTACTAGTAAATTAATAACATCCGTCTTTTTTACATTTCTATGTTTCATTGAAATGGTAAAAGCAGAAAATTGTGGTGAAACACATTCAAACGAATTCATCTATTCATAGGAAATTAAAATATAATAGCCCTAACATTGTATGTTATATAACTGTCTATTTTTAAAAAGGGGAAAAAAAGATAAATTCTGTATATTAGACATGCATGTAAGAAGATAAACAATTTTTTTCAACTGTAAAAGCATTATTTGACTTCAGGCAGCCTCTATACAGGGGGAGCATAAATTTAAAAAATACAAACATACAAAAACTATTGCTTACCAGTACATAAGGACTCTTATTTTCATCATTGTAAAGTTCAATTAACACCAATGATCTGTAAGGAGGACTCAGAGGATCAAATACTCCTAGCGTCATAAGCATGTTGGCAACAGTAGTGTCATGTGCAGAATAAATTCTCAACTTTTTATCCACGACTCTCATATTTGCTATCATCTCCTTCAGCAGTGGACCTTAAAAACAACAAAGCTCATCAGTACCACATGAATGTGAACTATTACACATTTTGCTTCTGAACTATCCTGCAAGAAAAGTTCATGGTTCTGTTTTCCAAGGTACCAGCAATTTCAACATTATACCTTTGCAAAACTATGACTTTGAAAAAATATAAGTTACATAATTACTATACTTGCTTATGACAAAGTGCGCAGAATTTATATTACCATAGATGATAAATTTTAGCAACTTAGAATAAAAAATTTTAAATTTTAAAAATAAAATGTAGCATGTGCTAGCATTTTGGATGGAAATGTCTCTCTTTAAAAGGAGAATGGATAGAAGAAAATGAACATGACAATTTCAGCAAATTATAGACTCTTAGTTAAAAATTTTATTGCAAACTAGCTTAAAAGGCCCGGCATCGTGCGGGTTTTTATTTTGTAATTTGAAATTAACTTACGAAGGATTTTTGATTTTCAAACTCTAGGTCCTTGTATAATATGTACATAGAACTTGAAATGAGGAAGAATGACTTATCACACTCAAACTATTCCCTCAGAAAATGCTAGATATAGCTCAAAGAGGATGTCGAATGTTGCATTCCGTTGCTTCTACACATCATGCCTGGGAGGGGTTGAAATAAGAAGAAACATGAATTCCGATTACATTAGATTGTATTGTCTTTATGGGAAATTTTATTTCTCACTCTCATGTTACCACACAACTGTTTCGGAGCTGAAATTTAAGAAAATCAATATCACTTTCATACTTTCCTCTCCCAAAACCTGGGACATAATATACTGTGGGCATAGGACTGAAAATGTTCCATCCTATTTTGTCTTCTTGTAGATGTTTAGGGCCTACAATAAACATCCCTATACAAAGCCTGCAGCTATGAGTGACATATCAGTGGATAGGATTTTTTACCGACTTCTGATATAGCAAACTGGGACCTGCTTAAGCTGTCCCTGTAATACTACCACTTATTCTACATCAAAATGTGAAGTAAGAATATTACATTTTCCATGTCGAGGGTAGAGAAAGTTATGTGACTGCTTCACATTGTGCTTTATTTTCGTGGATTTCATTCTTCAAGAATTATTTTCACAAATGTATTACATCAATAGCATCAGAATTTGTTAAAGCCCAGTATTATATAGTTCCCAAAGCCTACTATGTGAACACCATAAACAATACTTTTGATATGTAGACACGTGACAGCAGAACTCTCAAACTGAGCCTCATTTCATATTTCCGACTTTTTCCATGGATTTTCCAAAAATTTTCTTTCATACAAACCTTGTCCTGACAATTACAAACACAACAAAAAAATTTTCTTTCATACAAACCTTGTCCTGACAATTACGAACACAACAAAAAAAAAACAATCACCCAAATCGGTCGAGCCATTCTTAAGTGATGCTGTGACATACATGTGGCAATTGATTTTTATTTACATAGATTTACGAATATAAAATATTAAATTGGAACTTTGAGAGTTAACATTATCTAACACAACAAATGTAACTTAAGATAGTAGTAACATTATTACATATAGATTATTTCCTTTGTTATTTCAACATAATCATTAAAAATTTAACTTGGAAGAAACAAACTTCAATGCTACTTTCTTTTAATATATTTTGCCTACAATTAATTCCTCTACAAACTAACAAAATTATACGACTTACCAATTTTAAGCCTCTGTTGAATTTTAGTTCTGGCTGGTATTGTGAAACTATATGCTGCAACTGGGGCCATTTTGTCAGGGAAAACCTTTTTTGTCCATTTTGGCAAGGTTAGATTATAAAGATTTTCAATAAATAACGTGTTATATATATATTCTAGACTTTCAGGATCGTGTACATCATCCTCCGCCATTTCACCAACATATTTGTATAATTTTGCATGTTCTTTATTGAACTTTTCCAATTCTTCTGACTTTTTCACCTTTTCTGTTTCTCTATCTAACCGTGGACAGTGCTTCTTGCCAGCCAATATCTACAAAATAAAAGAAAAAATCATTCGTATGGGAACTGAATGTAAATTATTCCCATAATTTGTATTTTAGAACACCAAACACAGAAATAATCTTCTTATTATTATCAGTAGATAAATGAATGCACTTCTGCCAATGGAAAACAATTTTTTTCAAGCCCCAAAAGTAGTTCATAATGAATTTCCACTATGATGTAGAAATGTATTCATGAATCCACAGAATATTTTTTCTGTTGAACATTAGGCCTACATGAGGGAGCATAAGCACGGAAAACTGGTCATGGGTACAAATCCCAGGAATTTTTCCTCATACATTTTCATGCCATTTCCACTATTTTGCTTCCATCCTTATTTTGTGTTGCACTGTAAACAAAACACAAAACAGATGAGAATATTTTAGAAGAAAATGATGTCAATGTCTTTCAGTGAGGTTGCCAACTAAGGGTGATCAGAGGAGATCTGGTGCTGTTGAGCTGCACATGGCTAGCTCAGTTGGTAGAGCATCAGCACAGAAAGGAAAGAGTCATGGGTTCGAATCCCAGTGTCAGAGGAATTTTTCACCTAAAGTATCTCATTGTTCAACGGGAGCAATATTCTGTGGTTTCATAATACAAAAATATTCTTTCCCCGTCTGCTATGTATTGATGGAATTATGGCATTCCTTATAGTAGCACAGTATATGCATTAATACAGTAACGAAAGTCAGTTTGTTTTTCTGCCACACGAGCATGCATGCGCATACATCTAGCGACCGTAGCGGTCATAAACTAACACTACAGTAACTACTGCAGGAAGTACATAAATAAATAGGAGAGTTGTATTTATTAAAACACTACATGTTTTGAAAGAACCTTATTGTTCTGCTGTAAATTGCAGTAATAATAAAGGAAGAAATCCTGGATTCCATTTCTTCACTTTCCCAAAAGATCCAAAAAGGTAAAAACAAAAATTTGTAATATTTATTGTAATCCTACTGGCTTACTCTGGACACATGTTCTGGTGTGATTATGTTTCAACTTACTAAAATACAATATTTTATTTTCCATTCTGTTGTAATGGTTTCTGGTCTAAAAAAGTGGGTCATTAATAGTAGGTGAAAAGACTGCTAACAAAAGATTAAAAAATGGACGTCTAAGCTTGGAACACATCGAAAACAACCACCTTATGAATTCCTATAGGAACTCATTAATTAAAATTGCTAGTAGGAAAACTGAAGCCACCAGCACTACAAAAATACAACTAAGGATCTATAGACTTTTAAATGGGCATGCAAGCTTTGAGTTAAACGGTATTTTTTGTTTTGTTTAATAGAATTCATCCTGCAGTAATTGAGAGAGTAGGTAGAGCTATATTTGAAATTGAATGATGTCATATAAGATAAACAAAATACACTCTCAACAATGAAGTGCAAGATAAACAGCGTGACAGACCTATATTCAAAGACTATCCTTTAATATCATATATAATTTAAATGTTGATTTTAAAGGAAAAATACTAGCCCTAGATACGATTCTTAACAGTAGCCTATTTACAGGGTTTTGCAAATGGGAAGCGTTTTGCCCTTTTCTTGCTTTGATATGCAGTCCAATCAAAGTTGTGCAACGTCGCTGTCAGGCTGCAATACCGCACACGGGGAATTAAGACTTCCAAATACGACTTACACTACACGGAAATATTGTAATTTCACTTCAAGACTCAGTTAGGGGGAAGAGGACATATTTCTGCACACATACATGCAAAAATCATATTTTTAGCTTGACTAGTTCCTAACCTGCTATCAAATGAATGTTTGTATGCATTAGAATTACAGCAAGAGCTGAGTTACAATACCATTGGTATGTAAATCTAATTTATATGTCCTGTATATTAATACAAAGCTCTTATTGTGGTCCATCTGAAAACTCGAGTCTTTCACTGCATATTTTCTTTCTATCAGTGACATGCTCTGATAAAAAAGACAAGAGAGGAGAGTTTCTCTAAGACTGTTAGTGTTATTTCAGTTTTCAGTTAGCAAGTGTGGGACACATTCGAGTGACTATTTCAATAGACCTATACTATGACGTTAAGTAAACCAACTGCAAATCATGGCAATAAAACAAGTGTTGCAAAGCCAGGCCAGACATATTATTTTTAGTGTATATATATATATATATATATATATATATATATATATATATATATATATATATATATATAAATATTTTTTAAGTGGTCCATAGAAGAAGAAGAGAAACACTTTAGTATAAAAAATCTCAATATCTCACTTCCATAGCGTGTGACCAAGGAAGCACACTGGATGCCCGAAGTAACAGGTATTTATCATGTTTCATTTTAGGTATCTCAATAGGTTGTGACACATGTGACACTGTGGCAATGTTTATCGAGTCTGCACACATCATTCGTGGTCATCCAAATTGCTTGCCATTTGAAAAACATTTTTAGGTATTGCTTCCTCTTAACTAAAATATAACACCTATTTTATTATTTCTTAAATCTAAAATTCAGATTTGCAATAAAGAAGAATATTGTGCACTTTTTCTCTCTTAATACAACGTATTTTGTGATGAGTTTATGTATTTTCTCAAGTCATTTGATATGAGAAGAAGAGTTACTCTCCGCATGGAGCGCTAGTGTCGCCCAACGAACATGTTGTCATAGGACTTTTAACACGCAGTTTCCTTCAGTATTAATACTTTACTTTTAAACCATCACCTCTTGTTTAGGAGAAAATCAGGAAAGTACATTTAAAAAATCAATTTTAGAACTCCTATATTCTGTTCTTTATGTTGGAATTCCCCCACGCTTTAAATTGGTGTAATGCCAGAACGTTAGGTCTTAATGAACGAAATAAAAATATATTTATTATTTTGATTATTTAATTCAAGTTACTATAAGAGGCAGACAGAGCATATGATATCAGAGATACCAGGATATGTCGAGAGAATAAGAAAGTGTATATGTCAGCGATAGCTTGAATCCACCTGCCTCTTCAAGGTTGCTGAATCGACATTCTTTTAATTGTATGTGTGTGAAGATCAAACCTTTGCAAAACTCAGAAATACATTTTATTGATTAAAATCTCGGAATAAGATCGAATATTCACGATTATTGTCGAAAATTGTATATTACTGTTTTACACGTAAGTTACCGAATGATACATTAAATTATAAAGTGTGTAATGAAAGGTTCATTACAATAACGACTTAAGTACCGATATAAACGCGTAAAATATTAAATCTCCCGCGACAATGTTATAAAATTATAATATAGCTTCACTGTGTAAACTTCCATACAATGTTTAATTTAAATTGATAACTGTTTGACAGACTCACAATACAGATAGACAGATAAGGTATGTGGCAAGAATTAAAAAAAAAGTTAATAACAAAAAATCTGGAAATAAAACGTTTTCAAGATTACTGCACTTTAATTTATGTACAGTATTGGTATTAAAAGAACAACAGAATAACAGCACTCTTCAAAATAAACATTATTTTTTTTAATTTGACCTACCTTGTCTAAACTTTCAGGTTCTGTGTGGATGGGTATTGGTTGCCAAGCCATTTTGTTGTCCCAAACTTGTCTTCCTTTTGGTGGAAATAAACCAGCCAAGTTACATGCAGCACTCATAAGTGTTCTGGCCATATCTGTTGATCGAACATAGATGTCTGTATGGTGGAACTCCTCAGGCAAAAAAATTCTGTATCTCTCTCTTAACCACTTGCCTAATTCATAGTGCTGTTCTTTTCCAATCTGTGGAAAAATAATGCCTATAATGTATTATGAAGCTTCAAAGGATCAAAATAAACAAAGGCTACAATGCCAAAACCAACCACTTGACTGTCGATGGATTAAGCTGACATGAGCTGAGTTACAATAGGTACTGCATTTATTTAAGATTATGGATAAGATGAAGATTGCTGACTTTATTATAATAATTTTACAGGCTATGAGGGAAGCCAAATATTCTTGAGATGAAAGCCTGCATAAAGCTTGGATATTAAAGGAACTCTGAAAGAAGATCCAGAGAAGAACACAAGAAATTTTGACTGGAATTAAAGCTTGTATTAAACCAGCACCAACAAAGTTTAAATTTATACATAGCTGCTATTGTGTGTTGTTCTTCTCCTTACCACAGCTTTTTTCCTTGATTCACTAAATATATAACTTACATACCGGTAATACATGATGGAAAGATATTCCTCATAGGGTTTAATTAATGTGTTAGAATTTTGCTTTAAAAAAAAAATACTTACATTTGTTAGCTGCCCCCAGCCATCTGGCCAATAGCTGTCGTTAGCATAAGGATCTGATGGATATGGTTTAACTGGAGTCCTATCCCCATGTCGAAATAACTGTTTAAAAAAATAACAACAATTAAGTTCTACAGAGTGAAGTCCCATGGTCTAGTGCTGAGAGCTTTTGCCTACTAATCAAACTGGCCATTGTGGAGTGGTTACCATTAGGGCCCGGATTTGAAGGTTTTAACCTATTTTTTCCTCAGCTTCCTAAGTAGATCATTTTAACGCACTTTTGCGTTTCATGTCCCTTGCTTCCGAATATATGAATCTTATAGAACCTAAAAAGGACTAAACCAGACTGAAGGGCCTAAAAGGGGCTAAGGATGACTTTTGCTGAAAAACTAGGGTCTAAAGAACACTTTTGCTGAAAAACTAGGGGCTAAAGAGGACTTTTGCAGAAAAAAACTCAGTTTTTAAATAGATTTTCAAATTAATTGAAGGAAAATAAATATGTGAATTTGTGCATTTTAAGAAGACATAATAAAAACAAATTTATACAATGCACTGAAATTAACAATGTATATGTCGCTTTGTCGCTTGTCTTTGTAACTCGAAAATGTGCTGCCTCACCATCGCAGGAACAAAACTTGAGCCGTCTGCATTGCTTTGATAACTGCAACTAATCCATTGTTGTTTCAAGTTAAAAATAACAAGTTGTGACCAACGACGGAACATTAAACGGAACAAATTTGTGACTCTCGAGTCTATACTTATTTATGTAGACCGGAAGTGAACTGAATGGTGTATTGAACAATTGTATTATTAAAGGGTAAATATCTCAATTGTTTATGCTATTTTTCGTGCGCCAATATAAGGAATAGTTACTTGTTTATTTTGTAAAAGACTAGAATAATTGTGTCAAAATTATAATATAATTTTCGGACAGCTAAAGTCGGTTGTTTAAAGTCTAAAAAGGGCCATTCTACGAAATTAAAAGGCTAAAATACCTTTTATAAAAGCCCAAAAATCCGGGCCCTCGTTATCATGTATAAATTTAAGCTCACAAAATCTTATTATTGGAGGGGAAGGGGGGTGCAAGAATTGGATTGTTAGTAGCTATAAATAGGCCTTAAAATATATTATGAAGAAGAAAGTACCTTCTTATACTTTTCGAACATTTTAATGCCTTAAATTATTCAGGAGACTTTATGCAAATAATGTTTCTTGTATCAAGTATTTGTCTTCATAGACTTTGATCAATCCCATGCTTGTCTGTTTGTTCCACTTGTAGGTTTAGCATGTTTATTTGTTGTACCAGTAATTTGTAAATTATGTTTGCACTTGAAAACTGTAAATAGGCTAGTTGAGATGTTGAAATAATAAATGATTATTTGTTAAATACCTCTGGTATAAGTTAGGGGTTTATGGGTTGGATCCCCAATGAAGTCATTGGATTAAGAGCCAATCCATAGTGACGGGTGTGACATTTGGACAGATTTCATTACACTTATTTCTTTCTACCTCTGAACCATATTGCAGGAATGTCATCAAAGTTTTTTGTGTTAACATACCAACCCATTGGAAGTACAAAATATGATCTAATGTTTTTTTCAAGGCTGTATGCTTGAGCTGGAAAATATATTGTGCATGTGACGGGTGTGACCATAATTGGACAAAGGTTTTTTCTTATGTAGGTTTAATTGAAATTTCTGTGAATTGATTAGCTTCACTATATTTGTTTTATTTTTTCAAGTAAGAGGACTGATAAACATACTGAAATGCATAATTAGATTTTACAAAAATATTTATATAGTTATTAAAAATTTACTTTATCAGTGTGACGGGTGTGACGTGACGGGTGTGACATGTCGGATGGGACAACATCAACTTATAACCGAGACTTAAAAACTAAACTAACTCCGTCCCTGGAGGGACTTGGCCTACCACCCGACCGCTGCATCATCTACCGTAGGCAGATGGTAGGATTGGGGGGCATGTGGTCAGCATGCCGACACCCATGGCCATTAATGGTGGTTTTCATGACCGGAGACGATACTTCTCTATCAAGTAGCTCCTCAATTTGAATCATGAGGCTGAATGTACCCTTACCAGACCTCCCTACCTCAGAAAAATTCGAGGTGGTTCCGGGGATCGAACCCAGGCCGATGGATCTGTAATCTGCAACGCTAACCACACTTTGCACCTTCTGCCTCTGTACCATTTTGCATGAATTTCATGAAAATTTTTTGTGATAATATACCAATCCTGGGGAATCCCAGCACATGATCTCAGCATAAAAAAGAATTCCCTTATTAGTCTTTTTTCTACTCTGTCCATATTTTTAACAGGCTTGTGTAAAGTTGTGAAGTGAAATGTTCCTCCGGTACTAGTTAGGCAGTTTTCGTTGTCCTCCACTCTAAAATCCTGGACTACTTGGAAGCCTGAGCTCTTCACAAACTTTTACTGAATTGATGTGGATCTGGTTATTCTTGTCACCAGGACATTTTTGTTGTCTCTCATACAAAAATAATATTGTGTAGCTATATTTAGATTGGCTGATTGTTTTTCTATCTGTTCTCCTTCATTTGTTTCCATGTAGGCCTACTCATTTCATCAGCTGTTAGAGGTATTGTCTGTCTGAATTTCTTAGCAGTTCTAAGATACACAGTTACCAGTACAGAAATCAGGCAAAAAAATTAATTAGGCTATCACTCTCACTTCTTTATTGGGGTACGATGTCATGCTGCTGGTTGAGGCACTGTGCTACAAACCTGAAGGGCACAGGTTCAATTCCTGATGAGGTTTTTGAGATTTTTCAATTGCCCTAATTCTTCTGCTGGCACTATGGCCCTGAGGTCAACTCATCTTCTAACAGAAATGGGTCCTAGAAGCAATTCTGGGGTAATGGCAGCCAGTGCATAAGACTGACAACCATACCACCTTCATGTGCTAAAAGTCTAAAATTGTTGGAGGTTGAACGTTTGAATCCTAAAAGCCTTCATGGCCTCTATAGGGATCACTAGATCTTTACCTCACTTCTTTACCACCATTAAAACATTTGTGACATTTCCACCGGTCATCCGTGTCATCCATAGCCAAAGCTGGTAGATCGTAGTTTCTTTGTCTTGCAAACTACGAAGTTCTGTTCTGTACCACAGAAGTCCAAGAAGTCCAAGAGCCATTTAAAAGATAGTAATAATGAAAACATATGATTTATTCAACATCTGCATGAAATAATCACTATACAAAAGCTGCAAAAGGCATTTTCCATAAGTGTCACACCCGTCACACAACATATGTCACACCCGTCACGCAACATGTGTCACACCCGTCACATCAAAATTAAGCCGAAATAGTAGGCATTTCAAAATTATATTTTAGGTGTGTCTTCTGTATTGAAATATCTTAACTTTTACCAAGTTTCCATTTTATACCATGATTACTTGGCTTTCTACCCAAACTATTACATGTTTTTTGTGACGGGTGTGACAAGGGTACCTTGAAAATTGATTTGATGAATATCTTCACTGAAACTCATCTTAAAAATTTGTTTTATGATGACAAAATCTTCACTTATTTGTGCTTTTGTGGGTGAAATTAAAAATTGCAGCAAATCCACTGATTCCATGAGTATAATGCAGTACTAGCCAACATGTTAAATTATAAATTTCAGTCAACGAAAAAAATACACATTTCAGCAGTTGTTATTATATAGATACCTTTAATTTAATAGAATTGTGAATCTATTTTCAAATTTTACAGTCTTTTACCTTTACTTTGATATATAACATGTCTATGTCTCATAAAAAAAAGATGTAACCACCTTTGTCCACTTTCACATGGATTGGCTCTTACCGGTAAGTCTTTGGTAGTATGACCCTGTTTGCAGCTACTTGTAGCAAAGTAATTAAATCAATTTAAGGGTAAAGTTGGCAGCTGAAAGAAGGGCTTAGATTTGACATACTGCTTTACTATTTTTTCTTCACATGCCTTACATGTCAAGTCATATAATGGAAAAGTGTTATGTGAAACGGCAGACATTATTTAGTAAATTTGTTGAAGTTATTATAATACAATGACACTTCCCATAATCATGAATGGATACAAAACATTAAATAACTTTCAACAATTTAATCTGATCGCTCAACAACCAAGTGGGTTTCAGAAACATTTGTGTTTTCTCATGGTACACTTGAAACTTTTGGTTTATGTATAGCTTTAGTGCCCAATCGATAATGAATGTGATACTACTGTTTGGCACAGGGCTACCTGTACTGGGCAAAGCTACCCTGCTAACATTCGCTACTCCACATGAGAGTGACGCTAAAGCCCCACCCAATTTTCCTTTCTACAGCGTAAGCTGTAAACTACAAGGTGACCAGACCTCCCATTTTTAACGTGAATATTATCCCTTTTTATAAACTTTGGTTCCCTTGTCCCAAAGAAATGTCGATGGAACACTATTTGTCCCTTTTTTATTTTAATCTGGTCCCTTTTGTCTCCCTTTTAAATGTCTGACGTGGTTCCCACTAATTCCACTGCATTTTCAATTGGGAAATGTGAACATCCATTAGAAGCAATAGGCCTATGCATAAAGAATTTTTAAATACCAAGAAGAAGGGATCCACGCCAAGAAAATGATGTTAGTTGTTGAGTTTATTTTGGAAATTCCAGAGAAAAATGCAGTTGCTGAAAGAATTTTCAGCAAGTTCTTTGTGAATGGATTAAAATCACATTCTAGCCACTAAGGCTGTGATGACAATACTTGTATAGTTAACAGGAAAGACAAAGCTCTCAAAGTGAACAGAATTTGGATGTCTGCCATAATACAATCTCAACCCCTGAGACAGTAAGAAACAGGGAAATGCAGACAATGAGGGAACTACAGCCCCTTCTCTTCACCAGCAACAGAGTTTAAGAATAGCTGGAGTTGCCAGAGAATTCACTTCGACACCACTGGAATTCTGGTAAAAAAATAATTTTATGCTCGAGCATTCCATTAACTTTCAACATTTTTTCCCCTTCAAAAATAGTACTGTGCTAAAAGTTTATGTAAGATGGTTGATATGCTTTGAACAATAGAGACAAACTGATGTGTAAATCACAAAGTGATTAGGCCTACTCATGGACAGTTTTTCAGGGGTTTAACTGGAAAACAGAAATGAAGATTAGATATTAACATAAGTTATTCAAGTATTTTAACTTATCTTTTATAAATAAAGACTTTGTGGAACTTTATACAGTGAAGCAACTATAATAAAATTAATTTACTATATGAGTTGACAGTGTGTTTGAAAATGGGGAGGAGGCTCCTTGAAACGCTTCATACCAAAATATGGTAAGTGAAGAAAAAAGTGTGTTTAGGTCAACTCATATAGTAAATTAATTTTATTTTTAACTTATCTTTTATTGATTCTACTATTGATTGTACTAATGCACATACATTTATAACCAAGGGATGGATTTAATTATGAGAGACATGTTTGTTATACTAAGTTAATAGCCTACTGGCATTCCTCATTCTGACACGAATGTCACTTATGGTAACAAAAGTGTCAGCAAATTCTTAAAGAAGCAGAAATTTATAATTCAGCATGTCAGGGAATTTGCTCAAGTCAAAAGAAAACTCAGGAACTTATTAATAAAACAATTGAAACACTACAGAATATAGCCTATTATCCAATTCAGAATGTGAGAGATCATGTAGTAAATAGTTGAATAAAAACACTTTCTTTAACGCACTTTATTTACAAGGTAAATAAAGTGTGTTAAAGTGTGTTAAAATGTGTATTAGTTGAATAAAAACACTTTCTTTAACGCACTTTATTTACAAGGTAAATAAAGT
Source organism: Ectobius pallidus (assembly GCA_964059195.1). NCBI lineage: Eukaryota > Metazoa > Arthropoda > Insecta > Blattodea > Ectobiidae > Ectobius > Ectobius pallidus. The sequence continues at coordinate 70,069,688 of CAXKWD010000004.1, read as the reverse complement.
GTGTTAAAGAAAGTGTTTTTATTCAACTATTTATTACACAACGCTAAAGTCGGACACAAGAATGAAGATCATGTAGTGTGATACATTAGATTATGATCAAGAAAAGAACTGTCTTTGCATATCAAGAACAAACGGCTTAATTTTCATCAGTCGTATTTAGCCCTCCTCTTCAGAACTTGTGCGATTCCATGTGTGAATCATGAGTAAGATGGTGAAGGGGAGAGAAATCATAATAGTAAAATGGTTACAGGAAGCTGGTAATAGAGATAGAGATACATGAAGGAATCTGAGACATTCTGAAATAGGTAAGTTAAAGTTAAAAAAATTTTGTTTCCGATTCCAGTGCCACTGAATCAAGAAATATAGCCTCACTACAAACACCAACATCCCATACAAGGCAAGCCAGAACAGATAAGCAAAGCAGACTGAAACCATGTCATCTAAATAACATTTTCTTTCAGTTCAAAAGATTACTTACTAAGAAGCTATAAGTTATATTTTGTTTACTGGTAACTTATTTTCACTTAAGTACTAAGTTGCCAGCTTGAATGGCTAAAATTATGATAAGAAAAGTGAAACTACAACTTGAGAAGGAAAAAGTTATTTTAAGGAACTTATCTGTCCTGTTCAAGGTTATTTTCTGTAGTGATTTGCACATCATAAAGATACAATGAGTACGGTACTTAAGTTATGAACAAATTAAAGTCTGTTGAATATGAAAGAATAAAATGACAAATTCAGGCATGGGGACATGACTAAGAGGTGAGATCTAACATACTGTGCTCTAAAATGCAGAAAATTGTAACTTTTATTTTAAAAGTGGACTATGGAATCAAATAACTTAGACCTTATTTCAATCTAATTTATCATAATAATTCATAATCCATTATTACTTGTTTTAAACCAGAAAATCAAAAGGGACATGTGTCTGCCCTTTTTTTGGAGAATGACCCCTATTTTAACAAAATTAAATGCCTGAACTTCTGGGCTCTAATAATAAAATTTTAAAATTACCGGTAACAGGATTTGAAAAATTGGGTCTAGGCTACAAATAGTTGAGAGCTTGATATCTGCATGAGATACTAGGTGCTTATACATGGCCCTTAGGTTGTCTCCCATGGCTCCTATTGACTACCGACAATCTTTCATCTTATTAGTTTTTTCTGCACAGCTTATCCAATACTGCTAACAGCAGCAAAATCTAACAAAATAAGTAAGTTAGTTATAGTATAGCTCATTCGATTTCCTCGTTAATTTCTAGCTGCCAAGACAAGGCCACTAGATTTCAACAGTTTATAAACAATGCAGGTCGGAGGCAAAGAACATGAGGTTAGGTTTATATCATGCATGGAGTTATGAGCATAGCTAGTGTATGAACACAACATATGATTGGACAGGATAACATATAGACCTATACAATGACTTCTGGTCCCTGACCTGAATAATTTAGGCTATAAACAATTTGATGTCGGGAGAGGGGGGCATTGTCTTTGATGCCAGATGTTAGCAATGCAAACAAACTAGACCTAGCACCTGCTAGAGCCCTATCACTTCAATGTCTGTCAGTATGAACCTAGCTGTATAATCCCCACTTATTTATCTTCATAATAGGCCTATCTGACTGCTGGTTCGTAAGTAGCTTTGTTTTTTCATTGTTCACTTCGTCAGCAGGCCGGTAGACAATCTTTAAGCATATCATAGGGTCAATAATTATAAAGTCAGGCTTAATACCAAAAACGTGATGAAATTTGATATAGGCTAGGCCTACTTGTTTCAATGTACATACCCCACTTGCCCAGCAAATTTCAAAGAATTTTATTAAAAACTACATACAGAATTTTCAAAACTCAGCTCCAGATATCCCTTAGTGTTGGGGAAAAAAGAACATATTGCCACCCCGCTGGTAAGAGGGTTGTTTTTTTTTTTTTTAACAGTATTGGTAGAAAGGTCTACTGGTACGTCTAATTTTTTTAATGAGATGGCAGTTTTCGTTACACTTAAAGCACAGTCATTCCGAGATGGCAACTTGTTCCTCTTGGCCGAAAATAGGAATGCAGAGCTATAGATAATATAATATATAATCTGCAAAAACATAACCAATTATTCTTCAAAACGTACTTACAACATTTGCAAAAACCAGGGTCAAGTTTTTTGCGTTTATTTCTTCTACCGCAGATGAAAATAAAACGGCTGTTGACGTATCTTCTAGTAGAAGTATTCCACAAGCAAATGAAGTAAATAAATTGAACAACATATTTATTAAAATTCCGCTACCATTAAAAATATGTTACTGAAAGTGTGCACAAAGAAGTAGGCTTGTATGTTCCATGAAGGCTTTCATGAACTATGCTACTGTGGTCACGCGAACTGTGCATTTAACTATGCCGCGTTAAATATACTACCCACTCTACACATAATAAACCACAAATATACAGATAATTTTACGAGCCTGGCCATGAGTTGGCCTAAAACAAACTCAAACACCAAACGTCAAATTCGTCTCCATTGGTCTTCATTTGTTGACGAAAGATAACAGAACCACACAGAACCAAACAAGAGATTACAAGAAGTTGGAACATGACCGTCGATCTTCATTGGAAACCAAAGGGCAGAGATTTTTTTATGGCAGTAATTGGCGCACATTTTAAAATCCATCCATGTTTTAATTAATCCGATCATGATTTCTGCGACCTGACCATACAATTTTTATGAATTGCCAATCATATTTGAGAGGAGAGTCACTGATGTTATTAATTATTTTAAAAGAATCAATACTTAAAAGGAGTTATCAATTCCAAGCCACAAGTATGAATGATACTACAGTATTTACCTTCCTCGTCCTGATAGGCTCTAATTGGCATTGGATATTTCAGTGATTTAACATAAAGCATGCCAATAATATTTTCTCATTACCATTTCACAAGAAAAACTTCTCACAATAAAAAACACTAAAATTTTATTTAAAAGAATAAACAAAGACCTAAATTTAAATTAATATTCGTTTAAAATTACTGATGCCATCAGATACACCAACTATACAAAATAGCTGACAATCAATAGTTGCATAGCGTACTAGTATACATGCAGAAACTTAACTCTGATATGGACTCAATGCTCAAAGAAGGCAGTTCAAAGGAGTATAAATAAAGATGAATTAAAAAAAAAAAAGACTTGCAAGATTTTTTAGAAAAAATTATCCGAAGGATAGTTATAAACTCTTCCACAAAACTCACATTTTCAGTTTTATGTTAGGCACAAAATTACATTACCGCCAACATTGACATCATATCGGTTCCATGTACAGGACAGAGCTGCAGCTGCATTAAAACCGATTTTTGAAATACAGAATATCACCAGTCTCTCTTTGGATACAGCCATGATTATTTTCTACTGTAAAATTGTCCCAACTTGACAATGTTCATAAACATGTATACATATACTATGTTATGATGGACATATTCTTAAATAAAAGAAGAACAATAATCAGCTACGGTCTGGAATTAATATGGGACAACCTCAGCCAGAATGAAAAAGTAGAAAAGTAGACAATGAAGTAGAAATAGAAAAAGTAAAGCAACATTCCTTATGTGTGCCCTTAGTATTTCAAAATTTGCACCATCCAGACTGAATTACGAGTTGGCTAAGGAGTCTTTCCCTATTGATGACCTTAGAATGAGACTAGCATTGCCATCTACAACGAACTCATCGGCCCACCTACAAGAAAGGCATCAGAAGAGGGAAGAGATATGGCTAGAATTCTACTTTACTGATGCCATGATGGACAGAGGATGGACAAAGCCCAACCATTACCTACAACATATGCTAAGTCTAGCTGTGCATGGCTACCATCACAAGATATTAAAAGCAAAATATTACCATACACCCGACAGTGATTGCTTGTGCTCCCTGTGTGATTTGTATTGTGATAGATACCACACAAAAAACTGCAAAAACCAATTTATCTTACTAAAAGAATACAGCAAAGTGTAACACGAATGAATGAATGAATGAAATTAGCAATGAATACATCCCTTAAGGGCCATAGCCTCCTGCCTGTACAGGGAAAAGCTCAGTAAACTTTAACTCCTTAAGTGAGCAAGTCCTAAGGAGTTTTTGTTCGACACTGTCTCACTTTCACTAGTCTCCGATGGTGACCCAGTAGTTTCCATCTTTCCCTGTCTTTTGCCACTCGTGACCACTGTCCTCCTGCTACCATTTTGAAAGTAGAACAATATTATGCATGCTAGTGCATTCTTCCTTTCATTCAAAATGATCTTGCACACAGCTAAAATACAGCTATGTAGGAATGTGAATTAAGAAAATCACATTATCTAAGTTCTTCTGGGTAGAAAAAATAATGTGGGTATGTTACTTCAATTTTTTTCAGAGGTATTGAGATGATCATTCTTATCAAAACAGGTTTAATATTTTTATAAACAGCACATCTACATGCTAAGTCTACCAATGGACTTGAAAAAGAAAGAAAGGGGGAAAAAAAATTAAAAAGAGCAAAGCCCCACTTTTGTCTCAAGAATTTTAGTAAAATGCTTATTCTGAAATCATAAACAAGGAACTTTGGTCAATGTATAATGCATATTTTTGATTTGGAAAACATTTATTTAATCCATAACCATACACCCATACAAATAGCCCAACTATGAAATTAACCGATTCAGGGATTACACAATGGGTATTTCTATTCACAATTTGGATAAGCTGAGAGTAAGAAAGATCATGCAAATGTTCATAATGCGTGAGCTATAAACATGTATTCACACTTATGTTAAGACACAAACACAACAGATAAAATTAATATCATTAGCTCAATGCAAAGCTTTAAAGTAAATACATTTCTCCTAAACAAAGGAAAATTTGGATGCTAGATTGTGTGTTTAATATATAGAAAATAAGTCAAGTTTCAGGGAGGATAACAGCTGTGACAGAAACATAGTTTACCCAGAATTAAAGGAAACTTCCACATAATAAAAGACATAGTTACACATAAAAACTTGACGAACTGGTCACAAGCTCTATATAACTGTAAGACTTTCTATTACATTTAATCACTTATTCTAGATTGATTAGGATATGACAAATAACTAAAGATATATCACATCTTAATCTGTTGCCAAACATCCAATAAATTATGAGATATGATAAACTGGGATGAATACACCTCATATCAAAACTAACAACCACTTACTGATCAGGTCTCCAACCCACATGCCACAGCAGAGTAACATCAGTTATGGACCGATGTCCACTTTGGGGTAACACACGCCTTTTTCTTACACCAAGTTGGTTTTTCCTGTAAAACTACAAAAGACAAATATAAGTATTTAGGATTTCAAGGCCGGTGGAACAGCAATTTATCGAGTATAATTCATAATTTCTTTAATGTCTCATGGATTTCATCGAATCAAGAAATTTCTATGGTTCAAATCTACCTTGTTCATAATGATGAATATGTAAAGAAAGATACAGTAATATGTGGATCAATGGTGGTTCTCCATTGATGCATTTGATTCACCGAATCACCTATTTCCTTAAACAAAATAAAAAAATATAGATATAATATACAGAAATTACACAGAAATAATTTACCTGCGTATCCAGGGGACACAGACAAGCAACTTTTATTATGAGATTTTTGCTTAGCACTTCAACAAAATGTTTTGACTAACCTTTGTGATGTATTAAGTGATGACTTCTTTTTCCATCTCAAACAGTGTTCCCAGCATAAAGTTGGTTTTTTTCTAGTTTTTTCACTTTGAGATAAAATACACTGTCACAATTGTCTCTTGCGGCAGTTCAACTGTTCAACAGACGTACATTATTTTGAATACTGCATTTAGCATTTTGCTAATACATGTGTGATTTTGTGTCTAGTAATATGTTATAGGGTGTGTGATATGCGATAATTTGAATTACAACGAATAAAACAAACAATTTAATGTACTGTGTACTTTACTCTAGACACCTTTTTTCTCTTAAGAAATCCAATAACAAACATGATGTGACTAACAAAGGCAGCTAAACTCCTATGCTTTGTTTGTAGAAGTCTTCTGCAATGCAACACGAGCTCTAATTAGATCATCTATGTCTACTCTGGTACGGTCTCACACAAATCTTGCTAGATTATTAATATTTTTATTTATTTTTCAATAGCTGGAAGTCGTGTATTTTGCATAATAAATACTCGGTAAGTCACCTGTTCAAATATCCCAGTGTTTCACCTGATATGGATAGCTAATGGTACATAAACAAAAAGAGTGTGCATTGTTGGATATGAAGAGTATGCTAAGTACACAGCATTTTATTTTCTAGTTCAGCGTCAGACCGATGGTAACAGGTAGCCCTGCCGATGGTAACAGGTAGCAGATCAGTGTCCTTTCCAGCTGGTGCAAACCCTTAAGCCACCTTTAGAAATTCCAGAAGAGAGAATCTCAGTAGAGGGTAGAGTTCAAGGTCACTGTGATTGTTCCGTCTTTCTTCTTTCTCCCTCTCTTTTTATGTTCTCTTTCTTCCCTCTTTCAACCCCTCCATGTGACTGAACTTTCTGCAACGTATGCTAGGCGATTTAAACAACTAACCAGTCTTTAAAGTAAAGTTATTTTTCAGTAGGCAGGCGAAAAATAGTTATGGCCTCCGCTCAACGAAATTCAATAAGTCTCGAAACAAAATTAGCAGCGTTGAAAGAACTGGATGATGGTTTGAAGCAGACAGAAGTTGCAAAAAGTATGGATTTTCACAATCTACGTTGTGGCGTTTGTTAAGGAATATGTTAAATAAATTTGTCCGTTAGGCTGTAAAAATTCATGATTTGGTGTTTTGTTTTGCATGCAGTTTTCTTAAGATGTCCTTTGATACATCAATAACCCTCATATAACAATATGAATTGCTAGGGCCCGAAAATATCGTTATAAGGAGGTTTGACTGTAATACAATAGCTACCAAGCATCTATTATGTTCATAAATCAATAGAGAGCTATCAGCACTTCTGAATTAATTTTTTATATTGTATATAAAATAATGTTAACTGTGTTACAGTTTACAAAAAAACAAACTTCAAACAATCCACAACATTAAACTGGTCTTATATTATGGTTTAAAAAAACACACTTAAACTTCACTAATTTCATACCTTGGTAGGACTACGAGGATAATCACAATGGTGATTGAAACTACGTAGTCCTACCAAGGTATGAAATTAGTGAAGTTTAAGTGTGTTTTTTTAAACCATAATATAATGTTATGACTTCACTGTGATCTTCCCAATATCAGTTTCTATATTAAACTGGTCTCCTAAACAACAGCGTAAATGAAATATTACTGTTAGGAAATACTCGCTGAGATCTTAAGGTTAGTACAGGCTTGGAGAGTAGGTGTGTCCACTCAGTGGCGTTCCTAGGGTGGGACAGTCTGGCCCTCATTGATGCCCCACCCTAATACAAAAATTAATCAGACTAGATGGACTAGCAATGTTATACATTGAGAACAATTTGGCTATGAAAATAAACTTTTATGAGACAATTAGACAATTTTCTGAAGAAAAAGCTATAAAAAGACAATTTTAAACGTGACTATTATATTTTTTGAATTAATTATAATCCAGATTTGCTAATTTATTATCCGACTCTCTTACTAAAATTAAAACTGTTGTTACCATAAAACTTCGTTAACTTTCTTATTTTGTCATATTTAAACATAACCTTTTTTTAAAAATATCATTACTTTTTAATTATCACAATTATGTTAATCAGATAGCTTAATATCATTTGACTAACGTCTGTATCTAATAAATAAATGCAATGCTACCATAAAATCTCATTTTGTTAACTTTCTTATTTTCCCATATTCTAACATGAACTTTTTTCCTTAAATTACTTTGTGATAGCACACATTTGTAGTTTGCAAATCAGTTAACTTAATATTATTGGACTAACGTCTGTTTGTATTTAATAAATAAATACATTAAATACTGGATGAGTTCGCTCCCTTATTGTGTCTATTATTTTTCCGTAAAGATTAGCCCATGGAGATGATCCGAAAGACAAAAAATCCCTCTAGGCAGGCCTAGAGGCTGAGGTAGATTTCGAAGCGCTTTTGGTTTAATTTATTGTCGCTGCGCAGCACTCTCCTTCTTTAGCCTTGGCACGGCAAACCCGCAATAATAAGGACTGAATTCGGCAAAGAGCAAAAGCCTACAATCATTTGTTTTGAAAACAAGAATAGGATATATTATTCTGGGAGGCCGTGCGCAAGATCAGCAATGAATAAAATTAGCAAAGCCGCTAAACAAGACAAAATTATGATATTATAATAATTCTTTTAAATGTTATTATTTTCAAACATTAAAATCTCGCGTGATATGAGAGCTATCAAGAAACTATTTATTGATTTGTAGAGTACTCATCAAGGGGGTACGCCGTAGCGTAGCGGTTGAGGCGCTGCGCTACAAACCGGAAGGTCGCGGGTTCGATTCCCGATGAGGTCGTTGAGATTTTTCAATTGGCCTAATCCTTCTGGTGGCACTATGGCCCTGGGGTAGACTCAGCCTCTAACAGAAATGAGTACCAGGAGCCATCCTGGGGGTAAAGGCGGCCGGTGCGTAAGGCTGACAACCTTACCACCTTCATGTGCCGAATGTCCAAAAATCTGGGAGCCTCAACCTCTTGGAACCCTCTGGGCCTCCATGGCCTGTATAGGGATCACTTTACTTTTTTACTTTACTTTACTAGAGTACTCATCAAGAGCTTTTCAACGATACCCCACAAGACATGGTTTCAAAAGTTTCGAATTTTCATTCCCCACCCTCACTCGAACCCCCGAATCGTTGGTGTCACTGTGAACTCCATAGGGAGTACTCTAATTTATTCAAACAAAGTTTCCCTCTATACTTCATAGGGGCCGAGATATACATTTTTAAAAATTTCAACCCCCTCCCCCGACCACCCCCTTGGGCCAAATTTGCTCATTAACGAACTTGTCCGAACTATTGGGCCTAGAAATGACATAATAAAATTTGGTTCAAATATCTTCAAAATTACGGCCGCTAGCGTGTAAAGATATATATATATATAAATATCACAAATTTTTTTTTTGAACGGGCGGTGGTTTCGTACTTAGGGGAGCATGAAACGTAAAGATATGAAGGAATTTTTCGAAAATCATGACATGGTATCCATTGCAATAGGTAGAAAAAGACTAGCCATAGAAAAAGAAGTTAAAAATAGATGTGTTGGTAGCTTTTGCTGGGTGGGGGGGGGGCCTCAAAAATAAATCCACCCCGGCCCCAAGTGGTCTAGTTATGCCACTGCGTCCACTCAGAAATATCTGGAAGGAATGATTTTGGACAGGGTCTAGTAAAGGGGATGATTAAGATGGTGACTTGATAATCATATAATTCTTACACTTATCTGAAGCATTTCATTTTGATATTAACATTCTTCATATTGCACACATTTTACATAAAATAATTTTGAAATTAAAAAATTCAGAATTTACAATGGTTATAATATAAATAATTAATCTATTTTGCATAATTGTTTATCTTAATATAAAGTACACAAATAATACAGAAAATATATACAGCGGTTGAAATACCAAGTTATCGATAACGTTCAAAGGCAAAACAATATAATAAAAATGATGTTACTTAAGACTTGGTGATCCAATATGACCAAATGTTTCTCGTTTTGATGAATTGCATATGGCACAGTTCCCCTGTAAAAGAAGAAAAAAAAAATGTTACATTTTCAGCTTTCATTTCTGTTTGCCTGGGTTGCAAAAATGGATAGTTCTAAAAGTCCCTAGTCAGAACATTTACATTCCTCCAATTGTTGTAGGCTATAATTCACTGGTATAGTACTAGGAACCAGAAGATTTATAAGGAGCTTGAAAGTTTAAAAAACCCCACTTAAAAATTATTTTGCCTGAAATAACCTCAAAATGTAATTATCAAACACTACCTAGCATAATACAGTGAGTCCCATGCAAGAGTTGGCCAATGACGCGGCTTTCTGCATAGCGACAGGCACAGCTCCAACTCCCGAGCGATTGGGTGAAAATCTACGCAAATAAAGCCGCGATGGGTGTAATGATTCAGGTTCTCACATTTACAGTTAAAATTACAATGAAAGTAAACCATGTACCTCATCACAAGAGATGTTGGAAATGTTCTCCTCTTGCATCCACACAATACTGGCACTTCAAGATAGAGTTGTGACATTGTCTTTAAGTTCTTCTAATGTATGGGAAATTGGCCTATACACATTATTCTTCAAGTGTCCCCATAATTAATATTCACATGCTGTTAGAAGTACTTAAAGACAATATCACATAGGCCTATCACAAGAGAAATTAACTCAGTCTCGGAAGCTGAACTTATCGTTTACAACACCTTGTTTATAACTATGGTATTACCCTATTTTTAATTTTTTAGTGTACTTTGGACATTAGAAGCACCCAACTTTCAAGGCTGTGTTTTTAAGGGGATGGTCCGTAAAATATGATACTTTTCACAGAAACATTCCCATTATTGCTGTTGAAACTTCTAACAGTACATTTTCTTTCTTTGTATGTTACATACATTATATAGAATTTTGAAAATTAACTTCCATTTCATGAAGCAGTTTTCTAACTGAAGTTTGCTAGGATAATCGTCTTGGATATAAAGATTGTCAAGCAAATTTCAAGTGAGATTTTGTTTGAAAAATCGTTTAATTTTAAAATTGACTTATCTTTGACAATTTCTTTTATTGAAATTTATTGTCCTGAAGAAAATAATTAAAAACTCAATATAATGACAAGGACTTACATCAGCTATATCCAGCGTGGGAAGACATTCTTCATGGAATGAATGTTTGCAATAAAACAGAACCACATTGCTTGCTCTGCTGAGATCTGTAAAAGAACTTACTGATCAATTAATCAATTTAAAACATTTACATTTACAATATATCTATTGACAGCTGTCTACAAATCCAGGATACAACAAAACCTAGATTTTAAAACAATGAAAGTACATTAAATTAATTTCAAAAGGTAACCGAACACTATTTTTACAACACAATAATATTCAAGTTGTACTTCAAGATTGAGGATGGTTTTGCACAATACGAATGGAATCTTTTAATACTGTTAGACAAAAGTATCTTTGGAAGGTGGCAGATCTTGCTCCTTAAAAAAACACTTGAGCAACTTTGGTACTGCTGCACCAATGGGTAATCTAATGATCTTCCAATGAGTCAGTTTACATCTCTATAAAAAGTCAAGAATACATGGTTCTAATATGCTTTTCTTTTCTTGCTCGACATCAACAGTCTGTTCTAATGAGGTTTCCATCCTGATGGTCGGTTCAATAACCATTGCAGATTTTTGGTGTGGAGGCATTATTATTTTTTAGAAATGCAGCCAACTTCCTCATACGTCTCTGCAATCGATATCTGCAATCGAAGTTTGAACATCATGATGTCATACACTCCTGAGTAATCCAGCTTCAGACAGGATCCCAAGCATGACTTTAAGTTTCATTCTCGTTACAGCTAATATGGTGGCAATGGTTGTCTTGGTACCTTCTAGGAACAGATTTAATGGGAACTGTATTACAGTTCATTTTAACAGCAGTTGTTCATTTGGTTGTGCACATACCCTCTCTGGTTTTCATCCAGCTGTTTAGATGATGGAAGTCTCCAAAGAGGATGACACTTTTACCTTACTATTGTAAGGAGTAGAAGTCACGTTACTATTCACAGCGGATTTGTAACATCTGAAATGTGTTCATTGTACTGTCCCTATCTATAAAAGTACAGAATACATATTACAGAAGAAATGCTCATTGCATCTCAATCCACGATGACTTAAAACATTCAAAGGGATGTGCTACAGTAGAATCTTCTATAGTTCAACTCAGACTTTGAAAAGTGTCATTGTTTTGGTATTGTCAGTTAAAAGGTATTTGTTAAACATTTTGTTAGTTTGTTTGTTACAAGTTTTTACCAATGGTTTTGTATTGCTGCTCAAATCTGCAAGTGTCGCTCGTGTACTGGAATTTTTTCCTGCAGTTCATTTACATGGCTATAAATCTATGGACATCCGACTGTCGCATTAAATGCTCACTTGGTAACAGAATAAAGTGCCTTACAGACTGATCCAACCATGCTAACATTAGAGATTTTAATGTACTTGTCTGCAATATAAAGTTACCACTCACTTTCCTCTTTTCACATTCTACCAACTATTATTAGCCTTTTTATGCATTCTTTTCTAAAAATGCACTGAAAAACGTCATATTAATACATAGTGTCATCAATAAGTCTCTTCGCAGCTCTGGATATGATCACCACCCAGGCGTAGGTTGAGATTTCTCCCTATCTTCCTTTCAGACTCTTAGCAGGTATACCAGAGTAAGCCATGTTAACTATTGATGGGCATCTGTTTTCTATTGTTGATGTGTTTACGGTGATTAATAATTTCAACTGATATTCAGTTTTAATGAATAAGATACAGGATGGAATAGTGGTGATGAGTCATGGTAAGAAAACGAGTTCTCCAGTAAACATTTTCAATGTATTCTGTAAATAGGTGATTTTTATGTTTATTTTATTTCTTACTATGTAAATGAATGTAGTGCTACCTACTGAATTCAGTTTCTTAACAGAGTCTCACCTGCGCAAGCATTACGAAGCGACTTCTTGATGGCATCGTATATATTCAATTTATCTGTGATAGATTTCAATAAGGAATGTGGCTTACCTTTCACAATAATTTTTCTATGACAAGCTCCACACAGTTGTTCATCTGAAAATAAAATGTTAAAAATATAAATTCTTGACACACAGTAAAAATAGAAGACCAAAACAAACTGCATTACAATTAAAATAGAGTATTACATTACCCAGTTAAAAATGAAATGTAATTTTTCCTAACATTTCTTACTAGCAGACCCTGGTAATTATCCAATAAATGAAGCAATATAAGCAGTATATGGAACAATAACCTTTAGAGGATATTTGTCCTGAATAATCAAAACGAGATTTTCTGTGATACATTGAGGTAGCATTTTGTAATTGTTGTAAAAAAAATGTATTTTTTAACTCTTAACATAAAAAATGCTTCTAGTGTGAAAGAACAAGTTCACCAATTTTTACAATGTTATGCCTCTATATTTTGAAAAAAGTAAATGAACCAGGCTTTCCTTAGTAAATGCAAACTTTTAAACCTCTTTTCTTGATAACTATTTTTTTGAAATTTTACTTTACTCTTCCTACAAACTGTTGGATCAATAAACACAATTACTTTTCTTTAACTTTTCACATCTGTGTACAAATTTGTTTAAACATTATACTTCAATATCAATAAAAAGTTATGATGATAAGTTTTAAAAAACTGAGACTTGCACTGCTGCAAGAAGTCATTTTTATTAATTTTCAAAGAAATTAATGATCAAACTCAATAATAAGTTTTGTTTCTAATATTACAACAGAAGTAGTGGTAGAAACTTCCTTAAATGCCATACAGTATTTTAATTTGGCAACCTTTGCTTTAAGTCACTTATTCTTCACTTATAGTGCATTAAATATTCTGATATTGCAGGAGGGTTCTACGTTATCCCTAATCCTATACACAATTCCCAGTCTTCCACCTTCTTTATCTTTACCCATAACACTTCTTGGTCTCACCTGTCTTTACTTCACATATGCTAATATTGCTACTATTTCTAATAAAGACAACAATACCATCTGGAGCTCTCCCCCTAATTACTCCTTCGAACGCAATTTTTGCCTATGTAAAGGTAGTCTTTCAACTGCACTCAGTCTCTACCACAGCAATTATATCTCCTAACTTCAGCACTCCATACACCTTGAAGCTGTAATAAGATATTACAATAGCCTTATAAGCTTATTTTAATTCGGAAATTAGTATTTTAATATCAAAATTTTGATTAGTGATTCAGAAAAGCTTAATTTCGGGATTTTATCATGTTGCAATCAAGGTGACGCCTGTTATGTTCTAAGGTCTAGCTAGTAACGCTTGTGAACGGGAATTCCCCATTGAGTCCGTTTAACAGAATTTTCAAAGAAGGACGCTGGCTAGAGTTGAATAATCAGCCAATGACAGAACCAGAATTATTATGGGATTGAACTTGTAAACCCTTTGAGTTATTGTCATGTTGATGGGCTGTGATATGATTTGAAATGATATGAAGACATGATTGCTAGTACATGCGTGGTGGCTGAAAAATGACTGCTGGTGGTTCGCAGTATGTTAGCCGCTTTCCTATGGATAATTTCAATGAACTGTTCGCGTGTCGATACACGGACGGAGCGGTACGCGAAGGAGCACAAATGTAGACGCAGCTTTAGAAATACATATACTGGTAGAACTGGGCACTGTTGCATCGAGCCCTTCAATATTTCACACAACTTCCCCATGCAAGCTATAAGTTTTGTGAACTTCATTCTTAAAACTATTACCAAAATTACTTACCATCTATTGAAATTCCTCTTTGCTGTATGGAAACTAGCTTTTCGTGCAGGTTGAAATAGTCAGACACAAGTATCTTTTTGCATCCTTCTTGCACTGATACCTGCAAAACAAGAGGACCAAAATCATATGGTTGAGCACTGTTTCAAATAGATAGCCTTTTTTATTGCTGACAAATATTTTAATATTTCTAACACAACCATATTCTTGTTATATTACAATGACACCTAGATCAGAACTTGATGCTCAAGAATCACTGTTGACTCCTCTGTTAGCAGAAGGAATACCCTTTCAGGTTTTTTATTTCTCTACCATACCATAGATACTATGGTTAGTGTCATCTTTGGCTCTGAAATATGTCAAGTTCTCAATGTTATTACATGTTTCTAGATCCACTAAATCCAAAAATACTGTTTTTGGAAACATGTCTCTATGTAAAACAGAGCTTGAAGAGGAAAAAGGAAATGTTACAATTCTTGTAAAGATCTTCTGGGGAATTACACGAAAGCACCTCCATGACTTTCTCATACACCTTATGTGAAGATTTGTTTTCCTTGATAATAGCACTAACAATTCTGTTTAAACTTATGCATTAATTGATTTTATTGAGACCTAATTCTCTGAAGGTCAGTTATATACAAAACATATTTTCCATAAACTTTATGTCATAAGTAGGGTTCGGATGTTTATGACCTAAGAAGTGGAAAATATGACTGAAAATATTATCTTAAAAATAACTAATATGACCCAAAGATCCTAAATATGACCTCATAAATGAACGTATTTTCTAAAAATAAATGTTCCAGTTTAAAACGTTTAATGACACTAAGTTATTACATCACATTAATTCAATCAGATCATCACTTTTTCAACGATTATATAGGTGATTTACAGAACTTCTAATCTGTTAATGTTTCCAAATCCACTGCAAATGTGAACTGAAAATATTTTTGAAACATGTCTATTAGAAGTTGTTAGCAAGGAGGAAGAGGTAATTGTGCTATTACTTGTTATTGTCCCTTCACATTTCAGTTACAGTAATACCAAAATATTTGTGACTCTTTTTCAGAAAGAATTAAGTTAACAATTTACTGCACATACTGCATAATTGTGCTCTTTTACAAAATTTATAACTGAATTATGATGTTAAATTACAAATATGACCGAAATATGGCCAAGACCATGAAAATGACCAAAGTATGACTTTATTAGCAGAATAAAAATGGTTCGATTAGGGTAACAAATGTGCAATTCATGTTTAATTTATGTTTGTGGCGAGAATGGGGATCAGGATAAAAATATGACATGTCATCAACATCCGAACCCTAGTCATAAGTATCCAATGTGTCCACCAGCAAGCTGTAAGAATTAACCCATGGTGGTCTGTGTCAGTCTTTATTTCCACTAATTCTTTATTCATAAGTGGTATAGCTTCTTGCTAGGTGTAATATGACCCATGACACTTGAGGGAAAACAGAATTTATTAAGATATATCTAATGTAGGGATTTTTTAATTTTTGAATCATTATACAGCTGTGATATTTCAATTTTAATTTTAACCTAAGTTCCATTGTTTGTATCAATTTGTCTATGTGTCAGCCTCTAATGCCTTGGCATGTTGTTTAATATTGCGCTAGAAAAGGTCATTCGAGATTCGGGAATTGAAAGGAGGGGCACAATATTCCATAAATCAGTGCAAATTTTAGCATATGCTGATGACGTCGATATTATTGGAAGATCTGAAAGAGATGTTAAAGAAGCATTTACTCGGTTGGAAGTTGAATCCAAACGGATGGGACTCACGGTAAATGAGGAAAAGACAAAATATATGGTAGTGTCAGAAAACCCAACAAGATAGAAGTGTCTTGAGATTGGTGACTATAAATTTGGAAAGGTGACTGAATTTAACTATCTAGGCTCCCTGATGACATCAGACAACAAAATTAGTGCAGAAATCCACAATAGACTACTAACAGCAAATAGATGTTACTACGGACTTAAAGGAAAGCTAACATCACGTCACATCAGTCGTGGTTCTAAGTGCAAAATGTATAAGACCTTAATAAGACCAGTGTTGCTGTATGGCTATGAAACTTGGGCTTTTGGGACCACTGACATGAACAGATTGAGCATATTTGAGAGGAAGGTGTTGCGGAAGATTTATGGAGCAGTCAATGATCATGGCTGCTGGCGAATAAGGTACAACCAGGAACTATACAAACTGTTCAAGGAACATGATGTTGTTAGTGAAATCAAAGCAAGGAGAGTGAGATGGTTAGGGCATGTTTATAGAAAGGATGGAAATGACCCTTGTAGGAAGGTGACCTTTACTGAACCTTATGGCACCAGGAGAGTAGGACGACCCCACTGAGATGGTTGGATGAAGTAGAGAAAGACGTAAGGGAAGCAGGAGTCAGAGGATGGAAGATGAAAGCAGAGGAACGGGTAATCTGGAAGCGTATCGTTGAGGCGGTCAAGGCTGGAATCCGGCTGTAGAACCAATGAAGAAGAAGTCAGCCTCTAATGAAAAAAGTTTCATTACCAAAAATAGCCATCTGCAAACAGAAGTGTCACCACATTCTATTAAATATGAAGAATGAAGGAAAAATTCATTCACTAACAATTATGACTTTAGATCATATTTTTGTACAGATTTCTCAATATTCGTCCAAGTGCGGGGGGGATTGCAGTTATTTACACATTTCATGAAATCCATCAAGTTTTGTGTTACTTCGTGGATATAATTTGCTTATTAGTGATATTTTAAGCATCAATAAAGCTAAATATAGCTAAGGAAAGCTGTTTTGTAAAGTTTCATGGTTATCGCTATTATTAAAAAATATAGTCCCTACTAATAATATACTGTATTTGATTTATTGACAATACCTGTAAGTTGTAATCTTGCATCATCTTGACGAGAGAGTTTTTCAATCCCGGTATCAGCAGACCATTATCAATCCTTTGTACTAATATTCTGGGATCAACATAAGTTCCAATCTTTTGTAACAGGAATGTAATAAAATCTGTGGAAGGAAATTACTAAGTAAGGTAAAAGTTATACCATGCAATAATAAATTATAGTATTTTGTTTTTTATTTAAACTAAGATATACCAAAATTACCTCCCATTTGGAATTTTACACATAAACTTGTTCAAATAAATAATATTAGCTTTTGTATTTCCACAAGTGGCAGGATAGGAATCATTACATTATTATCTTAAACATTCTTTGTAACAGAATCGTTGTAAAGACAAGCAAGTCTTGATTCCAAGGAAAATACCGGTAAAATTAAGATTTTAACTCACATATATGTGTGCAATTAGAATGGAATGTCTGTGAAGATTTCTAACCAATGGTAAGATGACAACATCAGTAATTGTATAGAAACCATTATTACAATTAATACTTTTAATAAGATAAAAATTCCACACAATTTAACAATTAAAATTCAATTTCCGTAATTAATAAGAAGGCTATCAAGAAAGTAAGTTCCGATCGCATCAAGAGATGGTATGACTAGTCTGCCGCACTTGCCCATGCATAGCAATAGAGAGGGGGTATGTGGGAATGCTACAGTGCAGTTTCAGTCTTGTGATACCAGTAGTTTCTGAACAGTGCTAGGAGAATAATGGGGTTGTGTTAATATTGTCTCCCACCAACTGCATCTTGTGATACCAGTAGTCTCTGAACAGTGCTAGAGAATAATGGTTGCGTTAATATTGTCTCCCGCCAATTGCAATACGCTTTTGCATAACAATGCACGGTCCCATACAGCAAACACAAGAAAGAATCAGTTGCTTCAGTTTGGATGGGAGATCTGTAACCATACACCCTATAGCCTCGATCTTGAGCCAAGTAACTTCCATCTCTTCTGTCTCATAGTGATTTCTGGTAGGAAAATGTTTCCACGATGCTGAGGTACAGATGGTAGTGAATTCATGGCTCCAGACTTTGGCGGCAGAGTCCTATGACACGGGCATACAATTGTTGGTACACCGCTAAGATAAATGCCTCAATGACAGTAGTGACTAAGTAGAGAAGTAGACAGTGAATCTCTGTAAATATTTCTTACTTTCAATGCTTTTGTTTTATTTATCGGCGATCGAAAATTAATTTCTGGATAATCCTCGTATATATTCTGAACACACTGTTCAAACAGATAATTCACTACTTTAAAATGTTTTGTGTTAAGTTACATTTTGTCTTAGGGAGACTTCCATGTGGAAGAAACAAATAAATCTACAAACCAAATAGAGGAATCAGACAGGAAAAAAAAAATGAATTGGAAACCAGTAAATAAAGATTCTCATTAAAGTCCTCAAATTGTAAAACAAATTACTGAAACACAGCCAAACGATTCACAGACTTATGAAAAAAATGTCACAATTACATATGTATATATTAAACACAGAACCGAGACAGACTTACCAGGCTTGTTGAGGGAATATTCTATCAAATCATTCCAGAGTTCCAAATCATGTTGTCCCTTACAGAACTCGATGGCTTGCTCAATGTCATTAAGTTCCTGGGTTATTAAAACTAAAGCTTCTTTTGGACTGCCAATGCGAGCTGTAATTCAAATATCAATAAAACAAACCTGATGTAAAAACAATATTTTACATAGGTACTTTTAAGAAATACATATATACCTTTTATATGTACTAGCATTATGTGTGAACAATTGGAGTAATTTTTATGACATTGGTATGCATGGTCCTTATTGGTCAGCAAAAAATATTAAAAATTTGAGTAGTAGGATGGCCAATTTTGATATACCAGAAGAAGACAAATTAAGATAGAAATTCTTAGAATTTCCACCAATACCACATTCGGGTTTCCTCTGCAAGATTCAGGAACAACAATGTAGTTATAGATGGGGACATAAATCCTTGAAAAATATCCAATCAAGCATTAGATAAATTAAGAAAAGTGTGAGTAAAAGATACTTGGTACTGCTACCTTTTACAATATGCTACTACAGCTTACCTTTCACTGAGCGTTATAATAAATTCGCACTTACCTAAAAGATATACCATCTCCGGGTAGAAACATCGCTGTTGACAAATATCCAGTGCTTGCTGAATGGGATACTGATCAGAGCGACGAAGGAAAGGTAATAATTTATCTCTTGCAAAATCAGCATACAGCTGAACTAGCAGACCATGATATTTGTGTCCTGATTGCCTTGTATCCCGTTTATCCAATGCATCCAAGTACTTTAATCAGAAAAAAAAAATCACTTGCTATTTGGACCTGGAATGTTACTAGTTGCAAGCTACAGGGAACAGAATACAAGCCAAAGATGACTGGAACTATTCAATTTTTTAATTCTTTAATAGAACTCTATAAACTTCGTAGTTAAGAATGAAAATTTGTTAAAAACGTAGCATAATTCCTAAAATACAGTGTCCTTATTATAAAACCGTCAGATCCCTTACCGGTGATCACCATATGATCATATAAACTAGGGTTTTCACTGCTGCAAGAAGTAATTTTGATTTATTTTCAAAGAAATTAATGAACAAACTCAATAATCAGTTTTGTTTCTAATGCTACGAAAGAAGTAGTGGTAGAAATTTCCTTAAGTGTCATATTTTAATTTGGAAAACAAAATGCAACTGCCAACATGCCTTTTGTGAACTCATGGCATCACAACACTTGCTCAATTTTTTTAAAAACATAGATATGAACAGCAAATTAACTAAATTAATTCTCTATTCAAACTTCTCAGAATGTGCCTGGAAGGTCATGATGCCCAACATTTGTTGTTCAGTGATATCATGGGATCATTCAGATGAGAAATAAATAAATAAATAAATAAATAAATAAATAAAGAACAGGCTTTATTGGAAAAGATTATGCGAAGATAAGGAACCATGCAGATGATACCACCACTTTATCTAAACCATTGGTTTTAATGAAAACAAACCCTTGCTATTTAAAAAGCATGTGACCATTAATAATTGGTACTTTGGTAATGCTCAACCTATTTGGTCCAAAATCAATAGGGTTCTTCCTATGGACTTTGTAAGTGTATATACTAAGTTTCATGAAAATCTGATAAAGTGTTTTTTGAGTTATTGCACATACATACGGACAGACAGACATTTTAACCATTCAATATGTAATCTTAGAAAGTACCATTCTAGCACTTAATAAATGGAGATTCATTAATTCAGTGACTTTTGAGTAGGTCTATGCTCTAATTCAGCTACTATCTCATTTTCTGCTTTAAGCACATGATGAATTCAGTGCTTTTCTGGCTATTCTGGCTTGTCCTACTAGATGAATTCTTGTACTTCATGTATGTTTTAAAAATGATTATACAGTATGTTATAAGTGAATACCAGAATGATAGCTATGCACTACACTAAACATATTATTGTCAAGTTTTAAAAATGCAGATATGTATAACCAACGAATATTCATTTTACATCACAAAACATATTATGAATGCTCTCTTGCATTACTGCCGTAAGTTCACGGAAGGATGTGTCGGCAATTGAATGTGATCACTACGGTAAACAGCCAACATACAACCTAACAATTTTAAAACAGCAGAAGGTGACTTGAATGCTACAATTGTGCTAGGTAGCTTACCAGATACAAATAGCGTTGATTATTTTGAAGCCGAGATACAACTACTTCTGAAGGTACTCTCTCCTTTTCCAAAAACATGTTGATAGCTTGTTCTGCATCAAGATCCATGAGATCTTCAATCATGTCATGAATAGCTCCGAACAGGTTGTGTTTGTGAATCAGTTGAAAAACATCTTTATGTCTTAATCTGTAACAAACAACAATATGAATAAAATCGGGTAAACTGACCTAACAAAGTGGCAGAATGCTTTAATTGCAATTATGATTTGCAGTAAATTAAGGTTTTTTTATAAATTGATTTCCGAGTTAATCTCCAGATTGATTCATTTTAAGCAGGACTTATGGAACAACAAGACTTATGGAACAACAAAGGTCTAGTTTAAAAAAAAAAAAATCAGATTAA
This sequence comes from Ectobius pallidus, assembly GCA_964059195.1. Lineage (NCBI taxonomy): Eukaryota > Metazoa > Arthropoda > Insecta > Blattodea > Ectobiidae > Ectobius > Ectobius pallidus. The sequence continues at coordinate 70,048,197 of CAXKWD010000004.1, read as the reverse complement.
CAATCATCCAGCAATAGCAGAACTATATAGATTTGTGATATCTTGACAATCACACATACACATAAAAATACAAAAAAGAAACCATGTCAAATTGGCCAGCTAGTAGGGATCTGAACCAGGGACCTCCAGAATGTGAGTCCAAGATGTTACAATCTTGGCCACCTCGCTCAGTTTAACAGTCTAGTTTGAAAAGCATATGCAAAGGAATAGTGTTATTTGTCAAAGCTAAATGTATTGCAACTTCCAAAGCTGTATATAAACATCTTAAAAAATGCTGTCATGATAACTGATTTGCATTTGATAAATTCTTTCTAACATATTACCACAAAATAGGCGCTAAATTGATGTTTACTCCAGTACCGATCATAATGCTAATGTTGAAAGGGTTTTCTCCTTAATTTCAGCCCAGTAGACAAATGAAAGAAAGCAATTAAATATAGTTAGTAAAAGGTTTCTCTTGGTAAAATATAATTTTAAGCATCTGTCTTGCTCTGACTTTTATAAGTACATTTTAAGTCAGCAAAACATTTTAAAGCCAATTACTTCATCAGAAAAATACATGTAAGCCATGCCAGAATAGCATTTATTTTTTTTATTGGTATTTTACAGTGATTGTTAAATGTTAATGTACAGTTAGTTATTTTTTCTAGTGAGTTCCAATTTCAAACAATACCTTTGTCTTCTCTAGATTTCTGTAAGTAGTGTGTAAGTAGGGGGGGGGGGTACGCCGTAGCGTAGTGGTTGAGGCGCTGAGCTACAAACCGGAAGGTCGCGGGTTCGATCCCCGATGTGGTCGTTGGAGTTTTTCAATTGGCCTAATCCTTCTGGTGGCACTATAGCCCTGGGGTCGACTCAGCTTCTAACAGAAATGAGTACCAGGAGCAATACTGGGAGTAAAGACGGCCGGTGCATAAGGCTGACAACCTTACCACCTTCATGTGCCGATGTCTAAAAATCTGGGAGCCTCAACCTCCTGGAACCCTCTGGGCCTCCATGGCCTGTAATAGGGAACACTTTACCTTTAGTGTGTAAGTAGTGTTTATCAGGGGCTCACAGCATTATCAATGAGGAATGCACCATGTGATGTTATGTCATAGTTTTGAATTTAATGCACGAAAACAATATAAATGTGTTCTTTTGGCTTATTTATAAGGACTGTATGTTTTTCTTGAATGTCCAACGTTTTTATGTTGTTCCCCTTTTTGGAAATGTCATTTGGACACCCTGACTATGTAACTATGTAACCATGTATCTGATCATATTCTATTCCTAACAAATCAATCTGGTTTTCAAAATAAAAAGTAAGAATCCTTTTAATAAAAGAATGTGATGAATACATACTTACTTCAAGTACATGGCTAGAGCTTTGTCATATTTCTTTTCGTGAGAGTACAAAATGGCCATGGCTTCAAGTAACAAACTTTTATCAGAATCGTTTACTAAGAGATGCTCTAGAACTGCATTTACTACTGCTGGAACATTATACAAAGTCGGTGACCACTCCTTAACCAAATTTAAGAATCCCTAGAGAGAAAAAACATACAAAAACATGAAGTACAGTACAGTACAGTACTACCCGCGCGCCATATCTTGAGCGCTGGATTTACGGGGAAGTGAGGGTTGGGGGGAACAAAACATAGCTATTCCGCCAGTCTTTCTGCAGTGTTGTCAACTAAAGAAATAACGTTTCAGCAGAATCGCGCGTATGGTATTTTATGTAGTGATTTTAATATACAACGATTTTAATGCAGTTCAATAATATAACGTGGTGACGGTATTGCGTAACAATTAATTACACGTCATAAGCCTTTGGTTATCAAATAAGTCATCAAATAAGAATATTATGCATAATATAGGCTCAATATTTTTACACTGGATGACTAATTTTAAGCATAAAGAAGAGTCTTAGCAGAACATGCTTCACCATTTCGTGTTTTAAAACATAAGAGAGGTAAGGCATCTAAAAGTGGAGATAGCTATAGGTCTAATTTTAAACGTATTTAATACAAATTTTGAAAAGTTCGCTCAACTTTCAGTCCATGAAATTGACATCAGAGTTCATGGGATCGTCAGAAATTACCACATACGGAATTCTTAAAGAGGTGAGGAAAGTGTTGGATGTACAATGAAGTGTTTGTGAAATCAGCAGTTCGAAAGATTGTATTTTTCTCCATAACTCGATGCGTCAGAAAAGATAATGTCAATAAATAAATAAGAATCCTGAGACAGAATGAAAGCTTAGTATTGAAGCCACTAGATGTCAGGGTGTATAGCGTACTTCGTGTTTCAATGTTGTCAGCTTAACCTACGAAATTGAACGAAACCTACCGAATGAGGACTAGGGAGCCGAGCGCTCAAGAAATCGCGCGTGGGTAGTACAATTTTAGACATGTGGCACACATGTACTATTAAACAGATTGAATAAGAATGTTGTACAATAGAAAGAAGGTAAATCCTGTAATAAAACGATCAACGCAGGAAGTGACATAAACAGTGAAACTAATGAATCTTAAGAGCTGATGGTCAACTTATATACACTTTAAGCTCCACTTACGTCAATCTAGTCTTTGTTAATGACTTAAATGGAGCTTAAAGTGTATATAAGTTGACCATCAGCTCTTAAGAAGGTAAATCCTACTCATGAATGGAAAGTTTAGAGGTGAAAGGGAAAACACAAGCCTAGTGTGCTAATTTTCACGCGCTCTTTCATATAGAATATGTATCCATTTTAATTTTACAGATTGTGATGGAGCACTGTAAACTATATACGGTACATTAGCTCCTACTGGTGCTAACATTCAGTAGGTGGGATGCAGGGTAGGAATGATACTAGCTTGGCTTGCAACCAGTAATGTTCATGCATTGTTGACTGCAAACTCGGCTCTATGCATTCAGAATAACAAAAGTTCCTGCAAATGGTCACGTTATACATTATTTCATCCATTATTACTTTGTAAATGAAAGTGTAATGTGGATTTTGTATTAATGAAAGGTTCCTTGGCTGATATAGCCCTCTCCCACTTACTGTAAATTAGCCTGTCAAAAATTGTGACCGACTTCTTAGTTCTCAAGATTATGAGAAAAGGATATAAATTAGAATTTGGTACAAGTAGAAAAGAGAGACAAGCAGATAATTACACGATCCAAGATCACACAAGCATGAAGTAATCAAAAACCTTTTACAGTAAACTTAGCTTATATTCTTGTAAATAGTGTAAAACTATTCAAATTATTGTCAGGAACCTACATTCAAAATGAACTTTAAAGTACATTAATAAAAGAAATTGGTAATTTTTGGACCATCCTTTGTCAAGGAACTGTTATGCTAGAAGTTAAAGACATTATATAAATTTAGCGTCGAATAACAAATACAACATAATAACTTAATAAAAATCAACCACATGGATAAAGACCTAAAGAAAAAATCCAGGAATCTACCAACTAAATTATTCAGAATCCAATAAGACATTTGGTATAGGAAAAACAACTAAAAATATGGATATACCGGTATGTTTGAAAGAGCACAAGAGAAATACTAAATAATGTCAAATAGATTAAGTGGTAGGAGCTCACCATTGGCACAATAATCATGAAATCTGGTAAAAGGTAAATGTTCTCTATATAGGCCATGGAGGCCCAGAGGGTCTTATGCTATTGGTAAAGTTCTTTTTCTTTAGGGGGGAAAAAATGGGCATATGTTTGAAAGAGCACATGAGAAATACTAAACAATGTCAAATAGAGTAAGTGGTAGGAGATCACCATTGGCACAATAATCATGAAATTTGGTAGAAGGCCAAATTGTTAAAATCAGTAAACAAACAAAAAGATTTGGAAGTGTGGGAAAAAATTTATATGAACAACAAATTTGAAGAAGAATTTTGAAATATCTCAAAAGGTAGATGAAGTTCATTAAGCCTACACTGAAGGCACAACAGAATATTCCAGTCAATGATCTGTAATGTTGCAGTGATCTTTGAAATGTGGGCCCCAGAGAAATGGGACTTGCTCGAAGCATCACAAGTGAGTGTATTGCAAGTTTCTATATGTATACAGGATCTTGGTCATCATCTGAGAAGCTGACTGCATCTGCACAGAATGAAATGCAGAAGAGCAAGAGAGTTTGGATGGGAGTATGAGAGCGAGACAGATGCTAGAAGAAGTGTTGCACTCTAGCACTGGAGCAAGACAGTCAATATGGGAGTTGGAGTCTAGTACCAGAGCAGGACAGGGACAGTAAAGAGTGTCTGGAGAGTCTAGGCTGTGCAGCATGGATCTAGACTGCACGGTGAAAAGAAGACAATGGACCAAGCAGCATGGTGGCTGCAGGATGGATCGTATTCACAGATGGTAGCATGAATAACCTCTTATATATATGGTAGTACCAACAAGTGACCATGCCTTGGAAACTCTAATGAATAAACTGAAGAGGAACCACAGGAGCTGAATGGAATGCAAAGCTGTGCTGATGTGGATGGCTGTCACACTCTGATACTCCCATTGAAACTCTCTCGCTCTTCTGCATCAACCCCCTGCGTTTCGCTCCACCTCCACCTCCAAGCTTAGGTGTAATCAGCTCCTCACATGATGACAGAGATCCTGTAATCCTGTAAACGGACCTATTACACTCACTTCCTGGAGCGCCAAGCAAGTTCCATATCTCTGGGGAGCCCGATTTAAAAGTCATGGGAATCTGTAACATTACAGATCTGACAATTGACTATTAGCTGAGGATAGGATCAAAACTCCAAGAAACATGTTCTGTGTAAGTAAATAGTGAAGTCTAAAGTGTTTCATCTGAAACTATTTGTTTAATAATTATATTTTGTACAAATATTTATAAGCTTGATATATATTATTTTGTGGTAATGACAAATATATTTATTTATTTATAAATACAATATGTCCCTAATTCTTGTTTGAAAAAAAACTATACATACCTGGGGTTCCACTTTAAGGAATTCATATAAAACCATTTCGTAAATGTGAGGATCAAGCGCATTATCTCCACGAGGTAGGTATCTACTCACAGCTCGAAGTTGTTGCAGTCTTGCAAACTTGAAGACTTCTTCTTCCCACAGACGTTTATCCTTACCTGTTTAAGTAAAAACAATAGTTGAAAGCAGCTTTAATGGGCTTAAATTGAAAAATCTATGCAGATATGTAAAACCTTAAGAAAATTTAGAGGCAACTGCAATTTTATTTTAAATTTCTTACTTAATTCTAAACTGCAAAATAGAGGACGTCCCAATAGAGCAAATATAACTTAAGATAACAATTTTACACTTCTTGTGAGGTAAGCATAGGTTGTAAAGTTTTGCTGCAGTTCGGCAAAAATTCATGCCATTACTTGGGTGATCCTAGAGGAAGATGTCAAGAAAATCAGCTGCCGTAATTGACAATTAATCAGCTGTCGTAATTGCAATTAATAAACAAATTTAATAGATGACTCATTAATGTTATAGGTATTAACCTGACCCAAAAAAGGCATAGAAAAATAAATAATAAAAAACACACACACTTACTTCCGTATTATTTTAACATTTTAAACCTCATCAGTCTTATCACTACAGCAAGAGCTGGAAGACAAATGTTCATTGCCTTCCAGATGAAGTGTGCTTCGAAATGCCATATCTCAAATACATTTACTTAATTCAGTGGGCTGTGCTGGCAAAACATGCTAGAAGCTCTACAATATCAAAAGGGTTCCATAAACTAATGGCTTCATGTGGGTCCACAAAGAAGAACCAAGTGGGGTAAATTTAAGCAAAGTGCACCAGCTAAGGAAAGGACCCATCCTGATCTAAACAGTGATCACCCTATGTAATTGTAACAATTTGTCCACTAGAGACTATACTCACGGGTTCATGAGTGCATGTATCAATCTATATGACATACCGGTACTTCATTCCAAAGTGACTTTGAAGGGTAAAAACGGTAGTCATAGTAGGATTCAGAGGCCCCTTAAGGTATAACATGACACTACACATTGAATGACCCTATTTATTTTTTGGTTGTAAATTAATGTAATTTTTCTATAATATTGTAAACTGATACTAAGCAACTTATGGCAAAACTAATAATTTCTGTCAGCAATGTGATCTGAAACAATTAAAATATTTGTTGGTGCACACTGTTCAAAGAATCATATAAGCTTCATTAAAAAAAAAAAAAAATAATCTAGAATCTCTGATGCAGGGTATGAACCTATAAAAATCAAACTTGTGTTGTGGAACACACAAGAAATAGCTAGTATCACATTGTATAATTACAACTTCCCTGTGTAAACTTTCCAAAGTTCTAGAGCATTCAAAATGTTTGTTCTGGGAAAAAAAATTATATGCACACCTAAAAATATTTTATAAATTTAATTGTTGGCAATATTATGTTCAATTAGGCTTAATCCCTCACCAAATAAATAAGCTTTAATTTTAAAAAGAATCATAAAGTTAAAAAATTGGCTGAGTTATCAATGGAAATTTGCAACATACTGAAAGCTGATTTTTCATAAGAAAGCAAAGAAAATAAAGCAAGTAGATCCTGCAACATGACGCTACAACAATAGAACAAACTGTGTGTATTCGAAAACGTCACTACGCTATCTATGAACAGAAATGTGAACTAATAATTTAATATCTGCAGAAGGTTTGTTATTTTTCAGCAGTAATATTTGATAATAATAACTGAATTACAAAGTATATTACACTTTTAGTATATGGGGGAGAAGGGAGGGTTCGCTAGTAATCCCTGAATGATGGAGTAGGCTTTGGTGGTTGTAATCTGCTTTATTCCCCGTAATTCATTGAGCTATAAATGCCCATATCCCAAAGTTCCCTGTGGTTCCCTTTAATGATTGTCAGATGTTAATCCGCGCATCTGTGATGAACAAAACATACGAGCCACATACGATATGGCTTTGGATAAATTGTTAAAATGTTCTGAATTTGAAATGTTAGTGTATTGATTGATTTTAAACCACTTCCTTTTATTTAATTACAACACAGAGTATTTCAATGGCAGCAAAGGATTGTGGGATAAGAGTGTGCTTTTGCCTTTTTTTCATAGCAGGGGATTGTGGGATTTCAACCTGCTTATATGAGAGATAGCTAGCCATAAAGTTTAAAATGAAGTTTTTAGACAGTGAAGCTTTACTAATTATTCAAAAGTAGTCAAAGGTTTAAAACATTTTTAGCTCACTTTACGTACCATTACTAGGACATGTTTCATGTCTCGCGTTTCTGCACCAAAAAAACTACTAGCATTAATTAGTGGAACTGCAATGAACTGTAGAAGTTGGCACAATGAATCATGGGTACTCAATTCCTATCCGTGAATTCTAGGTAACCCTCCCTCTTCCCATATAAATTTTAAAAGTATATCGGTATAACATTACAATTATTGCAAATATAAACAAATGTTTTGTATTCTTACCTAAAATCTTAAGGCAGAGCTGACCAGCTTGATCAAATTTTCGTTCAAAGAGTAGATGGTCTAAATATGCTCGCCCAACTTGTAGTAAGGTATGTCTCTTCAGATCTCGACCTTCAAACTGAGTTACAGCTTCCATTGCTGCTTCATATTTACTGGAGGAACAAATTGATAAAATATCATATCACAAAAAAATAGTTTTTACCATTGTAGTTGTATTATATATAATAGTATTTACTACCTCCACGGTCTAGTGATAGCGTTGCTGTCTACAGACCTGGAGGTCAGAGTTTGAGCCTTGATACCTCCTTGGATTTATCTGAGATTGGGTTCTCCATGAGGAGTTACTTGAATAAAGAAGCTGTAGATCCAGTTAAGAAAACAATCATTAAGAGCTTCTCATCTTAGCATCCTGCCTTGAACTTCAGTTGCATACTGACTAAGCACACGGATCAAACTAAGAACTTCATGCTGACCATATGCCCCACAATCCTGCACACGTGTCAATGAATTTTAAAGATCTAGATAATGTGCATTTCCACATTTCTTTCTGTGCACAACAGAAGTCCTGGAAGTTGCATAGACCCATAACTCTGATAGTCTATGATTATCCAAAGAAATAATTTGGGTGTGGCTTGTTGCATCAAACCAATCTACCATACATACCTGAAAACTACCCGCCCCCGAATAATAACCACACCCATTTTTTTCGAAAGGAAATTTGAAAAAAACAAAAACAATCTACAGGCCCATACATAAAATTATTTTGCCAGGTTTATTCTTATTTAAACAGTTATAAATAACATTACCTAGGCCTATCATAAAAAGCGAAAATGCAATTATAAAAACAACGTGCATGGTAACAGCCAGCCAAAATCTCGCCATCTTATATCGCAGCATAACACTTACAACAACAACAATACTCTCCATTCGGGAATCACACGCGATGACATGCATCCAACCCAAGGTCAAAGTCGTGTGGAATTCACCGAACTTTACCAAACTTTTCCCGAATTAGTGGTTCAGCTTGTATTGAATTGTTTGTTTGGCGTCTCTATGCGTAAAGCTTTGTTTCACCGCCAGTCATGAGTCACAGCGGACCATGTGGATAATTATTTCTATTATTGGCTGAGTTAACTTCAGAATAAGAAAGTTAAACAGGTCAGTATTTTTAGCAGTACAGAATGAAATTATCAGTAAACGCACTAGAAATGCTACTCACCTATGTTCAATTAACCACTGTACTCTATCATCTGCATCATAAGGGCTTGCTACCACTACATCTTTTGGACTGACTATAAAAAATCTATTTTCTTCTATGAGACATTCTGAAAGGATAGAAATACATGTTTAGGAATTGATTCTACAATAACATCATAGGTCTGTACATCATTTTCTAACTATTTTAATTTCAGTTATTTGTAATTTTTTTATATATATTATTAAGTGCAGAACGGTATTTTCTAAGATTTACATGGTGGACGGGGAAAATATCTGCCTGTGTGTCTGTACGCACGTTAACTCAAATAAGCTTTATCAGATTTTCATGAAACTTAGTATATGCACTTACAATGTCTATAGGAAAAACATTATTGATTTTTGGACCAAATCAATTAACCAATACCTGAGTAATGACCAATTAACAGTTTAAAAATATCAAATCATCACTATAATACAAAGCCACATGGCTAACTCACTCACTGACATAATTGTTGCCTTTCACCACCACTTATGAAAGACTCCTGGAAGTGCTATATGCAACAACAAAAAAAAGACAACTGGATGGAATTTTACAGCACAGATACAATGACAATAGTGGATTGTATCCAAGGCATATAATAACTTGCTTTGCAATCCATGGTGTAAACCACAAAATATGTGCAAACTGTGTGTGTGAATTACAGGGAGTGACTTGTAATCAGTATCACATAGCGACCCGCGATCAGCGAAAGGTCTCATTAAAAAAATTTTGTGAAGGAGAATAAACATTACCATAAACTATGCATATTTTAGACACTACTCTATTTTTATTATTATTACTAATTTATATTAACATATAGACAATAAGGTTTTTCTTATGAATGGGCCTTATCCTAAAGAGAAACAAAACTGTTAGATCTTTATTTTATAATAAAAGTTTCCTAATTCTTATCAACAGTTCTGCTGCAATAAAGGGCAAATGACAATACTACAAGGATCAAGAGGACGAACAGACTTACATTCTGATATAATTTACATTTGATAAAATATGCAAAGCAGAGCCCTTAATTTATTATACCAATCATCTTATTAAAACTCACCTAAATGATAATCATTGCATTTATATTCTTGGTAACCTCGTAGAGACAAAGAATCTGTGCAAGTTTCTACATAATCTTCTGCTCTAGGATCCACAACATACAACTGAGGACGCTGAGCTTTCCCATTCACATCTAATTCTTTCATGTACCCCAAGAGTACTAGCTGGTTCTCAAGAGGACCAATACCACAGATAAAGAATTCTGTGGCGAAGGTTGATACTGAAAAATCAAACAAAAAGGCTTAAATATGGCAAGAAATGTAGCCTACACTGCTTTAACAGCAAAATGTTTTTTTCTTAGATTAAACTCTGTGACACAACATATGCTAAAGAGATATAGCCTGCTGCATAAGTACTGTCCTTCTACTCCAATAATTGTTCTAGTTCATTGGTAGTTTGGAGTAAATTTTCCTAGCATATTCTGATCCATGGTTCAACTTTGATGCTGCTACTTAGTTATTCATTTAAATTTTCAACTGCCCCTATGTGTCTCGGGAATCCTAACTAATTGGGACTGACCTCTGTCTGAATTCCAGAAAATCTGGATTATCCAGGAAATTTGGTAAAATACTCTTGCTATACCAAATGCAGTAAGAACCTTAATTATAGAAGAAGAACTCTTCAATGAAAGAAAGATTGCAAAAATTACAATCAGAGATGTTATTTATTGGGTTACCAAAACGTGGGAAAAGTGCAATAAAACTTTGATTAAAAAATCTTAGGAAAAACTGTGGCCAAAATTTGATGAAACTAATCTTCTGGTTCAGCCCAAAAGAAAGACCTACATCAACTCGTACTGTATTCATTCCTAAATATCAATTAAAATGTATCTTTTAATTTAGGAATAAACATTAGCTTTGCTTTTTTTATTTGTAATTGTTATTTCTTCTTCATTTTTTTCCCAATATTAGGAGTTTGGATTACTGGATTACCACTGTACTTCATAAGAATTTGAGAAATTACCAGGGATTGAACCTTGATTTCCAAATCCATTGTGTTCAACACCAACCACTGGACCAGGAAGACAGATATCCATAAAACTCATACATACCTAGATAAGTTGAAAACATACATCTGTGTTAATACAAGTTTCTTAACTAATATTGTGGCCTATGTTCCAAAAATATACTGCTACTATTGATTTATCATACTGCTAGTACTTTATGTACCTACCCAAAATGTTTATTTCCTTCTAGTTTTTAAGATTTATTTTGTCTTAACAATGTAAATTTTTTGCATCATTAGTCAAGAAACATAATTACTAAAGAGTCAATATTAATATTACTAGGGAAATAGCACAGTAAAATGTTGACAACTGGATCAAGACTGAGTACGGAAATACCCGTTTCAATGGGTATCCCATTCATCAGCTGATTCTGACTAGCCAGCTGGAGGCGGGTGGATAAACTTGTTGATCAAAATTCCCTGGATGCCCACTGAGGTGTCAAAGTTTAGAAGTTTTGGTGGTTCTTTTGAATAAATATTTTCTCCCATACCATAAGCTCTAGTGGTTTTTGAACTTGTTTTAGTAATACTATTTATTCCCAAATTTCATGGTCTTCTTCCCAGAAATGGGTTGCTAAAGTTGACTTTTCTGTTTGTTTATAGTATTTCTAAAGTATTCCTTTCTCCTTATATTCAAATTCCTTTTGGTTTGGCCTATGTAACACTTATCACAATCTTTGCAACTGATTTTGTATACTCCAGATTCATGGTATGGGAGAAAATATTTATTCAAAAGAACCGCCAAAATCTTTTAAACTTTGACCCCTCAGTGGGCATCCAGGGAACTTTTATTAACAAGTTCATCCACCTGCTGCCAGATGGCCAGTCAGGATCAGCTGATGATGATGGGGATACCCATTGAAACAGTTACTCTGCGTAAATATACCTAATAGTGAAGTTAGTGTGCATATTTCCGTACTCAATCTTGCTACATTTACTAAAAACCATCAGAACTTAAAGCATTTGAGAACATCTTTATCTAAAAACAGAAATGAATGAACTTCATCACATATATGGAGAACACTAACTTTCAAAATTTCTATCCACTACTGATAATTTATCAAATCTTATATTATTTGTAATATGTATAGTTTTACTGGTGCAGTGGAAGAAAAGGCCTTATGGCCTCATGGCCAGAACAGTCGGATTTTAGCTGAGGATGATCACAATAGTACTCAAATAATTATGTTCCTGGATAAAACAAGTGAGATTGATTATAGAAACAGAGTACATCTATTATTCAATTTATAGCATCACACCAATTCTTTACTACCTTTCCATTCATAATATCATTTCAATGCAAAAAATCCACTTCATATAATATGCGAATTAACTTACCTGGTTCAACCACATATTCTGGTAGCTCTCTATTAGCTAATAATTCAGCCATATTACGTTTTTTGATTGTACAAACTCTCACTGAATCCACCCAACCTACTAGAAGGGTTGTCGGATTTTTCCAGCAGAGATTACACTGGTAGTTCTCAGGTAAAGCACTGAAAATGAAAACATAAAAATATATGCCATGGAAAAAATAAAATAAATAAAATACATAAAATTATTGTTTTCAGAGTTGCATTCATACTTAAACCAGCAGTCCTAAGTACATTATCATGTAAAACCAGAACAGTTTAGTTAAATGTCATCTCACCTAAGTTTATGCTTAGCAACTCAAAATATGACCTAAAATACACACCATCATCTCCCATCCAGAACATAATGGGTTCAGCTTAGAGCTAAGAGAGAAAAAAGTCGAAAGTGCAAAAAACAAAAAAATCAACTGAAGAAATATATGTAACCACGAATGAATGAATAGAAGGAAAAAAAACTTGCAATACAAGAAAATTACATTTTACCCTTGGGAATTTTCAAGAATCATGGCTCCTACAGCACCCATAAGTAGATTCTCCTTGATAAACGTACTGAAATCGATGGATTTAGAGAAACCCCCACCACAATAAAAAAAACATCTACCAATTTAAGTGTAATGATTTGAGTTCGGACGTTTACGAAATGTCATATCACTATCCTGACCTACATTCTCACCAAAAGCAAAAATTAAACACGATTTGCATGCTTGTTATCGTAATCGGACCATTTTTATTTTGCATATAGTCTTATTTTGGTCATTATCATGGTCTTGGTCATATTCGTAATTTAACGTCATATTTCAGCAACAAATTCAGTAAAAGAGCACAATGATGCAGTATGTGCATTAAATTGTCGACTTAATTTTTTTCCCAAAAAAGAGTCACAAATATTTTGGTTTTACTTTAACCGAAACGTGAAGGGACAATAACAAGTAATAGCACAATTACCTTTTCCTTCTTGCTGTTAACAATTTCAAAAATACATGTTTTTAAAAGATTTTCAGTTCACAGTTACAGTGGTATCTGGAAACATTTAACAGATTATTCTTTTAACAGAAATTCTTTAAAAATAAACCTGCAAATCACCTGTAAAATTGTTAAAAAGCGATTATCTGATGGAATTAACGTGATGTAATAATTTAGTGTCATAAAAGTTTTAAATTGGAACATTTATATTTAGTAGTGTATAAAATAATTCCACCTCCCTCGTATAAAATGTTTTGTTAAAATATCAGCTCATAGCTTTGTCATATTTAAAATTTATACTTGTCAATATTATAAAACATAATTAAAAATTAAAGCTGTCAATTTTATAAGACAATTTTCGTATTTTGTGGACAATATATTTCGGCTATTCAGCCATCTTCAGGCCCTTTTTCTTTCTCCAGACGATCTTATTCTGTTTGTTAATGTTAATGTTAACTGTTAACCGAGGAGGTACCGGGGATCGAACCTGGGCCTGCTGATCCGTACCCAGCGACGCTAACCACGAGACCATGCAGGCAGTCTTCTGAAACTAGTACAGGTAACAATATCATAAGTAAAGTTTAGTGTTAATTTTAAATCCCTATATAATTATTTATTTATTTATTTATTTATTTATTGAACGAGTATGCCCCAATGAGCTAACAGCTCAAAGGAGGGGCTGACCTTTACAATATAATAATTATAAGAAAGATGGACGGCATACAGAAACGATACAACAAGAAAAGATACAGGATACCTTACAATTAAGTTACATTACATTACAATTACAATAAGCTTACAATTAAGTAAATAACAGAGTAATATTACATATTAGGTGTGGAGGTCGTGGGCCTTTATGTAGTACTCAAGAAAGTGCATACGTAATTTTTTTTTTAACAAACTTAAATTTTTTTATCTTTTTCAGTACAGTTGGTATGTTGTTATATGTTTTTACAGCTCTGTAAAGTAATCCATTTAGGCCATATTTGGTAGAATTAACTGAGTTCAAACATAGATGCCCAGCAGACCTAGTGTTGTGAGAATGTGTAGAATTTACAAGATTAATGGAGGTGTTGGTGTATAATAAGTTATTAGAAATTTTATGCATCAACAGTGATTCGCTATAAAGGTGCATGACAGAGACAGGAAGGATGTTGGTTTCTCTATATAAGTCTATAGTCGGTTTTAGGATATCAAAACCAAATATTATTTTTAAGGCTCTTTTCTGCAATATTTCCAGGGGTTTAAATAATTCTTTTTTGTTGTCACACCAGACGGCATTCAGGTAGAGAAGACTAGAGTGTATTAGAGAGAAATAAATGCTTTTGAGTTGGCTCTTATTCAAGTCAATATCTCTTAATCTGAAAAGTACCCGGATAACTGTATTAATTTTATTTAGGACTGAGTTTGTGTGATGGGTCCAGTTTAGACATGAATCAAAAGTAAGGCCAAGGTATGTGAGGCTGTTTTCTTTTTCTATTATTTTATCATTAATCTTAATTTCCATATTATTAATTGGGATGTATGAAGGCTTATGAAATAACATGTATTTAGTTAATCCACCAGCTTGGCTATCTCGCACTGCATGGAAAACAATATAATTAGGTATATTATAGTATAGAACTTCACAATTGTCTAACCAGGTCTCAGCAATTACAATTACATCAACGTTATTGGTTTCACGAATAAGTAGCTTAATGTCGTCAAATTTGTTTCTTATGCTACGAGCATTAAGGTATAAAATTTTTAAAAAAGAATTTGTCTTGTTGTTTAATACATTATGATTGTAGTTTAGCACATTATCACAGCTGATTTCTGCCATATTACTTAATCTAGAAGACTAGTAGTAGGCCTATAGCAGTACAAGGCTTAGGTTTGACGCCGTGTAAGTTCATGGAGTGCTAGTTCATTTTTTACAGCCTATATGGTTTAATGTGCTAAAGATAATTTTGAATAGCGCTACAGTAATGAATTTTCTAATGTTAAAATGAAATCTGACCATACTGTTAACTTGAATGCCAATTCTTAATCCTCTATAAAATGTGGACACAATCTTTATAAAAACAATGATCGCCTTGTTAGAGATAACAAGGAGAACATTGTTTTTATAAAGATTGTGACTATTGCAAATTATCTAACCACAGGTTAATTTCTCCCTTTTGCATAACAGTTACAATTCTTCTGCCATGGTGTACTGTTATTTAGACTTTTATGATGAGAACTGCATTTTCTTTAAACGACTGAGTCAAAGTGATATGTAAAAAATGAAAGCAGAATTCAAAAATGAGCTATGACATGAAGAGAAAACAACACAGCTATGACATAAAGAGGAAACAAAACAAAACCATGATGATAACTTGCCATTATTCGAATAGTTAAAAAACAACCACACCTCTGAAAGGTCAGTCATGGCACTATCAATGTTCTTTGAATAGAAGCATCAGTGTAGCATGGTTTCCTTTCTATATTTAGCTTAGCCTTTTGCTATTTCCTTTTCTAACCTTAATTTATTTTCATAGTAAGGTTCTCAACAATGCTATTTAAAATCAATAAATCACCAAAAAATTATTTATTATTAACATTCAGAGTACTGCAAACCCTGTGCAGTAAATGGCTGACTAAACATTCCAGGGCTTATGGTGACTAGTTAAACAGGACATTATGGAAAATATGCATAAGACTTACTTTGGATTTCTGTTCCATTTGATTAGTCCTAAGGAGCATCTGGCATTAATGTCATATACACGGACACCAATGTCACTAGCCCATGCGACAAATTGGCCTTCCCATTTAATATTTTGCACTCCTCCTTCTGCTTCAGACAAAACTGTTGACTTGAGACGTGAAAGGAAGGTCTTCTCATGAAGTACCAGCCGTTCATCACCTGATGAAAAGAGTTCCCTATATAAATACTTTATTGCCAAAATTATCTCTAGTCATTTTTATTTGGAAACTTGCAATACTGACCACTGGTTATTAAGAATGAAAAATGTTGCAATAAACAGTACAAATAAGTAAGAGAAAGGAACAGGCAGGTAGACAAAGACAAAGAGAGAGGAGAGAGAGTACAGTATAATGCAAAAGACGGAAGACAGAATAAATAATTAAAAATTCAAACCATTTGGACAACCGAAAAACTGAAAGCTATTTTAAGTTATTGGGTTTACTTAAAAAAATATCTTTAACTAACTTCCATTACTGAGAGGCTGCCAAGAGATAAATTGCATATAGCGTTGCCACCTGTCCCGAATTTGGCGGGACATTCCGCATTTTAAGAACATTTTCAGCGTCCCGAATTATGCTTAACAGGGATGCATTATGTATTTTTTATTATTATTATTTTGCTAGCCTTTTCTTTTCTAATGTTAGTGTTACTGTATTCAGTTTTGGCTCTGTAACGAATAAATTATTAATTCAAATTATTAATAAATTGTTCCATATACAAATTTAGGTATGAAGATCGGCGATATGCATATATTCGATAAGTGTCCCTCCTTAGCCTTACCAAAAGGTGGCAACCCTAATTGCATAAAACAAAATAAAATCAGCTAAACTGACAAAACAAAGTGCCAGATGGAGTTAATAGAATGAATGTACAACAAATTTCTCACATCAAAAATATCCCTTAATTTTTTTCCAAAACATCTGAAAGTGTACAAATATGCAGTCACTTCTTTTCAGTTCCCAACATCACATTCAGTTCTATCTATTGATACAATAAAAAAATATTAAAGAATTGCTATTTAAAAAGCAAGTGACCATTAATTGGTTGTTACACCTGTAATGGTCAACTAATTGGGTGCAAAATCAGTAGGGTTCTTTCTATGGATTTTATAAGTGTATATACTACGTTTCATGGAAATGCAATAAATTGTATTCGAGTCATTTTGCAAACAGATGGACAGACTTCTATCTTGTTCATCAAGTAATTTTAGAAACTGCCATTCTGGCACTAAATAACAACAGGTAATTAAGGTAAATAAGACAGGGCTACAAATTACAAACAACATATTTTAAATTGGAAAAAGTAAACTAAACAGCTAATAAACATAATGAAATATCTGTGCAACTCAAACAAAGATAGGAAAGATTTACTTGCAGAATAAATTAGTTTTTAAACTGGTCAAGCAACTTTCAATAGGCAGAGAGAGCTACTGATCAAAAAATTAAAAAATTAAATAATAATAATAATAATAATAATAGTTATTAATTGGTTTAAGAGACCATTAGTTGCTTTCAGACATCTGATGATTATGTTAATATTAAAATACAGTTAATAAATTTATTTGTAGATACACTTTCAATTTGTTAATTTGAACTTCAGCAAAATGTTACAAAGAATCCACAGTGCACATCAATAAGTCGCTCCGCAGCAGTTGTGCAGACGAAAATCCACTAAGAAACAGAATTCAGTTGGTAGCACTAGCTTCCGATTGTCTGCTACAATAATGTAAGAAATAAAAGAAATAAAATGAACATATAACTCATCTAATAATAAGATTAAAACTTTAAAACACTTAAGCACCACTTACGTCAAACATAAAATTAGTAGGACATGTTTTGGGAGACCTTCTCCCATCCTTGGCTACTGGTCTACTGGCGTGTCGGACTCTCGGCTGCTGGTAATACCGCCCTGCGTACTGCTTCCCCCTCTCTCTTCCGGCCGGTAAGCTTGATGACCTCGCTGACAGGCGGGATGTCAGTGTTCATCACCATGTTACCATATTTTGTAATAAAAATTTTTTCCCATGTATTGAGGTCCATTGGATTGCTAACACGTTTCAGTAATGAAATGTCCTTTTTAATGTGATGGCTTTCGGTCCAACAGTGATATGCTACCGATGATTTATCAATCTCCCCATTTTTTACATTCCTGAGATGTTCCTCCATTCTAGTTTTTAAATTCCTCTTGGTTTGGCCGATATATGATTTGGGGCAATCTCCGCATTCCATTTGATAAATGCCTGATACATTAGTTTTTTCCGTCGAGTTCTTCAGCGGGTGATTTAACAAATTCCTAAGAGTATACTTGTTCTGGGGCGCCAATTTAATATTGTAATTTTTGAAAATTCTGTCAAATTTGTGAAACACCTTCGGATGGAAGGTAAACTTCCTGTATTTAACCTGACTATCTTTTGTGTTGACTAAGGTGCTGACTTCTTTTATGTTCTGTTTATTTTTGTGTTTTCTCAACATCTTGTGTATGATGTTGTTATTGAAACCGTTGGTAATGGCCACCTCTTTTATGTGTTCAAGTTCTGTGTTATTTTCAATCTCAGTCAGGGGGATATGTATTAATCTGTGTATAAGGCTATGAAAAATGGCAAACTGGTGTGGTTTTGGGTTAAGGTTGTTGAATTTGATATAATTATCTACATGAGTTGGCTTTCTATAAATGCCAAACTCTAATTTGTTGAGGTTTCTGATTATTTTCAGGTCCAAAAAAGGTAACCAACCTTCCTGTTCAATTTCCATAGTGAATTGTACTGCCTCGTCCTGTAGATTAAGTAATTTGAGCGCATCTTCTAACAGTTTCCTTGGGACGATCGCCAGGATATCATCTACGTATCTGTTCCAACTCTTAAACATATGGGGGAATCCTTTGGTGACTCTTAATTCCACATTGCTCATATAAAGATCTGCAAGTATAGGGGACAATGGGCTCCCCATAGCTAAACCGGAGGTTTGTTGGTAACAATCTTGATCAAACACAAAGGTGTTTTGGTTGATGCATAACTCAATCAAATCTATATATTCTTCTATATGTTCAACTGGGACTCCATTTTTGGTCAACCAATCTTTAATCAATTTGGGTAGTTTATCGGTCGGAATACTGGTAAATAATGAAATTACATCAAAGGAAACCAAAGTGTCCCCTGGGTCACGCCCACGCCGACACGCCAGTAGACCAGTAGCCGAGGATGGGAGAAGGTCTCCCGAAACATGTCCTACTAATTTTATGTTTGACGTAAGTGGTGCTTAAGTGTTTTAAAGTTTTAATCTTATTATTCAGTTGTGCCACGGTTTTTAACAACTTCTTCGTAATTTTTTACAATTTTACAATTTTATATAACTCATCTATTTAAAGATGTTGAAAATGCCTACCATTATCTTGAAGACACAAATACACTAGTTTTCATTTATTTTTGAAAACTTTAATTAAAGATGTATTGTAATTACTTAATCCAGTTTTCAACCCATCTGCAATAGCAAACAGATGCATAACAATAGTTAACATGGCATACTCTGGTACACCTGCTACGGGTGTGAAAGGTAGGTTGGGAGAAATACCAACCTTTGCATGGAGCTACGGAAAGACTTTTGATGGCACTGCAGATACAGAAATATAATCATTTGAGCAAAGAATTACATTTTTTTTCCTTTACCTGTGATAAATCTCCTGCCTGAGCCAGATTTATAATAGTTAGGGTCAATAGCAATTGATCTGACTAGACGACCAATTGAGATATTGTGGTTGTTTTCAGTTGAATACAGACCATAGATGAACACCTACCACAAAAAGCAATACATTAGGTATCTATCTCACAATTTACAATAGCCTCCTTATATTTGCATGACAACAAAAGTTCATATCTGTCCTATCTTAACGTATAAAATAATTATTGACAGATTGATTGATTACCTTGCCATCATCAGAACAACTCGCAATAAAGTCCCCATTCTGATCAATACTGATTTGATTGACTGCAACTGTGTGTGCATGTAGCTCCTTGTTTCGGACGTTGTTTCCTTGATGATCCAATAAATGTATCATTCCCCAGTGAGTCCCAACACACACAAACTGAAAAAGAACTTTTTCAGCTTCCATTTTTTCAACACAGGCCTACCTCTTTTACACAAATACATTTAAGTTCAAATCCATCTTCACTATGTTGAATATAAAGTTCATTCAAAGGGAGAGTCTGGGCTTTTACATACTGGTACCGGCAGTACAGTATTCCATACCTTTGGGTGCACAGCAATACAACTTGCAGCATCTTTGGTAAGGATATTTTGAAGATCATTGGTCAAACGAACATACTTCAGTTTCGGTTCTATTTCTTCCGATGCACAACTATCCCTATCATCCTCTCCTTCACTCATACTTTCAGCACCCTAAAAATAGCAGTTCATGATTTAAAAATAGCTAAACAGAAATGAAAATACTTTCTTAAAAATACAGGAATACAAATATAGTAACCACCAAAATACCTTCAAAGCAGTCTTCTGTTCAGTATTATGAGTAAAATGCTATTCCTGTATACACAAGTGGATTATGCAGATATGGTTTATGTGTACGGATATTGTGGTGGTAATACGATTAATGCTGTCAACTTTCAGCGATATTTTAGTTGTAATGTGTGGTGCAGTTTGTTACAAAATCTCGTAGAAGTTCACACTTTTACCACTGCACCGGGCAAATGTATTTGGGATTTTTACAAGAAGAATTCGCGGGTGCGTGCTGTTGTTCGTGGGCAATTTTGATTTAGGAGAAATAATGTCACATTCTTAGTCTCAGACTGCACCAGTATACAGAGTGATTCATGAAGAATGGACAATATTCAGGGCATTAATTCATCACGTTAAGATGATTAAAAAAGTTCATATGAACATGTGTCCGATTTTTCATATTAAAGAAGTTATGATGTCCGGAAAGTTAAGATTAATTTGAGAGGATCTGAAGGATTTTACTTGAATAATGACTGAAAGTCTATTGAATGGTTTACTCAATGGACACAAGAGCTGAAATGCATACTGGAAGGACTACCAGGCAAATAGTAGCTTAGGGTTTCTTCCTAGAGGGCTGCCAGACTTTCCTTTTTTTGAATAGTTATGAATGAAGATCATGGTCAACTTAAGAACTTGAATGTAGTACAGTGATTTAGTACCCTAACCGCCCTGCAACCATTATCAAGTGGAAAGAGGTTCACAAGATTGCATGACATCAATTACTTTTTTAATAATTTTCCACAAAATATATTGAAAATCGGACATTTGTTCATATGAACTTTTTTAATCAGTATAACGTGACAAGTTCATTCCCTGAGTATTGTCCATTTTTCGTGAATCACCCTGTATATAACCCTGGCTGTGGTACCTGCTTTCTCATAAAAATCAGCAAGGTAGCAAAATGCAGTGAACTCCCAATTATCCGTGTTAATTGGGACCGTGACATTCATGCATAATAAAAAAAACATGAATAATCCAAATGTCAGAATTAACCGGGTGCAAGATTTTGAATTTCCCACACTTTGTCACCATATTGTGCATATGACAAAATTAAGTGCTGGAAATTGAAAATGTGATGAAATAAAGTGTGGGAAATTCAAAATAATATGCAGGTAGTTCAAAATAAAGTGCAAGAAAATGACATTTTCGTGCATAAATAATCCGTAAACCAGATAAGCTGCCCACAGAAATTCGGGAGTTGGCTGTAGTTACATAGTGCCGTAGCCTGATAGGTTGTAACTTTATGAATATTATTATATTGTTCTTGAATGTTCAAACTATTTCCACCCTTGTTTTAATCTCATATCGTAATTAATAATATTTCCTTCTGAGATATGAACATCTTGAAATTCATGTATCTGCTAATACTAAGTTTTAGCCATAGACTTCTTACCTGTACATCCACATCTTCCACTGGCAGCTTTTCTGTCTCCATTTTCAGAAGGGGCTATTACAACCTGTAAAGAGAAAGTAAATATTTTCAATTGCTGAACTAACCTTCTTTGATATTGTATACCCATTGCACTTGCGAAGGATTTAATGGTTTTTTGTCTATTGCCAATCTATTCCAATGAAGTATCTGCAATTGATACAACCAACATCCTTGTTTTGTGCCCCTAACAATAAATCTTCATTGAGATTAATTTTTATTTTCCAATTCTCTTTGAGAGGCTACGGGAGTATGCACATTGACAATGAACTCTTCTCTCAAAATTAACTCCATTTACAGGCACTGAAAATTATGTGTTGATTATCCAAATCCTATATTTATTTCAAAATAGCCAACTGTACTTTTGGTATGATTAAATATTTGAGAGACATTGACTTACATGAGTGCCTATGTGGTGGTTACACCTCAAAGTGATTTTTCACACCAAGTTCAATAAGCAATTGCATCTGATACATGTGGTTGTCCTGTGCTCTTCTTTTTAATCACAGATCCAGTTTCTTCGAACTGATTGTACCACTATGTTGTTCTGTTACAGTGGATCTCTCCTGTGCATCTGTTATAGTGGATCTCTCTTGTGCAGAGATATCATTATACCAACAGTTTAGTAGCCTACCCTTTTTCCTAGCTGATAACATCTTGAGTTTCTGCAATAATAGCGCCCTTCATGAGCCATAAGAATATGCAACTTTCAGAGTTTACCTATCCAATACTGCATCACGTATTTCTTCTGCCATAAGTTGCTTTTTAAAAATATGCAATCTGGTTCCTTTATGCTTTCCTAGTATATTATCCTTTCCCTGTATATTGTGACTACCTTAAGTATAGTAATGTGAAAGGTGACAGGATAGGCACGAGTTTTCTGGTTAGTCTATCCATTATTGTTTGATAAACCACATGTATGTTCGAAATCTTTGTAAATACCATGTTTAAGCTGTTAATTCCATTATGGCATACATAAATGTCTTCTTCTGCACTTATCAATACCAATTCCTCTCCTCGTAGCAAGTTTAATAAAGTTTCTGCCTGTCCTATAGTCATCAGACTTTTATGGGATCTATGGAATGCTTTCTTACTTTACTTTACTTTACTTCACTTTACTTTACTTTTAAACGGTGTGATCATGGGTGACGTCTTTATACAAAATTGACGACGAAAGGTTACAGACTAAAATTAAAACAACAACTGAAAATAAACTTTAATGAAACCAGATGTTGTTTTTAAAACATATGTGATCTGCTTATTTATCAGAAGTTAATACAATAGAAACATCCAATATTTCAGAATGAGAAAAGTGTCCAGTTCTAGTAACGCTAGACATTTAAAATCTTGAAGGGGTGGAACAGTTGTAAGATTGGAGGTTTTCCATCTAGAGGAACCAAATGGCCAACCTCAGCATGTTATGTATAAGGGATAGGTTTTCTTATGCATTTATATTTGGTCCGAAAAAGCAATTTTGCTGCTCAAAAACAAATGAATTAAAAAAATTAAAAAAGACAAGGTTTTAAAGAAAAATTGATGGTAAGAGAGCTGTTGGCTACTGCTAAATTTAAAGTTAAAATATTTTATTGTGTTTTCATTAATATTTTGTGAACTATGTCACAAGTTCTGTTTTGTTGCTTAATATTATTCTTAATTATTTACAGTGTTTTGGCCTATAGTGGTTGGTGAAACATTAACCCTTTGCACGTGAAATTTAATGTATTAAATCCAATGTCTGTGGTAGCTTGGAATTTAATATATTAACTTCACATCACCAGCCTGCCTCTCTGGCGACGGGAGTGCATAAAATTGATTTTCTTGTCTCTTTCTTTCTTAATTTATTTACAGTTTTGGTAGTGAAATGGCATTCAAGAGGGTGCTAAGTGACGAACAACTTAATTCTGTAATAGAATCTTTGTTAAACAAAACATATTAGTGACTTTAGTAAGGGTGAGGAAGTATTTATACCAGATGACGCTTCTGAGAGCAACAACACAACTGACAATGGCACGATAATGGCAAGCTTAACAGTTTTGACTGCATAGATGTGACTGATTCAGATCCAGGCCCATCCCCATTTATAATGTAGATGTAGACATGTAGATATAGTTATCTAGTTCTGCAGATCCTGTGTTGAGTGGGACTCAAGGATATAGAACACGTCAGATTACAATATACAAGCAAGCAATAAATAATAATATATAATATACTACACTGTAAACTTATTCAAACTGGAAATACTCATCCATATTGTAGAAGGTGTGAGTCATTAAAAATTTCTTGAGAGATCCTTTGAGAGATTTACTTTTTTTTTCGAATACATAATAATTTAATGTTGTTGTTGTATATCTGTATTGCGGAGTAATAAGCGCCATTCTGAAAAAGTTTTAATGCATTAACCGGTCTATGTAAATCATTCCTGTTTCTAGTAGTACGTTCATGAACACTGCTATTAGTTTGGAATCTCTCAATATTATCTACCATATAACACATAACAGAGTATATATATACTCCCCTGTGAGAGTGAGGACTTTTAATTTTTCAAAGAGCGGTTTACACGATTCTCTCTTTTTCTTTCCACACATTATTCTAATTGCTTGCTTTTTTCCCTATGGGTCGAGTTACCCCAGAATATGATTCCATACTTCATTACCGAGTGTAAATTTGCAAAATACACCATGTGTAAGGCATCCTGTTTTAATACATGATTCAGGACTCTTAAGGTAAAGCATGCTGAACTTAGTTTTGGAATTATCATTTCAATATGTGTCTTCCAGTCGAGATGTTGATCAATTTGTAATCCTAAAAATTTGATATTACTAATTTCTTCTATGCTTTGTGTTTGGTAATTAATTACAAGGTTTTGGGTGCATCTTTGTTTTGTTCTGAATTAAATAAAGTGGGTCTTTTCAATATTAAGCGTCATTTTATTAGCTTGGAACCAAGCGTGAAAAGCCTTTGTAGCTACTCTTGCCAGTTGTTCCTGGGATATTCCTGTTACAAATACACTAGTGTGTTACAAATACACTACAAATATACTACCAACCAAGGTCTCATATTACCATCTTGGTTCAACAGAAACACAAATCCAATAGATTACTTTCTTTACTTGATGATTAGATTTTGGAATAAAATAGTAGAATATCCCTTAAATGCCATTATTCTGGTAACTAAACCCCACAAAAATGTTCCTATCGTCTCCTACTTCCATCAGCTATGAATATTATCTTCAGAACAAGGTAGGCCTAAGCGTTTGATGTTATGCAGTACCGGTACTGCATGTTTTTCAGGCAACATTTCATCATTTAAGGATTTTTTAATTTTAAGAGGAATCTGCCGTGTGCCGCACGCAAAAGGTTAAAACGTTACAGTTTATGTTTTGAATTTTAAGATTTGGCCCCAAGTTTCCAGGCTATGCCACCAGGAGTGCTACAAAATTTGACCCCTATTTATCCATTGTCAAAACAGTAAGTGTCCTGTATTATTCTGTATTGTAAGAATTTGGTAGTAGTTAAGTTGGGAACAGAGATGTCAACTATAGAGTTGGCAACTCTGCAACCTTCCATGCAAAGTCTTTCCGCCTGGTACCGGTATGCAGGCCCTGGCTTGGGCGTCAACGCTCCCATTGGCTGCAGACAATCTCTCATCTTGATTGTGGTTCTTCCCACACAGTCTTATCCATTGCTGACAATAGTTTTATATATGCATTTAGTTATATTATGGTTAGGCCCCTGTTACTGTTATAATAATTATCGTTCTCAAAGCTCCCAGTGAAGGGGGTCTGGGAAAAACTTGTAAAGGGG
Organism: Ectobius pallidus; assembly: GCA_964059195.1. Taxonomy (NCBI): domain Eukaryota; kingdom Metazoa; phylum Arthropoda; class Insecta; order Blattodea; family Ectobiidae; genus Ectobius; species Ectobius pallidus. The sequence goes on along the minus strand of CAXKWD010000004.1, from coordinate 70,022,670 downwards.
GTCCAGGGACTGCGGGGCAAAGCCCCCAACCAAGAAAAACAGGGTTACCGTAATTGAAACTCCTGGTGAAGAGGGTCACTTAAGCATCGGCACTACATGTCACTGACACTACCAAGGGAATTCTACATTGCCGCTGCTAAACTAATGTTGCTGTTTCTAAACTAACTACCCTCTGACACTCCATGTCACTGACATCGACCCCATACATAATTGCTATGTCATTATGTGTATCAACATGGACAAAACAATCCAAATGACATTTAGGAAAGGAGGAAGAGCGTCTGCAACCTGATGATGTATGATAAACCTATCAAAGTTGTGAATGAAACAAAATATCTAGGAGTCACGCTACAGACTACGACCTCATATTTCAGCCACCATATTCAGGAGAAAACAACAGCAGCAATAAGAGCTATGTACAACATGAAGGACCCACATAGATTGTCACTAACAACAGCCATGCTAGGCTACTCTTCAAAACTGTAATAACACCAATAGTAACCTATGGCATCAATATAATCTGGAATAAACTAACCTTCAGTGACCTACAAAGAATAGAAAAAGTAAAGGCAAGATTTCTGAAATATATTATGAGAATCGGAAGAAATGCCCCTTCACGATTAACATACGAACTAGCCGGGGAGACGTTCTATATAGAAGATATCAGACTACAAATGCTACTACCATCTACTGGACCATACAGAAAACTCATGGAAGCAAGGGAAAATAAGAGGAAGCAGATAAATCAGGAATTCTATGGCACGGGCGCTATGGTGGACAAGAATTGGCACAAAGAAAATCAGGACCAAAGACATGCAATCACAAGATACGCTGTGCACGGCTTCCATTTCAAAATATGTCATACCAAAAGTTACCACGAACCTAGTGAACAGTGTGTCTGTAGGCCTAAATTGTGTAATATGCGATGTGAACAATATCACTTATTAAGATGTTCTAAGAATACAAGATCGTTGAATGATATTAGCAAAGACTAAAAAGAAACCCAAAAACTAATGCCCACTCGGGCGAACCTTTTAACTATTATTATGTTTTTTTTTTTAGCGCTCTCTCTCTGTACCAGATGGTGTCCGTAGCTGCTGATTTTCCTCCTTTTCTGAAGGTTAGTTGCACTGTTTTGGTGTCATCACTGTTTTGGTGTCATTTAGGGCTAGATCATTTTTATCTATCCATTCCGTTAATTTATTGAAGGCCTTCTGTGTTTTCTAGACACCGCTATGAAACTATTCAAACTGAAAATAACACCGATTGTGACTTATGGGCTGGATATAATCTGGGATCACCTGACTGTCAAAAACCTTGAAGACCTCGAGAAAACCAAAGCATCGTTCCTGAAGAGAGCACTATGTCTATCAAGGTATACGCCCTCACGCCTGGTGTATGTACTTGCAGGGCAATCATTCTTCATAGAAGATCTCCGGCACCAGCTGCTACTGCCATCCACAGAAGCCTACACAAACTTACTACACAAACGAAACAAGAAGGCAAATGAAATATGGCCTGAATTCTACACCACAGATGCCATGCTCAACAGAGAGTGGACACGGGCGAACTATGACCTGCGACATATGATGACACGAATGGCCATCCACGGATTCCATCATCTCATCTGCAGGAATGAGAGATATCACCAACCAGAAGAGCAGTCTATCTGCATGCTTTGTGACAATAGCTGTGACAGATATCATGTGCTAAACTGTGCTAAACGGTCCATTTCTCTGACCAGCTTCTGTGGAAGCTAAAACACTAACAAATGCACATTGTGCGCTATCCCTATTATCATGTGTTTTGTCCTTCTGCCTCGAAAGGTCTTTACCTTAATAACATAGAATAAAACTAAGGTTAATTACACCTATGAAAAACATTTTGGTCCTAATATTTTTAACCTAAAACATAGACAAGCATTATGCAAAATCTAACATCTGTCATGATAACATACATAACATTAAATTCTCAAAGATGAAATCACTTACCCTTACCCACTTCCTAACATTACATCAAAGGCGAGTACGGATATGATTTTACAATCCTTTTAATCCAGATTTAACTTTTAAAGGATTACTACTGTCACAACCTGTCTATATTATTCTGTAAAGCTGTAGACCAGCTGTAGACAGTACAATTCTCTCGATCGATTTATCTAACCGTGAGAATCGATTTAACTCGGACAAGACCAACTTTGACTCGGGCGGTAGCACTGTCGACAGTGAGTTGTATCGACATGGTCGAAAATGTTGTTGTTGTTGTTGTTGTTGTTATTATTATTATTATTATTATTATTATTATTATTATTATTATTATTATTACCACTACTACTACTACTACTACTACTACTACTACTACTACTACAAATTGAACAGTGCATGTAGAGGCTCTCTGATGGGAATCCAGGTCAGGGGCCAATGAAGATTAAAATATTAAATAAAAATAAAATAAAAATGATTGGACTGTGACGCTCGTTTGAGTTGGCGCACCTAAGTTGAAATACCGGTACTGTGGGGCAAAAAAAAAAGCGACTAAAATACTTCGGTGGATGATATCTCATACCGTTTTAATTTATTATGATGTTTTTCCGCCATTAGACATAAATAGACTAACAGTTTCCACCATCAAACTGTTATATTTTGGTCACGTGGTAATTCGAAACTTGATGGTAGATTAAAGCTTTTCAAATCGGCCTCCAATTTCAGTCATAGTATCTTGATGAGGATGGGAAAGATCGTCAAATGGATCAGTACCCATGCCTATTATTGATCGCGCAAATATTTGGCGCATGATACCTTTTCGCGAACAGTGCGCTAGCGGCCTCACTTTTTCGTCTCTCGCGCAGGAGGAAGAAGAGATCAAGGAGGTCACGTGACTCCTCCCTTTACTTCTTCGGCTACCATGTTAAGTGCAGTAACGAGGGCTACGGCTGGGGTTTTAAGAGGGGTAAAACCCTCTTTAACCCCACAAAAATTTCAAAACGAGACGACAAAGATTGTTTCGGCACTTTCTGTAAATAGTGAGTATAAGAATTCCACATGCTTTTCTTTATTTTCACATGAAAAGAAACGAAATCATAGGGGTGACCCTTGGAGTTCTCAGTTCACAGATGTTTACGTGGTAACGATACGGGCAAAGTTATGTAATTCATTATTCCCAAGCCGTGTGCCGCTTATTTACTACATTCCAGAATATGTGTATACTACACAAATCACCCAGAAATTAATTTTAACAGTGTCCTTTACACACGGCAGCCATTTTATAAATTGTTTGTAGCATAATGGACATACCCATCTTTCCTGAATTCATTAAGTACCAGATTTTTTTAAATTATAATTTCAGGTCATACGAATTATGCAACTGCACCTCAGCCGAAGACAAAGGGAGCCGCTGGCAAGGTTGTGGCCGTAATTGGTGCCGTTGTTGATGTACAGTTCGAAGAAAACCTTCCCCCTATTCTAAATGCCCTCGAAGTGCAGAATAGGAAACCTAGGCTTGTGCTGGAAGTTGCCCAGCACTTGGGTAAGTAAAATTTAGGAAAGAACAACTAAAAGTCTCCTTTTATCTAAGTGTGCTGTAATTTCTATGGCTTCATTTCTTGGTATTCTCTTATCAAATTTTCAGGAGAAAATACTGTTCGTACCATTGCTATGGATGGTACGGAGGGTCTGGTACGAGGACAGGAAGTTTTGGACTCTGGTTTCCCTATTAGGATCCCTGTGGGAGCAGAAACCCTGGGAAGGATTATCAACGTTATCGGTGGGTAGGCTATTACCATTGATTTTTGTTCAAAGTTCTAGATTGTTTACAGTAAATATAGTATAATTTAGAATTAATGTTCACATTAATTATTGCCATTTTCTAGCTAACATTTTCAGTGGGCCCCACTACAGATGGAATTCAAAAACAGTATTATTGTACATATAACCTTGCCAGAGGTGAAAGGAGTACCTATTTCTCTTTTCATGCCCTTGTGTCTTACAGGTGAGCCTATTGATGAAAGGGGACCTATTAATACAACCAAATTCGCTGCCATCCATGCTGATGCACCAGAATTCGTTGACATGAGTGTAGAACAAGAAATTCTGGTGACAGGAATTAAAGTTGTAGATCTTCTAGCCCCTTATGCCAAGGGTGGAAAGATTGGTAAGATAATTTGGTAATACTTTTAAAATGTTGTATGCTTTTTTATTCTTATGCAATATGAAATACAGGATCCAAATTCTTGTTCAGGTCTCTTCGGGGGTGCGGGAGTAGGCAAGACAGTATTGATTATGGAACTGATCAACAATGTAGCCAAGGCCCATGGTGGTTACTCAGTGTTTGCTGGTGTTGGTGAGCGAACACGTGAAGGCAACGACTTGTATCATGAAATGATTGAGTCTGGTGTCATTTCCTTGAAGGACAAGACTTCTAAGGTAATCCTTCCTCCCCACATGCATGTATGTCATGAACTACAAATTTCTTAAAGGAGCTCTCCGTAGGAAAGAGACTTAAGCTTGGGTTATAATACTTTTCCAATTTGTTACAGGTAGCGTTGGTGTATGGGCAGATGAATGAGCCCCCAGGCGCACGTGCCAGAGTTGCTCTGACTGGTCTTACTGTTGCTGAATATTTCCGTGACCAAGAGGGACAGGACGTGTTGCTGTTCATTGACAACATCTTCAGATTCACACAAGCTGGTTCAGAGGTAAGTCCAGATCAACAAATTAGCCTTCCAGTAATAATTTTTTTAAGTGCTCATACAGACAAGAGAAACCAATGTCTCTATCAAAACTACTGCAGTCATTGTAGACATATATTGCATATCTTACACTGCTATGCTATAACTGGTCATCAGTATAATATTTTTGTACATTCTTTGTATTTTTTTTTATATCATTCTGTAGTATTTCTGTATATTTTCTGCATTCTTTTCCCCTGTAGGTATCTGCCCTGCTGGGTCGTATCCCATCTGCTGTAGGTTACCAACCAACTTTGGCAACTGACATGGGTACCATGCAGGAAAGGATTACGACAACAAAGAAGGGTTCAATCACATCAGTGCAGGTGAGTGAATGTTAAGAATGTGCAATTTTTAGAACTATGAGAGTCTGATCATCCAGAATTAGGAGTTCTCTTGAAAGCATGTCTTCCCTCTCTCTCTTTCTTTTTTTTTTCAGGATATTTTTCTAAAGGAGCACCAAAAAATGAACCAATCGTAATAGTGTATCAATGTCAGTAGATTGAAATGAGATATCTCTCTGTTTTAGGCCATTTACGTGCCAGCTGATGACTTGACTGATCCTGCCCCCGCTACCACCTTTGCTCACTTGGACGCCACAACTGTATTGTCAAGAGCCATTGCTGAGCTAGGTATCTACCCTGCTGTAGATCCTCTGGATTCTACATCACGTATCATGGACCCCAACATCATTGGTAACGAGCACTATAATGTAGCTCGAGGTGTCCAAAAAATCCTTCAGGTAAGTACTTGATTTAGTAACCTGTTTTCTGGTGGTATAGTTTGTGTATAAGTTGTATCTAAAGTATTTTCTAGAGTTTGTAGACATTAGAATTCTTCCAGTGTAGAAATCTACAATCACTTATGATCTAAATCTCCATTTCTCTATAAAGATGTTCAGTCATTCAACATTTTAACAACTTCTGATCCTTTAAAATTGTCTTACAGGACTACAAGTCTCTGCAGGATATCATTGCCATCTTGGGTATGGATGAATTGTCTGAGGAAGACAAACTTACTGTTGCCCGTGCCCGTAAGATCCAGAGGTTTTTGTCACAGCCCTTCCAGGTTGCTGAAGTATTTACCGGTCATGCTGGAAAGCTAGTACCTCTGGAGGAGACCATTAAGGTTTGTAACCATCTGTTTAAGGTCTTTATTTAATCTTTTAGTGTTCACATAAATCTTACAGGATTCACTGTAAAAAGGTAGTTAAAGGAAGGGTAAACTAAAAAAATACCATTTTCTTATTTTAATCTCATCGCACGGAGCTTTGAATTACGAAACGAATGGCGATCTCGTGAACTTCAGGTGCCCAATATTACGCCTTGTACGGGTGAAGTGAAAAGCTGCTGTGACGTCACACCTGACTAACTCGCTAGCAGGACAACAAGCTGCTGTAATGCTCGAGCGTGTGTTTCTAATACACCACCAAGTCTCATTTGTGTTTGTTGTTGATAGAGATGCCTGCAATGTTACCTTCTAAGGACAAATCTCGGTATTCACAAATTAATATCACACGAAAAGAAAATGACAAGGAATTATTTAAAGAATTGCAAGGAAGAAAAGAAAATACGGAATGGTGTAAATGTGGGCTGTGTATACATATGAAAACGGGCCACGAAAGTGTGTGTTGTTGGGACTGTGAAGTAATTTGTGAACAGAAGGGGGTTGTAGACTGTATAACACGACATTGCTCATTCGACAGCGTTATTATAAATAAAGATACACTAGTTGCCAGGCGTTATCAGTTAATACTTAGATCTAATACAGTTCAAAAACAAAATATTTTTTCAAGATACGAACAGAGTCACATTCAGATTCAGAATCATCTTTTGCGGTAATAGAAATTTCTGAAATGCTAAAAGAGCTATCTAAATCACAATTTCTAGAAGAAACATTCAATGAATCTGTGCAAACATTGACACAAGTTTCATTTCCTAGTTCACACTGAACGCCTACGCTGTTAGAAACTGAATTTTCGTCATAAATACTAGATTCCCCATTCATGATTTGTCCATTCCCGGATACTGAAGGATTACTGTTCAAATCTTGCAATAACTCTCTCATTTCCTTCTTCCTCGAGTACGACGATTTTCTTTACTTCATTGGCGGTGTTTCAGATTTCCCACGCAAAAGAAGTGATGGCACAGCACTTCTTTTTTAAACAGATTGCGGGGTTTCTCCAGATAACTGTTTTCGTAACTGTACCGAAAGCCCGGTATCATTTTCTTCAAAACGTTGTGAACAAACCGTACTGTATTTAGTAGGAACAAATTTTTCTCTTTTTATTTTTATCAGCGATTGCTTATTTACGTTCGGGTGACTTATCTCTGTTGGGAAATCGATGAAAAGATATTTTAAGTGTGTTATCACTCTTCGACGATGAGTTTGTACACCCCACAACACAACAATAAACCATTGTTTGAACAGATACTCACTAAAAAACTGTAACAGTAGACAGAATACTGTGAAATGTCTTTCATCCGGGCGAGACTGAGTCAAGCCTTCGTCAAGCGTGACGTCACGCGCCCATCGCTTTACAATAAAAATATTCGTTTTGTGATTAAATGTGAAGGTGTAAAACATTTCTAACAGTGAATATCATTTCTTAAAAACATTTTCTTTCAATCCGTATGAAGAAAATGATACTGAATTTTTAGTTTACTTTTCCTTTAACCAAAACAGTATTAGAACGAGTTTAATTGGGAATTTGCCTTTTTTTTTAACAAAATAGGTTAAGTTACACGAGTTGTAAATTAATGCCCCTCCCACTTTTCTAGTTAAATAGCAATTTGTATTGCAGGTATTAACAGTAATGGTTTGGGCATGTCTATGGTAACTCACGTTACAAATTGACTTATTCTTACTTGTTAAACTCTTGTTAAAAAATGATTAAACTAATTATAATAAGACAGCTAAAAATCCAGCGTCAAGGTGCATTCAGCCACCCTTCAGTCCATCTATGTTTAAAATTTCAGATCTCTGTGCCACAGTACTGGGCACCGCGCACAGACAGACAAACAAACATTTCCTCTCATTATTATAGATAATTTTCCTCATCCTTTAACTTCTATCTCTGCCTTTTAATTTTTTCTGCTGCAGATGTAGGCAAGGCTGAAAAATAATCCAAAAGTTCTAATTTAAAATTTAAATGGAAAGTTTTAAAGTGGGGCCAATGTTACCTTAAATTAGGTATCAGCCTGGACGTTACAAAGTGCAGCCTTTTCTTTCTGCCTTTTTACTTTACACTTACTTCTTGGACTTATTGAGTTACCTTGACTATTTCAGGGTTTCCAACAAATTCTGAATGGTGAATATGATCACTTGCCTGAAGTTGCATTCTACATGGTTGGACCAATTGAGGAGGTAGTCCAGAAGGCAGAGAAACTTGCAGAATCAACAAGTTAAGGTGTTTTGGTGCAAAAACTGATGAAAATATGAGAAGCAGCAACAATTATAATTTTTACTACACAGTGTTTAGTTGGAAAAAAGCACCCCTTTCAAAGCCGATTATAGTACTGTTATATATAATGTGAGGGATTTGTCATGAAGCAGGACTTAATTAATACATGCCATGCATAGTTGATAAATCAGATGCATTTTTCAGTTTCTGTAATCTCGAGTGTTAAATTGTATCTGAAAAATTATTAAATTTAAACTGAACCGAACTTCTCCAGCACCATAGTGTATGTATTAGTGGAAACGTCAAGCATTTCTCATTGTTGTATGTATGATGATTCATGCCACAATAAAACATCCTAATATTGTAGTTAATCTGTGTTTTTTCATCCATCTGTCCTTCCACGTATCACTACAGTATGGCAGTACATCAAACCCAAAAGTGTTAGCTATCGTATTGAAGAGTTGCATATGGAGGCAATACTTATACTCAAACCTCTCCCAGGGAAAAGCTACCGTCATGCTTAACTTAACCATACTAAGGGCCCCCACTCCTGTAGTTTACTAATCATCCATTATTAATAATTATGAAAGTGGAAAATAAATCACGTATACTTCACTTTTCATATAAATACCTGAATTAGTTTCAAACACAGTCATTCATGATGAAACTAGTCTTCAAAATTTGCATCAAACAGTGGAAATAATTGGTCTCTGCTTTAAAAATAATTACAGTGACTTAGCTTAGAATCAGGATGGAACCAAAAAAGAACAGAAATAGAAAGTATACCTGAATATACTACAGTGTCAATTCAACAAAACACTGGAAATTAACACAGTGAAGCTATATTATACATGAAATAATATTGAGTCTGGTCTAGCACGTATACTTTGCATTTTTGTATATAGGCTTTAGCGGACAAATCTAGTATTTTGGACAAGGCCTAGCTGAGTCTAAAATATTGTGATGAGTCTGCTAAAGTTTTTGCATATGTTTTGCATGCAATAAACCATTTTTATTAAAAGTTCTCTATTTTTACATGCTCAGTTTTTCACTCATTTTAAATGATTCTGTATAAAGAAAGCTAATGCGCTTGTATCGGTAGTGCATGTTTATAAACTTGGATTGCTGCGGATTGTTTCTTTTTCTTAAAAAAACTTTTCTTTAAAGACATCATTAAGATAATAATGTGGATTAATTAAGCTATATGTATATACTTCAATTGAAATTACACATCATTTTTATCATATTTTCTGCAACAAAACATTATGGCTTGTTAAAAAGAAGCAATCGTACAAGAGGCTCATCTGAACTCGTTTCTTTCAACTAGCACTCGGGGACTAAGCTATGGCATAGTAATGCAAATTTCATGCATTCACACCCACCCCCAGTCATAATAAATATAAAAAATTATTATCGCATTTATTAAATTCACGATTTCTAATTGACAAGGTTTACGCTTGTTAGGAGACAATAAACAATAAAACCCCTTAACACGTAAAATTGAATTTACACTGGAAGACACTCTAGGTGTCATAGTTGAAACTACATCCACTAGAGCACTAGAGGTTACCATGGCAACTTCAGCGGCCTAGGCCAATAAAGTGCTACTTTACGGCTTGTTAGCAGTCCAAGAAGCAGCTGCTTTAGACAGCGTGTACTAAAAAAACATGTTTTGTTTTGTTTATTCATACAGTAAAATACCAGTATAAGGAACACCAGTAAAACAAAATTTTCACTATTGCAAAATTATGTATTGGACTCTTCCCTTTTCCCTAATTTGCATGTGTTAAAGCATTTCATTACTGTATAACAAATTTAGAACTTTCAGTATAACAAATTAAAATTTAGTTTGTTTGCATAAGCATAATGTTAATTTTTCCGGTGTATGCTGTGTAATATTGCCTCGGAGAGAGACATTAATGCCAACTTTTTGCTAATAAGCTCGCAGTCCACAGTGTGCTCTTGCAGCTCCACAAGTGCATGCAAGATGTCTGCCGCTGCTCTAGCTGATGATCTGAAAAATGATTAATATTGATAGTTATTCAAACCATGATTATTAGTATTGGCTGTATATATGCCAAGGAATATCTCACCTGGTTCTGACCAGCATCAAATGTTGATGAGGGGTTATAAATCATTTCAGCAGTTTCTCACCTGGCTTGGTTGTTTTTGGGTCGGTTCGCCCATTGTTGCTTTGTTTGTTTGTTTGGTTTTTTTTTTCTTTTCTTTCTTTCTTTTAAGTATAGACTGAAGTTGTATCAGATCCATCAAAGATGTGAAGAAGCAGGATGGATTATGAAAAAGCTCTTGGAATAGTTTTGTTGAAAATAATTTAGCTTCTACTCTTCCTCTGCCAGGCTTCAAGAAATAAATGTAGCACGACAAAGTCCCCTATTACGGCAACAGTAGGATTAGTAGTTGCTTTCTCTCTCCCACATCTCATGATGGTAGTATCAGCATCACTTGTAGCAACTTTAGTTTCAATTCCTCTTGAAGCCATTTTTCTGTGTAAGCAAGCCTGATTTTATCCTTTTCATTTGCCATGAGGTGTTCCTCTTGAGCTAGTTCACAATAATAAGTTTTGAGCTTTGCTACCCATATTTTTCTGAGAACTTGTTTGATTGGCACCATACCGTTTTAATGTTCACCTTCCTTCTGTTTTGTTTTAAATAAAACTAATATAATGAGACTTTTTAAAACTGTCACGTTTCAATCTCTTCTATTTTCTAAACAATTAATCATATAGAAAGATGATGCAGATAATTCCTGTAGGAAATTTTATGTAGTTTAATTTTGTGAATACTGAGGAAAACATTTCAAAGCTCCCCTTACACCCCAAGCACCCTCCATTCAACAGGGACATTTAGTATACTGTTCAGGGCAACCCTCCCCCTCACAGATCTGCTAAATTTCAAAACTACACTTTTGTTTGGCTTTTACAGCCAGACAATTTGGTCTGAACAGGATTCAAACCCACTGTCCTCTGTGATTAGAAGTCAGACCGGCTACTTCCTGAGCCATGAGAGTGTCCTTTTTTGTCCTTTGATTAATCATTAATCATAATGGATCAAATGTTCGCTTCTGGTTGATATTTCAAGAGCCAAATAAACTAAGTTCAATGCATTTAATTTTAAAAAAATATTAAAAGTATGGAAAAACTGGTACAAAAATTGATACTGAAGTGGGAAATTGCGTTGTTTTGCAACGTATTTAAAGAGTATACATTCTTCTTATTACCATGGCCAAGAAAGCATTCATGAAGAAGAGAACATTGTTAACTAGTAGTTTGAATTTAGAGCTACGTAAAAACCTGGTGAAGTGTTATACTTGGAGTATTGCTTTGTACGGATCAGAGACGTGGACTTTGAGGAAAATAGAGAAGAAATATTTGGAAAGTTTTGAAATGTGGTGCTGGAGATAGATAGAAAAGATAAAGTGGATGGACATGGTAACAAATGAAGAGGTTCTGAGTAGAGTGGGTGAGAAGAAGTCAATCCTATACACAATTCGTTGGAGGAAAGCAAACTGGATTGGGTACATTCTAAGAAGAAACTGTTTATTGCATGACGTCATAGAAGGAAGGCTGGAAGGAACAACTAGACTCAGAAGAAGAAGAATTCAGCTGTTGGACGATTTAAGGGAAAAGTGGAAATATTGGATGCTGAAGGAGGAAGCAGAGGAAAGCTATGGAAAACAAAATTCGCATCTCAAGTTTGAAAAGCTGCCGAAAGGCAGAATACTTACTACTACTAGAATGTTTATACCACTTCTCCCGTTTTACATATTTATTACTACTACTACTACATTCTCTAATGTAGAACCAATGGCCATTTTTCACCAGAAAAAATAAGTAACATATCATTCACTAACACATTGGGTAAAACTATTCAACACAGTACATGATATGGACTGAATCACATTCAGAAAAGACAGAAACCTAACAGTACAGCTTCTAGGCCTTTAATAAGGATGCCTATTGTTCACTAATCTCTACAGTTAAGTAGCAGGGGGAAATGTTTTCTGAGTAGCTCCAAGAACTGAGGCTTTCATGTTTTGCAAAATACTACAGTATATGTAAATCGACAGGATTGTCTACAATATGCAAAAAGTTCCAGGGAGTGAAAGGTATCCAAAATATGCTTACTGTACTCAAAAGTTGGTTTTTGTAAAACAAGTTTAGAACAATCCGTCAATAATATGCTAACTTATGCCAACTACCACTTTCTCCATGTTCTAGAAGTGAACATAATGTAGGTTTCATTAAGGTCTATTAACATTAACAGAGTTATCGTAAATTATAATTTGGTTTAAAGGTATACATTTAAATTTTTTTGTACAGTAGCATCCATTTAAATGACTGTCTATGAAGGGATAACCTGTTTCAGTTACCATAACATTTATAGCTAGCACAACAAATTTACTTCCAATACCGGTAACTGCTGTCAGTGGGATATGTACTAGGTCTTCGAGGTTCTGTTCACTAAAGGAGAGGAATTTTTAGGAATTGTGTTCTACAACAATCCTTTGGAATTCATTATTTTCTCTGATGCTGAAAGAAGTATTAATAAAAGGTGGGTTTTCTGTTTTTTTATTGAATAATGAAGATAACTTTACTAGTTTCAACACTTTCTTAATGAATAGTAGTTAAAACTTGCAGCAATAGTTTGGCTGTATATTACATTTCCCATACCTGTATTCTGTTATATATACATATGCATTTATAAAAAAGTTAGTAGCCTTTTACCAACACATATGAGTATGCAACTACATTATTCTGTGGTGCATGCAAAAGTAACATTATGTTCTCTGATATACTTCTCATCTTAAATGAAAACTAAGACAACAACTATACCAGGGGAGAAAGAGGCATTTCATCATTAATATCACAATTTTTAAAATTATTATTATTATTATTATTATTATTCATAGAACAAATGAAGTGACTAAATTACTTTAATCAATAGGATTAAATGAGAGAAGAGAACAGGATGAGTTTCCATGCCACTCTGCCACTTCAATAGTTAAAATATCCCTCACCTTTCGAGATCTCTTTCCACATCAGAAACCGGCAGTATACCGTGAGATATCCACAGTTCGATATAATGTGCAGCGGTTTATGTTGGTAAGGGAATAAATAACTAGTTCCGCCAGGCCCACTCCCCACCTCTGATCCTATCCTTTTTCACATTGGAGGATATGCAACAGGCATACTCCCCACCCCTGCTCATATCCTTTTTTCGCATTGGAGGATATGTAGCAGAGACTAACCCTTCACTTAATGTTTGCCTTATGCCCCTCCCTCCTTTGCTGCTGAACCTGAAACTGACCTGTGTTCATAGTTAATGATTGTGTGCTAGGCTTTTGACATCAAACCAATATGAGTTGGATTCATTTAGGGGCTGGTGTGGATATTCGTTGTGAAGACTCCCTCCGACCACTGAAATTAAATGTTCCCATACTTCACCCCCATTTACAGTTCACCTAGGCCTGAGTTTTTTTAATTTTTTTATTTATTTTTTATAGGCTAATGCATGTGTTCCAACTTGAATTCAAACAAACAAAATATTGGCCCGCCCAGGTCTGGTGTGGAACCCACAGATGATAAGATTAAATGCCAACTTTGAATAAACAAAAACACTAGAAGAAACCAAATGCATCAGACAGTTTCCGTGCACTCAACTATACATTACTACATCCGCTGACTGTACAATTGATATGTTTGATTTGCCTTTTTTACTGTGAGAAAATTGTGAATGCACAGAGCAACATGTTCAATTCGTGGAAGTAAAACTAAAAATCTAGATCAGGTGTGTCACTCTGTCTTAATGAGCCACTTCCTATACTTGTTTACCCACTCTATTAGCCTCTAGTGAGGATAATGGATAAAGACTAGCAACAGTTATGCAGTATTACAAGACTGAGAAAGAGGGGTGGATTAAGGCTCTTTCCCTCATCTTCCTCGCTAACACGCCATGTTTAGATGCTCCATAATTATGATTTTCTTGATGACATGCACAAGGTTTCACAATGGCAGCTTATTTGAAGCACATGGACTAGTCATTATGTTTATTATTATTTACTTACTTACTTACTAACTTAATGGCAATAGACAATTCCTAAGCAAGCTAAAGGAATATTATCTATTTCATGGAACCCAGAGGTTCATTGCCATGCTTATCTGAGCCTGCCATTCAACCCTATTCTGTGCTAACTCCATCCAACCACCCCTTGCAAATCCTACTTCCCTTAAATATATCCTAATATTGTCCCCCACCTATGTCTAGATCTTCCAAGTGGTCTTCTCCCTTCGGGTCTCCCAGTCAGTACTTTTGAGATATGTCTTTCCTCTCCCATGCACACAACATGTCCAGCCCATTTCATCTTCCGTGATTTAATTACCCTTATTATATCCGGTGAGGAGTACAGGTTATGAAGCTCGTCAATATGCAGTTTTCTCAGTCCCCATTTTCATCTCTTTTAGGCCCAAATATTTTCCTAAGCACCCTATTTTCAAACACTCTCAGATTATGTTCTTCCCGAAGAGTAAGTGACCATGTCTCACATCCATATAATACATCTGGCAGAATAATTGTCTTATAAATTTTTATTTTTAGATTTCTGGACAAAAGACGAGAAGATAAGAGTTTCTGAACTGCATAGAAACAAGCATTTCCTGATTTCAGTTGACACTTAACTTCTACCTTAATATTATTTGTATCCGTAAATACTGCCCCCAGATATTTGAATTTCTCCACTTGTTCAAACGATTTACCGGCTATTCTAATATTTTCTAACGCATTATTTTCATGTTTCATGATCATATGCTTAGTTTGTTCTGTATTAATTTTCAATCCAACATTCCTGCAGGCATTAAAAAGATTTTCTGCATTTTGATTGTGCTTATGTCATCACCCAATAGACAAACGTTATCTGCATAAGCTATAATCGGGTGAATGCCATTCAATTCTGGGCCTGCTTCTTATTACATTAAATAGAATTCCTGGAGTGTCACCAAAATGTAACACAGATATTGATACTGAATTCAAAATAGCTAAAACAAGACTCCAAACATTTCACACAATTACTTTCTTTCTGTTTGTTTATGGACGTGATACTTTTCTGCATACACCACAGAAAAAATATGCCTTAATGCTTAATGCCTTGAATAAGTTTGTATAACAATATACAAATCTGAGTTCATGTATAAAAAAAGGATTAGATTCGATCGATAATACATGTGCAAATTGTAACAATTGTGATAAAACCAAATTCTACATGATTCAACCATGCTTTTTCTCAGGACATCAAAATAAATAATTTTTAGCAGGAATACAATGAATTCAAATGCATAACTTTAGCACCAATTAGGAACACACACCCCCAAAACTTCAAATATACATAACAGTGCTTCTAATTATTTACCTAAGCTTCCCATTGACTGCTTGGAGCACGAGTGACCAATTCCAGCATATAGGGATTGAAGAGAATATTAATAAAACCAAAACCTACCACAGTTAAGTAAAGAAGAAATAAAAAAGCAGAAAAGAAGGTAGATATCTGAAATTAATACTCTTATATATAATCGCTCTGAGCTTCTACAGATTACTATACATCAAGGTGAAACTTCAGAAACCTTTCATGTGAATGTGGCTAAAACATGAAGTAGCAAATTCACAAAAAAAGAAATTCTTTAAGAAATTATGGGTATACATACTTATAAAGAGGAATATGTTAATATAACACACACCGATTTGGATTTGGTCAAGTCGTGTTCCAAGCACGTTATGCATAAGAGACAAAAATCCGTAATTCATATGGTCACTTGTATTCACCAATAGGTCCATTACACAATTCATAGACGATCTGACTTTTGTGTAATTTTCTTCGGCAATTTTCCTATTCGATTCCAAATTCTTCATTCAATCTTTTTAAATCCCTGCAAATAAGAGAATAAGACAATAACCATCATCCTCTCATTGGATCTTTCACTTTAGATATGGTCCACTAAACTTATATCAACACATTTTGAAATTGAAGGTGGAACAAAAAATAGTGAAAGCTATGCCCTTTTAGAACAAATGTCTAAATCAACTTTTATATGTCTCAATTTTGAGTTTTCAAAGTTTGAACTCTTTTGAGTATAGATGGGAGAAATTTGTTAATTATACATCCCAAACAGTTGCCATTTTATGAAACTACTTCAGAAGTAATATTTCACTTACATTTTTGTTTGGTTTCCAATCAACTTTTTCTCTCACATTTTGTTCTGTTAAGCTACTGTTTTGTTTTGTTTTAATATGTTTACCTTATATCGAAGGTACTGAAATAAGCAGAAAATAATAACAGACAATACTATCTAGAAGTACGTCTGGTACATGGCAAAAAAAAAAAAATAGAATAAATAGACTACTTTTTGACTGGAATGTGCCAATTTCTGTGGTTATAGTTGATGCTAAAAGATAACTTTCCAAATAGGGAGCCACTTCAAAATCCGTGCAGAACACCAAAATGGCAGCCATTTTTTAATTAGCTACCAAATTTGTTGTGTATTTCAGCTCCCAATGGTCTGATTTTGATTTTCCTTTTTTTTTATTTGAAAGCTCTTGTGAAGGAGACACTTTTTTGTCCTATGCATTTATCTCTAACCCTTAAAAGTTCTACACAATAAAAAATAATATTATTTAAGTACCGGTAGTTCTTTTTGTACTTGATGAATTGTGACATTTAAATTTTTTTTCATTCTATTAAAAAGATTTATTCATTTCAAACACTAAATCTTGTTTGTTTCAAATTGGACAGTTCCGGAACTTTCTGAAAATGGCTTCAAGGCATTTGCAGCTGGTAGATATTAACTCTGAGTCTCCTCCTAGTGCCATAGACTGCTTATGTCTGAAATCTAGTGATGAAGACTTGATTTGCCTTTCATACACACTGCTGAATCAATCATTGGTGCTTGAAGAAAATTTATGGAATTTCAGAATCTAGGTGCAGTGCCCCATGGTTTCGATTTACAAAAGCTAAATAATGGAATAGATGGAACATTTGGGGGGAAGGAAAAGTGGCACAAAAAGTGTGCCCTTAACTTCTATAAAAGAAAACTTGACAGGGCAAAGAAATACAATCGTTCATTGTCCTTGCCCAATATGTCTTCTGAGGGCAGTCTATAGACAAAGAACCAAATTAAAAAATACAAGGTCTGGGGTGGGGCATACAACATTATCTACTAAAATGAAATATGAAATATGTTTTATATGCAATAAGGAGAGCATTATTTGAAAATCTTTGTATAATGTTGCTTCTTTACAAAATGATAACGTTAAGAGATGATGTACCAAAATTACCAACAACGCTGAACTTAAAGCGTTACTCGATGGTGGCAATTTAGTTGCCAGAAAATAAAAGTACCACTCGAAGTGCTATACAAATCTGACAAATTTTATGAGAACATCAAGAAAGATTCATTAAACAAATTAGAAAGATAATAACCCAGAAGAAAAGGTAGTTTGCCCTGGATTTAAAAATGTGGTATTTTTTTATTTGTTTCATTGCATGCTTTGAAACAAGCATTGCTGATGAAGAAAGACTTTAATTCAAATGAAGAAGAGCCTTTTCTTTAAGCATGAAACGATGACCAGGAAACACCTACGAGGCCCATGTTTTCTGTCAGTAAGGATGTGGTCTAACCTTTCCTATTCCATTTTCTACTCAGATCCAAATTCTGAAATTGACATTTTGGACGAGGAGATTTGGTTTGTTTTTGGCATAGGTGCCTGCTGCGAGAGCAGTGTTACAGGCTTGACAACAATGTAGTTATCTAGAATGTCTGGCACTTTTCTGTTACTTATATCAACACAAGAAATGCTTGTGATAATTTCACGAGGCTCAACAACTTCTCCTTTGCCAGGAATTTGAAAGACAGAAATTGCTGATCCGTGGAAAAGATATTCTGAAGTTGTGTTGCTGTAGGTATGATCAATGTTATCATACGCGCCAATCACAAACCGAGGTATAATGGAACAGGTGGTTTATGACTGATGAACAACGCTGCCTTTCAGAATCCTTTCACTGCGGTTGAAAACTATTGCTGACAGTCAAAGTAGGCTGAATTACTGTACTTGTGTTCTCTGCTGAAGTGAATCATGGAGTAAAAACACTTAGAGCCAGAAGTTCTGAAGGAATGCTTGCAGTTTCTTTATCATCATTCAGGAGACCATCATCAGAGGTAACTTTTTTCTGGGTTATTATCTTTCTAATTTATTCAATGAATCTTTCACATGTAACAGCATTATCGCATCAAGGTTTTCAGAATGGATATTTTGAAAAATATTAGCACCATCTCCAGGAAGTAATCTCTGCCTGACACAATACTAGATAGTTCAAGATATCAATTTTTTATGTGCAAAAAATACATTCACAAAATTCCAGGTTCACTTCCAATTTAAATCCACTGTTTCATTAAAAAATTGGATATTAAGCTCTAAAATTTAGTCACTACTACAGACCAAAACTATACCTGGGCCGCTGTAACTTTGAACTTTCCAGTTTCAACTATATGCCTATTTACGTTGGCTGCACTGCAATTCTATTCACTGACAGACAGAAGCCATTCGGCTTTGACCATTGCATGCTTGTATTAGGGGATTCTCTCTCATTTTTCCATAATTAATGTATTACGTCTCAGTATTAATAGTATTTATACAAATACAAACACAAATACACTATTAATCAAAAATCGTATTGTTCAAATACAAAGGCTTATGGTATCGGAGAAAGCATAATGCTTTACATCCATAATATTCTCGTTTTTTGACAAGTTATAAGTGGTGTAATGGTTAAGATGCTAGATCGTGGAACGGGAGGTCCTAGGTTCAAATCCCTCCCTATGCTGTAATTTTTTTTTCATTCACTATATTTTTAAGATTTAAATGCACTGTTTAATTTTTAATTTTTAAAATTACCTACCTTATACTTTTTGTCAAATCTATAAGGGCAGATCCAGATTTCACGTAATTTGCACCCTGGGCAAAACTTTGTTAATTTTACTTTTACCATCTACCCCGAAGTTACTGTTTTAGTGTTAAGTTTGAGTTTTACCGAAGTATAAACCAATAGTATCCCGATAGCGTTTTATTATTGCAAGTAATCCCAGGCTTCACAACATTTATTAAAAAATAAAAGTAATTATGTTTTGGAGAAAAATGCATGATTGCTATTGCAGTTTCATTTGAAAAACAATTACCTAAAACCTCTGACAATATATTGTATTATGTAATATAATCGATCTTTGAAACTTTCAAAAATATTTAATATAGACTAGGTTATTTGGTAATTATAAAACATATGCTAATTTAAATTAAGATATGTTTATAAAACATATGTATTACAGGTACCATATATTAAAACAAATATTTTAGAACAAAATAATTAATGATCCAAATGTTAAAACGAGATTTTTAATTGCGAGTTTGCTATGTTTGCGAAACGAGCCCTTAAGAGCGAATGCAGCAATCCTACGAGCAAAATAAAATAATTTTTTCACGTGTATCGTACACTATTTTTTAGACAATCGTTAAAATTTGTCAAATAATAATAATAGATGCTAGATTTATGATAAAGAATTACGCCCTGTGGAGCCAGACATATTGAAAAGCAAAGACAACCTGTTACAGATTTTCTACAATTTCTGAGAACTTTCACATTTAAAAAGGCTTAGTGAATTTTAACATTTTTATCAAACTGAGTCTATTTAATAATCATATGTAAATATTTTTAACAAAAAGAGTTTTTCCATGTGAAGCAATCAAAGTTGGTTACTCTGGAATGTTATAATTTCATACCACCCACTAGCTTAATTTTCTCCTTTTAATTAATATCATTCAAGATTAAAAGTGCTTCTTTTACCGGTTTTCTAAAAAAATTATTACCTTATTTCTACTTTCCTAAGAAAAGTACCTGAGCCCAAAAAATGTTGTTTTCATACAATTTTCCTTCTCGAGCTAGGATATTCACAGACATACACACAAACACACTGACACTCTCACACACTGAGATACGCACACAGACATGTTTCCAAAATAATATTTTTGGATTCGGGAGCCTCAAAACGTGCATTTATGTTAAAAACTAAAGTCGGAATTTCGGGATCGAAAACGACATTTCCTCTACCTATAGTACCTATGGCACGGACAGAGGAAGTAAAGGAGTATCGTGCGAAAAATGGGACATCTTGTCCCTCTACCTGAAAAGAGTTTTAATAGGTTTCGCCGCTAAAGGCGATCTTCAAATTGGCCGAGGTTAAGGTTTCACTACTGATAATGTTTTATACAATACAAATTATATTATACAATAAAATATAAGACAGCTAATTTTAAAAATGAAAAATCATAAACTGTATTTGCATCTTGAAAATATTATTATTATTACAAAAAAATAGCACCCTGCCTAGGATTGAACCCCAACTTTCTGGATAACTATCCAGCATCATAACCACTGAGCTACGACACCACGAACCAATAATGTGAATAGTTATCATGTGAAGGTGGACGATGTCCCACACATAGCAGGATGAATCTTTGTGTAAATGAACGATACGGTTTTTTTTTGGAAACTATGGGTTCGGAATAATATTACATTACATAAATATCGAAAATTACTGAATGGAAGAACAGAAAAATGATTAATTGAGGGATTAGAAATAGTTTCGAATGTTCAAGGCCGAATACAGCCGAATAATGCCGATTGGCACCACCTTGTCAGTACAGAACGAAGTCGAGTAGTTCATTTGTCAATCTTTGATACTGGCAACCTAACTTGTAGAATGGCAAGTGCTAACTTACGACGGCCCAGGTATAGTAAGTGATCCTCTACACTTACCTATTATCCAATGCATCGTATAAATCTTGCCTATCCATTAATGACATAACGAGTCTTAACGTAGACCAAATAGAGTCTGACATAGCAGACCATGATTTCTGTCCTTGAACACCTCTACCTGCAGCTTGCTGATTCAGAGCAGTCAGCAAATGCTCAGCTGCTTCTTTATGAGCTGCCAGATTCACACATGTAATTCCAAGATTGTACCTGCAGTAAAATCAATATTGTTAGCATTAATTCTTAAAAAGATGAATATATTACTCATTTCTACAATCACCAACCTGACTACTATGAACAACTATGTATTCTTCTTTTGTTAAACTTTTCATTAGTAATACTTGAATTAATATCTGAAAATAAACAAAATTATGTTTGGATAAAATTTTTATTACTTTAATGAATAGATCAGCTAAATATGCTTCAATGTATGGTACTGCTCAAAAGTTTTTCTTTGGGCAATGTAAAATCGAGAGAGGTTTTGAAGTTTGTATTATTATTATTATTATTATTATTATTATTTTTTATTTTCTGCCACTTTTGCTTGCAATTTATGTTCATGTCCCTTGAAAGACTCCCTTCTGGGTTTTTGTATTGTTCTCTGAGAGTAGGTGCTTTTTCAGACTTTGTCTTCTGTAGAATAATTATAATTTGAGTTGAACTTAGACACTTATGCTTCACTTACCAACTTTTTTGGTAGAAAAAGTTTCCAGGACCCTTGTCCCCATCCTCAGCTACTTGTTCAACTGACAAATTAATGTAAGATTTATTAAAACCTAAATGAGGGAGATGTTGAGTTTGGTCGAAACCATGCATATTGAGGCTTAAAAGTTAAATGGTTATGTTGACTTTTCTTATATTCTTTTTTCACCATCTTAAAGAACTCATTTCAAACCACCTAAAACCTTTAAAAAACTAATTTGACCAAAAATGGAGATGGTGAGTTTTGTCAAACCTTGATACTTTAAAAATATTTCAAAACAGTGAATACTCGTATGATATGAATAATTATTTTTGCAATTATTAGTGCAGAATACAAGTTGAATTCTTACTGAACAAAAACTGAGTACGCAGAATAAATGCACAATTTCTAACCTTGAATTAGACTAATCTTGATTTCATATAAGAAAAGCATGTTGGAAGGAGACAAAAAAAATTATGAGCTAGTGTGTGAACTTTTCTGAAAATTTTCATGTGATATAAAATAAAAATAATGGAGTATGGCCCAAATAAAAACACGTTGGTATCTTCTATTTACTGTTGGAAGGTGTACAAAATGTTCCAATCAATTCTGAAAACAAAGTCAGAACTGTCCAGTTTGATGTGGAATTGGGGAGGGAGGAACAAACAAAAATCACACACACAAATTTCAAGTAAATGGAATTCTCTACCTGGCTCTTATAAATCCCGGTGACAATTGCAATGCGTTGTGATATGCATCAACAGCTTCTTCTGATCTATTTCCATTTGCAAGCGTAGCTCCCAATCGGTTCCACATACTTGAATCCTATAAAAAATATTAATCATAATAAGATCATTCTGAAGAATGTTATTTAACAGTGCTTTTCTAACTATACTGCCTAGAAATACTTCACTATCATTTCTTCTCTATCAGTCTGTAAATATTTTAAACAAAGAGTTGTACTGTTGATATCATTACGAGAATGACAGTGAAGCCACATAATATGTACAAAAAAAATAAAAAATAAATAAACAAATAAAATCAGGTAACTGATGTAACAAAGTGCCAGAATGCTTTTGTTTAATCAGTGATAATTGCAACTATGATATGCAGAAAAGAAGTTATTTTTGTAATCTATCTCCGAGTTAAAGCTCCAAATCGATTCATTAAGCAGGGCTTACGGAAGAACAAAGGTCTAAAAGTTTGATATTTAACCTTAATTCAAACTCACATGCACTGATATAAGACATTCTTAAAATATGTCAACATTTTACAAAATGCACTGGCAAAGAACTCTGCTTAATGTACATAAGCCTATTATTCACAGTAATATACCTTCTGTACATATAACAGTATTCATGTAGTACTCATTTCAACTTGATCAACGAAATAAACAAACATCTGACTAGACTGATAATCATATGTGAAGAAATATGTCATAGCTAAAATTGCAACTTCCAAAGCCGTATATGAACAGTGTAAAACAATATGTTTTCATGAGAACTGATATTTTGCGTTCAATAAATTATAATATATTGCCATATTACCATAAAATAGGCACTAAATTGGACATTACTCCGGTACCGGTCAACCGATTTGGTCCAATATCAACAGACTTCTTCTCATGAACATTATAAAAGTGTATACCAAGTTTCATGAAAATACTATATAGCGTATTTGAGTTATCACGCATACAGACACATGGACACACTGACAGACATTTTCCCGTCCGCCACACAATCTCATAAAGTACCACACTAGCACTTAACAACAAGTAATAATTTCCCCTTGTCATTCATCCCTGACCAAAGCCAGCAATATGTACATTGTAGAGTGCAGAAAAGGAATCGTTCTGTATAACTGAATAGATTCCTTATCTTAAATAAAAGAGGTTAAGAGGCACTTGTGTAAATATGGAATGACTTCAGTTGGCAGCCCTTCACTGTGTTCTCAATCTTCTCCTACTGATTGACAAAGGGTAAAGTTTACCCGAAAATTATCAACTTTCTATGTATTTAACATCATTATTGTGCTACTACCAACTCAAGAGGGACACTGAGGGAGACAGCCTCTTTAATGATTGGCAAGTTCTCTGGTATTCCTCTCCTATACACTAGAATCAGTTATCTTAAATAAAGAATTGTTTAAAAATAATCAGTGATATTAAAAAAGTCCCTATAGTTTTTGTTATTCATATGAAACGACTTTGTTTATTGTTGAATGCATCAAATAAAATTTTTCCAACTGTGGTAGAATTCCTGAAACTTATTCTTCATAAAACAATGGATTTACTAAAAATTATAAGAACTGTACTGAACACATGTCTGCAATAAGTCAGCACTAAATCTTATCTATTAACATAACTCGTATGAAAATTTCACCTCCACTTTCACAAATAATACGTCATGTGTGTTGATAGTGTGGTCCTACGACTCCATTACTAATCTCTACACGCTACAGTGGTTAGGAAGTTTACTTGATAAGTACTCCAGTGCAGGTATGATTCAGCAGAATTATAATAACATATCGACAAATACCTGCAATTATAGCCATCTTCAGTTATTCATGGGACTAGTACTCTCAATGCTGAAGGAACCTCAGCCTCGACCAATAGGACCACAGAAAGAGTATGACTTCATCATTGTTGGTGGTGGTTCTGCAGGTTGCGTCTTGGCAAGTCGACTAAGCGAAATTAGTTCCTGGAACATTCTACTCCTAGAAGCAGGACCTGAAGTGCCACAATTAGCTGATGTGCCAGCATTTTTCCCTTTCGTAATTAGCAGCAAACATCTGCATTGGAACTATTCTTCTGTGCCTCAGAAACAGGCTTGCAATGGTGAACCTTGTAGATATTTCAATGCTAGAGTACTGGGTGGTTGTAGTGAACATAATTACATGGCTTATAACCGTGGTAACAAACATATTTTCAACAAGTGGAGTGAACTGGGAAATCCGGGTTGGTCATATGAAGAAGTCCTCCGGTACTTCAGAAAGTCAGAAAATAATACAGATCCAACTATAGCCGCTGACAAGGAACATCATGCTACTGGTGGTTACCTGAATGTGGAGACGGTTGAAGGTGATATTAACATGAGAGCTGCCGCTCAAGCTTTCAAAGAGGCTGGCTTTCCTTGCGTGGACATAAATGGAGAAGAACAATATGGCTATACATTGACACAACAAACAGTTCAAAATGGTGTGAGAGAGAGTTCGTACAATGCATTCTTAAAACCCGTTAGATATAACAGAAGAAATTTACATGTCGCTACTAATGCATTTGTCACAAAGATTCTCATAAATCCAACCACTAGAAAAGCCTATGGAGTTGAATATAGTGTCATGGAAAGTGCTGTAAAACGGGTTTTCTCCAAAAAAGAAGTAATAATTTCCGCAGGTACGCTAAATTCTCCTAAACTTCTTCAGTTATCTGGAATAGGACCTGAAGAAATCCTTAAATCCTTAAACATTCCCGTAGTTAAAATCCTGAAAGGTGTCGGGAAAAATCTTCAGGACCATACAGCTACAATGGACTTGATTAAACTCAGGGCCATATCCACAATGCCGAAGACGTTTGAACATATCATGGCTGATTTCAATCAATATATGCTCAGCAGAAAAGGATCGTTTTCAAATATAGAATGGCCAATGGCTTTTTGGAATTCAACACATACCACAAGAGAACTGCCGGATATTGCGTTTTTCGTAGGAAGGTTTTTTATCACCAAATGTTCTGGTTTTCAAAACACTGTTGTGGCAAATAATTATTATAATTATATAAATATAATAGTAAGCCTTGCAATGCCTAAAAGTCATGGGGTCGTTCGAATACAATCCAAAGATCCACATGATAATCCACTTATAATTTTGAACCTCATGTCACATCCTGATGATTTCGACTCTCTAGTGCAAGGCCATGTGTTAGGTACAAAAATTGCTCAATCGAAAGTTTTCAAAGACTTAGGAATTGAATTTGATCAAACTCCTGATCCTAGATGTACGAAATTTAAGTTCGGAAATTACAAATATTGGGAATGTGCTATTTTTGGTAAAGTATCACATTTTTATCATTGTTCTGGGACTTGTAAAATGGGACCTACTTCTGATGAAAATGCTGTTGTAGATGCTCAACTGAAGGTTCATGGGGTGCAAGGACTCAGAGTGATTGATTCCTCGATAATGCCGACAATTGTTAATAGTAACACAAATGCAGCTGTAATTATGATAGGTGAGAAGGGTGCCGACTTAGTTAAGCAGGATTATTTGAAATAGGAAATTAATGAACGAATAACATGCACTGAATGACAACCCCTTACATTCCTTCAGCTTTCCCTTTATGCTTAAAAAATAGATGTGCTTACAAGTAACAGTAGTAGTAATAGTAATAATAATAATAATAATAATAATAATAATAATAATAATAGATTTTTATTGTCATTATACTTTTTCAGCAATAGACAGCATCAAAATACAATTCTAAACTTAGCTATACTACATACAAAATTCATTATATATACAAACTCTATGGTCAGTTATTCTAAAAATACATAATAAAATGCAGTAAATTCAGTTTTCAAAAATTCTTCGACGGTGTAAAAGTGATTAACAAGTAATGTGTATAACCTAACTTTAAAAATATTTACAGGCGATTCTTTTAAATTTATACTAAGCTTATCATGCATCTTTAATCCGAGAACTGAATAAGAGTTTTGTTACTTTGACTATCTTTGATATGGCACATCTATACTCGCCCTATTTCTGGTATTGTAGTTGGGTATATTGCCCCTCAATACTACTTTTGAAACATTGTTTCTAACACACAATAGCACATTATAAATATATAAATTTACTACAGTTAGACACTGGTTAGACCTCGGGTTTATAATCAGTAGGGACAAATTGCTGCTGCGCAGTTGCGAATCTATCGATAAACTAGTAATGTCTCGTGGAATTACCTATGATAAAAGTGTAAAGAATTATAAAGGATTACTTACTTTTCAATTAAAAATAAAATAATCTAACACATAGATATGTTCATGTACACTGCTATTTGCACTGGCATAAGCCTATTTGAGTACAGGACAGTTAATTTATTTTATATATATTTGAATATAAAATAGCTCTATTTATAATTTACATCCTCAATGCACCCTCGATACAAGTAGATCAAGTAGATCATGTTACATCAGTTTGTCTACTCTACAAGCAATGTTAATAGTCAACTGGTAAGAATTGTTAAATTTACCTTATGAAATGCCCAAAACATATGATTTTTTTTTTATTGCAGAATTATGCAATATTTTGTATTACTTGAGCCACAAATCTATTTCATTTTAATGCTAAATAACGCCACAATTGTTTGCTTTTATGCGAAGTAACTCCGAAATTAACCTTACTTTGTTACCAAAATTCAACACTTTTATCCACCGTAAAATAGGATCATCAATAAAATCAGGTAAACTGATGTAACAAAGTGCCAAATGCTTTTGTTTAATCAGTGAAATTGCAATAATGATATGCAGAAAATATGTTATTTTTTAATCGATTTCGGAGTTAAGCTCCAGATCGATTCATTAAGCAGGGCTTACGGAAGAACAAGGTCTGGTTCGATAAGCATATGTAAAGGAATATGTGGGTAGTATTAGTTGTCAAAGCTAACTGTATTGCAATTTCCACAATTGTATATGAACACTGTAAAACAATATGTTGCCATGAAAACTGATTTGCATTCGATAAATTCTTTAAAATATATTACCATAAAATAGGCACTAAATTGGACAGGACCGGTCAACCGATTTGGTCCAAAATAAATAGGCTTCTTCCCATCATGCACTTCATTTCGAATTTTAAAACATTATACCGTCATATCTAGCATAGGCTTACCTGAAAGCCATGTAACAATCTCTGTAAGCCATATAACAATATGCACAATATGACGAAATAAAATGCGATAGTTTTGAAATTAAATGCGGGAAATTTGAAATATTAGTCAATGCTATGTCTGTATTCCGCTCGCAATGAGTTAAGCCAATATTTAGGTTTATATTTAACCCGAATACTGTATATTTTTGTACGGTATTACTGAGTTTTCTGACACTGATTTACCCCAGAATAGGCTGGCATGGAGTTGATACCCTACCTGAATCATTAAAATGTATTTTACTCTTTTTAATTAAATCAACAACAAATATATAATAAATATATACGATGCAAAAAACGTTTATTTTGCGTATGTGAATATCTTTGTGTGTGTTTTTCAGTATTTTGAAAATTGAAAATAAAATCAGGTAAACTGATATAACAAAGTGCCAGTATGTTTTTGTTGAATCAATTATAATTGCAATCAATTATAATTATAATATGCAGAAAGTAAGTTTTTCTAATCAGATTAAAATCAACCAGTGTCAGCAGATCTACAGATTTGTGATACCTTGACAATCGCGCACTCACATAAAAATAAAAAACAAAATAAAAAAAATCCATGTCAAATTGGCCGGCTCCAGGATTTGATCCGGGGACCTCCAGAATACGAGTCCAGCGTTACCATTTGGGCCAACTCAGTCAGTTTCACAATGTCGTTTGATAAGCATAAGTGAAGGAATAGTGTTAACTGTCAAATTATACCAGTAGACAAAAATTAAAAAACATGTGACCTTTAATTAGTTGTTACTCTGGTACCGGTCAACCGATTAGGTCCAAAATTAATAGGCTTCTTGCCATGGACGTTATAAATGCGTATACAAAGTTTCATGAAAATCCGATAAAGCATATTTGAGTTATGGGGCCTTTTGTTATATAATACCATAAAAATGCACTAAATTGGGCATTAATCCAGTACCGGCCAACCAATTTGATCCAATATCAACAGACGTCTTCCCATGGACATTAAAAATGTGTATACCAAGTTTCATGAAAATCCGATTAAGAATATTTGAGTTATGGCGCTTTTAAATAAAAACACTAAATTAGGTTTGATGCCGGTACCGGTGAACCGATTTGGTTCAATAACAATACGGTTCTTCCCATAGACATTATAAATGTGTATACCAAGTTTCATGAAAATCCGATAAAGCGTATTTGAGATATGGCGCATACAGACACACGGACTGACATTTTTCGTCCCCCACACACAATCTCATAAAGTACCATACTGGCACTTAATAAAAAACCTTACCTTGTATTTAAGCTCTAAAGGAAAGAGATCTGTTGTATCGATATTCTCTGTTGGTCCTAGTCTCTTAAGACATCGATTGTTCATCGTAATCTGTTACAATTATTTCACATCCTCCTTGTGAAGTATCAATATCATTCATTCAACTTTGAGGCATTCAACTTCATATTTTTATTAAGTGCTGAATGGCAATTTCTAAGACTTATGGTGGACGGGAAAAATGTCTATCCATCTATCTGTTCATGTGTCTGTGCACGCGATAACTCGAATAAGATTTTCATGAAACTTAGTATCCGCACTTATAATGTCCATACGACGAATGCTATTGATTTTGGACAAAATCGGTAATAAACTGGTACCGGAGTAACGACCAATTAACAGTTTAAAAATAACAAATCATCACTATACTTCAAAGCTACATGGTTAACTCACTTACTGACATAATTGTATGCCAACTTCCTGATGAGCCGGAAACTTGAAAATTGACATCTTTATAGCTTTTTGCTTGTAACTGATGGAAATATTCCAAAACAACCCAATTTTTAAATTTTTACCCTTTAAAAACATTCATAACGGTGGACGCAGAGTAGCTAATTGTAAGTTGTATAAAAAAACCGATTGCACAGTAGTAACAGATTTTGACAGATCCATAATTTTGATCCTATGAATTTTTGTTATATGTCCGTCAGTTATACCTTAGAGTGCTTTAGATTTTTATTTCAAATAAATTTTGCATATTTTCCTCACATTATGTAAATTCTGACACACTTATAGGACAGATAGAATTGCAAACGTTGGCAGGAATATTGGCACTACAGCAGCCAATAAGCGTGAAAAATTTAATGTTGCTAGCTGCCCATAAGGATGGAAAAACTGGCTGTATAGCCGTGACATCATTCACATCTACCACAGTCTAATCATCCACTTATTAACACTGATATTTACTCATTTCCAGATGAGCTAGAAACTTGAAATTAAGCAGACTTATAGCTTCTAGCCTTATAAACAATGTAAGAATTACAAAAAATTCAAATTTTTAATTTTTTATCTCTAAAATAAATTTTTATGTTTTTTGACTGGTATTTGTGTGGCTTCAGATGTTTTGATAAAGGAAAGACTAGCCCTATTGTTGACATGAGGAATTTGTTGTAAATTTGTTCTGTTAATATTCTAGTTATCCCACATATTCCTTCACATATGCTTACCAAATTTTCTCAAGAAGCCGTGGTCTAAAACTCAATAGTTTCTAAAATATTGCGCTAACCTCATTGTACTACTAGCTTTCACGGAATAAATATCCATAAGATTAGTACGCTGTCTCATCTGCTCTGGAAGCTTGTATTAGGAGTTGGCAGTATGGCAACTCTGTGAGCATGGTAGCTGTGTGTTTATACGAGGGAGAATCAAATGAAAACCGCAATTAATTTTTTTCCCCACTATTTTACTGCAGGAAGAATGTTTGCTTGTACATTAATTTTCTACTTCATCCCTTCCTAGTGCAATGCACTTAAGCCATCAGATAGGAAGTGCTTCGATACCGTGTGAGAAAAATTATTTTGGATGATTCTGTAGCCACTTGTGCACCGCCGATTGGACATCTTCATCAGACTTGAACTTCTGCCCTCCAAGGTGCTCCTTTAATGGGCCAAAGATGTGGAAATCCGATAGTCCCAAAGCGAAGGACAGTGCTGAGTGCAGGTGTTTTGCTTCAACATGATAATGCCCATCCTCATGCTCCTCGTGCAACAATGAAAACCATCGACGACATCCACCATAATCCCCAGATTTGGGACCATCAGATTTCCACATCTTTGGTTCATTAAAGGATCATCTTGGAGGGCAAGTCTGATGAAGACTGATGAAGACACCCAATCGGTGGTGCACGAGTGGCTACAGCGTCAACCAAAATAATATTTCTCACGCAGTATCAAAGCACTTCCTATCCAATGTCTTAAGTGCGTTGAATTAGGAGGGGACTAAGTAGAAAAATAATGTACAAGCAAACAATCTTCCTGCAGTAAAATAGTGGGAAAAAATTAATTGCGGTTTTCATTTGATTCTCCCTCGCACATGATTTTCTTGCCTGCAAAAATTATACAGAAGATAACCGAAGTGACATGGGCTGTCTGGTGTTGATTAAAAAGTCGTCTACAGTTCATGCTTCTCCTAGCATTAAATCATTTTAATAATCATATCAATAACACTTATAGGATTCTTGATATCTCAAGAACTTTCAAGAACAATTTTTTTACTCTAGAACTCCCATCATTATTTCAAAGTATCTTTTTTGCTTTCTTTTAAAGATTTCAGCTGATGAAGGAGGTATAAAAAGAGCCTTTGAAACATAATTATGTTCAAATTTGGTAAGTTTTTACTTTCAACAATTATGTGAAGTTGAATGCTTTAAAATTCAATGCATAACCTGCTTGTAGTGCTTCTTCACATAGTAATTAGCAAAAATTTCATATAAATTGTGAAATTTTCAATGTTTTAAAAGTACTGTAAAGAAAATTTAACTCTTGACCATATGGAAGGTAACTGTACTTCTATTACAAGAATGAAATTTCACCCTTTACCTGAAAAATTCCTCTACTCTGTAAGTTATACAGTGAGTCCCACGCAAGAGTTGGCCAATGACGTGGGTTTCTGCGCCGCGGCTGGCACAGCTCCAACTCCCGAGCGATCGGGTGAAATATCTACGCAAATAATGCCACGGTCGTTGTAATGATTCAGGTTCTCACATTTACAGTTAAAATTACAATGTAAATAACCACGTACCTCACCACAAGAGATGTTGGAAATGTTCTCCTCTTGCATACGCGCAACACTGGCACCTTTTTTAGGGAATTTTCTTTCACGCGCGTAAGTTCAGCTTCCGAGATAAAGTTAATTTCTCTTGTGATATTGTCTTTAAGTTCTTCTTATGTATGGGAAATTGACCTATACACTTTATTTTTCAAGTTTCCCCATAAATAATATTTACATACTGTTAGAAGAACTTAATGATAATATCACATAGGCCTATCAAAAGAGAAAGTAACTCTGTCTCGGAAGCTGAACTTATGCGCGTGAAAGAAAATTTCCTAAAAAGGTGCCAGTATTGTCTGGTTGCAAGAGGAGAACATTTCCAACATCTCTTGTGGTGAGTTACGTGGTTATTTTCATTGTAATTTTAACTGTAAATGTGAGAACCTGAATCATTACAACGACCGCGGCAATATTTGCGTAGATATTTCACCCGATCGCTCGGGAGTTGGAGCTGTGCCAGCCACGACGCAAAAACTCACGTCATTGGCCAACTCTTGCGTGGGACTCACTGTAGTTGGTTGGTATATGGTTGTTTAATAATGGGGATGTATTGCAATCAAGGCCTGTGACCGTTGCTGGTGTGTCGGGATTTTGTTCTGCAGGAGTTCATTTACATGCTAGTAAATCTATTGACATGGGCATGTCACATTTATGCACACATAAATGCCATAGGCCTAGGCTGGGATCAAACCCAGAACCTTGTGCACAGAAAGCCAGCTCTATACTAACTGTGCCACCCAGGTCGACTCTACTCACTACAGTCGCTACTCATAAGAAATTGTCTTTAATGATACTTTTCTATGAATGGAAGGAATGTAATTCTCAGAGGGGTCCCAGACAGTACAATGCCATTCTTTCTACAATTCACAAATTTGTTTGAACGCGGTGAAGCGAAGGTGAGAGAGTAAAAAACGGAAATCCCTTTAAAGTAAATCTGCTTCGAAAATACATTGGTGTAACTCCTGGCACCCATCAAGTGACATTATTGTCTTGAATTGCATTCAAAATGCCCTGATTATAATAACAATACGCTTACAAGGCAAATTACAATGATTTTTTAAATAAGTAAGCTCATACTGTATTTGCACATTAAAATATGTCTGTAGAGTCTATTCATAAACCACAGGTCCCTTGACATGTGTATAAACGAGGTTTTACTGTACATATTATCTAATTTTGCATTTGTACTCACAGAATGTCGCACTTGTAATGCAGCTTTGAAGCAATCTACAGCTTTGTCATACTCATTACTAAGATTGAATAGAACACCCAAACCACACTGGACGTCTGGATCAATGCTGTTTGAAGGATTCCTACGAGCTGCTTCAATATACATATCTTGCACTTCTTTATGAATGCCACTGCAAATTAAACATGAGAATTGCTTTTCAAATCATTAAGAAATTTATTGCAGTAATTAAAAATGGTTATCACCTATGAAGCCAATAACCTAAAACCTCAGAAAAGAATGTATGTGCTACTTGCCTCATGAGCAAAGAAGATACATTTCCCATTTTTGTAGAACTTGGTGTGTAGTCATTTTTCGGAACCAAATCCCTGTATTTAGGATTGTGATATAGCCATTCCTATAAACAATAATATAAAATACATATTAAAATTTGAGAACAACAGCCAGCTTAATGGTTTATTCCAGAATAAGTCATTGTTAATGAATATATTATGCTGAGATTTCCTAAACCCTAAGAGGTAGTTTTTCATTTATCTGTTCGTACTCCTTTTAAAAATAAACTGACAGAAACTTATTAAAATAACTCATTTTCAACAGATAAGGGTTAATATTAAATATATTTATTACAATATTCCGCCTTTAACCTTAACATATAATAGACAACTTATCTTGAAAATGCATTTCGGCGTATGCTGCGCCATCTTCAGTTCATATAAGATGTAATGAACACCACAATTCTTCTCAAATAATGTTGTTTATAAAATTTGTTAATTGGTAACCTATGTCACCGTTGTAGTCAAGTCAAATAAATGATTTTGGTCAATTATGTTTTCATTAAGGATGTTACTTCTGTTCTTATAAATTTGAAAGTTTTCCAATGTATTTAGTCTAACGCCCTTATCACAGATATGTAGGACTTCCATGGTGTTATTTAAGTTATCCAATCTATGACCACTATCAAGCAAAATTGACCAAAATCATTTATTTGACTTGACTACAACGGTGACATAGGTTACCAATTAACAAATTTTATAAACAACATTATTTGAGAAGAATTGTGGTGTTTATTACATCTTATATGAACTGAAGATGGCACAGCATACGCCGAAATGCATTTTCAAGATAACTGGTCTATTATATGTTAAGGGTAAAGGCGGAATATTGTAATAAATATATTTGACAGAAACTTACTTTCAAAGCGTGACAGGCTTGATTTTGGAAGCTTTCATTTGTATAACTAACAGCAAGTGCCATAAGTGCAGTGAGGTTCCCAGGTTCCAATTCTAAACATTTCTTAAGAGCCGGAATTGCAGCTGGGTCCTGCAACATTTACAAATATATCATTTTATCCCTTTACATAAGTAAATTTCAAACACATTTACAAAGTCCACAATAAAGAAATGTTGTAACTGGTTTTCAAATGAACTCAGGCATTTCCATGCTATGTACGTCTCCTTCCATTAAGAAAATACTGTAAAATATCAGACAGCTGAGATGCATCAGGTCTACTGTTCATTTTATTAACCAATGGATTTTTCCTCCAAATTTGCGGGCTCCATCTTCGTCCAGGTATTGTTGGGAGCTGACGAGATGATCCGTGATTTGGTGGTGGCATGCAGGGGGAAGACGGTGTTGTGCTATAACTGCACGTGTAGGGGAGCGCTGCTATTGGCTGCAGATAAGAGCCCCCTAGTCATGGCAGGGATCATCTCGTCAGCTCCCAACTGTATGCTGTATGTACACCCGGCTGCAAAAGGAATGAGAGGACTCTTACTCAGTAGGAAGTTCAAGTTCTGTGGCTTAGTTCACTGGATGTTGGACATTTCCCAACTCCACTGAACTCAAGATTATGTTCAGCCACCTCCTGGCAATTGACGATCACTCTCACTGGCCTTGAAGCAATCTAAGGCAATAAACTGATGGTAAAGTTGTTCTCTCTCAGCCATCCTTGGTAGCAAGAAGAGAGATATGAATGATGTGTATTCTGAAAGATGTCGCCACATGAATTAAACTTCGTGAAACGTAATACATACAGTATGTATGACCAGAAACTTGTAATTCAAATTTATCAATTGAATTGGCTGAGACTCAAACGTAAAGCCAGGCAAACGTGAAACAGCGATTTAATGAACATAGCCATTTTGGTTGCTAATAGCCTATAACTTAAAGACCAGTTATATTAGGATGCTCATTCTTTTTGCAGCCGGCTGTATATGTACCCAGCCACTACCATGAGAAAGGTACCTTTTAAAAATTAAGGCAACATGTTGAATATAAAAAATTATTAACGTTTTAAAACTCTTATAAACAGCTAGATAGTTGATCGGCTATTCACAGTTGGTTAATTACTCTCAGTTTCATGAAAATACCTGTTCATTTTCAGCCTGTGTTGTTCCAAGTAGTTGCCAAGCTTCACTGTTAGTTGGCTCTTGCTGACACGCGGCTTCAAAGCACAAAACAGCACTTGGTAGGTCTCCAGCTTCCAGTTTTCTTTTACCTTCTGCTAGAGCATTTTCATCGTTTTTCATTGGATTATCTTTTTCAAAACTATACTCCTGTAAATCAAAATAAACAACTGAATATACCAGTATACAAATATTTTTGTACCAGTACATCATTAAGAATGTATCATGGAAATTTTGGACTTAAAGTAGTCCACTGTCCTTAAAAATACTCCTATTATCATTAATTAAAAGGTAGAAAATGTTCTACGTTTTAAATGACGATGGTATTCTTCTTCAGTCCTTAGACAGGGGTTAAAGAACAGGTTCTGAAATGTTGTTTCATGAAGGATAAGTTTTGATTGTTTTAGGATATAATTTGTCCAAAAGAAAAGTTTCAAAATCAATCTTCCAGCCCTTTGCTTTCACTTTCATGACTGGACAATTCATGCCCCCATAATCTAGTTCTCTGATCAACACTTTATTTATTTATTTGAGACTAAGCGTTCCGGGGTGAAATAATAATATATTATGCATCAGTAAACAATGCAATTACCATGCATTTTAGCAGACCGCCTCTAGATATTTTGGCAGCCTAGGTGGGAAATAATTTCGGTGCCCCACTAAAATCGCCACCTCAATTATTCATTTTTTTACCATTTGATTAAACATGAAATTTCACGTACTCTAGCCTGGTATTGTTTAATGGTAAAATAAAATTGATTTGAATTGGCCTAATTTGAGAAAGGCTAGTATTTATGAAGACTTTATAACATAATTATCTCGACTGTATGGGGTTTAAATAAATAAAAAATAAAAATAAAACATTTAATTGAAATACATACCGGTATAACTTTTTATATTTGCACTAGAAAAACAAGAAGCTACATCATTAAGTTTTTTTTTCCCAGGAGGTGGGAGTCTATTTCTACAATTTGCTGTCCTCCTTACTTTCACTCCACAATATTTTTTAAAAATTTTAAATGTCCCATTAGAAATTTCATATTTTTTTTAAAAATCTAAATGTTGCCACCCCTAAATGTTTCTAAAGATTTGCCACTCTAAATGGATGCCTAGTTCGCCTATATGGACGAGCCGGCCCTGCATTTTAGCAAGATCTATAATGAACTAAGCATGAAGTTAAGAGTACTACAGGCAGTTATGACTGAAATTTAAGGAATCTAATTAAAATTGATTCTTTGGTTTTTCAATGATAACAAAATTCAATTCTTCTCTTTTGAGAAAAGGGTGTCACTTTATCTGTTCTGTCGTTATGGAAGCCAACACCAGACAATTTTATAAGTAATATGCACAGAGGTTTGTTTGCATATACTAGCTTTTTTAACCTTCCTAGTACCATTGGGAGCGATAAACCCCCAAAACCACTTAAAACTGGTTTTATAACTGTAATTTTCAAAATGTATGACCTTATTCCTCCAAGTAAACTGAATCTAATAGCATTTTATTAATTTTTAATATTTTCAACACATTAAAATGTATTAGTTGTTTTTCATGGAGTGCCATTCATTTTTTTTTCCTTCTTTGAATTTAACATTATGTAAAAGTGCTTATATAGGTACTTGTCCTGCTTTCAAGGTACAAATGTATGATTTATGTCAGTTCATTAAAACAATTGCAATACTACCAATGTATCTAGTGTAAATTACTTGGGTGATTGTGACCCCAAAGATAACCTGGTAGGAGGATGGTTCAGGGTAAAGATGTTTATATACATATACAGATGTTCAAGATAAAAATGTGTTTTTATGCCAGTTAATTATAACAAATTACAATTCTACCAAATTGTGTTAAGTAAATTACTTAAGACCCCAGTGAATACTCAGTGTAACAAAGATAACAGGTAGGAAGGTTAAGTTAACCCTTTGTGGGCGGAAACAAGTAAATGGCAAATATGGCATTATGAAACAAATATGGCACACCTGTCCACAGCCTCGAAGGTGGAAACCCATATATGGGTTCTCTGACCGACTCATAATGTGACTGGCTCTTCTCATGCACGGAGTACATAAAATCTTCAAGAGATGGCAGGAGAATATTTTCTTATTCACTATGACTTGGGAATTCCCCTATACACATGCCCAGGACGATTTAAGTAGAGGATTTCATTGGCCGTGAGTATTTAGTGAATAGCGTGCTCTTTTTGTTCCGTGTTTTTCCCTTATTTTAGGTAAAATGGCAAGAAGAAAGTGTCTAACAGGTTCTGAAACTGAAGAATTAATTATTCAAAGTGATAGTGAAGCGTCAAAATAATCATTTAGTGATAGTAAGGAATGCTTTTCTGAGATCGCTACTGGCAGCATTAGTGAGAGTGAGAGCGACGTAAGTGACACCGGAGGCAATAGTGCACCCAGCTGAATGGAAGTGAGTAATTTCGATGCAGGCCCATCACATACTATTACAATCTACAATATCCAGCAAGGGCCAGTTCTGCCTTCTGATTTTGATCAAGATAATGATCTAACTGAAAATCATAGCCTATGTAAACTTATAACGCGCTCAGTGAGATTTGTGCCGTTTCCGCATAAACATTTTCATGCTAAATAATAAAAATCGTTTATGGAGCAGATTAGGGGCACAATTCGGCAAAACTCCAAGGAATATGTTGTTTTTATGCATGATTTAAGTTACTTTCAATTAGTTTTTCATTAACTTATTTTTTCTTTAAAAATTCAAGTTACTTTCAATTGGTTTTTCATTAACTTATTTTTTTCTTTAAAAATTCCTTCCGCCCACAGCCATAAAACATCACCGCCCGCAAAGGGTTAAGGATTATACCTTACAGGAAAATTTTAACAGAATGTCTTCAAACATGCTAAGTATGTTGTAAAGTGAACATTAAAGTAATATATCCTCACCTGAGTATTAGAGTGTACCATGACCATCAAGGTAAGGTACGAGAAAACAAAGAAAGAAGCTAAAAATACTGAGGAGACTCATACATAAGGTGACATAGAACAATATATAATTTTGGTATCTAAAGGTGGAAAATTGGTTGCACTGGATGTGCATATAATGGATTCCTAAACTAAGAGTTTGAAACATACGAGGGTTGGTCAATAAGTAAGGTCTCCAACACTCTAGTTCAAGCTCACAACGTCGGACAAGAGATTTGGCGCCACTGCCATGTCCCACTATCTCCCCTCTTTCAAACGAGCCATTGCTGCAGCCGCTGAACCTTTTAGTGTCCGAGTAAGAGCTGTTTGAAATGGATCTCCCAATTTCCGTCCCCGCCAAGTGCGCCTACGCAAAGTCATACGGTTTCTTACTGCATGAAAAGTTCCGCCGATTGAAATTCACAGACAGCTTTGCGAAGTTTGTGGAGAGGGATGTATGGACATAAATAATGTGCGTAAATGGGTTCGTGAGCCCGGACAAATATTCATGACGAAGAACGAAGTGGGAGACCAACAACAGCCGTCACAGATGAGATGGTGGCAAAAGTCGATGAATTGGTGCGACAACATCGACGCGTCACTACTCGTGAACTTTGTTTATTGCTTCCTGACATTTCTAAAGGTTCCGTACAGACCACTTTGAGTGACAAATTGATGTTCCATAAGGTTTGTGCGAGGTGGGTTCGTGGAGGCCGCACTTGGAGGGGACGGAAATCGGGAGATCCATTTCAAACAGCTCTATCTCGGACACTAAAAGGTTCAGAGGCTGCAGCAATGGCTCGTTTGAAAGAGGGGAGATAGTGAGACATGGCAGTGGCGCAAAATCTCTCGTCCGACGTTGTGAGCTTGGGCTAGAGTGTTGGAGACCTTACTTATTACTTGATGGGGACGGAAATCGGGAGATCCATTTCAAACGGCTCTATCTCGGACACTAAAAGGTTCAGCAGCTGCAGCAATGGCTCATTTGAAAGAGGAGAGATAGCAGGACATGGCAGTGGCGCCAAATCTTTCGTCCGACGTTGTGAGCTTGGGCTAGAGTGTTGGAGACCTTACTTATTGACCAATCCTCGTAAATCTCACATTTCACAACAACACCAAAAAATACTGCATGAGGTAGTACACTCCAGTATTCAGCTAATGATATGGTTTTGATTTGTATTGATTTTTTTGTCTTGTAACATCCTGACTAGGAAAATAATCCACAAAAAGTTATATTTGGCATGCTATGCACAGAAATTCAATATGATTCTAAGTTCTACATGACTGGAGTGCAGTTATGAACAGTTTCTGGTTGATAGATTGGATACAAGGGAATTTTATTTAATAATGTAATATGCATTGTCTTAAGAATTATATGGCTCTTACCCAAATAACACACAGTATAGTGTAATACTGGTACTGTATACCTAAATATCAAAAAATTCAAATAATTGGCCAAGAATGTACAAACTGATACATTTAATCATAACTTCTCTTGATATGTTTCTAAATTCCACTCACAACAATTAAATTCTGAAACTTAGCACTCGAAATTCCAGTAAGTGTAATAAACAATATGAAGCGTTTTATGCAGTAGAGCAGACATGGGCAAACCCCTATCCATTGACACGCAACCCGCAAACTTTTGTCAACTTACACATAGTTTGAAAAGAACGGATAGATGGAGACACAAGCAGACAATAAGTGCAGTGGCGATTGCTCATTCTTAGGGAAACACTAATTTCACTTTAAAATGTACACTACAAGAAACAAATAATACAAACAATCTTGTATTTTTAATTATTCTTTTACTTGTGCTATTATTTCATTATACAAAGGCTTAGAATGTGTCATAACGCCTTTCCAATCGGAACAGTGTCGCGACCCGTCACTGCTTGCAAAGAGAGTACGACTCATGCATGGGAATAATCCACCATGTACACCGAATGTCCGCAATGCCATCTTGTGTGTTATGCGGGAAGGTCAAGAACCACAAGTGGTTCGCGAACCAGTAAATGCCCATCTATGCAGTAGAGCATGATAATGATTAAAATGAGTCAAAGAATAGAAACACTTATTGCTCCACTGACATAATTTATGTATGACTATACTATTTTCACTTTAAGTTCAAAGTAGATGTAAACAAACTCTAATGTACCACTCCGCCGAGCATGTGACTAACCATGTGGAGATTTACCCGCCACGGAAAGAAACGGAATAAGGATTTGTGTATATTCCAGTGTTCTCAATAGTACTTTTAAATTATTTTTTATGAAATGCACCATTGTTGAAAAATGTAATATTTATTTTGAAAAGATTGATACATCTGTACAAAATTAGGCTTAATTTTAGTTTTTAAGAAAGTCATGGACAGTTAACAAGAAGATATTAACGAGTATAAAAAATTACTCTCAGTTTGCAATGTTGGCTGCCCTATTCAGAGGCGTTTTCTTTTTGAATGTTGTTCACTATTCATTTATTTCTGTTTGTAACCGCCCCAATCCTATCAGAGCTGTAAATTACACACAACTTTTTACGAAATTTTTGTCTTGTTCTAGCACGCGACTTTCTTGTCCTCACGTACGTGTTGTATAGCCGATATAAATAAATAATTGAACACACATTCAGCAGGTCATGCCAAGTTCTTGGAAGGGGGCTGTGGCAAGTTCATTTCAAGATGGCGTGCTTGAGCATGCGCACAGCCACCGTAAACTCCTACAATTTACATCTGTTGTAACGATTTAATTAGTTCACTTAGTTATTATGAGTCAGGAAAATCTGACCAAATTAATTTTGTTTCATATACCAGATCTGCTTCAGAAACGTGTTTTTAAATTTCTCTGCACGAAAATAGCTACAAAAAGGTATGGTTTGAACTGAACTATTTTTTTAAGAGCAAGAGTATGCATACTAACCAGCAAAAGTTACAGTTTGTCCACTAGCCAATGAGGCGCTCCCTTGTCACGTGGCTTTGTTTACATCTACTTTGAACTTAAAGTGAAATTAGTATAGTTTCTAGGGAAGCAGCTCCCTTATCCTCAGCTGGAGGTTGACTCATTAATGAGTGCACAGAATCTTCAGATACAATACACAGTGATTTATGTTGGTAAGGGAATACATAGGCCTAACCAGCCCCATCAGACCCACTCTCCACCTCTGAGAATATCCTTTTTTCGCGTTGGCGGGTATGCATTAGAAGCTAATCCTCCCTTTACTACTGCTCCCCTATTCGTGAAACCGACCTATGTTCATAGGCTAATGTTTGAGTGGCAGTCTTTTGACTTCAAACCAATACAAGTCACACTCATTCAAGGGTTCATGTGGACATACTTGTAAAGCATGCCTTCTAGCCACTTAAATGAAATGTTCCCATGTTCCACCCCCATTTCACCGCTTATCTAGGCCTAAATGCTGTTCATAGACTAATGCTTGTGTTCAAACTTGAATTCCAATCAATAAGAGATTGGCTCACCCAGGGCTGGTGCGGAACACAGATGATAAGATTCAATGCAAAATTTAAATGAGGAAAAAACTAGAAGAAACCAGAAAGTTTCCGTGCACTCGATATACAGCCAGTTGGACATACATGAGAGTGGGTAAGATGCCGTGATGGGACATAGGGTGTACCTCAGAAATTACCCAGAAAATGAAAAAATAATCTTATTCTACCATTTGTATGAATACAGTTCTGGATGAACATTAATTTTTAAAAAATTAAAGGGGAACACAACACAATAATAGAAATCTATAATAATAAGGGGAAAGTTTGTCAGTCTGTGCACGATGCCCAGCCAAATCTACTGTATGCAGAGACCTTAAATTTTAAGCTAGATTTTTAATTTACGCTTTTGTTTGTTATGAGTGAAAAACTGGCAGAAAACGATTTGTTTTTGTGCTATTGAAGCATTAGTTTTCGGTAATATATTTCAATTGTCAAACCAATTGCAGGTGTCTTTGCCTTTTTTGTCATAACTTGGAAATAAAAGCACCAGCAAGTTTTTCAATATATCACATGGAATTATCGACTGCTTCGATTCTGTGAGCTCACCCTGGTCGATTCATTTGCTTATAATGTCAAGCCATGCAGACATCTGAAATTTCCAACACAGAAGGAAGAGGGATAATGAATGTAGGACTAAAGAGTGATTTGGACAGAACTCACTATGCAGGGGTTTTCTGGGCTAGGGAACTTTTCTGAGACCGTTTTTCC
This sequence comes from Ectobius pallidus, assembly GCA_964059195.1. Taxonomy (NCBI): domain Eukaryota; kingdom Metazoa; phylum Arthropoda; class Insecta; order Blattodea; family Ectobiidae; genus Ectobius; species Ectobius pallidus. Next base: position 69,980,279 of record CAXKWD010000004.1, on the reverse strand, counting down.
CAAGCAACGCTTGGAATACACTTCAAAGCCAGATTTTTAGCTGCTTCATTATAATTATTAATCATTTAGTTTATGAATGTAAGTGTTAATAAATATGTTTTAATTATTTTGTTCTTAATTTTTTATCTTTGAATTAATTACCATGGGCGAAGCCTTGGGCACCTGCTAGTCTGTTTAATACCTGTAAACTGATTGTGATGTAGGATAAAATTCTGTGCTTCAGTTCAAGTGTGAGAGTAGTATGTCAAATGAGAAGTAAGTAATTGGATAAACAATGAATGCAAGCAGCAACATAGGCAATGTTGCAGTCAGTCCTCATAAAAATGGGGTTCAATGACATCCAACCTTATCAGTTTGAATCAGAAAAAAATTATTTTGACAATAGTAATACTGAAAATGAGTATTACAATAAAAGGTAGAGCCAGCACAATATTGTGGTGGAAATGTGCAAGCTGTAGTGAAATGTCTACTGATGAAGAATGTGCTGCATGCATATTCTTCTGTCAATGTACATCTTTCCTTCAAGAAAATAATTTTAGACAGAAATTCTTCATATGATACATCATAATTCACCCATAAAAACAAAAATTGAAGGGGAAAAAATTATTACCTTCTTCAGATAACCCTTCGAATAAAACCTGGTGCTATGTAGCATACAAAAATTTACAAGCTGTGTAAATTCACAAATAGCTATGAATCACATCACTGACCTACAAATTATCAACATTCTACTGTACATCCTTTTTATAACAAGTATCTCATTAATAATAAAAATTATGTAAACTGATATAAAAAAAGTGCTAGATGGAGTTAATAGGCCATATTTCACATGTTTCTGATGTACACTGATATAGACTTTGTACTGTTAATATTGTTACATAGACCTATTTACAACAAAAACTAGAAGAAGAGAAGAAAATCATTTATTATAAACATAAATGAAGCTCAATATAAATATTAGATGGAAATTTACAGTGAAGTGTTCAAATCTGTAGCAAGATTGAGATCGGAAATATACACACAAAACTTCACTAAAGAAGATTTTCAACATTGTAAACCTCAAATTGGCACCACAGAATAAATTCAGTTTGAAAAATCTAATAAAAACCAACCAGAAAGATAAGGTCCCTCATTACAAAAAAGCCGGAATTTACAAAATTAATTGCAAAGATTGTGGAAAATTTTATGTTGGCCAAACAAAAAGGAATTTAGACACAAGGAGAAAAGAACATTTTAGGAACATTATGAATAAACAAATTGAAAAATCCGCTTTGGCAATGCATTTTTGGGAAGTAGGCCATGAAATTGAAAATGAAATTGAATTATTAAAACAAGTTGAAAAACCAATAGATCTTATGGTATGGGAAAAAATATTCATTAAAAAGAACCGAGAAAATCTTTTAAACTTTGACACTTCAGTTGGCATACATGGAACCTTGATTGACAAATTCATTCATCCGCCGCCAGAGGGCCAGTCGGAATCAGCTGATGATGGCGGGAAGACCCGTTGAAATGATCATTCTGGGTAAATATACCTTTTTAGTGAAGTTTTGTGTGTATATTTCCGATCTCAATCTTGCTACAGATAAATGAAGCTGCTTGCCTCTATGCACGTTGCCATTAAGACACAGCTTAACAATTCCATCTGACAAGACAATTATTAAGTACATGGCGTACATAAATATATGCAGTTTTACATTATTCTTCTAAGCAGAAGCTCACTTTTACTTTTGGGAGTAAATATGGTGATTCAAGATTGATATTGAATCAACAATTATGCTTTCGGTAAGGTGTTTTGTTTCTTCTTTGGTTATCCCTAGTTTTTGCAGTTGTTGTGCAACAGAGCGATAGATCGTACCTCTGGAACCAAACAAAAGACCATGTACTGAAAAATGACAGCCACCAAATCTTGCGTGATATTTTTCTTTAAGAAATGGAATGCAGCTCTCATAGATGCTCTTTTTCTCCATGTCAACATTTTCGGCTTGATCATCGTCGTTAGATTCATAACGAATAGTAGGATCTAGGATATAAGCTGTTTTAGCCCCTTTTTTGAATGCTATAATATCTATGAAGCGATTAGATCCTAATCCATCTACAGCATGCACTTCCTCAAAGCATTCATATCCTTTATTTGTCAGGAGGCCGGACAATGAGTGTTTCACCCTATGATGTCTCTTATTAACAATCAGTGAATTAAATGGACATGATCCGAGTACGTGACTCGGTGTTTCTGACTCCTTTGCACACCTTCTGCAAAGGGATGATCCATTAATAGCACAATCATTACCAGGGACTCCTCGTAGGTTCGCATAATTAACATTCAGTTTCAGCATGGCTGTCCATTCAGATGATGTTAAATGCATCTTTTCCACCATGAAATTGTTAGCAACAGGATACTCTTTAAAATGTGACACTCCGATACCTTGCCAAGGCATAGATGACCATTCACCAAAAGACTTAAGGCGCATTAACTTTCTAAGTTGTCTAGAACTTTTATGGCCATTTGTTATTTCCATTGGCAGGTCTAAGCGAGCAAGGCTATCTCTAACTTCTTGTTCGTAGTTAAAAACTTCAAGGAAACGTGGATCTTCACAATTTGAAAGTTTGTGAGCAACAGATAAATGTTGCAATGGAGCTTCCCATTTACTGTTAATTAGTCCAAGCCCACGTAAGTTCCGTGGTGCATATAACATAGCATTGGCTGCTCTATTAGGAAGACCAACAATTTCCTTCACAGTTCGTCTTATTATAACATCTAGACCATCAAGAATGTATAATGGGATTTTAGTCAAGGGCGCCGTCTGAAGAGGGTAAATTAGAGAAGGAAAAATGTATTGGTTAATTATGTTCAACTTCTGATTGGCTTTCAGTAAAGGAGACTTGGATAGTTTTTCTAAATTTTGTTGAAATGGCATTAGTGCGTCTTTATTAAGCAGAAGCTCATTATTAAAGCTACAGCCCAAATACTTAATATTTTCATGTTCTGTTATAGATGAAATTAATTCTCCTGAACCCAAATGAAGATCTTGTTGTAAAAGTTTTCCATTGTTAATAAAAATCGCTGAACTTTTGTTAGCATTAATTTCTAACCCAATCGAGGTCAAAAGGTTTTCAGTAGCATCAATTATTCGAATAGCTGAGTCAATGCTGCAGCTAGTTACCACTTGATCATCTGCAAACCCAGTCAAACAAAGAGGTTCAATATCATTATTTAAATAATAACCATGTTTTCCTGAAAATTTTTTATCACAGATGTCATTGTATATGAAATCAATCGCAAGATTGAACAGTACAGGAGAAAGGGGACCTCCTTGTGGTACCCCACAGTGAACTGGGATCCTTTTAGTTCTTTGACTTCCAGCCTCCACTTGAATAAAGTTGTCTGTGAGCAAGGAAATTATTAGGTTATGAAGATCGGAAGATACTCCATATGCTGCAAGACAGTTATTGATATGTGCATGACCAATACGGTCAAAAGCATGGGAAATGTCCAAAAATGCAACTACACAATCTTTTGTGTTCAATTTTGCATCATTTAAACAACCTGCAACAAGTCTGGAATTTATATGACATCCTGATAAATTGGAAACAAATCCACGTTGATTGTAGTTCAACTCAATTTGATTTCTCAACTCTTTGTCCAAAACTCGTTCTATTATTCTTCTGATTACAGAATAGATTGTTATTGGCCGCCAAGAGGAAACATTATTTACATCGCCCTTTCCTTTATATATCAGTATTGTTCTACCATGTTTTAATTTTTTTGGTACATAGGAAGTGACTAGCATTATATTAATAATTATTCTCAAGACATCAGAAATGTCTAATTCTTTAATAGTTCTCATTAGTATTCGATCTGGTCCAGACGAGGTGTCTAATGACATACCTTTTATTGCTTTTTTGATACTGTTTAGAGAAACTTCAAAAACATTTTCTCGTGGTTCATGTTGGGGATATATTTCTCTGACATTGTTGTTGGAGGACCCAAACATGTGTTGAAAATTATCTTCAATTTGATCCAGTTTAAGGGGACATTGCTTTGGATTGTCAGAATTCATAATCTTTCGTACAACAGCTTTCCTTCTGTTATAATAGTTGAACTGAGCAACTTCATACTCATACCTATTCATATTTCTCATTCTATGAGCTTTGGATGATCTCTGAGGATTAGAAGAAATCTTTTGATGATATACATTATTTTTCTTTCCCTCTCTTCGCAATCGATAATATCGGGTGGCAGGATGTTCAGGACCTGGTAATATTGAATTAGCTTCATACAGAAAAGTCAGAAAACTATTCATCTTATCTTCAAAGATGGTAGAATCAAACATTTTAATATTATTATGAATATCTTCAAATGTCTTATGCCAAAAGGAGATATCCTTCTGCACGTCTTTTGTTATAGCATTTTTAAGTATCTTTTGACTTCCTACACGTGTATTATCTTGATTGTCTTGAGAGCTGCTTCTTAGAATCCTTTCTATTTTTTCTTTATTGGACGATTCAACATGTCTCTTGGATTTATGTATGATAAGTCCTCGTGATGTATTAAAACAAAGACCACATAATGGACAACTGTGGCCTTCTGTCACAGTAGATCTACTGATGGCTGGTGCAGAAGATGCAGTTAACTCACCAATATCTGTGACTGATGAATTTTGTGAAGATCCATGACTTCTTGCAATATGGATATTGATTCCACGCTTCGTAAATTTTAGTCCACATAAAACACAGTCAACTAAATTCTCTGGGTTGGTTAATGATGTAGAGGGTTGTCCAGAATCAGCAGAACCCATTATAAATTTCACAGCCACTCACATCAATATGTACACAATGGAAGCATTAAGCCTAATGTGTTGCTATGCAGAAATAAACAAACTTTATAGTTTGAAACAAAGTCCATAATTAACGATTATTAAGACAATTATTTAGGGAAACTAATACATGAACCTCTTCTCTCATGCAAAATAATACAGTGAATCACGAGTACCCGATTTAAATATTATAATAGTAGGTTTAATAAGCAATTCAATAGCAGTAATGTAAAAAAATACCGTTCACAAACCATAAATCACGATTACTAGCACCATTACTGACAAATATTTATCATTAACATTGTTTCAATAGTCATATAACAAGTGCTTAGACCTCGGGGTCTTCCCAAAGTGTTGGAAAGTATCGGCAATAAAAATAATTGCGAAACAAAACTCTACAAATTATACTGCTAGTAGTCTCCGACCCATCAGTCTTGTACCAGTACTAGGTAAAGTTCTAGAAAAATTAATGATAGAAAGAGTCATGTACCATCTTCTACATAATAATAGGCTAAATAGAAATCAGTATGGTTTCATGCCTGACACCTCTACTGAAGATGCTGTTTACACAGTAACTAAGTGGATGCAAGACATCTACAGTAAAAGAAGCATAGGAATGCTTATATCGTTGGACATCTCGGGGGCATTCAATTACGCCTGGTGGCCCAAAATTCTCCAACAGTTAAAAAAACATAACTGCCCCAAAAACATTTATAAACTCGTACAAAGTTATTTTACAGACAGAAAAATAGAACTAACAATCAGCAATACCACAGTCTCACGAAACATCTCCAGAGGTTGCCCTCAAGGCTCTACATGTAGTCCTGGATTTTGGGTTGTGCTGTATGATGACATCCTAAACCTAAAGCTTCCAGAAGGATGCAATCTAATTACCTATGCAGACGATGCTCTTCTATTGATTGATACTAGTAACATTAGTTCACTCAACACAACTGCAAACACAGCGCTAGATATATTATCTAAGTGGGGATGCGAAAACAAACTCAACTTCAACCCAAAGAAAACTACGGCAATGCTCGTCACAAGAAAACGTCAAGTCGAAGAACCAAAGATAAGAATGCACAGCGACAACATTCAAGTAGTGAAATCCATGAAATATCTTGGTGTTATTCTCGACAGTAAATCAACTTTCCGTGAACATTTCAACCACCTAGCCAGCAAGGGTAAAAAACTCTTAACGGGACTATCGCTAGCAACTCGGCCCACTTGGGGACTAGATTCAGATATTTTACAAGTTATCTACCGAGGAGCAGTGGAACCAGCAATTCTGTACTGTGTTTCTTCCTTTGAAAAGGTGCTGGAAAGAAAGTGGGCTCAGAAAAAACTGTTGCAGATACAACGGGGATTTTTGTTGAGTATCACACGTGCATATAGAACTATTTCCACAGATGCTGCCTTAATCATCGCAGGCATAGAACCACTATATCTAACAGCAAAATATAGAGCCGTACTATGCAATATAAAGAAGAAACGAACAAATATTGAAGGGACGGAAATAGAGACTAGAGCAAGTCATTTACATACTGGCCACCCCGCTCAACATTGCACTAATGTAACATTTACTGAATGCTCAGCACAACACAGACACCAGATCTTCACCGATGGCTCACGTTCCAGCACCGCTGAGGGTCAGGCCATAGTAGGCAGTGCATTTGTGGTTTTTTTACGATGACACTGAACTATGCAATACCAGATTTAAACTGGCTAATCACTGCTCAGTGTTCCAAGCAGAACTATTTGCCATTCAAAAAGCCATAGAGTGGTGCAATGAGAATGACGTAAACGCTAAAATATGCAGCGACTCACAATCTGCACTATATGCCATACATAATAAATCCAATCTCCATCAAATTGCAGTTAATATCAGGAATCTTCTCAGAGTATCAAATAAACACATATGCCTCACCTGGGTACGTGGTCATTCCGCAATTGAAGGAAATGAAAGAGCAGACTCACTTGCTAAAGAAGCTGCATCTCTACAAATAGCCCCAGCCTATATTAAGTGCCCCATTTCCTACTTCAAAAAGGAACTTCGAAACAAAACCATTGACAACTGGAATCAAGAATGGCAAGCATCCACTTGTGGCTCTACTACAAGAGAAGTTTTCTTTCCAACGGTCTATGATCGCCAAAAATGCAAACTGTTGAAACCAAACTTTATTTTAACCCAGTTCCTTTCGGGACACGGAAAATTTGGTGCTTATTTTGAACGATTTCACATAGAAACTCCGAATAATAATTATAACTGTATATGTTCTGAGTATCCACAGGATGTAAAACACTTGATTTTTGAGTGCCCTGTATTTTACAGGAAAAGACTAGAACTGGAACTTCATCCACACATCTGCTTTACAGTATCTAATAGGCAAGTCAAAACAGATACATTTACAAGCAGCTGCTGTTATAGCACATTTTACAAAATTTATCCTACATATATTTCATAGATTATGAAAGACATTAGGCTAGGCCAACAGTGAATCATATAATACAATTATACATACTTTGTAATTAAATATAACCCTAACATACCCGGTAAAGTAGGGTTTAGAAGATTCGGAGATTCAATAATAATAATAATAGTCATCTGAAGATATAACATTTTCTCTGTGAATTGCAGATATCCATTTAAGCCATCTAGATTCATTTTTTGGAAATTTAAACACTTGGGCAGATTCTCTGTTAGCATTATTATTACTATAGTACAGCCAGGAACACAATACTTAATAGGCATTTTCTCTATTTCTGTATAAAAAGACAATTTTCATTCATGCAATCAGCCTACTATGAATGATGTGTATATGACATCTTAACTCAGGTGGGAGGACATGGTTATGGCTAGCAATGCGGCTTTGTAGTAGTATAGTGATGATTTGCCATTTAAAAACAATGTAACTGTTAATTAGTCGTTACTCCGGTACCGGTCAACGAATTTGGTCCAAAATTAATAGGCTTCTTCCCATGTACGTTATAAATGCATATATCAAGTTTCATGAAAATCCAATTAAGCATACACGGGGCTGGACGGACTATCATTTCCCGTCCACCATACAATCACCATACAATCTCATGAAGTACCATTCTGGCACTTAATAACAACAGTAGCTTACTTTTAGTAAAAAACTATTACCATAATAAAGCATACCTTAAATGGATCGTAGTAATCAGAAAATTCAGATAACCAAGAATGTGCACCCTCATCTTCTTTAGCAAGCTTCTGCCACTCATCCTGAAGTTTGGACCAAAATTGACTATTGAAAGAATCATCTTGGTCTGAATCTTGTGTGCCACTAGTAAGGCCTTCTTGAAACTGTTCAGACCAGACTGTTGCTTGATCTGTTGTTTTCTCAAGCTCAGCCTTCGGGGTCTCAATGAATTCAGAAGCCCAAATTTCAGCTTCCTTGGTAGAATCTGATTTTGTGTCACCTATACTTCCTATGCTTCCTATACTTGCTTCTTCTGTATCACCAATTACCTGTCCAGACTCAATTGTCACTTCACCATCACCAACCTGATGCATAAATTTCATAAACTGAAAAATAACAAAAACTGCACTTTAGGATAAAGAGTTTCTAAATTAAATTCCAAAGATATAGTAATATATATTAAAATATGAGTCCCTGAATAATCAGAATGCTAATCTGTATGGAACACCAGGATTTGTCTAAGGCTTCTCTAGAAATGTTACTACTAGTATTTTGCATGGTGTTTATCCTTACCTGAGAAATATCAAGAGGAAGTAACAGTACTTAGAATTTTGTGTACCTCATGTTCTTCCAGTTTGAAACAGTTTATTTGTTTATTTTTGCGGCATTATTTCAATATTTAAACCGTATGTATGCTATTATATTTGATCAAAAGCTACAGCAATGTCATCTGTATTTTATTAAAATGGATTGAACTACACTTACCATTCATTTGGTAGGACGTGTTCCACAGACCATTCACCTGTATCATCAACTACATGTCAACTGAGTTCCTACCAAATGAATGGTAAGTGAAGTCCAAGTGTGTTAATCCACTCATATTAATAAAATATTGATTCACTTCAATGCAGTAAGTTCCAAACCATTTATAATAATGTCATCTGTGTTAGAAAATGAGTCCAATTAAGCTTGGCAATACAGATTACACTTAATGTTGAAAGAAACATTGCCCAACGCTCTAGCGAGACTGAAAAAATAGTGAAAAGTATTCATATTTCAGTGTATGTTTCTACAAAGTTTATATCTCTTTAAAAATAATATTGAAATTGAATTGATGAAGAACATCCAGATGACATCATAGTTTGATGGAAGAAACTTATGAACTTTAAATAAGTTCTTATTGCCATTGAACCACTGAGCACAACACATTCAGGAATATAAGGATCTAACACCAAATTAGCAAATGCAAATTGTTAACAAGTGAAACTTTTTACAGCAAAGTAATTTAATGTATATTATTTAAACAAATAATTGTTAATAACACTGCAAACTTCACTAAAATTTTATTACAATTATGTTTCATTTACAAAACAAGTTTCGTGGAAGATGTGGATAATTTTCACGAAACATGTTTTGCAATTGCAAAATAACTGTGTCAAAAATCTAATGAAGTTTGCAATGATATTAACAATAATTTGTTTAAATAATATGCTTTACATTAGTTGGCACTAGTTGGCACAGCTAAATAGCATGGGGTTCTAAAAGCAAATATAATATTGAGTAACATAAATAGGCCTTTATATTTGACCAAATAGTATCCAATACATAACTGTAATCTTCATCATAAAATTAATCAAACTTTTGCTACAGCATAATCACGAATTTCTCCCGTATTTTCTTTTACAAATTTTTCATAATAAAAGCTAAAAAAGGCTCCAATAATTTGGTTTATGATTCCCTGTTCTTTCCTAATCATAATATGTTCTCGCACACAAACTAAGTTTTATGATACAGGCCCTAGAGAGAGAAAAAATAGGATTTTTTATATTACAAATATTAATGTGAAATATTGATGATGTGCATCAGTTTGTTGTGAGTCTGAAGGCTTGTGTTCATTTTAACTGGTACTGACTGTTAATGAGTATGTTAGGTAGGTGAAATAGTGGAGATGAGTGAATGACTATACAGTCAAACATCCGTATAACAAAAATTGATACAACGATAAACCCGTATTAAGCAATATTTTTCTATGGTCCTGGCAAATTTCCTATCTTAATAATGTTACGTGTCCCACATTATAAAGATTAAGATATTTTATCAGCACCCTTTTACAACGATACATATTTTAAAGTGAAACTGTTACTCCAAACCAGTAGCTTAGCTCTATAGATGAAGAAGGTAGCAGATTAGTGTCCTTCCCAGCCTAGTACAATGTCTCTGTTCTCAGCCATTTGTTGTGATTCTGAGGGGTGCGAACCTGTCTGCCGTCTTTAGAAATTTAGAAATAGAAATCTGTTAGCAGAGGGTGGAGAATAAGATCACTGACCAAGGTAAATAATTTGCCTTAAAAGGACAGTTCAAGTACGAAGCCGAGCAAATGATTCAGTTTTAACTAAAAGCAAAGAAATATTGCTGATTTTTTACTAAATAAACCCAGTGCAGTCCAACTTACACTTACAAATTAAATAAATTCTTCTGCTATGTAAACACATTTATTTTAGTTTTTTGAAATGCAATTTTCTTATGATGTCCCACGGTATAACAATAACCCTCATATAACAATATGACTTGCTAGGACCCGCAGATATCATTATAATGAGGTTTCACTGTAGTGCTATAACCTTTTCGTGTATAAAAACTATGTTCATGCAGAATTACAGCTGTTATCAGTTAAGTAGTTTTTGCAACAAATTGGAACAGAGATGAACCATTACATTATTATATAAGTATATGATAGCATAATTCAATAAGCTTGTTTGAACACAAAGGGCAATGATATGTCTATAGTGATTATATCACTACAAGAGTCTATGCTAACATCACAATTTTACCTATTCTACATGTTGATAACAAATTAACTCCTCTTTGCTGTAGAGCTATTTGAAGCCAGCAAATAAATTCAAAAAGTGTCTTTGGTGGGATAAATTTTCAAACATTCTTAAATATTTATTCCTTAAAAGAGAGATTGTCATTTTCAGGGTACTTTAAAGGTGGGAATTAAATATAAAGTTCTTATGGTAACTGTGCAGGCACTTTAAATATTATTTTACAAACAGGAATTCTTTAAAATTGAGGACTTTAAAAAAGGGTTATACAGTAGAGCCTCGGTAATTCGAGCCCCGGTATTTCGAGGCTCCGTGTAATTTGAGCTGGTCTTAAGAAAATTAAAATTTTCCATAAAACTAGAGTAAAATCCCGTTTTTATACGGTGTCCGCATGTAAGTATTACGCACTTACGAATGTGGTACATTTTGAGCTTTCTTTCAATTTTTCCATGTACAAAAATGCAGGTAAAACTGTCCCACGGTTTTTGTTCATAATACACAGAAATAACCTTGGCTTCAGACTGCTAATGCATTTCTATTACAGACTGACAGAAACCGTTAGGTTCGAACTTTCTTTGTCGGGACCTCCTGTCAATCAATTGTACTGTGCATACCATCCTTTCAGTAAAGATTACTGTATTGTTACAGTAATCCCTACTCAGCGACAATGGTAATTAAAAGTGTTTTCCTAGTAGCGCCGCTTTCCCGTTCCACTCCATTAAGGGTCAGACATTGACTTAATCCTTAAAGGATGCCGATGTAGCAAATTGGAAATGTTTGACAATATATAGGCCTACATACAGGCGTAACACAGGTATGTAGGCCTATTTATTTATTATTTAAAAAAATATTGTGCTCATTAAACATTTTTTTGCGATTTACCCATTGATTTAGTGATATTTCCGTATAATCCGAGTTTTTTGTAATTCGAGGTAGCCTCAGCCCCCATTAGCTCGAATTATCGGGGTTCTACTGTATTGTATTTACAAGAATTAAAAAATGATTTTAAACAACCTCCTACCTCACCTTGGAATATGCAAATCTTGGATCATCAACAGAAGTTAACAATTCATTGGCTGTATCTTGTAATTCTTTCGTGTTACATTCTACTCCTTTTGGTGAACCTGCTACCCATTCTGCGTTATCACTGTAAGAAATCATACAAAAAAGGCAAATTACTGTGAAATCCAGACAGAATAATTACCCATCAGAGCAAACAGCATCAGGTTTGCCAAAAATAATCATTTAAAATTTCCTTTTTTAGTTGCTTTATTTAGTACTGTTTGCATGAATGAATTTCACTGTTAAAGCTACTATATTTTTTTGCATGTATAAGATATAAAAACAGGGTGTCTTGGGAATCTTTTTATTAATTTTGAGTTTAATTTTCTAGACTATTCAACTCATACGCCGCGTGTTTGATATTGACCAATAACGTTTAGCAATTCCTCGGATATAGACCAATCACGGCCGTTTATCTTACAATATTCTTGTAGGAATCGCGAGGATGGCATTTTATCGGGTAAAATGGTCTGGTCGTTACTGGAGACGCAAGTATCAGTGTGCAGTGATTAATAGTCAGATGGTGCCACTAAGCGGCACGAAAACAGATTATCTACTCTTATACAATTCAACGGCCCTAAATAGCGTGCTTGCTCGCCCGCTTCGTGAGACATCGGGTATACTCGGCGATGTTCGTCTCTCGCAGTCTAAACTTTCATGACGACTACAACATTAGGAAGGAAAACCGTTTCTTTATTATATAAGGCCTAAGTGAAATGAACACAATGAACAAATATTCTAATTTTATTTTTACTTACAATTTTCATAGCTCTGAACCACAAACATTTTTAATAATCTACCAGTGTAATTTTCTTAAAAATCCTGGAGTCAATTAATAATGGCGGGCGAAGCCGGGGGCAACAGCTGTAAAATATTGATGGTTTTATCTCTTGAAATATCGCTGATAATAATAATCCAAACAAACCATTCCTTCCCTTGAAACATTATATAATTTCTGAAAATTACACTGAATTGATCAAATAAAATTAACATCATATTCATGTCAATAAACAGCTGAGAAACAATACGTATTATGTGTTCACAGGTTCTTTGGAACTGCATAATCGATTCTGATATAGTTTTCCCAGGGGGTGCTTTCATGTCGTGAAATGTACTCTGAAGCAGGAATTTTAGCTGTTTCATTAATTATTAATGGCTTAGTTTATGAATGATTCGCGTGCAAGTGTTAATAAATATAATGCTTTAATAATTATTATACTCTTAATTTTTAATTTTTAAAAGAATTATCGTGGCGAAGCCACGGGCACCTCCTAGTTTCATACAACATAATTTGTTTGGAAATTGAAATAATAGAAAAGTACATTGATTAAGAACACAATTTCGATTCTGTGCAAGCCAGTTCGTGTGCGTTTATTCTGTTCTGCTTTTAGCTTAATTGAATGAAGTTAACTATGTCTTATATGCTCTGGTGGTAGCACTGATTACACCAAAACAGCTTGAATCGATTCATGGACGGTTGATTCATAGTATGCCGTGATCTCGCAGCTGTTAGTTTTGTTTTTGTAGAACAAAGCACGAAAGTTATTATTATTTGTATAATCTGGTGGATTTTTATTCATTGAATAGTCTTAATAAATCCAACTCGAGTTGACGAGTTGCATCAGATAAATTCGTTCCTGCTGCGCAGTCGCGAATCTATCGATAAACTCGTCAACTCTCGTGGGATTACCTATGATAACACCACATTTTCAACCACAAAACACACATCTTTCATTTAATTTTATTTAAAAGATCTGTCAAAAATATGTTGTGTCATTATATTATGAAACTCAGATAACAAATTCTAAAGGTAGATGTACCAAATCTTTTCATCCCCTCTCCTATGTTTTCTGGTTCTAGATGTTAAAATAAAAGCTAAAAGGGAAGCTACAAATAAGAACAAATGACTGGGAATGCAGAAGAAGTAGAATACTCTCACATTCTCAGACTCTAGTTTTTGTATTTATTAAAAGATATACTGTAGATGAGAGTGAAGAATTTAAAATAATCGCTGATAAAGTTTTCAACTATGAGGCCTGAATTTCTTCTCTTGGCACCAGCCAAGTTACTTGATAGAGTGATGAACCCTCTAACATGGTTTCTTATGGATGGGAGGAGCATATATTATATTCAGAAAAATATAGTATCTGTGCACATATTTCACTTATTTGACAGAAACAGTGTATTGTTAATCAATAAAATGAATAAATTTTGAATCCACTGATGCTCCATTTACGTCACAGTTTATAAAACGCAGGACCAGTTTCTGAAGTCTTCTCCCGAGCATCATCATCAGTGTATGCAAAATTTATTCATTTTATCGATTCAGTATGTTCCACGGTTTATACTACTTCGTTTTTGTTTATTTCAGTGTATTCGTTAACATGAAGTTTTTGAGTGATTTATGGAATTTAAATGCTACTGAGCAAACTCCAGAGCATCACAAGGGGTGTGTGAGCAAATTGTATGTTTTATAATTAAATTATAATTGATAATTCAATTTATTAGTTTTTATTTTTATAATTTAAGTTTTCCATTTTCTCATTTAGTGGCCAGGAGTTGGTAACAATATGGAAAATTAAGAGTAATTTACATTGTGCTGCTTTTATTTGCTTTGAACATGGTTCTTCATTCTTCAGAGAACTTGTTTGCAAAGACTTCTAAAAGATGCTAGCTCACAAGTTGAACATGTCCAAATTAACATTCTCCCAAAGCTCTTTCCCCCCTCACCATAATGCAACAGGCGGTTGGATGCATCAAGTCAGCTAGCCAGAGTTCCCATATGGGAAATTATAACAAAATGGTAAAGTGTAAGGTATTCAAAATTAAAGAAATATAAAAAGACAAGTGTTCAGAAACTACTAATGGGGTCGTTGCTGGGGTTCAATGCACGCCACTGCATGAGTTGAACCTAATCCACAAGTAAATATTGTAAAGGGGGCTACAACCACCTCCTGGCCACTCTCACAGAAAATTAGTAATGTTGTTACTTACAGTGTATGTTCACTAGCTTCTAAATATTCCTGTGCCCATTTTGGACCGAACCCTAATTCAAACACTTCGTCTCCTCCAGCAGCACCTTCTTTTCTGTTTGCAATCGCTGATGCATTCCAAACATCTTCATCTTGAGGTTCCTCCTATGACCAAAATAAAAATCATCACAAACATACTCTTACTGCAAAATATGTTACGCAGGAACAATATTAAAAAATATATATATAATGACAGCCAGTACTTACTAGACCAAACAACACCGATGCAGGCTGTTGGTCATCCTAAGATAAACAGGACAACAGAAATATATTTAGAAAACTTGTTCCAGGACTGTAGTCTGAACATAGCCTTTGACTTAATTCTTCAGTGCTGTACAATTTATTGAGATACCCAAATTCTGTGTAAATGATATACCAAACTTAGCTATTAAAAATTCACAACATGCCTCTTTCATATAAAATAAATGAATAAAAGTATGTATTTTTTTAGGATTCACATAATCAATATTTCTTGAATAAGAATTATTACATTGACCACTGCCATAACACTGGTATATTATTCTTATTGATGAATGTTACTTTGTTTCTTTGCAAGTGGAAGTACAAACAATTTCCTCTATCAAGAATGCAAGAAGTGAGATTCTTGCTGAGATTATGAAGAAAATGAAGAAAACTTACACAATTTTTAAAACAATTTTGAAATCCTAGATCTATCTTCCAATTTACCTCAAAGAAAAGAATAGCGTTATTTCTACAATATGTATTCTCAGAACCTGAGTAATAAA
The DNA here is from genome assembly GCA_964059195.1 of Ectobius pallidus. Taxonomy (NCBI): domain Eukaryota; kingdom Metazoa; phylum Arthropoda; class Insecta; order Blattodea; family Ectobiidae; genus Ectobius; species Ectobius pallidus. The sequence goes on along the minus strand of CAXKWD010000004.1, from coordinate 69,964,633 downwards.
TATTTCATTCAGATTACATCATTTAACTATTAATTGTATACAGTAAGATGTTTTACAAAATCTGATTTTGCCTACAACTGTGCTATAGCCTACAGTAAACTTCCAATTATTTGAGGAATTGGGTGATGTAGCAACTGTGGATAAGTGAACTCCACAGATAATCTGCAAAATGGCCGGAAAAGGCCAAAAATAACATGGAATGCTTTTGAACAATTCTTATTTGCAGCAGGGGGACTACATATACAACTATGACTTAATAAAGAAAATTTTCATATACTTCCAAGTTTGTTGGTTTATTTAATCATAAAAAATGTGTCTGTTTTTGTTTCTCCCCCAAAACCTTGCTTAAAAAAGGACACATATTTTGTCAGGAATAATCGCGAGATGACTGTATATACTAACTTCGCATTTCATCTACAGTAGTTAGCAGTTCAGCAAAATTGTAAGTGCCACTTTTCTTTAACTCTTTTAGTGCCACACACCAACATGATTGGTATTGCCCTCATTGTCCTTGTATTGATTCTACCTGCCTCCAAGAGTACCTCAGCTTTTTACACAAAAATGCACAGCTGTTGAAAACATTCGTAAAGGAGAGGAAGTTTTCCTCCCTAGGGGATAATTTTTCCTCATTATCATAACAGAGATATGCACAATAATTTAATAATATGTTGTGTTTCTGTTATATTTATCGCTGTATATGTATCGATATGATCATGATGTCTTTTGTCACTGCTGCTATCAGATAAATCACTATCACAGGGTAAATCAACTGGGTACATATTGCAGTGTTCTGAACACTCTCATAATTATTCATCGTCTCTTCCACCAACAAGTGTGTCTTGCAAACACTTAGCCATGGTCATTACTAAACATGGAAACTGCAATAAAAACGAGAAGGACTGACAATCTGTTTCACACACAAAAATCTCCTTTTGAAGGTCAAAGCCTTCATAATGTACATCATTGGAAAGGAGGGGAACCTATTCCTGCTAAAAAACATATTTTTGCACGACTTAACTAATTAGTGGTACAGTAGAACCCCGATAATTCGAGCTAATTGGGGCTGAGGCTACCTCGAATTACAAAAAACTCGGATTATACGGAAATATCACTAAATCAATGGGTAAATCGCAAATAAATGTTTAATGAGCACAATATTGGTTTAAATAATACATAAATAGGCCTACATACCTGTGTTACGCCTGTATGTAGGCCTATATATTGTCAAACATTTCCAATTTGCTACATCGGCATCCTTTAAAAAAAAGGTAAAGTGATCCCTTTACAGGCCATGGAGGCCCAGAGGGTTCCAGGAGGTTGAGGCTCCCAGATTTTGGACATTTGGCACATGAAGGTGGTAAGGTTGTCAGCCTGACGCACCGGCCGCCTTTACCCCCAGGATTGCTCCTGGTACTCATTTCTGTTAGAGGCTGAGTCGACCCCAGGGCCATAGTGCCACCAGAAGGATTAAGCCAATTGAAAAATCTCAATGACCTCATCGGGAATCGAACCCGCGACCTTCCGGTTTGTAGCGCAGCGCCTCAACCACTACGCTACGGCGTACCCCCGGCATCCTTTAAGGATTAAGTTAATGTCTGACCCTTAATGGAGTGGAACGGGAAAGCGGCGCTACTAGGAAAACACTTTTAATTACCATTGTCGCTGAGTAGGGATTACTGTAACAATACAGTAATCTTTACTGAAAGGATGGTATGCACTGTACAATTGATTGACACGAGGTCCCGACAAAGAAAGATTGAACCTAACGGTTTCTATCAGTCTGTAATAGAAATGCATTAGCAGTCTGAAACCAAGGTTATTTCTGTGTATTATGAACAAAAACCCTAAGTGGGACAGTTTTACCTGCATTTTTGTACATGGAAAAATTGAAAGAAAGCTCAAATGAAACACATTCGGAAGTGCGTAAAACTTACATGCGGACACCGTATAAAAATGGGATTTTACTCTAGTTTTATGGAAAATTTTAATTTTCCTAAGACCAGCTCGAATTACACGGAACCTCGAAATACCGGGGCTCGAATTACCGAGGCTCTACTGTACTTACAAATAGTGTTGCCATGGATCGTAAGTTGACATTCCCGCACGCAATCTTGTTGCTATGTGCGGTAAGAGTTTCCGTGCCGTAAGAATTTACTTACGCCACACATCATAATACAAGCCTTTATGGACAAAGCCCTCAGGGCAAATATTCGGTTCCCATAAACAACAACAAATGCGAATCACTTTCTGAAATAAACATCTATCTTCAATAATGTATATACGTAATATTTTCAGGTAATATCTCAATTAATATAATTAAATTGATATAAATAATCATTGTGCAAAAAACAGCATGCAATACTCGTGCCGTAAGCGCATAAAGGATCTTGGAAAATTGATAAAATGAGGGTTTTTTCAGATTCTTTCCTCGATCTGTATGCATCGCTTACGGCACTTGTATTGCAATATACTATTGGAGTACAGACTGCATCAAGAAATATATATATTATTACATAAAACTGTACTCCACTCTGATTGGCACTAGCATCCAAGGACGTGAGAAGCAGAAACCAAGGGAATCAGCGGGTGGCATTTTAGAAGGCTTCCTCTAGTGAACAGTTTACATGCAACAGGCCTGCATAGACAGACACAGATAAACATAATTTTGAAAACAAGTTGTTTTGATTCTATACATCAAGAAATTTTTTTTTCTAGTATCATCCCAATTTCAATTTTTCATTATCACTGCTCTCTGTACTACACTGTATGAGTCAAATGAGAGAGGAAAAAAAAAAAAAATTCAACTAGAATCTTTCAAGTTTGTGTGTAACTATATCTTCTCATTCTTCACCTTCTTGCACATAGAACTATGTGATTAATTAATATTGTGGCTGTATTCATTTGGTTGAAAAGCACTGATGTATTCTGACAGAGGCCTATGTTCAATCCAGACCTGAGACAAATTTTCCTTTAAATATATTAAACAAATCGTTGAGACAGTGGAAGCTGGTAATATTATCTGCAAGGTATACAGAAACAGTGTCAGTAACAGGTATCAAAGTTGCTCCTTTAAGGTACGATATTTATGTCTTGATACAAAAGGAAAGAAGTAAGATGAATACATCAATATCACAGAGGTTGGGTGACTTGGCAGGAAATGGATCAAGGATGGCATCTATGAAAGTTCCTGGGAAACACAAACACAATATAAACAAAAAATGTTGAAATGGCAGTAACACTAAATACATTTCACTCTACCATATTACACTGATGGTTATAGAAAATGGGTGATAAATAAACATGTATAAGTAATAAGTATAATAATAATCACAATAAATTTAAAAAAAAATTGCTTTTGATGACTCGATTTCTAAAACAACATAAAAATAATTTTCCATAAGTGGAATGTACATATATTACTTAAACAAATTAAATTACTGCCACCTGTAATATACTGTATAATTCAGAACTCTCGGAAATAAAATGATGGCGACTGACAGCTGTGGAGGCCACAGCTTAATTTGTAGAATGGACATTCCACCCTGGCTACCTGCTCTTTAAAGTTGCTATCTTACTAACTGTTTAAATAGCCTATGTCTCAAAATATCTAAAAATATATTTGACTAAAATGTTATTAATGTAATTAACAGATATGCTAATATGCATTAACATATAGTACTGCTCAAAACATTTTTCTTTCTACAATGCCATAGTGCAAGAATAGCATATACAGCAGGTTTCTTTCTCTCCTTGCATGCAATACAAGATATGAAGGTTTTTTCTTTTCTTTCTTTCTTTCTTTCTTTCTTTTCTGTCACTTTTGCTTGCTATTTATGTCCTTCATGTCCCCTTGAAACTCTTCCTGCTGGATTTTTATGTGATTCTTTTTCAGATCTTCGTCTTCTTTACTCATTGGCTTTTAATTACTTGTAGTTTCCAACAAACAAAAGATAGACAATTTGGTGTTAGGGTTTAGAAATTTATAAACCCAAAATGGGTTCAATAGGGCACAAAATAGCCATTACATAACTTTTTGCTCCTTTCATGGTTTTTTGTGGACTGTAGGACTGGATTAAATCTGCTCTGTTATGTCAACAACCTTCATTTACTTTTTATGTACATTTCCATGCCTCAATGACTACCACTGCCTAGTTAAGGTACTCCATACTCTGTCACTAATGAGTTAAATAAGGGAAGGTGAAGTATCTTAAATCTAGGGAAAAATTGAATAATCTTCAATGTCTTTTTTTTCTCTACTTTCAAACAGTAACATACTAACAAGTCTTACAAGCATTCATGTTTACCGATGAATAAAGGTTGGGTTATATAGCTGTAGTTATTTAATGACGGGATGTAGGGCAACATAGGCCTGTGACCGTCACCGGTGTGCCAGAATTTTGTGTTCCGCAGGAGTTCTTTTACATGCCTGTAAATCTACAGACATGGGCCTGTCACATTTATGCACACATAAATGCCATCAACCTGGGATGGGATCGAACCAGCTACCTTGAGCACAGAATGCCAACGCTATACTCACTGTGCTACCTAGACCGACCCAATGAATAAAGCTTGTTATCATCATCATCATTATATTGATCATCAAACATAACCATACATTCATCAATTCTGTAGATCATACTCGTGCTAAGAAAGATATGACAACAACAAATGGCCACAGTTCATGACTTCGCATTTTATATTAGTTCTAAATAAGTCCTCTCAAATCTATGAGTTATTTCTTGGTGAATAAAAACATGCTTTGTCCACATAAAAATTATGATCATATAAGGAGGGATAAGGTGGCAAAAATTTGCTGCATTTATTTTACAAAGTGAAGCCTAAAAAGAGTTTACATGACTATAACATTCATAAGCCCCTTATCTAGTATCTGTAGCAAGATTGAGTATGGAAATATGCACTGTTATGTATATTTACCCAGAACGATCGTTTCAATGGGCATAAGTAATATCAAGTAATATTCACACTGATCCCTTATTTGGTATTGACCAATAATGTATACAATGCCTCAGATATCAAACAATCATGGTAGTTTATCAGTTATATATGTTCGCAAGGAAGAGGTTTAAGGGCTGCAAGATCTTTCTGAACTGAATATGTGAAAGTATCCATATGCAGTGATTAATATGTCTCTATCTGGATTGCTGGCAGAGAACATAATAAAATCTATAATAAAATAAAATTCTATATGGCACTGAAATACTATTAACCCGTACAGCTTTTCAAGTCTGGAATAAACTGCAACAGGCTGTAAAGATCTGTAAATATACAAAAATAATGTTATTTATAAGAATCAATATAAATTAAATAACACATCAAGCAGGTATTTTGTGAAAATGTCAAAAACATGCACAAACAGTTGCAGCAATTGCAACCAAAATAAATGAAAATAAAGAGCACATAATCGATTATACTTCAAAATTACATACTTTGTTAAATAAGTACGTAGGCTTCGGTCAGTGTCATGTATAAACTGATTGTGTTGGTTATCTGGGTTGGGTCGCGAAATGTTAGATACTAAAAACATGACGTGGCCCAACCCGGATAGCCAACACAATCAGTTTACATACTTTGTTAGTTGTATTTGGGCAAACTCTTTTATTTGCAAGTTAATGTGTTGTGATCATTTACACAATGCAAAACATGTTAAATAAAGATATACTATCCAACAAACTTACATCGAAATGTTTGCCAGATTCTAAATATTGCTCAGCCCATATTGAATCCTCTGGAGCAAGGCCATCTCGTGCAATTGCTGCTACACCAGGAGCTGGGACAGGGGCATGTAGTGTAACTGCTGATTCAATCTCTCGCATCTCTTGAAGCAGAGAATCCATACGAAAAGTCTGAGGAGATGGTCCCAGTGTCTCCTCCAGAAATTGTTGCACCAGCTGAATGTCAAATATAAATTTTATTAGTTAACAATTCTTCAATAGCTATTTTTTTTAGTATAAAGTCTAGATTTTCCCAATTTAGGGATTGTATCTATACAAAGTTTAGTATTTATCAACTTATCAAGTTAAAAAATTACAATAAAGAAGGTAAAATGGAAAACACTGTTAATTAACAAGAGCAGAGATAATGAACATAATAAATATTGTTTGGCAAAATTATGAATTAAAGGTTCAGGTATGAGTTATAGTTGGGCATAGACAATGTTTCTAAGAACACTGCTAGTGACGCTTGTTGATGGAATTTTATTCTAGAATAAAATCTTTGCAGAACTTTGCAAAAAAGGGATAGTTCATCTTGTGCCACAACCCACCAACTGTTATGGCCTTTTCTTTTAGAGTGTGTGATGGTAGGAGCATAGGCTGTTGCTGGAGGATTCCATTCAGGATCTGGTTGAACAGTTCACTGCTATCATATCTATGCACCTGGTGCTACCTATCTGAAGGATTCCCCATGAAATGTCACCCTTCCTAGTTCACATTTTATGACATCTAGTATTCTACAGCAGTTCTCCATACGGACATGATTCCAAAATGTGCCCCAGGGTTTCAAACTCAATGTGACAGCATCTATAATGGTTAATGTTTGAGAAGAATCTGACAGCACATACATTTATAATGCCTTCTTTCATTCTTGTAGCTTACTTCTTCAAATTTACTGATCCAAGAATTAGCAGGTATATGTATTTGCATAGAGTTACACCTTGCCCTATATACTGCAGTAAAGAATACCACTTATCAAACTCCTTCTCAACAAGTATTTTTCGGACACTAATGCAATGGATGTCCAGGTGAATGTAAATCTAATTTCCGTGAAAAGTCCGTTGGTTCAGATATTGGGTCTCTGGCTAAATTTATACGAACTTTATAAGTGGAAATTAACTTTTGACATGAATTTATTAATGAAATAAAATAACTATGATACCAGTTGCTCAACTCTGGTATATTTTGCAATTCAATGCCTAGGCCTTTCAGTGCCATTACACCATCTTCAGGGCACCTTTCGCTGGCTTGGAGTGCCAATAACGGAATAGTGGTGTGGAACTCTAGGGTGGATAGCCAGATGAAAAGGACTGATAATACAGAGATGGACAATGGTACACGACATAGATTGTGGAACAAAAAATGCAAAAGGATGGAATAAACACAGGCAAAGAAACGAAGCTCCAGTTAATACTATGGAATATAGAAGGCCTAAAAAAACGCTCTACAACATACACCAGAAACCTTTATTCAAAATAACAATTTAGCAGTGCTCACCGAAATATTCCTCACCAACAATTGGGCAACAAAAGGGCTTTATTGTATCAAAAGTTTCCCTACCCAAGATGATGCAGGCTGGCCAAAAGGAGGGATACCCTGCCTACTAAATCCAAGCCTCTCCCCTTTTGCTTCAATAATGTGCTCTTACTTTCAACCAAACTTGACAGAAGTAGTAATTGTGGGAGAAATCAGTACTGCCTGGTTTAAAACGAACATAGCCCCCCCCCAAAAAAAAACATCGTTCTCGAGAAAATTAACGACCTCAGCACTACAGAAACGAAGCTCCAGTTAATACTATGGAATACAGAAGGCCTAAAAAAATGCTCTACAACTCACAACAGTAACCTTTATTCAATATTACAATTTAGCAGTGCACACCAAAATATTCCTCACCAACAGAATAATATAATAGATATAATAGATACCACCCACTCAGGTTAGACAAATATGGATCTCAAAACAATAGAAAATCACATGCAAAATGCAATGCTCCCAGCTCCACAGAATACTCGGAAAACTCAAGCCCTGTACACCAGAAAGAAAGCGAGGACAACATATGCACAGAAAAAGAGAGAATACAAACACGTGGTCAAGCAAGCAAAGGACGCATCCCATAAAGAAGAGGAAACCAGGATGATCAAGGAAGCTGAAGAAGACCCTTTTAAAGCACTCAAACCCAAACAGCCTCGCTTCCTGTCGAAACCTGGACAGCGCATCTCAGTCAGATACTCCAGAAAAAAAGATAGAAGACCAATTTGTGAAACCAATCCTCCCCAAGAATTTGAACAAATCACAGAAGCAGAAATATACACAGCCATACATAGCACAAAATGTGAGGAAGGCAGACAATATATATCGTGGGCTTACAAAGCTTGTTCGGACAAAAATCAATTTTAAATATTAAACTGTACTGGAAGTTAACACAGTCAAGTTATATAACACAATAATTATATAAGAGTTGAATTTTAAACAAAAACTTCACTTTTGGTGTAGGCCTAGTTTACCTGTACTAGTTTCGGCGCCTTCCCTACCATTGTCAACATACTTCAACTACCGTGGTACCCTTCCGTAGGCGTGCTACAAACTTTGAGATGAGGTCATCATTGGTCGGGATATCGAAGTTCATCAGTTGGTTCCCCTTCTTGTGAATAAAAATCCTTTCCCAGACTGAAAGCTCCTTGTGTCCATGGACACATTTTAGTAGTTCTGGAACCCTGTCAACTTCATGTCCATCATCCCAAAAGTGTGCAGATACTGCTGATTTATCTGTATTTTGATATTTGATGGGTCTTATGTGTTCTTTAGTTCTGACTTTCAATGTTTATCAAAATTTACGCCTTCCCGTCTTACTTAAGAACTTGCCAGAGAGACCTACTATAGAGGACTAAAGTCTACAGCTGATGTTACCCTCCACAACTGCATACGAAGATGTGCTACAAGAACACTTTAGCAAGAAACAACAGAGCTGGAGTGACTTCTACGTAACCACCGCAATGACATCAAAGGAGTGGATGAATGCAGCTTACGAACTAAGGCACACAGTCACGCGATTTACGACCCATGGGTTTCACCATAAGCTGTGTATGACCAGCCAATTGAGAGATGCATATGTTCATTATGTGGGACAGAGTGTGAAAGATACCATGCTTTGTGGTAAAAGAAGAGAACAGTTTCGCTCATGAAATTCTGCAGCGAGTGAAACACACAAACCCATGCATATTTGTGCACAATTCCATCTTCATACATAACGAACTTACCAGGCTCACAGGAATATAATGGTCTTACTATTATAGTCTTACTAGGTCTAGCTAGTAGCATCAAATAATTATTTCTATGAGGAATTATAGAGAACACAAAATTCTTAAATGATACCATATAGCCTAGTAAGTTCTAAATGTAGAATCAATAAAGGAAAATGGGAGAAGGTTGTAGTAAATTTCCTTATTACTTGATCAAAAATTTGGATAAAACGATAGCTATTTTTGTATGCTGGAATTCTGAAGAGTAAGTCATAAAGGTTGTTGTTTGTCACAAGAAAAGATGAAATGTTGTGCACTAACATTCCTGAAAACTAGTAATAGAAGTGTTGTTATGGCTTTTAGGTGTGTTAAGCAATCAACATATTACAGAAACCCTTAAATGTTTGATCTGTAAATTTTGCAAGAAATGGGTTTTATTAGCAACAGCATCAGAAATTATGTAAGAAATATCTGTACACAAAGATAAGAAAGGGACAACAACAAAAGAATATTTTTAAACTTCATACCTTACAAAAAGAAAGCAAAATTATGGAACCAGTACTTTACCAAGAAAGAGACTTGTAGTATGATATATGTATATTAGTTACATCAAAAAGTGGACCTCAAAAAATCGAGTCGATATCTTGCGTCCTTATCCTTGTTTTGTTTAACCCCAAAAGACTTACTTGGGCTGTAGCTAAATCATCATTGGCAGATGTTTTAAACAATTTGTTCATATAGACAATGACCAGTACTTTGGGTACAGTAGTATAAACTCACAGAAAAAGTAAGAGAATCCAAATGGCTGATATAAAATTGCAGTTCCAGTGATAAACTGTATATGGAAGATTTAATTTTCACTAAATTTCAAGAGGAAGATATTAAAAAAACCAAAAATTACTTCAACTAATCCATGATTCAAGCAAATATGTCTATTTGTGAGGACCAAGTGTGATGAGAATGGAGCAGGTACATCTCAATAATCAAATCAATGTGGGCTTTTATTATATTAGGAATGGGTTCTTCATACTCAAGAGGTATCGATGTTGAACAATGCTACTATATAAACTAGCACCATAATTTTTTGATAGGTGCTTTACTAAATGGAGTATTAAAAATTTTAACTACTGTCAACTAGCCTGAAGTAGTAGATTTTAAAGTGGTCACAAGGTCATATTTGACAAAAAAAGTAGGCTTGACCCTGACAAAATAAGAATGCTTGTATTTTGTAACAAAAACTTATAGTTATAGTGCATTTTTTTTAACTTTCCTCAATTGAGGGATGCCCCAATTTTTTTAACTTTCCTCAATTGAGGGATGCCTAGCATACGAAAACTTAAGGAAAACAATGATAACAAAAAGAGCACAAATATGGCTGGAATTCTTCTCTACCGGGGCAATGATTGACCGAACATGGACTTCCTCAAACTTCAAGATGCGACATGTCTTCACCAGACTGGCCGTACACGGCTTCCATCATTTATTGTGCACCAACAAGACATTCCATGAGCCACAAACACTGTGCAAGTGTGAACTCTGTGGCCAGTTTTGTGACAGATATCATATTGAATTATGTAAAAAAAGAACCAACTCAATAAGTGACTATGCAAAACTCAAGCGTTAAACAATCTGAAATGCACGTTTGTGCGCGTTACAGGTATTATTGAGGGATGCCTAACCTAAAAGTATAAACATTTACAAGACATAACAGTACTGTTTTACGATACAAAAATATGAAAAGAATATATCAAATGTAGATGTAGATGTAGATATCTCGTCCTGTAGATCCTGTGTTGTGCGAAGCTCAAGGATATAGAACACGTCAGATCAAAAAATACATGCATGTTATAACAATAATATAGGTCTACAGAAACTGCAAGCTGCCAAATTTATCCAAGCTGGAAATATTCCTCCAAATTGTAGAAGGTGTGAGTTATTAAAAATTCCTTGACAGCTGTTTTGAAAGGTTTGATCTTTCTTTGAATACATAATAATTTAATGTTGTTTGGAAGCTTGTTATATATCTGTACTGCAGAATAATACGCACCCTTCTGAAAGAGTTTTAACGAGTTATTTGGTCTGTGTAGATCATTCATGTTTCTGGTAGTACGTCCATGTACACTAAAATTAGTTTGAAATTTATCAATATTATTCACTACAAAACACATAACAGAGTATATATACTCCCCTGTAAGAGTGAGGATCTTAATTTTTCAAACAGCGGTTTACAAGATTCCCTTTTTTTCTTTCCACATATTATTCTTATTGCCCGCTTTTGAAATCTAAATATTTTCTCCCTATGGGTAGAGTTGCCCCAGAAAATGATCCCATACCTCATTACCGAGTGAAAATATGCAAAATATACCATAAGTAATGCATCCTGTTTTAATATATTATTCAAAATTCTTAAAGCAAAGCATGCTGAACTCAGTTTTGGACTTATCATTTCTATGTGTGTCTTCCAGTCAAGATTTTGGTCAATTTCCAGTCCTAAAAATTTTACATTGCTAATTTCTTGTATGATTTGTGTTCCATAATTAATTTCAAGATTTGAGATACATCTGTTTTTTGTCCTAAATTGTATAAAATGGGTCTTATCAAAATTAAGTGTCATTTTATTAGCTAGAAACCATGTGTTTAACTCGTGAAAAGCCTTTGTAGCTATTCTTGATAAATGTTCTTGTGACGTTCCTGTTACAAGTACACTAGTATCATCTGCGAAGAGCAATACCTTTGATTCGTCACTTAAGTTATAGGGCAAGTCATCAATGAAAATTAAAAAGAGCAAAGGTCCCAGTATTGATCCCTGAGGTACCCCATTCTTAACAATCCCTAGGTTAGATTCATTTCCATTTATTATTACCTTTTGAGTTCTATCAGAAAGATATGATTTGAACCACTTAAGTGTTAAATTATCGAACCCATAATGATCCAATTTTTGAAGTAATATTTCATGATTTATACAGTCAAATGCTTTAGCTAAGTTGCAGAAAATTCCCAGAGCATATTTCTTTTTATCTAACGCTTCCAATATTTCTGTAGTAAGTTGAAATGTAGCATTCTCAGTGGACATGCCACTTCTAAATCCAAACTGAGATGAAGTAAGAATGTCATTCAAATTAAGATAGTGTATTATGCGGTTGTACATGACTTTTTCAAAAACTTTTGAAAATGAGGTTAAGAGTGATATAGGTCTGTAATTTGATGGTAGATTTTTGTCACCTTTTTTAAAGAGGGGCTTAACAATAGCATGCTTCAGTCTTTCTGGAAATATTCCATTTTCTAATGAACAATTGCATATGTGACTAAGAGGTTTACTGAGTTCCGATGAGCAGCTTTTTAATAACTTATTACTTATCTCATCCCATCCAGACGATCTTTTACTTTTGAGAGACTTGATTATATTTTCAATTTCTATGTGGGAAGTCAGGTTCAATTGAAATCTATGGTTCCAAACTGTAGATTTTGTTAGTAGGTCTACTGCCTTAATGTTAATATTATTTATAGGAATACATTTCTCTGCAATATTTATAAAGTGACTATTAAAAGCATTTGTAATGTCTGATAAATTGTCTAGTTTTATGTTTTGGTATAACTTATTAATGATGTACAATCATTGTTTCCCTTTGTTCTCCCCGTTTCGTTTTTTATTATATTCCATACAGTCTTAACTTTATTATTTGATTTATTAATTACTTGTGAAAAATGCCTACTTTTTGCTTCTTTGATTACTTTCTTCAGTATGTTGCAATACTTTTTATAGTATTCCTTATGAGCTAGGTTGTTACTGGTTCTATATTTTAGGTAGAGCTCTCTTTTGTTTGCACATGATATTTTAATACCAGCAGTTAACCATGTGTTATTCCTTGAATTAGGTAAATTAGCAGTTTTCTTTTTTGGAAAATTTGCCTCAAAATGTCGTGACACTATGTTTAGGAATTCACTTAATTTACTATCTACTTTGTCATAGGATAACATAGATTCCCAGTTTTCATTCGCAAGATCTTGTTTGAAATTTAAAATTGAATCGTCATTCATTACTCTAGTCATATTACTATGAGCATGTTTACTGTTCGAATTTACTTTAATATTCTTCAGCACTAACATTTGTGCATCATGATCTGATAATCCATTTAATATTGGAAGTACTTTAAAATTAAAATGTTTTTCTATATCTATGAATATATTATCTATTGTTGTTTGGGAGTCGTTCTGAATTCTCGTTGGAAAGTTTACTATGAAATCTAGATTATAGCTACCCAATAAAGATATCAGTCTGATCTTCTTCTCACTATCAATTGAGAAATCTACATTAAAGTCCCCACACAGTATAATATTTACATTAGTACTATACAGTGAATTAAGAACCCTTTCTAACTGATTTACAAAATAATTGAAATTACCTGATGGTGCCCTGTAAATGGCTAGTATTACAAATGTATCACTGTCATAATTCAATCTGGCTGAACAACACTCAAAATCCTGTTCTTTACAGAAGGAACTTGTGTCTATATCACTGAAATGTAAGTTTCTTTTGATAAATATACTCACACCTCCACATTTAATGGAATGTCTACAAAATTTTGAACATAATGAAAAATTATCAATTTTTAATTGTTCCAGATCTGTTTCTGCACAGTGGTGTTCCGTTAGACAAATAACTTGAATTTCCTGTTTATTAGAATTAATTGTATCCTGAATGGCTAAGTTAAATTCTTCAATTTTATTTTCAAGCCCCCTTATGTTTTGATGAAATAGTGCAAATGATTTATTAGTTCTAGCTATAGGCCTAAGTGTAAGTGTAACGTATTAAGTATTAAATCAATTATTTCTTGAAATTGCCACAAATCCTCTAATCGTAGCAGATGCAATGATGTAAAGCAGGTCTCTGTCCAGTCCATAATAAACCCAAAACTGATACAATTTTTTGGAACTGTGCCTCTCGCCCCTACCATTAGGCCAATGACAAAGATCTCATTAAGGCTTTGTAACAAACTGTCAAATTTTATTTTACCTCCGATATTGCATTTCATATTCTGGCATTTTCACTCTCTGAAGCTGCATTGACTACACAAGATGATGCTTGTTTATTCTTATGGTCTGGAGAGTCTTATAGTCCGTAAAATACGGTAGTTACAGTATAAGACTCTCCAGACCATAAGATGCACCTTGATTTTAGGATGGACATTTAAAGGGAAAAAAATGTAATGTGATTCTAAAAGACAAATTTTAAAGGGACTAATATACTTCATTGCATAAACAAATTATAACCATGTACAATGGAATCAGTGTAAATCATTTCTAACTTAAAACCTGATTTGTATGAAGATCTCTTCTGTACAGGTGGCATTGCGTAAATTTTAACTACTGAACTGATTTCTCATGAAAGACTGAAAATACTTTTACACCCTCTAATCCTCAATTCACCATAAGGTAAGTGTAATGGGAAGGCTGTTTAGAGATCATTGCCTTCATTTACACCACCCGACGGAGACAACTCCTTTCGTATAAAAGAACTCAACATTCCTTTCTTTTCGCTTGTACACCTGGCTTCCATTTGCCCTCATTTTACAATTATGACAAGTGTACTGATGTACAGTCTGCACCAAAATTTGTAACTATCTTATTGTTTATAACACCATATTTATAACTATGGTATTCTGGCAATATTTACCATAATTTTAATTTTTTGGGTACTTCGGACCATTAGACGCACCCAATTTTTCAAGGCTCTGTTTTCAAGGTAAAAGTGCGTGTTGTGGTCCGTAAAATACAGTATATGAAGATTATTGCCTTCACACAAACCCAATCAGAAGAAGTTTCATAAGAATAGATTAGTGCAGAGTTAAGACTAATAGTAGTCCCTGTAATTTCAAGGTTGTCTGTCTGAAGTATAGTAGTATACTTCATTTACAATTAATAGCACATGGCACAGTATAACATGCAGTACACAGAACACATGATGCAGTACAGAGGGGAAAGGTTGCAGCTGGCCTTGAGCAGTGAGCAGCTTGAAGGTTGGCTAGAGGAAGGTAGGGGAAGCGGACTGTCGCTATGACAATGCGCAGTGGAGAGTGGAGTGAGACAGGGTGCCGCAAGTATTTGGTTTTCACCCAGGTATTATCATAGAGCCTAGGTTAGTAATACGCTAATACCAAATTTTCTTGGAAGGACAATGAAAAGACTTCCAGTTCAAGCAATATGTTAGGTACCTGATCTGAATCTGTGTTCGAAGGGAAGCCATCACCATGTGGAAAAGGATGGCGGATACCTTCTTCCTTCAAACCTCGGTCTTGTACAAAATGTGATGTAAGACGAACCAATGAATTCGTCCCACCACAATCACCTTCCACTAAATCCCTTAGTGCCATTTTAACTGAAATAATAATACAAAATTAGAGTTTACATCTTATAGCCTAACAAATTGAACCCAATAAAACAAAGAATGCAAATTAGTTTCAAACATGCTAAAAATAACTGTGTCCAAACTGATCATCTGGGCGTATTTCATTACCTCCTTAATATTATTTAATTAAGATGTTTCGTTCATGCAACTATAACGTGACCACATGATGTATTGTAAAATGTGAAAAAAGATTTCATGACCTCTGACACTGAGACATGAACACACATAATGAACGCCTTATCAGAAAATTACTCAAGGTCCGTGAACTCAAAACTGTCATGGATTATTGTTTACTTTATACGCTTGATTGTCACACTTACCTCTTCGAGAATTAACACAACGGAAAATTCCTTAAAACTGCTGTCTTGACTCGAACTTCAGGTTGCTGCAGACATGTTTAATTATTCGCGAAATTAGCTTCTTTTGTTTATTTTTGTTTCCAAGATTATTATACAGTATTTTGCATGCTTATGATACAACCACTGGTTTTAGAGCATGTTCAGAACAGAAAAAAGAAATTTTACCTCCGTGCTACAAATTACGGTCTCGAGAAAACTTGGTGAATGTTGATTGGGTGCTTGACCGAACCAAGAAAGCCGTGTTTCTCGATCAATAGACGAACTTCTTGACCTATCTTTAGCGTCTTGACCAAAGTCTTGCCGTTTTGAGCTGTCTTGAAGTTGAGAGAAATTTATCATTACTTTTACCTTATGTTTTGTTGGCATACCCTCTAGGAAAGTTAGCAGAAGGAAAAGAAAAATGGCTGGCTGGAGTTCGCTGGGAAGGATATTTCAAGGAGGAAGAACTCTAAAATGCATTTCTAGTGCAAATATAAAAGATTTAAACTTAATAACAGGTTAGAGGAATACAAATTAAAAGTTCCGCTTTCTAAAACTCATGTTTCTATCTTGCTGAGTGCAAATTACTCATTTGTATAGTTGTAACTTTTGCACTTTGTTAGTTGATTGAAGAAAAAGTGTCAATATAGACTATATTTTGCTAGCTAAAATTAATATGCAATGTAAGTTTTAATTAGTAAAATAAATAAATAGTTGGTTGTTGTAGAAAGCAAGTCACTAATAACATAAGGGAAAAAATAGTTTTATGCTGCACCCTAGGCTCCTCTCTAATGAGGCCCGCCTGGGAAAGTGGGGTTTAGGGTTTCGTCACAGAAGAAATTCAATGTGAGACATAATAAACCTCGTGCTATTCAGTATATTGCTCCTAAACTAACATAAACGTTCCTAACCTAACAAAACGGCGGAGCTTGGCTGGGGTGCAGCATAAATCTATATTTTGCCTAACATAATACCATACAAATGTGCATGGTTTATTCTTTGCTGTGTTCTACTAATTACTACTATTTTAGCACACTTGCTGAAATGATAGCAATCACACGTTTGCTGCCTAGAACACACATACAATAACAGTCTATAGAGGGTTCATGGAAACATTTTTGAGAACATATCTTGTAATACAATCCGTGCAGTATCAGTCTTCAGAGTGTTCCTCATGTTGTTTAGTCTGATCCACTTCCTGTTGATCAGTACCTCAGCTGAGTAGAAGTCAAGATCAATTTCTTCTTTTTCTCTCTATCTCATTCATAGGAATTCTGTTTTGTAGAAGGCAGCTACAATCTTAACAGTGTTTTGCAGATGACAAACAATTTGTCCTTCTCCTGCTTAGATATGCAGTCCAATCAGAGACGGTGAGATGGAGGGGAGACTTACTGCTAGCGACACTTTGTTAGCTCTTACACATGATTGTGGTGAAGGAAATCTCTTCTCATTTGAAAAATACTGTAGTTCTAAAATCATAGGCTACCTTATTCTGTCATGATATTGTTTGTGATAAAAAAAAGCTGTAAATTGGCTAAGTATGAACTAGTTATTAACTAATAGTGAAATTGTGCCGGAATATGCCGTGGTTTTGTTTCCCTCAGTGATGTATTTATTCCACAATTTGTAATTTGGAACACTTCACAAAATGATTTTATTGCATATTCATTCTCTGTTAGTTTATTTATGGTGCTTTGTACAAGAGTCATCCAGTTGCTGGCATCTGTAATAAAAAAAAAATTGTCTTCAATTTCTTTTGATTTCTCTATTTGGAGATGACATCATTGACTTCAATTATAGTCTAGAAAATGAATCCTCACTATCTCTTTTTATTTTATCAATCCTCTTCTCATTTTACTTCTGACTTCTTTTTTCTACTACTTCTACCACCTATACAAGTTTTCCATTGATATGTATTAAACTTGCCTTTGGATTGCCAGTCCAATGCTCTGTCCCCTGAGCTAAGGGCTCTTTGAAAAACGATCGGAAAAATGTAACATATAGCAGCAGTTCGTAACTTGTGTCATAGGTTCAGACTTGATTTATTACCAATTTACATGATATTACTTCCCATCTCCTGTTCTCCCTTAATTCCTTCGTATTATCTGAGGGAGCTTCAATCCCCTTATTTTAAGAATCTAACATCCTAACCCCTGTACATAGATATCTCAGTGAAATTGGAATATGTTGGATATAACTTAGTCCACCATTTTATAAAAATCTTGAAGAACAGACCTCACATCATTCATTGGATAATTAAGTACTGGTATTATTAAAGATTACTAATCCTCCGAAATATGTAAATAAATTTTAAAATCATTCTTCTATAGTCTATATTTCTTTGGGTCTAATCAAGTTTCAGAATATTATTTCAGTCTGAATAACATTTCATTATAAGCAAATGGGGGAAGCGACATCAATAGATTACCAGCATAGCATGCTATGATGTCAGATGGGCTGACATAATCAAAACGATTACATTCTAGGAATTTACTGTCTTTTCTTGTTGTACATTTACGACAGTGAGATGCTCCCAAATTTGGTCTATTCCATAGGTAATTACTGGAACTAATTTGTATGGAAAAGAGCTAAGAGCATTAGTGAAGAGAATGCTCAACTCTGTATGTCAATAAAATTAGTCCATTCTGCAAGAAGTTTAACTTTTTTAGTTTTCTTTTTGGAATGGTTATTTTAAATCAGCTATCATCTTAGCTCAAAAATTAGCTTTTTTCTTCTTTTATTACAGGGCAGACTCTTCGATTAATGTCAGGCCATGGACCTCGTACACTTCCCCTTCAGCCATCACGTTGGCAGTGGCATAAGTTCAAGGATATGGCTCATTTCTATTTCATGGTTGGCATTATACCTGTTACTTTGCTCGTCTTCTATACCAATGTTTTTATTGGACCAGCCAAGCTCTCAGAAATTCCACCAGATTATGAACCTAAATACTGGGAATATGAAAGGGTATGTATCCCGTGCCCATAATTAGTTTTTCATTATAACCAGGGTCCGGATTCTGATGACCTAAAATTGTTTGAAAAATTACCTATAAAATGACCCTAAATTTGAAAGAAAATGACTTAATAATTATAAAAAATGACCTAAAACTGATATTTTATTTATAAAAAAATTATTATTGTACACACAAAGTTATGGACTAGTTTGTACATAATTGTAAAACTGTAAATAACTGTAATGTTGTGAATGTTCTTTTCTCACGGAAATTTATAGTGGCACTGAGGCACTGGCGAGTCAAACTTCGGCATTTCCTTTTGCGGTCTGCCGGATTAAATTTATTGAGGGTAAACAGTAGTTTGCACTCTCAAATCCAAGCAAGCGCCAAGTCAATCTAATAACAATAGTAATATAATACAAAATTTTGGCGTTTCTCTGATTCTCACTTCAGACGGAGACATGTCAACACTTTGACGCCGAATTTTTCCTTCTTTCATTAAACAAACAACACTTCAAAGACAGCACCGCTAGCGACGAAAAAAAGATAATACACTCAATGTACATACATGAAAATGACTAAATAAAGAAGCCAATGACACGAAAATGACAAAATAATGACCTAAAATTGAAATAAATGCCGTAAAAATATGATTGCATAAAATGACAAAAAATGACCTAATAAAAATGCATTTCTATAATCTAGAGGCCATAATTAGGATTTATCCACAAGTTGGCAATGTCTATGCAGCATCAATAAAAAGATGACATGTCATTAGTATCCGGGCCCTGATTATAACACTGTTGTGGTATCAATTAGGCTAATATCAAACATGGATCAATCCTAAAACATACTATCTTGGAAAACACTCACTATTTCATTAATATTCATTACTTACTAGTAACTGGTTTTCGATAGGACCTCCCTATCATCGTCAGCTACGTCCAACTGACTTAGTTGGGGAGGTCCTATCGAAAACCAGTTACTAGTAAGTAATGAATATTAATGAAGTAGTGAGTGATTTCCAAGATAGTAAGTTTTAATATTGTTCCACTTCATTGTGATTTCCCATTCCAAGTGAATTTAATGGAGCGATTTTTCCTTATCTTGAAAGTAGCAATTAATACTGCACAATCATCAGTTGCTCCGAGGCGCAATAAATAACAGCTGATCGCCGAGTCATTTGTGATGAACTACAAGGTATTTTTAAAACGGAAAACTTAAGACATTTAATTATGGTCGAACAGTCATATGTAATTTGCCTATAATGGTAATTAACACTTGTATGAAAATTATGAAACTCACTATGGGGTCATTCCATGTCAAGTGAACCAATTTTTTGTCAATTTTGAACATGACCATCTCCGATTTTAGTCATACTTGGTTGTCATGAAGTACCACCTGAGATATGTTAAAGTGCAAAATATCAGATTTTTATGTGTTGTAGTTTTCCAGTTATACCCTTCTGAAATATGGAAAAAAACCAAATTTTCTGCATAAGTGCAATCACAAAATGACGCATAAATCAAGCTGGAATTGACATAGATGAGTGGGAAAAGTATCAAAATGTAGCTTATATTATGAGCTTTAATTTGATACGTCACACGAGTACTTTCGAAAAAAAATATTTTCAAGGTTACCCAAAAAAAATTTGAAAACTGAATTTTTCAAAAACCTATATTTTGAAAATTTTGAAACAATTCTCATAGAAACATACATATTTCAGCATCATGTCCTACAAGTTTTGATAAGGGATCGCAATGGGATCATATTTTTTTACATTTATAACAAATACTATGCACGCTGGGTAAGAATATATGGCACCGTAATCTTGCACTTAATTCTAAAATTTCATTACAAACAAAAAGAAAAACTTACAGAAAACATGTTACCTTCCCTTCTTCAATGACAAAAACGTGAATTTATTGTCTACAGTAATTTTCTAGAGCCATGGTTGCCGCATCCATCTCTTCCTTCGAGAGGTAATAACTACGGCCAGTGGGACATGTAGGTTGCACAAGGGTGAGGATCTGAGAGAGAGGCACAGTCAGTTTATTTGGACAGTCACTTTTGAAAGTAAATGATGGAGAAGGACCTGCAGGGTGCAGAAACATCAGTTCCACTATCTGTGCTGTCTCATTTTTGTCCACAACTACACCAAGCCACCAATGATTGTTGTTCTCACATGTAACATATCCTTTTACTTCTGCTAGCTTCAGCCTCTGTTGCACACGTGGTCCTAACACTGAAAAAGTGGATGACTGTTCACTTCTTGAAAATACCTTTGTCAACAACACTTTATCTGACAATGGGATGAAACTGTGGAACTTCTGTGTGCCTGGTATTGCTTTTGTAGACAGAAATCTGTCTGCAAGTATTTTTTCCTCTTTGTTGTATTGTGCTTCATTGAAGAAGAAGAACTGCATGGAGTCGATGTTTTCCTCACTCCATGTAAACAGCTGTGCTGGTGTCATGATTTGATGCTCGTATGGCCGCTGTAGGCTTGCCTTTCCTGCAAGTCTTTTCACAGTACCACCCAGACCGTCACATACTCCTTTCCCATGGGCTGTTGCATAGAAATGCCACTCTGCCTCAATTCCACAATCATGAACATGGTGGCATAAGTTTGAAAAGTTTTTTCTGTTTTTAAATTGCGCAGCTGCACCATCTGAGAAGTAGTAAATTTTTTTCAAATCTCTAATTACTTCCAACTTCAAATGAGAGATAAGCCTTTTCTGGAATAAATGAACAGCAGTGGTGTCATGCTGTAGACATTCAGAGATACATACAATACTTTTGTAGTGTATATTATGATCATTGTAGTAGACTGCTATAGGAAAAATAGTTGCTTGATCATTGTTCCAATGAAAAGACTGGGCTTCATCCTGTAGTACAAACAAATAATTTTCTGCAAAGTCCATACATACCACAGCTTCATTTACTCCAATATTCTGCTTCAAGTGATTATAATATTCTGCCTGTCTTCTTGCAATAAAAGAATGTCTCTTCAAAATCAACAACTGTTCACACAAAGTTTCTATAAACTCATCTGCAGTTTTGATGAAGGTTACTAAATTACATCTGTCAACAGAAACCCACTGCTTGTATGTAATGTTGTCCACCAGTTCATTATCTAGCAGCAACTGTAACTCATCTTTCAAATTATCTACACCTGGACATGAAGGACATTCATTAAGGTGGCATGCTGTGCCTGGCTCTTCACACATTAACTTCGCTAAACAGGAATTATAATTACTTATATCTGTGCCATCATTCAGTGTAATTTGTTTGGATTTCAACACTTGTAGCATTAATTTAACATTCTGATGCACTGTACAAACGCATACTGTGTGGGTACCACTTCCTCCAGCCAAGACGCAATGTTTAGGTCGTAAATCAGCAAATTTCGAAAATCCAATCTTATCAGTAGGATTTTTGTTTTTGAACAGCTCGTACACTTCCTTCAAGTTGCCCATCACTAGCCTCTTCTGTACATGAATTCTACTACTGTCACCCGTTTTCACAGAAACAAAATCTTTTTTTCCAGGCATAAGACGGCTGACATCATCACTGTTGTAGAACCCTATTACCTTCTCAATCACAGATTCATTTAAAACCTTTCCTGGTTTAGGATTTGGTGTTGCCAGAATACCCTTCGCTTTCACCAATGCTTTAGCTTTTCTTGCCATTCTGTTGCTAACCTGAAATTCATTTTGTATTTCACTGCATGACCAGCTTTTAGGTAGTACTGTTAAAATTTGCAATTTTTCACTAACACTTATATTTTCTTCTTGAAACTTTTCTTTTAGCTGACAAATGACTTCACATGATTCTGATTTATGGTCAACAGTTTTCTCTGTATTTGTACTTGTTGCTGTTAGTACCTTTTCTGTCAAACATTTTTTTATTTTACTGTATTTTTTATCACAGTATGATTTCATTTGCAACTTCCTCTTAGCAACAGGTGACTCCTCTAGAGAGCTTAGAGACTTATTAAGGTACTCTAAGGTAACATCTAAAGCTACAAATGATTCATCAACATTAGTAGGCCTAGTGGTATTGGCTACTGGTACTAAACAGTCATCTGTTGTATCTGTAACCTGTTTCTGCTTTGATAGTTCTTTCCTACAACTGTCACAAATTTTCATACCTACCACAATGGTGTCAAACATGTCACACATCCAGTCAGTAACAGGCCTCACACTTCTTTTCACACCCTGATGTCTGTCTTTCTTGAAAGGGTTGCAGCAGAAAATCTTTGCTGTTTCACTTACTTTTTCAGCCATACTGGGGAAATACACAATGCCTATTTTAATCACTGAACCCACTACTTTACATGCAGCAATACAGTCTTTGTACAGCCTTTGAAGAAAGGAAGCACACTGCATGAGAGTCAAGGCACAACTGAAGCCAGGTCCAACAGGTTACAACTTGCATTCCCTGGCTGACTCACATGCTTGCAGACTGTGTTTACTCATACCCATTTGACCACTTGCACAAGTTGGTATATGCATGTTGGTAAACAACTCCCTGGACAAAGGAATGGATTTTAGAATTAAGTGCAATATTCCTGTGTCATATATTCTTACCCAGCGTGCATAGTATTTGTTATAAATGTAAAAAAATATGATCCCATTGCGATCCCTTATCAAAACTTGTAGGACATGATGCTGAAATATGTATGTTTCTATGAGAATTGTTTCAAAATTTTCAAAATATAGGTTTTTGAAAAATTCAGTTTTCAAATTTTTTTTGGGTAACCTTGAAAATATTTTTTTTCGAAAGTAGTCGTGTGACGTATCAAATTAAAGCTCATAATATAAGCTACATTTTGATACTTTTCCCACTCATCTATGTCAATTCCAGCTTGATTTATGCGTCATTTTGTGATTGCACTTATGCAGAAAATTTGGTTTTTTTCCATATTTCAGAAGGGTATAACTGGAAAACTACAACACATAAAAATCTGATATTTTGTACTTCAACATATCTCAGGTGGTACTTCATGACAACCAAGTATGACTAAAATCGGAGGTGGTCACGTTTTTCCATTGGTTCACTTGACATGGAATGACCCTATGCTGATTTCATTAACAACATGCTCGTATCTTAATCAATGCCATTATAGACTCGTTGCCTTTTATTACTAAATTGTAATTTTAGTAGTTACAAAATGATAACCATTTCTGTTTAAGGAAGCACTGATCCTAAAACACTGTATTTTAAAATAAGAATAAAATTTATATGAATATCAAATTCATCTCCGTAGGCATTTATTACTAGTTATTAGTAATTTATTTTCCTTTTTTCAGCATCCTATTTCACGATTCATAGCACGTTACCTGTTGCCAAGTCCTCAGCAGGAGTACGAGAAATATTTGCACTACATATATGAAGAGGATGAGAAAGCAAAAATAAGGTAGGAAAGTAGTTATACAAAAATGAGATGGATTGTTACACACTAACTTCATTTCAATTCTAGTGAAGTTAGTGTGTAACAATCCATCTCATTATTATTTTTATATAATTGCTTCACTGTGTCAACTTCCTAAATATTATGATAAGGAGAGTAGTAGTTTAATCGATAGAAAGAAAGAATAATTTCTCTCCTTTCTGTTTCTCTCATCAGCGAGCCAATGAACTGGTTTCCATCTCTTCTTCAGTCTTGTTACGAATTGTGCTTGCTGGGCTGGATATTGTTGTCACATTGTCTCCCTGGCCTTGCTTTGCTGTTTTTCTCTTCTGTAATTAATATTATTTTTGTCATTTAAAATATATATTTTAATGTCCCTTTTTAATTAATAATACATCTCTAAAAAGGCATAGTATTTTAAGGCTGTATGATGCAGAAATTCCTTAAAATAAAAAATTTAATTTTTCTAAGACATGGAGTATTATGTAAAATCACTTACCTTGTTCTGAAGGTCATGTTTGCCATTGGCATCAGTAGGTGGTGATCAGAAAATTCTGTGGCACTCAGCAGAAAGTGGTATTCCATGTATTTGTCTTTAATAATTTATTTTTAGTTAGAAATGCACACAATGTATGTTATAATAATTGATAAAAAAAATGGTCACCCAAATGGGTATTGAATGTCCGCTGAATCTCTTCCTGAGTTAAGATGCAATCAGTAACCATTTACTTTAAAAGCATCTCGAAATACTCATCTTAGACCCATCTGTATACAATCTACCTGACTGGAAATAATATTAGTAGCATTTTCCAGAGGTCTGTCTGACCTATTCTCTTTCGCACTGCCTTTCATCTGATTATTATTGAATATCACACCACTCTTACAAAAATTAAAGTTTAATGTTTCATGTGGAAAGAATGGGTGATGAAATGTGAGGATATGAGTCTTATTGTTCCTAAATCACCACAAATCATTTGTGAAGAATTGTAATAAATAACTTTTCATTGCAGGAAGCTTGAAAAGAAGATCAGAGCAAAAATGGCTGAGCGACGCGACTTCCAAGGCTATTATGCTCGTCCCGTTGATGCTAAATATATTCGTTTGTCCAAAGAAGCTGCGGACTATCTGGAGTCTCTTCGTGGTGACTAAAATACAAGATTGTGCAACTTCTCAGAAAGTAGTTCTGTTATGTACTTTATACAGATACTTGTAACTGAAATAAATAAGATTGTGCTGCTTCTCAGAAAGTAGTTCTGTTACGTGCTTTATACAGATACTTGTAACTGGAATAAATAGTAAGATGTTTTTGAACCATTCTTATTATCTGTAAAAATAAAACCCTACAAAATATTGCTGCAACATTTCACAATTCTGTAGATTGAGTGCCTTTTTTGCAAGAGAATTAATTAAATGTCTAGTATGTTGGGGGGGATTCTCTTCCTTGAAGTGGACTGGTTGTATGGAATTTTATAAATCAGATGTCTTAAATAAATTTAATACAGTAGTTTAGTTATTTGACTCTCTTAATGTTCAGCATGTCCAGCCATAACATTAGTTCATTGTATCCTCATTTGACTATGTTTTAAATTTTTGTGTGTTTGAATGAATTTCACTGTTAAATACTGAAGGTAAAGCCCCCTTTATTTATTGAAGACTGAATTATTTTTCCTTAAATAGTTTTCTTAGAGGTGTTGCCTCATAAAATTTAGCTGTGCATGCTTTTTTATGTATGGGAATATTATAATATATATTTTTTAAAACTTAAGTAAAATTCATGACAAGTATTGCCTCATCAAACGGATAAAACAGAAAGAAAATGCAAAATTTAACTCAGACATAGAAACTATTCAGAAAAAAAAACATACAAAAAATTCATTTAACATGGGAAAAATACAAAAACAGAAGAGAACCTACTGCTGCCTTTTGCTTAGCTCTGGACACGCCTGTCTTGCAGCCCACCTTCACAAAGCTGGCACATATTCATCAGCCAAATGTACCATCTGCAGAGAGTCCAACAGTATCATGGACAAGGGTCATCTCCATTGTTCATGGACTAGATCACAACTTACAACAATCAGTATAGATCACAGCACTATACTGGACTGCTAGATGGCAAATGTATAAATTGCCAACGCTGGCCATTAGAAGAAGGTACTCGATACCTAGAATTACTATTAAAAAAAAAAATTAACTTAATGAAGAAATGTTTACTGCATAACAGAAATGGCATTCCACAGCAAGCAGGACTTACAGCTTAAGGACACATAACTTGTATGCTTGAACCAGGAAACATATTACAGCAACAAAAGACACTGATACATCTACCCACATACTGTTACATTGCCATAGGAGAAGTTATACTTTTGACCTGTTGTGCTTAGTTTTATGCCTGTATGAGAAGGAATTGACATTCAACATACCCTAGAGACAACTGATTCCCAATGGTTGGGAGTTTAATTATGAAGACTAACACAAAATTTGAGATGTAGTAAAGCCACGGACAAAATCAGCCTAAATCTTGAGAATTTTGGCTTCTAGGAATTTCTGTTTATTTCTGATGCATACACTTATAAAGTTCCAACCACAGTACATTCACTGTTAGTCCTTATACTGTTCTCACCACTGTACATTGTTGGTCTCTTAATACTCTAATGCAGTGGTTCTTAACCTTGTTAAAGGTACTGAACCCCACCAGTTTCATATTGCAAAGCAAAAAAAAAAAATGTGATCACCTGCAGCCAATGATCGACAAGCGGGGCGTGTCATCACGAATCATATAAGTGGAGTGTGTTTTGACCTCCGCCGAACCCGCGAGACTGACTCACTGAACCCCTGGGGGTTCAATCGTACCCAGGTTAAGAACTACTACTCTAATGTATATTCATTACTGGTCCTTTAATGTTCTGTCCTATTATAGCCTCTCGACCAATGACTATTATTTATATATATATATATTTGTCACAAAACACAAGCTGGTGACTTGTATAAGCACATAACCAGTCTCTGTGCTATGTGTGCTTTGCCCCACAGCACTCTGCTATTATTAGTCTTGACTTATTTCAGCAACCAGGGATAATCACTTGATATACTTAAAATACTGCGAAGTCCCTTTTAGCAATGTTTGTATTAAAATGCGGTATAAAATTTGAAGACACAGAAGGCAAAAACATGACACGAATGACAGACTACGAAAGGAGTATTGTAAAATCTGTTGAAGACATTATAAGAACATAGAAAACAAGAACAGACATGAAGCTTCACATGAAGGCATTGCATCAGAAATCAATTCAAGACAAACAACTTAACTTCATCCTAAATAATTTTATAAACACGTAAGGGTTTATGGAACTTTATAATTAATTTTAATGCAATCAAGTATTTTATATATTAGTTTATGAAATAATAAAATGCCACAAGTAACTTAAAAACTTTCCAATACTAAGAGATGGAAATATGCATGGAAAAAGTTACCATGCCCTATGAGTATCTTTGTTACACATCTAACATTTCAGTATGTGCACCATCATTTTCCATATACAGTTCAATGCATTGCTATCTCCAGCTGCTTGCCTGCCTAAGTATTGTGGGAGTGGTTGTACTGAAGATGTGGATGATTTTTCTTTTAAATTTTTCAACAGAATCCATCCGAATCTTACAAGGTTTTCTTTTAAGCAGGACCACAGCCAGTTGTGACACATTGTAAGGCCAGCGTTTCAGATTGACAACAATCACCTAATAAATTTTCCTGCCAGGAAAAAATCTGGCTTGCAACTGAAACATAACAATGCCCTCGCTCTATACGAAAAATGACAAACTAATGCCATAAACAATGCATGAAGGGGAAAATATTTCTCTCAACCTAGGAATAGTTTTTAATTAGTATTTTTTCCTTTTTGAAAATGTGTTATTTCAATAAACATTATCCGATCCAGACTTCTGGCCCATGTGAATATACCACTCAAAGTCTAGGCTGCCGGCAAATTTGAAATAAAGTCGCGATGGAGTTTTCTTTAGTCAAAGTCTGGACTGTGAATAAGAAAATGGCGGCTTTGTTCTACACAAAGTCAACTTTGATCCAAACCCTTGTTCATAGATAATGAGCTATATACAATATTGTACAATCAACTAAGTACGGAATCTGGTTTATGTTTATTACAGCAAATATTAAGACAAAGTCAGGAGGTTTTTAGTTAAGACATCACCCAACAATTGCTCCAAGACAGCATTTCAAGAACGAAATCTTGCAGTGATAGGGGATAAATAAAATTGTTGCTTACTCTCTGTCGCTGTATGATCTGTGGAGATTGAAGAATCAGTGACAATAACAAAGACTGCTCTGTATAATATCTTATTTAGCAATTACAATTTTTTTTTTCTTTTTAACAGGTTAGTGCTTATTCTGACCATCTGCATGGTTTTGTGATTATCATCGATGGCTATGGATCTGGAGGCATGAGTTCGATCCCCCCCTCAGCAGTCCAAGTTCAATTCCCGGCCAGATTGGGGATTTTCAGTAGTGAAAAATCCCTTTCCATGGTTCAGGACTGGGTGTTTATGTCATCTTTAGGTTTAAGTGTTAGGTAGGGAACTGGCACCCCTGCAAACAAATACACTGCTGAGAATACCCCCTTAAGGGGTCACTTGCAATTGGGTGGACTACACATTAATGCACGCAAACACACACACAGATCAAAATACCAAACAGAGATTTTCAACAATATTAATCATTTTCGAGTAAATTGATAAAAGTTATTTTTAAGAGTTCTGGTGTGCTAACACTTTTTTGTATGACCCACTGTTTTCAATTCACTGTACCACCCATATTTGAACCCCACTGAATTAATATGGAGAGACAATAAAGCAAGGGTAGGTGCTAGAAACTTAACTTTTAAATTAAATATGTTGAAATCCACTGCAAGCAAACATTTCGGGAAACTGGATAAACGGAATGGGAAAATGGTGCCATCATGTCTAAAAAATTGGACAAAAATACTGTGATAAAAGATGCTACAGTGGAAGAAAGGATTGAGAGAATTATTATTCAAGACAATGGAATGGAAAGCAATAACAAGGATAATGAAAATGACAGCAATTCAGACGAGGGAGACATGTTGGGAATAGAAGAAATACAAAAAAAATCAATTGCAGACTTTTCGGAGGTTGACGGTGCATAATGCATGTGGCTGACATTACTAGAAGTGTGACAGTTTGCTTTGTAGTAACTGTACAACTTCAGCACAGAAACATGTGAGTAACGTACACGACATCTAACACTGCCTCTCTGTGCCAGTCCTTCCATAAAGGTGAGTAAAATGACTCGCATCTAATCTCTCATATAAATTTTTCATTTGTCAAGATCAAATGGAAAAATTTCTCCGTCGCTTGTGATTCCATTACAGACAGGTATACTGAAATTGAACAACTTCCAAGGAAGAAGGAGAGAATTAACAAGTTTACCTATGCCCTCTTAAGCTTTTTCCACCACAGCAAAATGCAACATCTACTACCATTTTACTTGAAAGGATCTCTGATTCTGTCCTCATAAGTTCTCACCTTTCAGAAAACTGAATGTTGTTACTGATTGCAAGAAAGTTATAAAGGATCAACTTACAGAGGTTTCTTTAAACAAATGTGGTTAGCAACTCAGCAAAGCACTACACTTAAAAATGAGGATTTTTTTTGGGTGTAGGGCTTTATTTCAAAACAACTTTGTGGTACATTATTAATATTATTATCCCAAGGACAGAAAATGACAACATTGAATTTTTATCCACATACTGTACAAATTACTTGTGCTTGCTGCATTATACGAATCAGATATCATAGCAATATATTTTTTCACACCATCTAATATATAACATAGCTGCTTCAATTATTAGTTAATCCAGTTTGGATGGATATCCCACAGTTAACACGACAGAAAGACAGAAATGAAGTACATCCTACACCCCATTTTTCCTTGACAGAAAAAAGGATCTTTTTATCGCAAATCATGTCAGAAAATTCTCCTCATTGTTGACCACCTTTTGTTTTTGTTATATTTTTAGTAGCTATTTTGTAGCTTTGTTTATCTTTCATTCATATTCCTGAGTTCTTCCGTTTCACGTAACCCAAGGACTTTTTTTTAGTATTGTATATTTATTTTTGTTGAAAATTAAAAACTCCAAGGCTACCAGTGAATTAAGTACAACATTGAATAGGTTATTAATGTCTTATACATTTCACCTCCTCCTGTTGGAACAAGATGTTTCTTATAAATAAGTATACAGTTACTTGAAAAAATCTACATAAAATATCAGACCCTGCATATAATTTATTAAATATTGTTTAGGAATATCAAGGTTTGATATCTTAATTCAACAGAGCAGGTGAAATAAGACGCTCATCTAGTATCTAATTTTCACAATCACCTCTCTAACTTGCTAACTATTTTATACAGTACATATGTGTAGGAAACGTTAAAACAATTTTTTTTACCATCCAAATCAATATTTCTTTATATAAAAACGAATACTGCAGTAGAATAGTGAAGAAATTTGTGGTTTGGTTTGTAGTGATCAATTTCAAAGCAATAAGAGAAGTAAGTAACCAATCTGTCCACGTTACGCTCTGTATGATGTCCAATACAATCATTATGTGCCATCATAATAGCAGCGATATACACCTAGTTACCGATTATCAACCAAACTTAGGTTATGTAACATCTGATAGCTAAAATCTTCCCCTACAGAACCTACCATAAAATTAATGGAATGTTCCAGGAAAAATATGGGGTGATTAATTTTAAAACATTTTATTTTTATCTATTTCAAAATGGCTTTGATGATAGCTGTTTAGTAATTGGTACTGCAGCAGTTCTATATCAGCACACATTTATAATTTACCTGCCAATGAATCTGAAGACCATTTCTTCAAAGAAAATGTGAAGAGTTGCAAAGCATACCATGTCAAACATTTACATTTCATAAACACAGAACATGCCTTAATAACAATAAACTTCTTAAGGATATGTCATAATTGAACAGGAAACCAGACTTATAAAACCTATATCAGATACTTGCACTCATTGAAATTTTCTTTGCTACATCTATGTCTTTAAATTCATTAGCACAATGCATGTTTTAAAATATTCACAAGTTGCAAAAATGTATCAAATAGCTTGTTTTTAGTTGTTATGCATTCACTGAAAGAATGGTGCTTCCTCACATTAATACTAATATTTTTACAGAAGTCCCATTTATTTACACCATTCATGCAGCAAATACTTGTTATTCTGCTGATATTTTTTTTATCCAAAATCCTTAAAGCCTTTACATTAAAGATAAATATGAAATATGTAGCTGTTTCATGTTAACATACTCATATTCTAGTAATAAAACCCTATAATTATACTTGTTTTAAAATTCCATTAATATTTTAAGTTTGTGTGTTTCATGAAAGTGTGCATGGTCTTAATTTGTTTCTTCTTAATCTACGTTTATTATTTAGATTTTGCAAGCCTAACTCATTCTAAAGAAAAATAAAATTATGTTATAAAGCTCCTTACTACATTATTGTTTCCGTTAACTACAACAGCATGACCAAGTTTCAAGTAGTCCCACACTATAGAAATATCTGGCTTGCTTAAGTGTGTAAACTTTGCATGAGACCATCATGCGTTGATTTTACTATAGGATAATATATGCAATTTTTTCTTCACACAAGTGCAAATATGGAAAAATTTCACTTTTAAAACACTGTCGTTTACTTTAGAAAAGCTCATTACTACATTTGCTCTGTCATGGCAATATATTTGGAGCGTTACAAAGATCTCGCTGGTTTTTAACCATCTTTTTTTTTTAATATGCAGAGATTAGAGACAGCGAAGTGTGCGGATACGGTGGTCAAACAATGCTTCTGCCAGTCTTTCAAACCAACATGAAAAATACTGTTACATATTGCTCTCAAGAAAACACTAAAAAAAGTAATTTAAAAATGAATTTGTGTAAATACATAACCTGTTCACACGTGATATGCATATTTCAATATTTTATTTCAATTTGCAATGGCATTTCAGTAGATGCCTATTTGTTGCAATTAATTTGTGTACAGTACAACCATCTGAGCCAATAATAAATATTTTTTGAGATATGAAACTACAACATAATTATTTACGACGTCCAAAACTAACCTTACACCAAGAAAAGCATTACAAATCTTTCAACTAATTCTTTGAAAATAATACTAAAGAAATGAAAATAAATACTGATTTGTTAAAGAAATAAAGCAGCACTGGTGTACTAGATGTTAACTTCTAGAAGTACAATATCACAATATTCCCAGCCCTGAAGTGTATAAAAGCATAAGACCTTAAAAGAAAGTAAGAAATAATGGTAGTTTCTACCAAAAAAAAAGAAAATGAAAGAAGCAGTTAAGGTTTGAGCAAATGAAAATGGAATGTTACTTTTACTGTCCGTTAACAATGTATAAAACAAAAGGTTATAGATTCTAATCATTAAACTTAAGTTTGACACATCACCTCTTACTCTAGATACATGAGAAGTAGTGCCAACTTCTAGAAGTTAATTTCCATTACATATAAGTAACAATATAAAAATCACCATTTACACCCAATTTAAGGTTACCAGGTATACCTCACAATAAAGAATTAGTGTAATACTTATTTTGTATGCTTTCTCATTAATTAAAAATATTCACAGCTATTAAAATAACATTTACATCAGACTGATCAAAGCTTATCATCATCTTAACTTGCCATCTTTCAACAGAAGTACAAGGGAAAATAATGTATAACGAGTTTTAAGCTGCCACTGAATTTAACTGCAGCATATTAGAAACAATGTATAAAAAAATTAAAAATTAGGCTTTAATGCATATTTATGATTCTTCGGTGTTATTTGTAATACATACAAATACTTGCCACACCCCTTTATCACTTAATACTAAAGAATAAACACATAGACTGCAGAGGAAGAATAACATTGTTATTTTAGATGGAACACATTTAACTGCATTCAATTTTAGTTTTATGGCACTAAATATCCTCACCAGTTGGACCCTCATTCTGATACACTAAAAAAATCGTGACTACTTACATGAGAAAATGCACGAATGCAGAAAATGCATGATAAATGTATAAATGTAGCGAAGTAGGGATGTGACAGAAATACAAAATTAAAATTTGTGCGAAAGGCAGTAAGTAGCTGTAGTGGTATTGAACAGAAAATATAGAATAAATCTGAATTAAAATCATTGGCACAATAATAAACACAAAAAAGTGAACTGATTTTCTGATGCACCTAGAGGAAATTACATAAAATTTCACTTTTACTGGGAACAACAAATACTTTTTTCTTTTTTTACATTATCTCATTAAATGCATTGCACACACAGTAACCTATAATGGCCATTCCCTACACAATCTAATAAATTAAAATGATAGTTAAAAAAATATATATTAGAGGTCTTTTACCTAATTTAAAATGAACCAACCCTGGATTTTTCCCCTATATTCATACACAACAATGGTGTATTGATAATACTACTGTACTACTAGCTGCATGGCAAGATATCTAAAAGGGTGAATTCAATTTAAATCATTATGCAAGGAAGCCATTTAACTTAACATTTCATTACAAAAAGAAACAAAGGTTTTAACTGTGTCGCTTATCAACTGTAGACAATAAAGTAATTAGTAACTAAAACAGTCCTACTATGACAATTTCATATCCATAAAATTGACATTTTTTCTAATTAACTACTGAAGAAAGGGCTGCATAATAATGGTGCTCAGTGATTGGTCACAAAATAAATTTTATACAATATATCCAAAAGCATTATTGATGACTTGCCATAATTCTATTAAAAAATGTGGGCAGAAGCAAATCAATAAAAAAATATACAAATATTTGCTTCTGTAAGAAAGGATACTGTATTTTCTTTTATGGGACTGATCCAACTTTTGTTAGGTATATCTATAATGTTTATTGATGACATACCTGGCGATGACAGTTGAATTTTATTGGATGCTTCATCCAGACACGGGGCAGACCAGCTATGTCAATAGGCAGTACACACACACCTGCAAAGATGACAATATTAAGTGCCAGAGAAAATACACCAGTAAACAAATACACAAACAACAATCCTTGTTACAATACTTTGTTAATATAAAAGAATAAAGAAAAAATCCTAATTCTTCCAGAGCTGAATTTATTGTATTCATAAGCAATCATGAAGTGAAACCATCAGTCAGCTCTATGTTTGAAAATCAATGAGGAATATTTCAGTAGAATAGCTGGTCTCCATAAATTATGATCGTAACAAGTAGATAAAAATACATTTTACATAAAGCAATATTCTATTAATCTTACATCTTTGCTTTTGTACAATTTTTTGAGGTGACAAATTTATTCACCAATAGCAGTGACCAATAGCACAAACAGGAAATCTGTATAATACATGACAAAAACTACAAGACAATGACTTCATGAAAAAATAAGCCATGATGAAATTTCAGAATGAATCACTACAAATTAAAAGACTGGATGGTGAACATAATGATGTACCATGTATGGTTTAAACTTAGCATACCTGGCTCAAATGCACTTGTCGAAAGGGTGTTCTTTCTAATGCAAAATAACTGGATGTGAGGATCAGGAGTTCACCCGAACTTAACAAGGCTGAACTTTAGGTTCAAGTAAACATTAATAAGACATGACAAGATTTTTTCACATTTGTGAAAAATTACATTTAGTAACCGAAAGTGTGAAAGCATCTGCTAAGTATACTTAAAAAAGAATTCAAAATGAGTCTAAAAGTCTGATATTATGCGTAAGTAATATGCAGTTGTAGTAGAGATAACACTAAATACTGGTTTTTCCCCAACTTACTTAGCCTACTTAATTGCAATAGACAGTTCCTAAGCAAGCTAACGGAATATCATCTATTTTATGGAACCCACAGGTTCATTGACACACTTACATGAGCCTGTCTTTCAACTCTATTCTGTGCTAACTCCATCCAGCCATTCCTTGCAAATACTACTTCCCTTAAATCTACTCTAATACAGTAGGTCTTCCAAGTGGTCTCTTCCCTTCGGGTCTATCAGCCAATATTTTTTAGATATGTCTTCCCTCCCCCAAACATGCAACATGTCCAGCCCATTCCATCCTCCATGAGTTGACTAGCAGTTGAATATGTAGGCAAAACCCATGAAACGTACATTCTGCAAAAATGTAAGTAAAATTGAAGTCTCAAGTGTTTAAATGTCAACCATCTCATTTAATTAACATACCCTTAATATTCGGTGAAGAAAACAAGTTATGGAGCTCGTCATTATGCAGTTTTCTCCAGACCCTGTTTTCATCTCTCTTAGGTGAGAATATTTTCCTAAGCACCCTGTTTTCGAACACTCTCCGATTATGTTCTTCCCAAAGAGTAAGGGACCATTTTTCCTAACAATAAAACTATTGACTAATAAAGAAGGAAGTGATATAAACAGTAAAGCTATATATACAGAAAGCTATAACCCTATTACTTTTTTCCCTAACAATAAAGTTTTTATTTTATTAATATGAGTTGATTAACACACTTTGACTTCACTTACCAATCATTTGGTAGGACGCGTTTCACAGGCCATTCGCCTGATCTTCAACTACATGTCAACTGTAAACCGACACCAGGGGAACAGGGAGAACCTCCAAACACCGCGAAAATCCTGCAGTTAGTAGTTGAATGTAGTTGAAGATACAGGTGAATGGCCTGTGAAACGCGTCCTACCAAATAATTGGTAAGGGAAGTCAAAGTGTGATAATCAACTCATATTAATAAAATATTGATTCACTTCAATGTGTTAAATTCCAAACTATTTATAATAATAAAGTTTTTGTATAAAATTCAATTGAAATCTTTCTTTTTTTAAATTTGAAAATCTGGCGACCCTTGGGGTGAGGTTCGTGGGGGACTCGCACTGGAAATACTTTTACAGGTATTGGCATATGATTCAAACTGCCGCCAAAATGCTTGTCATTTGCAAAGCAAAGTAGTTATTAATTCTATTACAAACTCCTGTTCAGATAAATGTTTGTGAATAATGTACTTTGAATGATATCTCAATTTAATATGTAGGGCCTACACATCTGGTTGAATACCAACTATTTATTACTCACCCTGAAATCTGCTCCTCTAGATGGCAAGTGTTGAATTGTCCCACTCGAGATCCTTAACTTTTCCTCCTTCCGCACCTTCTTCTTCCTCCTCTTCATCTGAAGAGTCCAAATCATCATCACGGTAACTTGAACCATCATCAGACGAATCATCATCATCTGCACCTGCAGCTCCACCACTAACACCATGGCTGCCACCTGATCGACCACCTCCATTACCAGCTGATCCATCTAACTGCTAAAATGAACCAAAAAATAAACCCACTTGAGTACAGTTCCATACCAATAGGGTCATTCCACCTCAATTCATCCAGAAAAAAAGTGAAATGTAACCCTCCGGTCTCAGATTTTGATGAAAATTTGTAGCGTGGTTCCCATATGCATGAGAAACAAAGATCTGAATTTTTAGCTTCCTGTCTGTTATAGATTCGGAGATACACTTCTTTGAAAACATCGTGTTTTAGGAAGAATAGAGTCAGGACAGGAGTAGGTTTTGTGTGCAGACTGTTACATTTTTGCTTGTACCATGCCTGTGAATGTTAGCAGAACCATAACACATGATCATTCCAATGCAAAAATGACTGCTGAGTTCAAATCTGGTGTCAGAATTTGTCTAACACTTACAGAAATGTTGTTATGGGCATGTAAACTTAAAAATTGAAACTATAAAAAGGCAATCGCGCCGCCTCATAAAAACCATGATATCTCAAAAAGTAAACTAGATACAGCTGAATGCTTTGCACCATTGGAACGAGCAGGAAATTTTCATCTAGATCAAATAAAAAAACTTGTGGGACTTTGTTAGGTGATTTTTTTTTCTGCACATATGTAAAAATAGAATATTTGAGTATGGATTACATACATATGTTGAACAGACTTTCCAGATAATTATGGAGCTACAGTCTTACAAGCCAAAGTAATTCAGTGTTATAATCAGTTCTTACCATTAAGTGCACAGAAATCCATTACCACAATTATAACACTTTTACACGGTAAGTTAAACATAATATTTTTGCAGCAGACCTGTTACATTACATTAATTTATTAACAGCTCGATACCCAAATTATTAAGTGTACTGCCAATCCAAATATAAAAATAGACCACAGATGTAATTTTATTTAGGCCTATAGATGTGCTATACATCAAGTATTGATTATAAAAGATATTTATGAGTGGTGATAAGTAAATATTCACAATTAATAGATATAATAACATGCCTATTACATTTGTAAGGACAATTTAAATTAGAGCTAACAGATTGTTGCACTGATTTATAATGATCTGTTACTCTATAAGAGTTAGGTTACTTCGTCTTCATGAAGTAGTAGGCCTACACATCACATTTAGTAGTACAAACTGGGGATGCTACACTGATGTTCCAACTGAGGGCCGGGAAGGAATTTGTTACATAGAAGTCTTTGCAATTGTTCCATTTTTCCTGAATTTCAGCAGTACATTTATCAGATATGTGGTACTGTCTACCTGTTGCAGTATCTGGAATGGGTACATGTAGTAAGATGTGACTGAATGGAAACAAGCACTTATCTTCTTTCTCTGGCCAATGATATGATGTAGATGGGCCATTAGGATGCATGAATATTACACTTGCATCTCCTTCATCTGTATCTACTTCATTAACTAAAACAATATACCATTTTTTGTCGTATACACAACAAACAAAACTGTTTAGTTTTACAGTTTCATGTACTGTAAGTTCTGCATCTGAAAACTGGAAGACTAAAGACAAATGATCATCTGTGCTCAGACGTTTCGCTCCCAAAATGTTACAAGATAGAGGTATGGAATGATGAAAACTTTGTGTTCCTGCAACCCTACTTGCTGCTTTGGATTTTTCACTCTGCAGTTTGTGAACATTTTCCACTTCTGCTGCAGATATAAATTGAAATTTAATTTTTGAGAACTGCTGGCTACAGAAATCAAACATCTGCTTTGACTCCAGTATTTGTTTTTGTACGGCCGTTGCATTCTAGCCTTGGTGGCAGTTATCTTGACAGCATCTTCAATGCCATCACAGGATGACTTGCCGTAAATGTACTGCTGAAATTCAGGAAAAATGGAACAAATATACTGCAAAGACTTCTATGTAACAAATTCCTTCCCGGCCCTCAGTTGGAACATCAGTGTAGCACCCCCAGTTCGTACTACTAAATGTGATGCTTAGGCCTACTACTTCATGAAGACGAAGTAGCCTAACTATTATAGAGTAACAGATCGTTATAAATCAGTGCAACCATCTGTTAGCTCCAATTAAAATTGTCCTTACAAATGTAATAGGCATGTTATTATATCTATTAACTGTGAATATTTACTTATCACCACTCATAAATATCTTTTATAATCAATACTTGATCTATATATCCTATATATAGGCACATCTATAGGCCTATCTAAAATTACATCTCTGGTCTATTTTTATATAAGGTGTTGCAAAATTCCATACACAAACTGTTATGGATTGTAGAGGTGACCAAAACAAAGTTGTTTTGTTATATAACCATAGGCCGGAAACCAATAGTTACACCAGTAGTCACCTTCGAATGGAAACATGCTGCCACACAATGAAGGTATGGTGACCATTTGAGCTGGTTGTGGTGAGGTTTATTTACAGATATTGTTCACATGTGTGGCCTCCTGCTTCAATACACGATCTGCAACGACACAATACTGCTTCTCTCATATGGTGGAATACTCCAGGGGTATGTTATAATTGGTTGGCAGCTACAAGAATCCGTGCAACAAGATCCTCCTCTGACACAGCTGGTGTTTCATACACTAAACTCTTTAAATGTTAAGTGGGGTAAGGTCAGGAGAACGAGCAGGCCATGCAATGGGTACACCCCGGCCAATCCAATTTTCACCAAATGTGTCACGTAGATGCCCTCGAACTTGAAACAGAAACAAATGTGCGAGGATTTTTTAAACGCTGACCAGGATATCGCTCAGCATA
This sequence comes from Ectobius pallidus, assembly GCA_964059195.1. Lineage (NCBI taxonomy): Eukaryota > Metazoa > Arthropoda > Insecta > Blattodea > Ectobiidae > Ectobius > Ectobius pallidus. The sequence continues at coordinate 69,925,413 of CAXKWD010000004.1, read as the reverse complement.
GAGACATTGTGCAGCTGTGGAATTGCCATTGCCTGCACCATAAACTAGGTGGATATTCGCGAGTTCAACAAAACTGTAATCTTCCATCGTCCTTACTCAATGCCTAAGAACAAGCAGAATGAATAAAAGCAAACAGCTACCTAAACTGTGTACAATCTGCAACATGTCATGTGTTTGTCATGCACAGGGATGTTTGTTTCTGCTCAACGATGTCTGTCTTCGAAGGTGACTACTGACATACCTATTGGTTTCCGACCTATGGTTATTTAACAAAAAAGTTTGTTTGGTCTCCTCTACAATCCATAGCAGTTTGTGTATGGAATTTTGCAACATTCATGTATTTGGATTGGCAGCACACTTAATAATTTGGGTACTGAGGTGTTAACAAATTAATATAATGTCATTATCAGGTCTGCTCCAAAAATATTATGTTTAACTTACCGTGTAAAAATGTTATAATTGTGGTAATGGATTTCTGTGCACATAATGGTAAGAACTGATTATAACACTGAATTACTTTGGCTTGTAAGACTGTAGCTCCATAATTATCTGGAAAGTCTGTTCAACATATGTATGTAATCCATACTCAAATATTCTATTTTTACATATGTGCAGAAAAAAAAATCACCTAACAAAGTCCCACAAGTTTTTTTATTTGATCTAGATGGAAATTTCCTGCTCGTTCCAATGGTGCAAAGCATTCAGCTGTATCTAGTTTACTTTTTGAGATATCATGGTTTTTATGAGGCGGCGCGATTGCCTTTTTATAGTTTCAATTTTTAAGTTTACATGCCCATAACAACATTTCTGTAAGTGTTAGACAAATTCTGACACCAGATTTGAACTCAGCAGTCATTTTTGCATTGGAATGATCATGTGTTATGGTTCTGCTAACATTCACAGGCATGGTACAAGCAAAAATTTAACAGTCTGCACACAAAACCTACTCCTGTCCCGACTCTATTCTTCCTAAAACATGATATTTTCAAAGAAGTGTATCTCCGAATCTATAACAGACAGGAAGCTAAAAATTCAGATCTTTGTTTCTCATGCATATGGGAACCACACTACAAATTTTCATCAAAATCTGAGACCGGAGGGTTACATGCCCTGGATGAATTGAGGTGGAATGACCCAATACCGAAATAAACTTTGACATCTAAAAATAAGAAAAAATGCGCATCTGTTCACTGAAAAGAAGTATATGTTCTCAGATGAGCATACATCTAAAACTAGCACCTTGTGTTGGCCAAATAACTTGAACTTTGGAATAATTATGGAGTTTGTTTCAACAAAAAATTCAGCAGTCAGCATCTTCTTTCTTTTTGGGAAGCCTGATTTTCCATCCTGGTAAAAGGGGCGCTGTTTGAAAAGGTATCAGTTAAACAGCATTAACTTTAATGACTAATTTGGAGTTCTACCTGAAGAGATTCTACTGACATTCTACTGACAAAAAATGAAACTCACACCAACAGCATTTTGGTCCTAGGGGTCAATTCCAATAATAACCTTTCTCCTCTTATGGACTTTCAACTCATCAGTGCTTCTGTGATGAAACTGATCCAATAAAAAGAAGTGTTTAAAAATATATTTCTAGTCAGTGGATAAAAGTTAAAATCACTACACAACGTTTCAACTCTCCCCTGGAGTCTTCCTCAGGTGACTTGAAGATTGAGTTTCGTCATGGTAACCATCAATAAAAACACTGTTTCTCAAATGTCTTTCTTTCCAGTTCTTTGGAATGTCAAACATTCCTTCCTCTATGCATTCTGCTGGTGGCTGGGGAATTTTTAACACTGGAACTTTCCTTTTCAGTCTCCTCATTACATCCAGCCATTCGTCCCCTATATCACCATCATACCTATTTAAACACATCCCCTGGTTGCCGATTATGGACCATGCCTCATATACCTTTCTTTTTATGTAATCATTCTCAATTCTTACAATGTTTACTTCACCAATGCCATGCTTGTTTTCTGTCATATGCTGACTGAGTCCGGTAGAGCATTTCCCACTATTTACATCCCTTTCATGTTCGCGTATTCTGGTTTTAAAGTCTCTCCCGGTTTCCCCGACATATACTCCCTCACAATCACTACATTTTATTGAGTAAACTCCAGGAAAATCCATTTTGTCCTTGTTCGTACCAAGATGTTTATACTGGGAAAATATTTTTTCAATTGTCTTTTCAGTTTTATATGCTGGTACTATGCCGTATTTCAGGAAAATTTTCCCTATGCGTTCGCTGACGTGGGGATCATATGGTATGCCTATGTAACCTATACTATTATTTTCTTTCCTTTTTTCATCTTTTTTGTCATTTCCTTTTTCAACACTTTTCCATATATGGTTAATTTTTCTACCACAATATCCATTTATTTCTGCTAATCTAAATACTACTTTCTTTTCCTTTTCTAGATCTTTGTTATTATTGCATAGACCAATGGCTCTGTGTGCAAAATTACGCCATAAATTGTTTTTGATTCTGTGATGGTGTGTTCATCTTCTATGTATATACATTTCTCCTTTACATGTTTTTCTATACACGCCTAAACAAATTCCCTGTTGCTGTAGGGTAATTCTTAGGTCCAAAAAGTTGATACTGTTGTTCGCCGATTTCTCAATCGTGAACCTCACCCTGTTGTGGTAACTGTTGAATTCTTCTAGCAGTGAGTCAGAGATGTCTTGCCTAGCTATTACCAATATGTCATCCACGTAACGCATATACAGCAATATGTTGTCAAAGTTCTTCCCAATCACCTGTTTTTCCATGAAGTACAGGAATACATCCGATACGAACCCCGACACCGGGTTTCTCATAGCCAAGCCCTCTTTCTGTTTGTAAATAATGCCATCAAATTGAAACACATTATATTCAGAACACACCTTGAACCATCTATCATATTCGTTGGCCACTACACAGTCCACTCCCTGTTCGATAAGCCACCTAAATAAACACTCACTAGCTTGTTCTCTAGGTATGCTGGGATATAGCGAAACCACATCCAAACTAAACATACATAAATCATTGCCGTACTCCATATTCTCTAGAAGGTTTCTTGCTTCAAATGAGTTGCCAATAGACCATCAATGAAACTGATCGATTGGCATCAGACTCATCAAACTTTATGTACAACGTTTCTTAGATGACAGACGTAGATGAGCGGATGATAGTTGCCACTCGCATAAAAAAATGTTTTTGTGCAAAAGCTAACGAACTGCTCTTCATCAGAGTATGAGTCTCCGAAAATGAAAGTGATGAGTGGATTTTGCTTCAAGATGAGGAAAGAAGAAAATTCCACAAAACAGATTACTTTGTTATCACGTTGTTTCCAAATACCTTCAAATTGACTTCAATAATACTTCTGATTATCTGAAGTTACAACTGAGATTAGTTACTTAAATATACAAAGTTTAGAATTAAAATAATGCATATGTGGTCTTGTGGTAAGCGTCGCTGACTACAGATCCGTCGGCCCGGGTTTGATCCCCCGTACCTCCTCAGATTTTTCTGAGGTAGGGAGGTCTCGTAGGGGTGCACTCAGCCTCGTGATTCAAATTGAGGAGCTGCTTGATAGAGAAGTAGCAGCTCTGGTCATGGAAATCACCATTAACGACCATGGGTGTCGGCATGCTGACCACATGCCCCACAATCCTGCCATCTGCCTATGGTAGATGATGCAGCGGTCGGGTGGTAGGCCTTGTCCCTTCTGGGATGTTCGTTAATTTTATATACATCAAAACATGATTTATAAGAAATGTAGGGCTCAGTTATTAGTTATTATACAACTTGAATACTCCCACCGAAATACACCAACCCATTCATAATATCAACAGTAATCAGAAACTCATAAAAATAAATGATTTGATCAGCATTAATCAGACATTCCAGTGATGGGATTATGGGTGCCTTTAAAAATGTGTCCATTCCTAAGCTTAGAGCCTGGCAAACTATGAGCAATTTTACGAATGATTGTGGAGCGGGGCTAGCCTCACTCCTACAGAATAAAGAAGATCCCAACACTGGGTTAATGACTACTGAAGCTATTATTACAGTAGGTAGGGCCTTCAGCTTAATACAGAATCCAAACCACTGTAGAGCGTGGGCTTCTGTATACCCCCCATCCCCCCCCCCCCCCCCCCGTGGGATTTTCCGACTTACATATTTTTTTGTTGGTATTGCCATCTAGTTTCAGTTTTTAGTTGTTTGCCACTTATCAATTACAGCATTTACCCGGAAACCCCGGAACACTTCGGAAATCCGGAGAAAACTACTTTGTTTTAATTTTTCTTTGTTCTTTGCTCCTAATATGCCCAGGGAATTTCTGAATATCATATTTTATCATATTTTTTTGTTGGTATTGCAATCTAGATTAAGTTTTTAGTTGTTTGCCCCTTATCAATTACAGCATATCCCCGGAAAACAATGGAAATCCGGAGAAATGACTTTGTTTTAATTTGTCTTTGTTCTTTGCTTCTAATATGCCCAGGGAATTTCTGAATATCATATTTTTTTGTTGGTATTGCCATCTAATTTAAGGTTTCAGTTGTTTGCCTCTTACCAATTACAACATATCCCCGGAAAACCCGGAATAACACTTATATACGGAGAAAATGACATTGTTTTATTTTTTAATTCTTTGTTATTTGCTTCTAATATTCAAAGGGAATTTCTGACTCATATGTTTTCCCATTATCGATTACAGCATATCCCCGGAAAACTTCAAAAACCACGGAAATCCGGAGAAAATTACTTTGTTTTAATTTTTTAAATCATAGTTCTTTGCTCCTAGTATTCAAAGGGAACTGGTGACTCATATGTTTTTGTATTGGTATTTCCATCTAAATTAAGGTCTCAGTTGTTTGCCCATTATCAATTACAGCATATCCCCGGAAAACTCCGAAAACCACTCAAATCCGGAGAAAATTACTTTGTTTTAATTTTTTAAATCTTAGTTCTTTGCTCCTAGTATTCAAAGGGAATTGGTGACTCAAATGTTTTTATATTGGTATTGCCATCTAGATTAAGGTTTCAGTTGTTTGCCCCTTATCAATTACAGCATATCCCCGGAAAACTCCGAAAACCGCAGAAAATAAGTTCGTTTTGATTTATTAAAAATCTTTGTTCTTTGATCCTAATACAACCAGGGAATTTCTTACTTACATATTTTTTGTTGGCATTGTCATCTAGATTAAGGTTTCAGTTGTTTGCCCGTTAACAATTACAACATATCCCCGTAAAACCATGGAAATCCACGGAATTTCTAGAACTCGGAACTTGTGATCTACAGTCACTGAAACCGTTATTGCGAAGTAATTCTGCTTCAGGTGTGTCCTTTACAGGTTCAAAAGGGTGAGTATGTGGACTACGAGATATTTGCCATAATTGTGTTGGTCACATGCAAAGAAAATGTTAATCATATCTTCTAAACATGCCAAGTGTAAGTCAAAGTTGTTTTTTTTAGTTGCTCGCTGAAATCTCAAAATCAAAGACACTTTGTCGATATTACCAATCCAAAATTGTGCTGTTTTACCCAATGTCCCTTCTATAACTTCAGTCAAGAAAGTTTGATAGTGACTGTGGAAGGTTTGGCAAGATAAATTATCATTCACAGATGTCAAATTAGAATATGAAAGGTGTGCTGCCAGGTTTTCAATCGCTTTCATCCCTTCAGAAACAGGATTTTTTCCAGTATTATTTGTCATGCTGTAATTGGTAGGGGGAAAACAATGGTAGGGGGAAAACAACTGAAACCTTAAACTATATGGCAATAGGAACAAAAGGTATTTGATTAAGAAATTCCCTGGGATTATTAGTATCAAAGTACACATATTTTTAGAAAATTTAAAAAAACTAATTTTCTCCCGATTTTCGTGGTTTTCGGAGATTTCCGGAGATATGCTGTAATTGATAAGGGGAAAACAACTGAAACCTTAATCTAGATGACATTACCAACACAAAAGCATATGAGTCACAAATTCCCTTTGAATATTAGGAGCAAAGAACAAAGATGTAAAGAAATTTTTAAAAGTAAATTTCTCCGGATTTCCGTGGTTTTCGGAGTTTTCTGGATATATACTATAATTCATAAGGGGCAAACAACTGAAACCTTAATCTAGATGGTAATGCCAACAAAAAACATATGAGTCAGAAATTATCTTCGAATATTAGGAGCAAAGAACAAAGTTTTAAAAAGAAAACATAGTCATTTTCTCATTATATAGGTGGTTTTCCGGGTTTTCCAGGGATATGCTGTAATTGGTAAGGGGCAAACAACTGAAAAATTAATCTAGATGGCAATACAAACACAAAAATATATGATTCATCAATTCCCTTTGAATACCAGGAGCAAAGAACAAAGATTTTAAAAAATTTAAACGAAATTAATTTTCTCCGGATTTCCATGGTTTTCGGTGTTTTCCGGGGATATGCTGTAATTGATAAGGGGCAAACAACTGAGATTTTAATCTAGATGGTAATGCCAACAAAAAAGCATATGAGTCAGAAATTCCCTTTGAATATTAGGAGCAAAGAACAAAGATTTAAAAAATAAAACATAGTTATTTTCTCCGTCTATACGTGGTTTTCCGGCGATATGTTGTAATTTGTAAGGGGCAAACCACTGAAACCTTAAACTAGATGGCAATACGAACAAAAATGTGTGGGTCAGAAATTCCCTGGGAATATTAGGGGCAAAGAACAATAAAAAATTAAAACAAACTCATTTTCTCCGGATTTCCGTAGTTTTCCGGGTAAATGCTGTAATTGATAAGGGGCAAACAAGTAAAATCTTAAACTAGACGACAATACCAACAAGAAAATATGTGTGTCAGAAAATCCCACGGGGGGGGGGGAGGGTTTGCTATTGGTAGCCCATGGTCTACTGTTGGTCATCCTGTATGTTTCACTTGATATGATTTTTCTGAGGTAGAGGAAGCAGTCATCAGGATCTCATCAGAGCCAGATCTGCTTAACCCGGTGATCAGCTCTGAAGTGGTACAACCAATAGTTCACAGGAAACCCTCAATTATAACCAATCAATTTTGTGCTACATACGGTAAATGTTAAGATGGTTAGCTGAGAACAGATGGTCATGATACTAACGAACAGCACAAAATACCTTGAGCCAAAAGGGATTGTTAGTTTTTCCGTAATGTTTACATTTCCCTCTGAAATTCAGAAACATTCTCAGATTTTCAGTTGCCTGCATTCAGAAATAGATTTGAAAACAGTTTCAAGCAAACATTTTGGTTAAAAATTAAGTATTTATTCAATATGTAATATGTAATTAATACAAGATGACTTTAAATAACAATCCGTCTGCTGCACAAGATCACTTATTTAAGGCTGAAAGTTAGCCCCTTATAATGTGAAATAAAATATATTATAGGTTATAGACCTACAGACTAATGCTGTCAAGCATATAAAATTTACGGTGCGTTATCTTCCCTGTAGAGAAATGGGCGTGACAGCAAATGAACAGACCGATGCATAAGTATCACTATAAGAATTTTGGTTTTGTATTTGGTATTCTGTATCTGTTGTCCTATATGCCCTATGTTGAGGCAAAGGGTCTGGAAGTGGAGGTTTCTGTTACCTATGTGAATTTTGTTACGCTTATTTTCCAAGAGAGGCCAGAGGGAGAGGTGGTAAGCCCATCGCCTCTCAACCCCCTCTGAAAACTAAGGTATTTTTGGATGTGAAAAGGCAGAGAAATTTTGTCCAGAGGTTCTAATTTAGGCTTGGAGCTCTTTTACGTGCTGTAAGTCTATGACACGGGCCTCCCAAGTCCTTCGCGGAGGACTCTGTACCCAGGATTTTTACGTCCTGAAAAATCCATCAACCGCAGCCGGGTGTGATTCCACGACCTTCGGATCTAGACAGGCACGCTACCTCTAGACCACCGTGGCCGACATTTCTTTGCAGTTGCAATGAAGTATTCAAGGAAACCTAAACACTTCTGCAGGGGACACTTATAAAAGGTGTAAAACATGGTTACCACAACAACAAAAATCGTACAGCACCAATAGATTGACAATGTTTATTTTATTCTATTTTACTTTCGTATCTAACTTATTTAATTGTTTGTTTGAGAGGTGGCAGTGAGCTTTGAAGGTCAATAATGCAGGGTAGGTGTGCTGAGATGCAGGTACCTGTTTTTCAGCTGAGCCAGCATGACCGGCAAAATGCATCTGCAGAGTCCTCACACAATGTCAAGTGGCATTACTTCGGCATGAACAAGGGGATGGTCATGGTACTATCCAATATTAATTTACGAATGTGGAGCCAGAAGCTTGCCCAAAGATGAGGTTCAAAATCCTGCGTAAAACTAGGGTTTAATGTACCACGGAACTACAAAATTACCACATAAATTCGAGAAAAACGTAAAATCAGAGATTGTAAAATCACAAACATTTTTGTATTGCTATTATGGATAGTAAGTTGGGATTTTTAATTTATGACATAAAATGCAGGAAAACATAAAATCAGATAGTGTAAAATAGAAGTTTCACTGTATTGGGATAATCATGGGGATCTACATTGAAAATTCTTCTTACCTCCATTGGATTAACAGTGATGGTAAGAGCAGAGTCATCCCAAGCCATTTCAGTGTCAGCAATTTCTTCTTGTGCAGCTCTATGATGTGCAGCTCGGATGCGAATTACACCCAACACAATCATGAAGAGCAAGAATCCCACACATACCACAATGATAATTGTAACAGCATGACCTGTAAACAATACAATATTCTTTAATAAATCACACTTTTCATTAATGTACAACTTTCCTAAATACTTGATCAACCAGAACTCTATCCTATTGCTAACACAAAAAAGTATTTCCAAATAATACTTTATACTTTACTAGCTGGTTACCCATCCCTCAAATGGGTAAAAAATTATTTTGCATGGTTCTTAGCATTACTACAGAAACACTGGAACGAAGTGACTATACCCAGGTCTGCAGATCCATAGTCAATAATGCTGATCATTAAATCACACATTCAAACCATGATTGATTTTCACAAATTCATTTTAACAGCAAGCTTTAAGGTAGCATGTTAACTGCTTCGGCTAAATTTCTGAAATATAAGATATTTATTAGATAGCATTATCTCATCGAAAAGCATTTCTGAAATAGTGATGAAGCACTTGACAATTTTTCGGTCAAGAGATTTTTTACAGCATGAATTTTAACACATAATCATAGTCTTCTTCCTTGCCACCTTCATACTGAGAAGACAACTAGGCCTAGGTTTATACATTAGAAATATTCCCTGAAAGAAATAACCCGATCAAAATATATGATACTGAGTTTTGGAAAACATTCAGACTGTCAAAGCAATGTCCTTATGGATAAAATAAGCCATCATTTGGAATTAGGAACAGCTCGAAGCATGTCTTTCTCAGCAGTAAATAGGCAATTATTGGGAATTTGGAACAACTCGAATCATGCCTTGACCAGAAGCAAATATGCCATCACTGGGAATTGGATACAAACCAAAGCATTTATCTCTCAGCGGAATTAGGTTTTACGTATGTAGTAGTTTTCAGATTGTGATGGGTACCACGACTATCTTGCTACCCATCTACACAGAATTGGAATACCTCCAATCCCTGAATGTCCTCTGTGTGGATATCAGAGAATGAATGCATCCCACCTGCCACAATGTCAAGAATCTAGCCGAGGTTTATGATGCCGCTATGGAGGACTTACCATGGTGTTGCTCACCTCTATTGGTTTGGGCGTCATTTAATGGCAGACACATCAAGGATGGGCATTGGCTACTCAGTCAGATTGTGATAAGTAGAGACGAGACTTTCATGCAAATGCATGTTTTTATGAGAACTTAGGACATAGCTCAAACTGAGTACGTACCCATGTCATTACTTTCCGGTTCCAAATATGCATACTTTTTCCGTGCATGTTTGCATGTTTTGACCTTTTTGTAGGAAAAAACATGCATAACGCATATTTAGGGTATTTTTGGCTAAATCATGCATATAATATACATTATATTCAGTTTAAATGCATGTTTTAATGGGATTTCAAGAAAGTGACATCGTGGCAAAGTTTCCCTATCTTCGATTTTTACTACCCATTTTTAAAGTCATTTGTGAAGTGGCGCGAAGATGTGCGAAAAGGAGGAAGGAATTTGACCTTGCCTTTGTCCACCCTTAGCTACTTCCAGCCCGCACTTGGGGTGCATTGTACTTTGTCAGAGCTCGGGAAACCTGCAGTGTCTTTACAGTGTGTGCAGTGGTTAATGTGGTTGTCTGTTCTGTGATTTTACTATGCCTCCAATTAAATGTTCAAAAAGCAAACTCCTTGCACAGTGGATTAAGGGTAAGATTTTTATTACATCAGATGGGGAAGTCGTCTTCTGCAACTGTTGCAGTAAAGAGGTAAGCACTTTTCACTTTTAATCGGTTTCTGAATATTTTCTATGGCAGTTTTTTGTTTTGTAAAACAATACTAAAAACCAGGGTCATAAATGCGAACCCAGACTACAGATTCCTTTGCTCATTAAGGAAGGTTCTTTGTGATGAAAACGTGGATGAAGAATTTGACCTGACACTTTCACAAATGTGTTCACTGAAGTTTGCACCCATAACATCGTGTGATGTCTACAAAAACATATTGACTGACAAGCGCAGGAACCTTACAGAAAGCAATTTAGAAATGCTGTTGGTTGTCAACTGTGCCAAAAAAGTGAAGTAAAGTAAGGAAATTGGGCCATAAATGTTAGTGCATATTTTAGTGTATTTTTCCCTGGATAGTGCATGTTTCATGGTTTGATAATGCATGAATGCATGCATATTTCGCAATTTTATAGTGCATGAAAGTCTCGTCTCTAGTGATAAGTGACATTTTCTCTAATGGGTAAGTCTTGAAATTGCCAGTTTCTCCCATGGTTTAAAGTCATTTTACCGGAGAACAGAAACAGAGCAGACAGAAAATTCAGTCATTTTGAATACGCACAACAGTGAGATGCGCTCCCATTGGTTGCTATAGCAAGCAACTCCATCACAGCCCATTTGATATTACTAACTTGTTATCCATTAGATATCTATTGAGAAGTCATTTTCTTGTTCAGAAACGAGCAGGGTTTTGCCCATCAGATAAGATTTAGAGAACCAATAGTTATTTAATAGATATTTGAAGTTTCATGTAATTGGGCCTTAGGCAGTTTTTTGATAAAGTGAATATTTATACTGATATATACCGTAATATTCTTGTTAACCCTTTGCATGCAAAATTTAATATATTAAATCCAATGTCCTCTGTGGTAGAGAGAAATTTAATATACAAAATTCATGTCATTGGCCTGCCTCTCTGGCGATGGAGTGCACAAAATTGATGCTAGACGTCATGTGAAGTCTCTTTCACACTATCTGCAGTGAATCCTCATCACATGATTTCCTCATGGATGTCAACAGTCAAGGAAATATAAATAATCTTGAAGGGCAGTGTAAATTTTCTCTTGCCTCTTTCTTTTGTATTTATTTACTGTTCTGATAGTGGAAATGACATCCAAGAGGGTGCTAAGTGATGAACAACTTAACTCTGTGATACAGTCTGTGTCAAACGAAACATATTAGCAATTAAGGGTGAGGTAGAATTTATATTAGATGCTACTGAGAGCAACAACGACACAAATAACAGTGACATGGCAAATGAAGGCTTAGCAGTTTTGACTGCATACATGTGGCTGTTTCATATCCAAGGCTTAAATGGATACTGATGGATTTGTTGACTAAACCAAGATTTTATCCAGGGCCATGGCTCAAAACCACAGCCATCTACATGAATCACAGCTATGGCAGGTTTTAAACCTTGGCTGCAGATATTCGAGATGGATATACTGAATCAGCTAAAAGCTAATCAGATGTGAAATGGTCTTCTGCAGGTATCAAATCCATATGTTAAAATACTGAGGGCATGTGGTTATGTTTGATAAATTTACAAATATTTTGATTTCAATGAGAATACTTTTCTTAAACAACAAACTTTTAAGCCTATGTTAATGATGTATAATTAATAAAAACACCTTTTGGGGCTTACTGCTACAATGATAATTTTACGACGAAGTCTTGTTTCGAACAAACAGAATCTTCGTAGTCTTATGTTTTTGCAGCAAGAAAAGAAAAATTTTCTATGTTGCCTGTGGAAAACAAGAAACTTTGGTTTCTATCCAGACCCTGCTTGATCTTCGTTTTAGAAATCACAGTGATTCGGGCCTATGCCACTTTGCTTTTACCAGTAATTAATTTTAGCAATTGACCCTGAAAGTCGGGAGAGTAACTGAAACTTGTATTAGGTGGGGAGGAGTGATGTTTGAAAAATAAAAGACAGTTGAATACATACTTCCACCAGCAACTACAGCTTGTGTGGAATCCATGCTAGCTGCCATGTATACATCACTAATGGTTTGTGCAGGTCTCAGTTCTACATGATGTTTATCTATATGTACATGGGCAGGCTGTCCCTGGACTTGTGATTCTGATGCGGCATGATGACCAGATTCTTTCTTTTCATCATGTCCTGAAGCAGGTGCACTGGACGGTTTTGCATTCACATTTTTGTTTGTTGGTAATCTTGGGTGGATGACTGTTAGCTGAAATGGAAAATGAGAAATTGAAGACTGATTGACCTTTACACCATAAAACATCCATATCGGTCCCAAATTTCCACTGAGTCAAATACAATAAAAAGATGTGTTTAAAGTTATTACAAAATCAGTGGATAAAGGTTAAAAAAATAAAAAACAACGTTTCAACTCTGCCCTTGAGTCTTCCTCAGGTGACTTCTCACACAGTACTGATCATGAAGAAGATTGAGTTTTGTCACAGTAACCATCGATAAAAACATTATTTCTAAAATATCTGTTTTTCCAGTCCTTTGGAATGTAAAACATTTCCTACTCTATGCATTCCGCAGGCGGCCGGGGAATTTTTACCACTGGAATTTCCCTTTTCAGTCTCCTCATTACATCCAGCCATTCATCCCCTATATCACCATCATACCTATTCATCATACCCTACATCACCAACAGGTATATCACCTATTCATCATACCCTATATCACCATCAGGTTTGATGAATAGGTATAATGGTGATATAGGGGAAGATTGGCTGGATGTAATGAGGAGACTGAAAAGGGAAATTCCAGTGGTAAAAATTCCCCGACCGCCTGCGGAATGCATAAAGGAGGAAATGTTTGACATTCCAAAGGACTGGAAAAACAGACATTTTAGAATTAATGTTTTTATTGATGGTTACCATGACAAAACTCAATCTTCTTCATGATCAGTACTGTGTGAGAAGTCATTTGAGGAAGACTCAAGGGCAGAGTTGAAACGTTGTTTTTTAATTTTTTAACCTTTATCCACTGATTTTGTAATAATTTTAAACACATATTTTTATTGTACTTTACACCATACACAAGTGAAAAGGCTTGCTATCAACTGATACATTTCTTTAAGATATTTAGCAATTTGCCAGTAATCTAAAAGAAAGAAAAACTAAATAAAGAGAAAAGTGCAGTAGCGGTAGTTGTAAATGTTTTATTTTACCTGGCAGAGTTAATGCCATTAGTCTTCTTTTTTACCAACCAGGTTATAAAAATATACAATGATACAAATACAATAAATTTACATTAATTACAAGACTGAAAGAATGAAAAGTTGACAAAAACATGCTGAAATATTTAAAATAGACTCGTGGCTGGCCAGAGCCAGGAACGGTGAGAAGCACGGTGCGCAAGCAGCTACCTCCCACCGGCCGGCCAAGAGTCAAAAATAAGGCACTATAATTAAAGAAAAAGTTACAACAAAGATAAGCCAAAGCAAATGACTTACAGTCTTACTAATAATCCAGTTGTAACATTTATACCAGGAATATACACAGCTGAGGAGAAAAAGTGTACTAATAATCCTTGCTTAAGGCTGAATGTGTGCAACGCTTTACACAGCCTGGCCCCCTTGTATAAACTTGACGTAAATAATCAAGATGGCCGATATCCGTAACAGCCGGTCGTTTCGTAGATGTCTGAGAATGAATTTCGCATATTCTGAGCTGCTTTTGCAGAATTATAAACATTGTTCCTTGTTTGCGGGACATATTTCCATACTTGTACCCATGTTTACAGCTTTCTGAAAACAATATAATGAAATACAGAAACTACGCACATGACGCATCGCTGTTTGCCCGCTGCTCCGATAGATGGCTTTCAGCAGTCCTTCATAGCCAGAGGCTAGTAATGTCATGAAAAGCGTGACGTGTTTGATGACGTGCACTTACAAACCCCGTGTAAACCTCGACAGTTACACTGCGTTTATTGGTATTACGGCTTATGTAGAACTTGCACGGTGAACAACCAAACAACTGTTCAACGCAGATATAAGCAGCTTTTATTAGTAAGGCTGTAAATCATCATCATACTATTTAGGAAGTTTATATAGTGAAGTAATTATTATTTTTATACAGAATTAGTCGTTATAACCGAAATTAGGAAAGTAAAAGAAATAATGTTTAAAGACAACTACATAACAATAATTTGGGAGATTTTAAATTCAATTAATTTGAATGAGACTTCTACAAAAATTATACTTACTGTCTGAACATATTCATTGCTCATAAACCTTCCATTCAATTCAGAGCATGTGAGTTTAAAGACCCTGTTCAAGTAGTATGCTGGTTTCCTGTTTGTGTACTGGATCTGGCGTAATACCTAAAAAACAAACCAGAGAAATTAAGATGATGCATCACAAGAAATTCTAATAAACTTCCAAAGAATGGCAGAAAATCTGTCGTTACCTGTTCGTAATTGTAGATCATGTCAGCACCAGAAACCACAACACCATCTTTGTTAACTTTCGCCACAATGCCAAACTGTGTCAGCATGTTTTCGGGAAGTGTCACTGTTTCATGGTCAGGATTTAATGGTGGGTATACTGATACAGTACATGAGTCCAGCTGTTTTTCAATTACACTCACAGGCTCACCTGTAAAAAGCAAAATCAAGGAATGATATTATCATTAACTTATTTATGAAGTTCTTAACAACATAGTCCATAATAGGAACAATCAGGTTCAGGTGCACAAATGTTGGTTAGGAATAATTTAATGGTTGGTAACTTTTGAGTTAATAATCATACATGATGTTTGCAGGACTCACAGTGAAGAAGTCAAATAATAAAAACCTTATTTTATCACTCAACTTCACTTTTAAGTATTTACTTACACATAACGCGTTTCACAAGGAACTTGCTTGCATCCTCAGATGCGGTCTACTGCCAGGTCCGTTGTTGAGCTGATTGATGTCTTTGTAGGATGGATCATTCTGGAGATAAGGTCGCTTTCCTTTGGCAAGTCAAAATTTACTAAATTACTCTTATTTCTTTGGATGAAGAATTTTTCCCATATAGTCAGGTCAACCAGTTTATGTACAACTTTTAATAATTAAATTTTATGTCGACCTCAAACTCATGTTCATTAGCCCAATAGTGATGGGCAACTGCAGATTTTTCCAATTGTTTGTACCTTATATTTCTTAAGTGTTCTTTGTGCCTTACAGTCAAATTTCTTTTTGTCTTGCCAATATAAAATTTTCCACAGTCTTTGCATTTTAACTCATAAATGCCTGAATTCTTGTTGGGGGAATTTCATCTCTCTGTTCCGAATTAAGTAGAGTTACAGTTATTCAAAGGTGGTACATAAACCGGTTGATCTGACTATATAGGGAAAAATCTTCATCCAAAGAAATAAGAATAATTTAGTAAATTTTGACTTGCCAAAGGAAAACGACCTTATCTCCAGAATGATCCATCCCACCAGACACACCTATCAGCTGAACAACAAACCCAGCAATGGACCTCATCTAAAGATGCAAGCAACTCACTTCTGAAATGTGTTATGTGTAAGTAAATATTTAAAAGTGAAGTTGAGTGATAAAATAAGGTTTTTATAATTTCAAGTTAATGTTAGGTGATTTTTTTTTTTGTATTGGACTAACACAAACTGTCATTAAAATACGCTTAACAGCCATAAACTTTAATAGCACATTGCAAAGGGTTAGATACTTAACAGCTGTAAAGTCTACAAACACCATGGCTGCATTTCTTGATAATCTCGAAGATGAGTTCTGTTTTCCGATTATTTTGATCAACTTCAACATTAGCCATGGAGAATTTTATGGGAAGAGTAATCCATTACCAACTCATATGGAAATGGCATTTCAGAAATAATTCTTGCATGCATACCATAGATGAGCCAAGTGACAGACAGAAAAATTTTTGCTGTTCCATCTTAGAATCACGTCTAGATGGCACTGAGATTTTATGCAACAGATTCTTTTAATATTTCAGTTGGTGTGTCTTCCTGCATGTCTAAGACAACAGTACAAAGAATCAAGTTTGCAAATGCAAGTCAGGCATTTGAACCACTTCAGTGGAACAATGCTGTATACCACAGAAGATTATGTTTTTTGCCTCTCCTGTAAGAACTGGAAAATGTTCCATACAATGTTGTTAGAGAGCGTATTTCAATTCTAACATCTGGATTATTTATTTTTATTTATTTTAATTATTATTATTTTTAAAAAATTATTCATGGATGTCATGGTCCCAACAAGGATAATCATGAGTCTGCTGTATAACCTTAAAAAACTTAACACAATAAAGCATAACAACCATTGAAGTAGGCCCCCGAACAACATTGTATGGAACATTTTCCATTTTTTACAGGAGGAAAACTAACAATCTTGTGTGCTATACAGCAGTGTTCCACTGAAGTGGTTCAAATATCTGACTACTACTGTTACCTGGGAATGGATTTTCGACCTGGGTCATTCCATGTCAAGTGAACCAATGGAAAAACGTGACCACCTCCGATTTTAGTCATACTTGGTTGTCATGAAGTACCACCTGAGATATGTTGAAGTACAAAATATCAGATTTTTATGTGTTGTAGTTTTCCAGTTATACCCTTCTGAAATATGGAAAAAAACCAAATTTTCTGCATAAGTGCAATCACAAAATGACGCATAAATCAAGCTGGAATTGACATAGATGAGTGGGAAAAGTACCAAAATGTAGCTTATATTATGAGCTTTAATTTGATATGTCACACGAGTACTTTCGAAAAAAAATATTTTCAAGGTTACCCAAAAAAAATTTGAAAACTGAATTTTTCAAAAACCTATATTTTGAAAATTTTGAAAAAAATCTCACAGAAACATACATATTTCAGCATCATGTCCTACAAGTTTTGTTATGGGATCGAAATGGGATCATATTTTTTTACATTTATAACAAATACTATGCACGCTGGGTAAGAATATATGACACAGGAATATTGCACTTAATTCTAAAATCCATTCCTTTGTCCAGGGAGTTGTTTACCAACATGCATATACCAACTTGTGCAAGTGGTCAAATGGGTATGAGTAAACACAGTCTGCAAGCATGTGAGTCAGCCAGGGAATGCAAGTTGTAACCTGTTGGACCTGGCTTCAGTTGTGCCTTGACTCTCATGCAGTGTGCTTCCTTTCTTCAAAGGCTGTACAAAGACTGTATTGCTGCATGTAAAGTAGTGGGTTCAGTGATTAAAATAGGCATTGTGTATTTCCCCAGTATGGCTGAAAAAGTAAGTGAAACAGCAAAGATTTTCTGCTGCAACCCTTTCAAGAAAGACAGACATCAGGGTGTGAAAAGAAGTGTGAGGCCTGTTACTGACTGGATGTGTGACATGTTTGACACCATTGTGGTAGGTATGAAAATTTGTGACAGTTGTAGGAAAGAACTATCAAAGCAGAAACAGGTTACAGATACAACAGATGACTGTTTAGTACCAGTAGCCAATACCACTAGGCCTACTAATGTTGATGAATCATTTGTAGCTTTAGATGTTACCTTAGAGTACCTTAATAAGTCTCTAAGCTCTCTAGAGGAGTCACCTGTTGCTAAGAGGAAGTTGCAAATGAAATCATACTGTGATAAAAAATACAGTAAAATAAAAAAATGTTTGACAGAAAAGGTACTAACAGCAGCAAGTACAAATACAGAGAAAACTGTTGACCATAAATCAGAATCATGTGAAGTCATTTGTCAGCTAAAAGAAAAGTTTCAAGAAGAAAATATAAGTGTTAGTGAAAAATTGCAAATTTTAACAGTACTACCTAAAAGCTGGTCATGCAGTGAAATACAAAATGAATTTCAGGTTAGCAACAGAATGGCAAGAAAAGCTAAAGCATTGGTGAAAGCGAAGGGTATTCTGGCAACACCAAATCCTAAACCAGGAAAGGTTTTAAATGAATCTGTGATTGAGAAGGTAATAGGGTTCTACAACAGTGATGATGTCAGCCGTCTTATGCCTGGAAAAAAAGACTTTGTTTCTGTGAAAACGGGTGACAGTAGTAGAATTCATGTACAGAAGAGGCTAGTGATGGGCAACTTGAAGGAAGTGTACGAGCTGTTCAAAAACAAAAATCCTACTGATAAGATTGGATTTTCGAAATTTGCTGATTTACGACCTAAACATTGCGTCTTGGCTGGAGGAAGTGGTACCCACACAGTATGCGTTTGTACAGTGCATCAGAATGTTAAATTAATGCTACAAGTGTTGAAATCCAAACAAATTACACTGAATGATGGCACAGATATAAGTAATTATAATTCCTGTTTAGCGAAGTTAATGTGTGAAGAGCCAGGCACAGCATGCCACCTTAATGAATGTCCTTCATGTCCAGGTGTAGATAATTTGAAAGATGAGTTACAGTTGCTGCTAGATAATGAACTGGTGGACAACATTACATACAAGCAGTGGGTTTCTGTTGACAGATGTAATTTAGTAACCTTCATCAAAACTGCAGATGAGTTTATAGAAACTTTGTGTGAACAGTTGTTGATTTTGAAGAGACATTCTTTTATTGCAAGAAGACAGGCAGAATATTATAATCACTTGAAGCAGAATATTGGAGTAAATGAAGCTGTGGTATGTATGGACTTTGCAGAAAATTATTCGTTTGTACTACAGGATGAAGCCCAGTCTTTTCATTGGAACAATGATCAAGCAACTATTTTTCCTATAGCAGTCTACTACAATGATCATAATATACACTACAAAAGTATTGTATGTATCTCTGAATGTCTACAGCATGACACCACTGCTGTTCATTTATTCCAGAAAAGGCTTATCTCTCATTTGAAGTTGGAAGTAATTAGAGATTTGAAAAAAATTTACTACTTCTCAGATGGTGCAGCTGCGCAATTTAAAAACAGAAAAAACTTTTCAAACTTATGCCACCATGTTCATGATTTTGGAATTGAGGCAGAGTGGCATTTCTATGCAACAGCCCATGGGAAAGGAGTATGTGACGGTCTGGGTGGTACTGTGAAAAGACTTGCAGGAAAGGCAAGCCTACAGCGGCCATACGAGCATCAAATCATGACACCAGCACAGCTGTTTACATGGAGTGAGGAAAACATCGACTCCATGCAGTTCTTCTTCTTCAATGAAGCACAATACAACAAAGAGGAAAAAATACTTGCAGACAGATTTCTGTCTACAAAAGCAATACCAGGCACACAGAAGTTCCACAGTTTCATCCCATTGTCAGATAAAGTGTTGTTGACAAAGGTATTTTCAAGAAGTGAACAGTCATCCACTTTTTCAGTGTTAGGACCACGTGTGCAACAGAGGCTGAAGCTAGCAGAAGTAAAAGGATATGTTACATGTGAGAACAACAATCATTGGTGGCTTGGTGTAGTTGTGGACAAAAATGAGACAGCACAGATAGTGGAACTGATGTTTCTGCACCCTGCAGGTCCTTCTCCATCATTTACTTTCAAAAGTGACTGTCCAAATAAACTGACTGTGCCTCTCTCTCAGATCCTCACCCTTGTGCAACCTACATGTCCCACTGGCCGTAGTTATTACCTCTCGAAGGAAGAGATGGATGCGGCAACCATGGCTCTAGAAAATTACTGTAGACAATAAATTCACGTTTTTGTCATTGAAGAAGGGAAGGTAACATGTTTTCTGTAAGTTTTTCTTTTTGATTGTAAT
Source organism: Ectobius pallidus (assembly GCA_964059195.1). Taxonomy (NCBI): domain Eukaryota; kingdom Metazoa; phylum Arthropoda; class Insecta; order Blattodea; family Ectobiidae; genus Ectobius; species Ectobius pallidus. Next base: position 69,905,343 of record CAXKWD010000004.1, on the reverse strand, counting down.
GAAATTTTAGAATTAAGTGCAATATTCCTGTGTCATATATTCTTACCCAGCGTGCATAGTATTTGTTATAAATGTAAAAAAATATGATCCCATTTCGATCCCATAACAAAACTTGTAGGACATGATGCTGAAATATGTATGTTTCTGTGAGATTTTTTTCAAAATTTTCAAAATATAGGTTTTTGAAAAATTCAGTTTTCAAATTTTTTTTGGGTAACCTTGAAAATATTTTTTTTCGAAAGTACTCGTGTGACATATCAAATTAAAGCTCATAATATAAGCTACATTTTGGTACTTTTCCCACTCATCTATGTCAATTCCAGCTTGATTTATGCGTCATTTTGTGATTGCACTTATGCAGAAAATTTGGTTTTTTTCCATATTTCAGAAGGGTATAACTGGAAAACTACAACACATAAAAATCTGATATTTTGCACTTTAACATATCTCAGGTGGTACTTCATGACAACCAAGTATGACTAAAATCGGAGATGGTCATGTTCAAAATTGACAAAAAATTGGTTCACTTGACATGGAATGACCCACCTGCAGGATGTTCCACATTTCAATGTTCCAGTAAAAACTAAACTTCACAGAAAATATATTATACAGCGTTGTTAAGGGACGTACTTCAATTGTGGGAAAAACACACTTACCATGTTTCCACTGTTTTTGGCCTTTTACTTGTCCAACTGTGATATGTACATCAGTGAAAACTCTCACTCCCAGTCGGAAATCCTCATATTCTCGAGCTACATTTCCAGTTCCATTAATATCAATGCTAGGCTGCTGAGGCTGTAGCACCATAACGTAACTTTCTACACTTGGTACCTTCACAGGTCGACCTCTTTCACATCTAGAGGAGAAATCTTGACATTATTACACTGATTTTTAAAAATTCCCTGAATAATAGGAGGAAAAATATATCATACAAAATAAAGTATATCTTTAACCCATAAAAACATATAATTTGATAGAATGATACAAATTTAGAAATATTTTATTAAACCCCCTAGATATTTTGTAGAATGTCTTTTCTGTCTTATAAAACAGAATTAAAGTAATTTATTACTCTTTCACTTTTTAAATTTATTTTCTTGTATTACTTGATCTGTATTCTTGTAACTTCTTCAGATTATTAATGCATTTTAAGGGTAAATTTATGTTTATATAAATCAAGACAAATGGAGATCATCCAAGTGTCTGGGCATTAAATACTACTGTTTATATAAATCAAACAAGAAAATATTTAAGAACTACAAACAAGTATACTCAGAACTTTTTCTCAGATTTCCATAAAATGACTCCGAAGACTATAATCCTTGAGTCTTTGTATTCATTCTTCACATCTTCACAACTGTGCGCTTCACAGTTCCAGGGGCATGGTGATTGACTGTTGTGTGCATGCCCACATAGGAAGGTGCATGCTGCGCTTCCACAGTGGCGTATTTGTGGAAGTGAGTGGTTTTATTTTTTTATGCTCTGCGTGTGTTGTACTTAAATACCGTGTACCATATTCTTGAATGTGATTAAAGAGCAGAATTAGATTATCTTGCTTCCAGCTATTATATTTGATTCATTTTTTTCAGTTCTTTTATTTAACAGAAAGCTTTAACCATGGCAGATCAAGGAGAAAATTATTGATCTTTTCGCAGAAACGGATTTCATTTTTAAAGGAATAGATCAAGCTTGAACTGTAACAATTTACATCAAAGTAAAAAAAAAATATATATATATATTTTGTTCTTTTATGGTTTTATCAAGTTTCTGAATAAATTTTCTTTATATATATATTTATGTTTTCTTTTACACAATTTTAAAACAAAGGCTAAAAAATTTCTTGAGCAGCACCCCCACTAATTTTAGCTACGAACTGCCACTGTTCACATCCAAATTTATAATGTTAATTTTAAAGTTATCTGCCTGCTATAAACTGAATCTATTTTGTGCCAAATAATAAAGTCAATGTTTTCTGTAATTTTATTAATTATTGCTGCACAAAATTATAAAAAGGCAGCAGGAAGCATCAATGTTCCTTTGCATATAGTTTGATGAAAATAGTCTACAGCTGTAATTGTTTAAGGAAACCAGGAACTTACGTGACAGTTGTTGACAGATGCAAATTACGTCTACCAGGTGTTGGGAACTGACGAGTGTTGGTGTAGCCAACTTTCCTTACCAAAATCACTAGATTTGTCTTATTGTCACCTTCAATGCTCAGTTCAGTCAAGTCTGTAAAATAAAATCAGATAGCAGATGTATATTATTAATTCATAATAGACCTAGCTTTGCACATTAAAAAGCTCACCAAGGAATATATAAGAATAATGATGATGACGATAACAACAACAATAATAATAATAATAATAATATTTTATTCACCATTAGAGATCTTTACATAAAGAGTTTGGTTTCGTCAGTACATATATGTATATAGTCTTAGTTCTGGGCTATTCTATACTAAACCAAAGTAGCATTAATAGAGTTATACTTACAGGCTAAAATAATACATAAGAGTACATACTAATAAGTGATAGTAGTTAAACAGTGCATGTAGTTAAAATAATATTTACAATATCTTCAATATTTAACCCCAATTATTGCAGTGTTAATTTTTTATAAATACGTTACATGTCATCTATATTGCAGTCGAGGAACTCGATGTCATAAAATGCTTTCTTTTTAAGCAGTTTGGTAACTACTTTTTTGAATGTTGAATTGTTTATTGTTTATTTCATACACTGTTTGTATCAACAAATTTTAAGAATTCCATGAGATCTAAATTGGAAATAAAGAAATTAAGTTCATATTGATAAATTTACTTCTTAAATATTTCAAATCACCACAATTGAATGAAACCTTTGTTTGCTTGTTTTTGGTTATTTTTTTAATCACAACTAATTCTCTTGGGTAGTTACAATTACAATGCTGCCATATAATTATACATTTTCCATTCTTTTTCTTTTTCTAACTAGTAATTTATTCTAATAATTCTACTTACCACTGTTTGTAAGAAGTTCCATGCCTGGCTCGAGCAATTCCATGGCTGGTACCTCTAAGCTTTCCTTGCATTTGTGGAGACAGCTTAGCACCTCGGGTTTCTCATTCTTATGCAGGAGGACAGAGAGCCCAGCCAAATAGCCACGGAAATGGTGCTTCATCTTGTTGTCTGAGCCTATAACAACACATCTCATCTACAAAATATGTACAATTTAACAATCACTATCATAATACTTAAGAAGTTTATACAGAGAAATAATAATTGTTTTTATATAAAGCATCACTACTTCAGACATCCCTAGCTTGTAGCATTAACAGCTTTTTTCAAGAATATTACACATAATACAAAGTGATGGCTTTCCAAATAGAGAAATGAAAATGTGGCTCTATTTCCATGCTTAAATGAACTATCAAGGACTTACCTTGCCAGCAAGCACCAACAGTAACAGTTGTATTAATACCCTTTGTAGGATGAAGAGGCCAGTCATCAATGATTTCTGGGTTTTTCTTTTCAGCTTTGAAAAGCTGCCCATCTACATAAAGCTGTACTTCAGGGAACTTCACAGACACTGCATAATGATGCCACTCATTATCACAGACCTAAAATAATATTTTAATGTTGAAGGAAGTGAACAAAATTTTATAACAAGAATATACAGACAAATTTTAAAACCACTAGAAACAGAAAGAATCATGTAAATAGTAATGTATTGAAAAAGTAACTTCCTTAAGTTACAATTTATTATATGCATCACAGTGAACATATGAAACAGACCAATGATGAATGGTACGAACAGAAAGCATAATAAAAATTTAAAAAATAAAGCTCCAACCAAAAGGTGCAATAACTCTTCTGTGGCTGAGTGGGATTTAGTAAATACCCAACTCATGAATTTTACTGGATAACTTTTCAATCATTTCTGCTTTCATTTGTAGATTCATATAATCTTTCCCCTGACATTAAGTAATGTATCTATGAACTAATTTCCACAGTATATTTCTTTATGTTAAAATAAATTTTGGAACTCCTTCAGAATAGCGTAGCCAGCCATGTTCTGCCATTAGCGACTGTGCCCCTCCGAGCAGCGGGAAACAAAAGAGAAACAATCGGTGCAAGGGTAAAATTTCCCGTCGCAGAAAAGATTCAATAAAAATGTATTCAGGTAAACATGATATTAATATATTTAAATAAATTTGAGTAATCCAAGTGGTTCCACAAATTAATAATCTGTACTGTTAATATATGTATAACTTCATATTTTAATGAACATTTCACATTAAAAATAATTTGTAATGTAATAAAATAAAATCCTAAGGGCAATCAAAATTGTTATAAAGTGCCAAATACAAAGAAATATGCATGGGAACCTGAGACACCCCAAAGTAACCTTCATTGGAGAATTAAAAATACAAAAATTTACCTGTGGTAGTTTCCACCTCCATTCTGCTGGACGGAAAATGTTCAAATCTCCTTCAGAGAAATCCCGCCTGAGCAGCAAAATCAGTCTACAGTTACGCACAAATACTGCATAGTGATGTCGGTTCATTTCTGAAAACAAATAATAAATGTGATTAAAAATAATCTGAATTTATATGTATAAAGGGGACCATAAATACTTCATAAGACATACATCATCGAGGTAATTTACTAAAAAGCTGAAATTCTAATGAATTTAAAGCAAGAATTAAATGAGGCTGTTATGTCTGCTGCAAAAATAGTGTGATAAAAAATGTTACACAAACATTTTGCTTTTACAAATAGGAAACTACTAGAGAGTGTATGTATAGAAAAATCTTTAAGAAAATAAACTTACTGTGGTCGTCAGCAGAGCAGATGATATGTTCTTTAACATGCTTATCTTGATCTGGATGTTGTTTGTGTTTCATCCAGGTTGCAATAGTAAATGTGGAGGCCAAATTGTGATCAAGTACATCAGAAGGAATAGCAACAGCTGAGCTAGCACCGTCAAACTCAAAGATTTGATCTGATTCTCGACCCTCATCAGTTGGAAGTGATTTGGTCCATTCAGAGCCAATGCCTGGGCTTGGGAGAAGGTCTACACTATCCATACTTGCTCCTGAAAAATACATAAATTTACTATTATAGTTAATTACTATTTCTACACTATAGAGAACCAATCCCGGTTTTCAGTTTGATATGCTGAAACCAAGATCACTCTGCTCCTCAAGAAGCAACCCCATCCCATGTTAATATTCCTGACCCTTCTACAGATATGAAGCAACATGTACAATGTAGCAAAGATGGTTCCAACAATGACATTTTATTTTTGTGAAGTCTTAGGTAAGAGGATACTATACTGAAAATGCTAAATTTCACATTTTTAACTCTTTCATTGCTTACAGCTGTATATATCTGTTAGTGTGCATCACTGCTGGCCATGCTACTGACGCGTATATCCGATGCATCGCTTTGCATGCCAATAGATGAAAGATATTTTCAGTGAGGGATTCAAGTGAGTCAGCATATGGGCATGTTTTTAAAGTCATCAGTAAATCCACCGGTGGAAAAGTGTGATGAAAGTCAGATGAATGTATAAAATGAACATCTGTCATTTTATTTTCCCGCTGAACCTGATGAGCCACTGATTTTAAGAACAGGGTGATGGATTTCAGCAGGAGTATTCAAATTGTATAATAATTATTGTATCATGGATTTGCAAGAAGTGGAAATTATAATATATGATGGGCAGGGAACTAGTAACTGAGTGCTCATAAATCATGTTTTGAGCATATCAAAGTCCATAAAACATTTTGCATATTTAAATACCGTACCTAACCTCAACGGGCAATTATGGTGCTGTCAGTTTCGAGATATTCAAGTAGATTTTTATGTAGATTTTATCTAGTCATGGAACACAATCAACTCATCACTTTCATTTTCAGAGGACTCACACCCTGATGAAGAGCAGGTCGTTAGCCTTTGCATGAAAATAAACTCAATTTATTTATGCTAGTGGCAACTGTTGTTTGCTTCTCTGCTCCGCCATGTTTGTCATCTAAGAAGCATTACATTTTAAGTTCGATGAGTCTGATTGCAATCGATGACTTTCAGTGGACAAACAGCAGTGAGTTTATGAAGAACCTGATGTTTTCCCAGTGGACTGTCCACTGACTTTACAAATACCCTGATGAAAGTCTGATGGCATCGATGGTATCAATTGATGACTTTAAAAATGGGCCCTGTATGTTGTCTACTTCCTGATGCCACAGTTCCCTGTTCTGGGTCAATCCATTAGAAATGAACCAAATTGAATAAAATTTGTTGTTCAACATTTTTGGTTATCCTAATTTTTTTACCAGTTACTCCCCAATATTAGGTGAGTTCAAAACTATTGTAAAAAAATATTTTTAGGCTCATACTTTTTAGCGGCCATTTTAAGTTTGCTTTGTAACAACTTTTCAGCCGAAAACATGTTTTGCACAAATGTATGTAACTCTGTTAATTTTATAGATAACAAGACAAAATAGAAACCAAAATTGTCAGAATGATATGCTCTAGATTTTTGTTCTAACATAATATTACCTAAGTAGTGAGGAAAGTGAAGAAAAAAATTCATAACTACAAGTTGAAAATTGACTTAAAATGGGAGTTTTAGTGCTGCAAAATTATTAATAGGAAGAAAGACTCGCCTTTAATTTTTTTTTTCTTTCCGTCTTATACAGATCTACTATAGGACTACTTGCTGTAGAAGTTTCAAGCTTGAGAACTTTGCTCTTTTTTTTTATACAATTTTTAAAAACTGCCCTAAAGCGTATTTTGGCAATATTTGAAGTAGAACATCTCAAAAGGGCCTGAGTGAAAAATTATGAAATTTATATAGATAACACTCTTTATGATATAAAAATGTGATAAAAATTTGGTGACTGAGACTCAACTGGTTCCAGAGTTATAGTGCATCGAAGATGGCCAAAAATTTCAAACTATGCACACAAAATTTAACGGCAATTTAATAGTAAAAATCAACATTGTAATTTTAAATACAAAATTTTAGTGAACCTAAGTTTGTTACACAAAAGAGTTGTATACGTAGCCACATTTCATCAGTTAGCATGACAAATTTATAATTTCCTCGAGGCGTTGAAGAGTGTTGATTTTTTTTTTTAAATTCACATTCAGATTAACTGACTTTTCAACCCATGATATGGTACTTAACACAGATTCAGATACCCATGCACATGCAACTAGATTCCACAGTATAAAGACAAAACAGTAATGGTGATGTTTCACAATACAAAACAGTTATTGCAAATGTCAGTTGATTATATAATTATCATAATTACCACACAGCTTGCGCTGACTCTGGACAGAGTATGTATCTCTATCGCAACCCTTGCCAATATGAGATGTTGCCAAGTTCAATTTTGTTTCCACACTGTGTACTGTGCAAGGGACATCACAAAGTTCCAACTCAGCATCGGGGAACAGATCTTCTCTGCCTGTTCCCGGAGCATAATCAATTCTTTCTGGAATACCTGTAATTAAAAAGAATACAACAATTTAGAAATATAATTTTTTTAAATCTGGTTTAAGGTATAAAAAAAAAAGTGTGCGTGGAACGCCATGCGACAGAAGTGAAACTTGTTTTAATTTTTGGATTTTTTAATTTTGGATTATAGAATTTTTTAAATTTTGGATTCTTGGACTTTTTAATATTGGGTTTTTGGACTTTATTAATTTTGGATTTTTCTATTATTAACCCTTTCACTGCTAACGACGGAACTGTGACGGCGCGGAGAATGGCACCTACGTGTGCTATTGACGGAACTGTTCCGCCCGCGAAGTGGGTGCTATGAACGAGACGATTCTACAAGGCATGGAATTTTTTAACACTGTTTTAACGAAAGGATAGTGTCCTGCCATCTATTGGGGTTAGATAGAACTTAATTTCATTGCTTTCCCTGCTCTGTGGTGCAATTTGTACACGAAAATGTGAGGCCTTGCACAATGTTGCCGCGAAGTTAGTGCTACGAATAAGAAAATTGCTCGTAGAATAGAATTCTTTAACATGGTTTCAACGAAAGGATAGTGTCCTGCCATCTCTTGGGGTTAGATAGAAATTATTTTCATTGCTTTCCTTGCCCTGTGGTGCAATCTGTAGCCGAAAATGTGAGGCCTTGCACAATGTTGTGATGTCTGAAGAAGCCATTGAACTCACGAGTCATATGACAAGCGGGGAATCACGTCAACGCCATGGTATGTTCAATTTCAACACAGTCATTGCTTTCACGAGCAAGGAAAAACATTTCTAACGTGATGACGGAGTTCTGGCGTATTTTAAAACTGCCTTCTTATTTTTCGGATTTAGCGCCGAGTGACAGTGAAAATATCTCAGCAAGGAGGGTACGTCAGCTTGCCAATATCTCAGCAGTGAAAGGGTTAAATTTTGGATTTTTTATTTTTAATTTTGATTTTTTATTTTTAAAATTTTGGATTTTTAAATTTTCGATATTTGGATTTTTTTATTTTTTAAATTTTGGATTTTTGGACTTTTGAATTTGTAATCTTTGAATTTTGGAATTTTGGATCTTTTAATTTTGGATTTTTTAAATTTTGGATCTTTGAATTTTTTAAATTTTCTAATTTTGGTTTTTTATTTTTTTATTTTGAATTTTTAAACTTTGGATAAGCCTAATCAATGAGTTGATTGTTTTCTGTGCAGTCCGTTCCATCACACCTCACTAATTTTGTGATGATTTTGAGCGTTACATTAATTTTGTGATGATTTTTTAGCGTTACACAAGCTCCCGATTTACCCCTACAGTGGCTAAAGAAGTTTCACTTCAAAAATATATACTATAAATCCCTATGGAACAGAACTGCTGTACTTGTTCAATTTTATGATAGCTGACTCTTATCTCAAGATAGATGTACTAACAAGAGAATAAAGAGAATACACAACAGTATTTTAATATCAACAACAAATATCATGCATATTGCATATCAGATTCCACAATATAGCACAAATTGAACTTTTAAAACTGCACCTCACTGAATTGATTAAACTGCAATCTTAAAGAGTAAAAAAATTATAATGAAATTTTAAATATTTTTCTAATTTTGTATGTTTAGACTGCAATATTCTTTTATTGATTTCTTTATCTTTCCTATAATATAAAAATTGTTCAATTGAACTCCCTCAGTATTAAAATGCATTTTCCCTTTGCTGAGTGGCATATTATACATGTCAGCAGACTACCTTCGTGGCATACAGTCAGTTTCATACCAACATTGGGGTGGAAGGGGCGGTCTGCCCCCAGGTCTAACTTTGAACATAAGTCACAGACCAGTGACAAGTCTTAATTAGAGTGATTAGACAGTTGCCTATTAAACAATATTATACATTATACACATTATCTTCAAGAGCACCCTCTACTTCATTGAAATTGACTACTTAATGAAGTAGAGAGTGCTCTTGAAGATAATGTGTTTAATATTATTTCACTTCATTGTGTCTTCCCATTCTAAGTGAATTTAATATTATACATTTTTAAAACAATGGAATAAAAAAAAGTCAGAAACGACCACATTAGAAGTATGCAGGCCCACTGTAAAAATATAAGCATGACGAATAAGAGAAGAGAGGGCAATCTCATTCGTCAATTGAGAACTCAGTTGCAAAACAAGTCAATTTTGATGGCGTAGTAACAAAATTTGCAGAGGTAAATGGCAAGAAAGATGTGTAATTTATGTACTATTTAGTTTATTACTAATCTACTTTTTAAATCTATCCTGTTTGGATTTTCTTTCTTTTGTATAAAATAAAATAAAATTGTGAAATCACCAATATTTAGTTGACCTACCTTTTCATTATCATGGCTGAAGGAATTACATACTAATGTGGATTATCTTCAGCCATAAGTACTGATACTGGTACTCTAGGCAAACTTATGGCGAAAACGTAAAGTTGCCTGATGCATGATAAACATGTGAATCCCAAATGAAAGACAAACCTTTTCTATTATTAAATAGTTTATTCATGATCCACAGACATTATAATGAAATAGGCAGCGCTTACTATCGTTTTGGGTGAATCAAATGGTATAAATAATTGCGAATAGTGGGAATGCCCCCATAGTGATTAGTGCCCCCCAATCATGGGCGTTGGGGGGGGGGGGGTGCAACTGCCCCCCTCTGGAATGGCTTATGGATTTATTTATTTTTTGGTAATCTTTGTCTGTCAGCCTGCAGTTGATGCATGGAGAATAAAAAATATGAAATTTTATGTGTTTAGCCAGTAATAACTTATAATTATGACAGCCTCAGTCTATTTATAATAATCAGTCACCAAGGCTGTTGCTCAAGAGAATGTAATCTATTAATTTAAAAACTTTGAGCCTTCTCGAATTCAGCTATAGACTGGGAAACTATGTGAATATTAATGTAATCATTTAAGCCTAATCATTTGAAACTGAGGTCCGAAATTGATCTTCAGTCTATCATAATAAAATATCATTCATATCATTTGAACATGGATTAACTTCAATTAGGAATTAGGAACCCACCAATTGTTCACGAAAGTAAATTAATTCTTATTACTAGGCTACAGAGTACTATATAGGCCTAATTTAGCCCATTAAATAAGAATCATTGTGTTGAAAAGTTGTGATGGAACTATCACAGTGAAGTTATAACATTTTTTTTAAAAACGACATTTAACACTTTCCGCACCATGCCCGTACGTGATACGTTCCGCATTTTACTCCCGCGTGAACCAAGACCGTATCCCTTACGTTGCGCGCGATCCCGTGCTTAGCAATGGGAAAATATTGGTGTAATACAGGATTTGAACAGATAAACACAAAGCTTAGTTTATGAACTTCCCAACAGAGTGTGCTTCATACACTTATCGATTCTTGTATCAATTTATATCGACTTCTTTTATCGAATTTATATCGGCCTACTGCGATTACCAAAACATCAACAAGAAGCTAGGTTAGAATTCGTGAAGATGTCCAAGAATATCACAAACGTGTTAATTACTAGACAATATGCAACCAAAATGTTGTCAGAATTCTATATTATGTATTGTTTCAATAATTTTAGTTAGTACTTTTGCAATAAATAGGTTTTTAACCCTCCAAACCTTGAAAAAATTATTTCCGAAAAAATTAAATCCTCAAAGGAGCCTCCCATTTATTTGCCTGTGATATATTTATATGAGAGTGAATACAATAAAGAATATTATTTCTAGAAAGAGGAAGTTTCAATCTTCATGGGTAAGTAATTCATTATTTTGTAATACATATTGTATGTTTTAAAAAAAATAACAAAATCTGAAGAAAACGCCCGGTTCACAGGATGAAAACGCTGAAAGATGGCGTGGTGCGGAAAGTGTTAAAAAAAAGAATCATTGTGCTTGGAATTATGTTGAGTTTGCCACCCCTTTTATCGAGAAAGGTGCACACAGCCATGAGAGTGAGCAGGCAGCTACTTTATTAACTACTATGAGTAATAAACTGTTTTCAATGAATTCATTCACCCGTTTTAGAATTCCTACTTATAGTTGGAATTATTTAAGAGAATAACAGTGTGTATGTTTAGTATTTCCAGTTTCATACAATGTAAAGAATATGGTAAGGTAGGATAAGTTTGAGAATGTTTGTGTATAATGAAAAGTCAATGTTTTAAATAAATGTTTCCTCTGACATACCTTTCCAGCCAAGCTTGCAGATGCGGTTTACTTTAATTGTGACCATTACAGGGACAGACTGTTTCATACCACAATCATAGGCAACCACAGACAGAATGTGATTGTGGCTTCGTTCATAATCCAAAGGTTCAGTATTGCGAATAGCGCCTGAAAATATAAAGCATAAATAATGGTAAGAAAAGCTGTCTTAACTTTTAATGCAATTTTAAAAATCAACATTTTCTGTTTTCTTTCATCAGTACTGGTATCAGTATATTTTACCTTCATTGTCAATTGTGAAAGGCTGATCACTGGTAAGGATTTCGTACTTGCAAACATCACCGTATTTTGGTGTGCAATCCCTATCTGTTGCTTCTACACGAACAATTTCCTCATACAAGCGACCTTCATCCACTTGACATACGTAAGAAGGATCTAAGAACGTTGGCGCATATTCATTGATGTCAACCACAGAAATATGGACTGTTGCACTGTAAATAAAAAAAAACAATTTCTATGAACACTTATCTTCACAATTCTAAGAGATCAAGTCATCAACAACAACAATGCTGAATATTTGAACCAATTACTAGTTCTGAAAATAGCAATTCTTCACTTGACACAAAGAAAGAAAAAATTAGACATGATGTGGCGTAAAGAGTTGAAATGTAAGATACTTATATCAGTGGTAAAGTCTTTGCAATAAGGGTGATACTACCCCGCAACACTATTTTTTTTTAAATAAAGGGCAAACATCTCTTGCAGAATCTTGATTAGCACACAAGTTGCTGACCTATATGTCTGGAATGTAGTTATATTTGACTTATGTACAGTCGGTCAAATAAAAAACGTCGGGACTCGTATGCTGTTAAAATTAAAGTTTTGACTCATTAGTTCACAAGTTTCCTATAAAAAACACAAAATACAGGTCATTTTCGGAACATATGAGGCCATGCGGCAGGAGGGAAAATATGAACACGGAGGGAAAAAATGAACGCGGAAAGCGCAACACACGATATTCAACTTAATGCGTTGTCATAATTCATTTTGCTTTGTGTCATCGCCACATACAAATGCTAACGTGAGAGAAAGTGTAGTTAGGGCTGTAATTGACCTGCATTTTTCGGTCTCTGAAGCAGCGAGAAGGTTCCATATTTATGAAAGAGCAGCACAGAGGTGGAAACTTTACTATAATGCAACCGGAAGTTTTCATAGCAAACGTTGATCTGGCCGGACGCGTATTTCGATGCTAAGATTGGTTGCAGAAGTTGAGCGTAAGTTATTGATTTTGCACTAGAAGTACCGGTATTATAAAATAGAATCTTAAAAAAATGCTCCTTGAATAAACATATTCCTCACGAATCTATTAATTATTAATATTATAAAAATTTGCAACCAAGAATATGGCGGATTTGAGGCATATAGCCACAGCCTTCTATACATGTTTGTTGTGGAACAAAACTGACTAAATAATCAAGAAAATACATGGATAGACAAGAGGCGAGTGTGAACCTAACCTTAAGTCTTCCTGTACATGCGCATATGCTCGTTCGTGATACTTAATCAAATACCGCCCGACGTTTTTTATTTGACCGACTGTACCTTAAGAGACAAACACAGTTGTGCGTATAGAAGTTTTAAAAATTTTAGTAACAAAACTGCATCTACACTCGTAACTGAGAAAAAAAACTTTAAAAATACATAGCAAAGTTACAAATTCAAAAGAAAATTGTTAAGAATGTCATTTATTAGTTCAAATGCATTTCATAGATTTCAGGAAAACAATTGCAGCCTGTAGTAGTTCAAATCGAGGAAGTTCCCCAATAGACACATTTTAGGAACCACATATATAGTGCATTTAGTCAAAGGAAGAAAACTCAACACTTCTGGGTTCATTGCTGTACAATGAGTAGGAACCGGATTTTTAGGTTTTTAAAAACACTGTTTTAGGTTTTCCATTAAGTGAAATAGTTTTTTTTAGGTTTTTTTTGTACAAAATATCATTTTCGGGTATAATAATTGGTTTAATGAATTTGAATGTACTACATAGGATTGAATACATAATACTTGTAAAGTTTAACTTAACAAAATTGACTTAAATTTGTGTAAACTTGCTTTAAGACAATATTATAAATTGAAGAAAGAAAGCATAAACAATCAAAAGAAGCAGTGAAAATAAGATTGCCTCACATTTCCTGGTTACAGTATATCACTAAATATATTTCAAGATTCTCAACTGTGAAGTTCTTCCTGTTATCTCAAGGTTAATAATTGTCAATACTGTACTGTAGGATTCGAAACCGATGCTTCTAATTTAGTGAAAAACTTTATGGTTGGATGTGGATAATGTGGAACTGATTATTTTCCTTTTTTCGGTTGTAACCCATGTTAACCGCACAGCAGATCAACTAGGGACGATAACTTCCCCCTATTCTAGAAAGGTAAATAATACGTGTTTCTGGCAGGCTTTACAAAATATTACTTTGCCATCTGTAGTGAAATTCAGATCGTCGCCAATCCACTGCCGTAATAAACTCGATTTCATCTGTTTCGGAATAATTAATACATCTTCTTAAAACTCACAGTGTGACCACTCAGTATAAATAACAGGGAAGCATTAAAGGCAAACAAAAAACAAGTGCTTTAAAACACAGAAATCTATATCCTTGTTCATACACGGCAACAATGGTTGTCCGTACGAATATTTCAAAGGAATACGCCGGTACTCTTTTCCTCTCTTGATTCTCTCCATCCTAGACGACAATGGGTTGAATGAAATGGTGGTGGTATTAATTTCTACCCGATAAAAATTATTCTTTTCCCGCAAAATATCGATTTCTCAACTAACAAACAAAAAAGGCAAAAAAGGAGCCTAAATTAGATATTTTAGGTTTTATATCCCGTATAGGTATATTTAGGTTTTTATACCCCATTTAGGTATTTTTAGGTGCCACAGAATTAATGTGGGTGAATCGTATGGACACGATTCGAAAAAGTGTATGAGCGCTTTTTGTTTTGGTAGCAAGGAAAAAAATAGGTAAAAACCTCAGAATCCGGTCCCTAACAATGAGCCCAGAACAAGCTGTTACAGGAGTCCCTATATGGCAGGAAATAGTGGCATACAAACATTATAATACCTGATAACATGTTATTTATATATGATGTATGTTACACACTAACAGTTTCTGAAGTCCATGCGCCTGCATACCCTACCTAATTGAATCATATATATATATATATATATATATACTAACAAGTACCCTAGGCTTGGTAGGCATTTATTAATTGAGGCGCCTAGAAGCCAAGGGAGATAAGTGCACTTTCTGTTCAATGGAGTTAAAAACAAATCTGTATGGCTGAGAATGACATCTGTTTGGAGGACAAGGGAGATTTGCTACACAACTACTAGGTACTGATATCTACTGGTGGAAATAAGTACCAAATCAAGACTTAGCATGTTTATTTGGTGGCCAACG
Source organism: Ectobius pallidus (assembly GCA_964059195.1). Classification (NCBI taxonomy): domain Eukaryota; kingdom Metazoa; phylum Arthropoda; class Insecta; order Blattodea; family Ectobiidae; genus Ectobius; species Ectobius pallidus. Next base: position 69,890,216 of record CAXKWD010000004.1, on the reverse strand, counting down.
GACATAACTGCTTCATTTTCTCAAAAGTGTAAAAAGTGCACTTACCTCCCTTGGCTTCTAGGCGCCTCAATTACAATGCTAGATGTTTTAAATCATATTTTAATTAACAGCAAAATAATTAAAAAATATCTCTTAAACAATTCTCCATGTGAAAATCACAGACATAATTATCATTTCTAGTGTATGGTAACATATAAAATGCTTTATTTATTAAACAGCTGATTAAAATTAAAACATCCTGTTTATAAGCGAATGAAATATGAGGAAAGATTTCTTCTGTTGAAGGAAACCGTGTGATTGTCTGAACTAAAAATTTCCAAACATAATCAATTTAATGTAACTCATCTTCTACATAATCATTCAATAAAGTTAAACAAATCAACCAGTGGACTAACGAAATCGAAACATGAATTATGTTGCAAAATCTAATTCAGCGACACTCTTTCTTTCCCGATTTCTATGGCAGTAGAGCAAGGCCACCAGTAGTTAATTTTACAATTGAACTGTAATAGCGAAAACTAATGCTTCAATAATGCAAAAAATCACATTAGGAACCACTTTAAATATATAATCCATTTAGTCAGAGGGAGAAAACTCAACACTTCTGGGTTCATTGCTGGGTCCAGAATGAGCTGCCAGTTTTTCACTCATAACTCACAAACGAAAGAGAAAATTAAAAATCCAGCTTTGAGGTGCTTTAGGAGACCCTTCAGTCTGACGTATGTTAAAAATTTCAGGTCTCTGATATGCCCTAGATTTCACTGGGCATTGCACACAGAAAGAAAGACACATAGACAAACAAACACTTTCTCTTATTATATAGACTACAATACCTAAGAATATTATAGGAGAAAAATTCCTACGGCACTGGGACTTGAACCCAGGGCCTTTGGCTATTTGCGCCAATGCTCTACCAACTGAGCTAAGCCGAAGTTCAATTCCCAGCGCTAGATGGAACCTCTCTCCTATGAGGAGAAAGGTCCTGGGTTCAAGTCCCAGTGTCGGAGGAAGTTTTCACCTATAATATTCTCATGTAATGTCCACAGAGACAATAATCTGTGGTTCATGAATACTTATACAATATACAATATCTAAATTAATATGAAACTGGATCTCGGTCATAATTCTTATCATGTGCAATATTTCAAATTACTTTCCAGATTTAATAACCTACTACTTATGCCAATCCAAATCAACAAATTCTACTCTAGAATACTAATATTTTTTTTCTCTTACTTGTCAGAAACATCTCCATTGCAGCTGACAGCAGCAATGTCAAACTTGTAGTTCTTTCTCTTCTCACAGTTGAGGGCCTTGCGTGCCCTCAGTTCAGCTTCTCCACCTGGTTTTAATACAATCTGTAAAGACAAAAAAAAAATTACAAAATGATAAGCTTTACTAAAAAATTAATGACACAAATCAGAGAGATTCTGGCAACACTTTCAACAAGTACCCAGGTATGTGTTCCGGGAGATCAAAATGACTACACAAAAGATGTTCCCTTCCTGTACAAGTGATTTGAATTGAAATCATAATCACACCAATATAGATTTTTGAAATTCAAAGTAAGTCATTTACCAGTAAGGCACATAATGTTATAATGTACAATAATGTTATCAAGCACTATTTATAGTGGCAAGAAAGAATGTAATTTACTGAAATGAAACAGGACTGAAACACAATGAGATAGAGCCAAAACAAATAAATCGGACAGACTGGATTACCGGTAACAACAAGTGCTTAACAATTTGATGCATTCTGTTGCTAAAAATTCATGTTTTCTGCCAGTTTTTTTGGCCATAACCTGCAATGCAAGAATAGGGCCTAAATGGAATTTGGACATCTACCCAACATGCCAAATTCCAAGACTGTTAATGACTGGTTCTCGATCGGAGGTGTTTTTTTTCTTATTTTTTCTTTCTTTCTTTTCAAGTATTAAATAGCTCCTCTTTAGTAGATGTTATGAGAATGAAAACATCCCATTCCAAATCTCCCTAAGAAAATCTAAAAGAGTATCTCGGATTTAGGTCCAGAAGTCAGTTACACTAACCACTAGAGGCAGTTGAGATCCCTCATAAATGTGACCCACAGCACAAGGGAGAATAATTTTTTATTTTTTTTGACAGAGCAAGAGGTAGTATAAATTAGTTTTTTAAGATGCACAGGATAATTCCTGACATTTTTCAGATTATTTTAGAGATGGGCAAACTAAAAATTATTAGCAACAATAGTTATTTCTAATAATCTTTCTAATAAGCAGCTATGTTTCATATGAGACTAAACCTCAGTTTCATCGAACTTTGAAAATAATGCTAATGCGCACCAAATCACACAACGCTAAATTTACATAATGTTAATACTATTGCATTTCAGCATATACTTCAACTAGCTGCTTAGTAGCTATGAATGTCTTCAAATTTGTGATTTTATGAATGGGTCCACCCGTGCAGCCATTGTTTTGTATATTATATAATAAAAGATTTTCATATATAGTAGTTCGAAGAACGATGATGCAAAATTGTACTTACCACAATTTACCTTGCAGTAATTGTGTGCCAGTAATTTATACTGGATCGTTTTCATGCTACTTGTGAATAGTTGATTTAAAGTTAGATGGTTGCTCATTACAGGTTCCTTTGTAATAAAGGAAATTATCTGGTATGGTGGATGGTTTCTCTCAGATGCCATACAAACTTTTATGGGCCTAAATGCAAGTTGTGATACAGATAAATATTTCTCCTCTTACTTTTAAATAAAATTAATAAAATTGAGCTAAACATCCAAGATAAGCTTCGTCTGGAATGTACGATGGAACATTCTAGTAAACAGAAGTATGGCAAGTAGTTCAAATTTATTTACCACTTTCATCTGCCACACAAGATCAATTCAGCTAAAAATAATTAATTCAGTTTCTCAGTATTGTCCTCACAAGTACTCACTAGTGGATGAGCATTAAAAATGTTTTAACACTTAGCCATTTCGAAACTTTTGTTTCATTCGGTTTCATTTTGAATGCTTTCAATTCATTTTATGAATTATTCTTGATCAGATTAACAGCTTAAACGAGCAGCAAAGTGAATAATAGCGAACACGATTCTACCGAAATATACATTCACATATTCAGAGAATATGAACGAGACCATCTATCTTCCTCTTGATTTCAATGGTGTATAGTATAACGTAATACAATAGCACAATGGGATACAGAAATAAACAGTTATTGATCACACACCAAAGCAGACGTGACAAGCTGGAATAGTGCATTTAACACATTACTCTGCTGGAAGTATAAACTCTTTAAAGGTAAAGGAAATAGTCAATAAAAATAATAAATAACAATAATTTAAATAGTATATATTACAGTACCTTCGTTTCATAATGTAGGTGCTCACTAAGAAAGGAGTTTGCAAAATTTTGATTTTAAATGCCAAAAATTGAATGTTTTTGAGAATACTTAATCCCTTTTTACACAGAATTATCAAATCCAAATCACAGCACACATGACAACATATTGGTGTGGAAATATATGAAATTGGTTTGGAGATAAATGAAATGGGAGTTTAACAAATTAAAGAAGCTATCAATTTAATTCATGTTATAAATAAATATTAAATAATGAAATCCACGAAAATAATGCAGTCACATAACTTTCTCTACCCTGGACATAGAGAAAACAATACAACGTATGGTAATGTGTATATTATTATAACGCAGGTTTTTGGAGAGAGAAGTATGAAAGTGATATTGCACTTCTGTATAACTTCATCCCCAAAATGGTTTTATGGTAACATGAGAGTGAGAAATAAAATATTCCACAAAGACAATACAATTCTATGTTACCGGAATTTCTGTTTCTTCTTATTTGAACCCCTACCAGGCTTGCTGTGTACAAGCGATGGGATGCAAAATTCTACATCCTCTCTGAGCCATAAAAAGCTATACCAAGCGTTTTCTGAGGAAATAGTTTGAGTGTGACAAGTCGTTCTTCCTACTTCAAATTCTAAGTACCTATATAATGACCTATAATTTTAAAATTGGAAGTCCTTCATAAGATAATTTCCAATTACAAAATAAAAAACCCGGGCGATGCTGGGCCTTTTAAGCTAGTCTTATTAAGTTATTATATTTCCATTTAGCCTACAACATGTTGCAACATTTCATCTAATACTTTGGGCCAACAGAAACAGCAAAAGAGCAGCCCTTGCTGCAGTTATACCGTCCAAGCTATAATTGAGTAGACCATGTGGCACAGTTCTAACATACTATTGTCAAATGGCTCTAGCAGACAAACTAATAGTTTCCACATCACTTTTCTGTAATAACAGTCTATATTTAAACATGTTTCTGAATGGTCCTGAGAGTTCAAGCTTGGGCACATCCATTGTGTATTGGATAAGCAATACATTAAAATATACATTGCGATATCTTAAAGATAAAATTTTCTATGGCGTATTTCACTCAAAATCTTCTGTAGTGAATATTGATCTAGGCAAGAAAAAATAAGGCAAGATAATATTATGGGCAAAGCAATGCACAAAAATTAAGCAAACTCTTCGCTATTGCTACCTAGGAGGCCCTTTGGGGTTACAGGATTTTTGGCCATTATAGACCTGAAAATAGACAAATTTTCAAGCCCTATGCACTATAGGTCTATAAGCTAGAAAAGAACCTGTGTGGAACCATGCTGTGATGATGCACATGGTGCTAGTGGTGGGGTCAGTAGTGCTTCAGAACTCTCACTGTGCCGGTCGCCTCCTAACAAATATATGTAACACTTGGAGTTTTTTAGTGCAGGTAATGACTCGAGTTCAAAAGGATCTCTTACAGACATAGCTCTGAATTGGATTCACTGTCGGAAAGGGAAGAGGACTAGTGCAACCCAGCCTTAGCCGGCCCCTCCCACTTCAGTCACTTGAGTACTGACAGCTGCCAAGGTTTTTTTCTAGGTTGTAGATCTATAACAGCTTTTAAAACTGTTCCGTTATGTCAATTAATTCTTAGTTAGCCATGTTTCATTTTGTAGTTTATTCATTATAGCAGGCTTTGCTTAGCATGCTCCTTTGTTTGTTATTTAAACAAATGAAATTGTTTATAGCTATTACGATATTTTATTTTTTATTGCATGTTAATATCCAATCAGAGACTGATTAACATATATTGTTATTTTAAACAGCCAATTAGGCTTTGCTTACTTCAGGCTTAGCTAAAGTCATCATTATATTTTTTTAATTCTTGTCTTGTTATCCATTCCATCGAACCTTTTCATTCTTTCAAGAGGTACGTTTTTCTAGGCTCTTCATGTCTTTTCTTTCAAGTCAAGTAGCTTGAGTTCTCTTCCATTAGATGTTGCAGCAGGTCAGCTTTTTTCAAGATTAATTCATGGGCTTATAATGCCTATCAATCTCCTGAAGACTGCTAAATAGCTTCAAAAATCAATCACCCATCGTGTGATTTATTCGACTAGTTATCTTCAGAGATATATTATAAATATTCTCTTCATGGTCTTGGCGTTGGCAGGATTCAGAGCCAGCAATTCAACATAATTATCTGGAATTGGTAATTATTAAACCATTCAAAAGGTACGTCACTTTGATAATTTACCATCACTTCTGAAGAAGATCTCAGCTGAATAATTTCATCAGAAAATTAATTTTCTTTATGTGCTTTGAATTAAAACTGATTCGAATAGCCATCTCGAGGATAATTCCTTTCATGAACTTTGAATCAAAGGCTTGTAATTCAATCAAGAATTGTGCTAATTATATGAATTTCACAAGGTGTTATTCAATAACATTTATATATTTCCAAGTGATCAGCTTGTTAATGATATATTTTTTTAACATTTCCTGTATTGTTTGTTAATTACAATAAAAATTGTGATTTCACCATCTCAAAAAAAAAAAAGGTATTGGGCAAAATTAGCTTAATTGTGATAAGTTGCCTTCAGCATAAGATTAACTTTCAAATAAAATCCATTCTTTCCTATTGGAAATTACAGTCCGCTTGATGCTACTTTGCCCATACAAAAACTGATAAACTTGAATGTAATTGTTAAACTATAACCCTAATATGCTAATGCACAATAGGATTCTCTTTTCTTTTCTTGGGGGTATGCAGTAGCATAGTGGTTGAGGCGCTGCGCTACAAACCGGAAGGTCGCAGGTTCGATTCCCAATGAGGTCAGAGTTTTTTTATTGACCTAATCCTTCTGGTGGTACTATGGCCCTGGGGTCGACTCAGCCTCTAACAGAAATGAGTACCAGGAGCAATCCTGGGGGGTAAAGGCGGCTGGTGCGTAAGGGTGACAACCTTACCACCTTCATGTGCCGAATGTGTAAAAATCTGGGAGCCTAAATCTCCTGGAACCCTGTGGGCCTCCATGGCCTGTAATAGGAAATACTTTACTTTACTTTACTTTACTTTCTTTTCTGGAAATTCAATAATAATAATAATAATAACAGCATTTACAGTTATGTAGGAATGTCCCTAAAGTCACATCTTTTCAGAGTCTGAACCAACCCCAGAGCAAGAGTGCAACCAGAACTGTGGCAGAGCTAGCCTACAGTGTAGGTGTACATACACAGTATTATGGGTCTCTAAACAAAAATCATTACATCTGACTACAATGTGATTTGGTAAACATGGTTATTAAATAAAATTAATTAATTAATTAATTTTAAAAAACTGAGATTATGCAAATGATGGCTGGCTTATAACTACCCTCAAAAGAATTTTTACATTTTAAAAATAAAATAGTTAGATCTTAGGACTGGCAGCTGGTGTAAAAATGTGACAGTATTTTTTTAGAAAATCACAAAAATTGAAATTGGTAATAAAAGTAAGAAAAAGTTGTTGCTATGATTCAGCATGATTCTTAACCCAAATCTTATTTTTTTTTTCAAGCTATGCTGTTAAACTTATAACTTACACATGTTTTTTAAAAATGTATTTTTAGATTCAGAGAATCTCAAACATTTCCATGCTAAAAAACTGACGCTGAATTTCACAGTCAAACACAATAAGTACTTTCTCTTATCGACAGCACCTATAGTATAGGTGGAGATAGCAATACAGCAAACTCCCAATTATCCGGTTTGCAGGTTATCCGTACACAAAGATTTGAAATTCCCACACTTATATGTGCAATATGGGAACAAAATGCAGGAGATTCGAAATTAAGTGCAGGAAATTAAAAAATCTTGCACCCGGTTTGAATTATCCGTGTTTTTCAATTATTCCTGCAAGTCATGGTCCCAATTAACACGGATAATCCGGAGTTTGCTATAAAAAGGAATCCCATCTGCTACTTGAATGATCAAAGTCCCGAGTTCAGAGGAGCTATTTTCCTATTGATTCTAAAAAGGAAGACCAGAATTTAATGCTTCATTTAATGGTATGCAGTGTTAGCATCTATTTACTTAAACTAAACTGCAAATAAATCACTTCACTAGCTTTTCTCTTGAGGAAAAAATCACTAATTAAATGAAGGCAAGTTTGAAGTTGAATTAAAGAATACAGGAACAGTGCCAAGCAAACACTGAAAAGCTATCAAGTGCTTTGATTTTATATCTCTGCACTTCCTAACACGTGTCATTTATGATGCGTACTATCAAGCAGAGTTCACTGTATTGTGTGACTGATGTTAAGCTCCATTTTATAGCAAAAGGGGGCTTGCTATTGCCCAAGGTGACATTCACGAGATTATGAACCATTAAACTCCTTCCTATTACAATTATCTGCTGCTGTCTTGGGATTATATTACCAGGATGCAGTAGCTGTGGCAAAGATTAAAATTACAAATGGTCTTCCCGCTGAGAAATACCTTCTTAGAATCACTAGAGGGAATTAAATTTTTCCTACTTTCTTAGAATCTCTCTTTGTTAACTGGAAGACACACTTCCTTTTCTATGTGAGGGATGATGTTATAAATATGGTAATGAAGTTTAAAAACAGGTTCTTGGTTTCACTAAAATGTGGGTCACTACGGGTATATACACACTTACACACTCCATTATATTGTGTTCTGTCACTGAGTCATCTGTGGCTCATATTACTGCAGCCATACTGGATTAATACATAAATGATCAGAAGGAATGTTTTAAACCAAAGTTACATCTACCATATGCTCTTAAACAAAATACTGTACTACAGGTAGTGAAGAAATATACTCTAGCCTGTAATATGTGTAACACAAGTTAAGCTCCCTATTTAAAATGCTCTTTTCCCCTTCCTATTAACTATTTTTAAATAGATTTTCCAATTAATGCAAAGGAAAATAAATATGCGAATATGCAAATTTGTGCATTTTAAGAAAAAAACATAATAAAATATATTTATACAACGCAGTGAAATTAACTATGTATATGTTGCGCTGTCGCTTGTCTTTGTAACTTGAAAATGTTCCGCGTTGCCATCACAGGAAATCAAACTTGAGCCATCTGCAATACTTTGAAATCTGCAACTAATCCATCGTCGTTTCAACTTTAAAATATCAAGTTGCCAACCAACAATAGAGAAGTACGTTAAAGGAACAAATTCGTAACACTCCAGTCTACTTATTTTTATAGATCGGAAGAGAATTGAGTGGTTTATTAAATAAATGTATCGTTAAAGGGTAAATATCTCAATTGTTTATGCTATTTTTCGAGTGCCGATATAAGGAATAGTTATTTGTTTATTTTGAAGAAGAAGAAGAATAGCTGTGTCAAAACTTTAGGCTAATACAATTTTCAGTGTTAATATTAGAATCATTATTATGTTTTATTAAAACTGCTAGAATTGTTTGTTTAAACCCTAAAAAGGGATATTCCACGAAAATAAAAGGCTAAAATACCTTTTATAAAAGCCTAGAAATAAGAAATAGAAAGGAAAATTTAAGTAAAATCCAAACAATTTACTTTTTCAGCACTATACTAAATGCGTCCTGAGATGTGTGAAAGCTTGCCTACTCTTACAAGACCCTTTGGCTTTTACCATAAAATGTTCCCCATGACCTGGGGAGCATCTATCTCAAATTTCATCCTGATAGCAGAAGATTTGGACAAAATTTAACATTTAATTTTGATTATAAAGTTATGTGCTTCATGTAATTTTGATTATGCAGTCCTGACCAGCCATGGTATTTCTTTAATTATATAGTGTAGTTTATGCATAAAGTCCTTCAGAAAAAAATAATTTCATGAGCATGTAAAAGCTTGGCAGTACTGCCACTTTTCTGTCACTTCTTGATTCATCTGACCCAGTTACAAATATAAGCTCTCTGATACAGGGAAACAACTTCTCTTGGCTTGCGACAAATGAAACCAGATGCAATCTAAGCAAACTCCTCTACCACAGCTTCCATTATACCTTCTTTAATTACTGTGAATGCAGCAAATAAGCTTATCAGATTGAGTTTTAGAGCCTCTTATAAAGTTCTCCCATTCTAATGCGAGCACCACACACAATCAATAAATGCCTCCACCACCCTTGAAGAAAGTGATGTTGCTAGAGCCACTTCAAAAAATAACTAACCAATGCAGACATTTTTTCCAACAAGTCACAGATCAACCCAAAGCAGAATGTAAAATATTTAAGTGTCAATAATGAAGAGAACATGTTTCCTGAACAAAATGAGAATATTCAAGGCCTTTAAAGAAATTGATGCGAAACATATAATTTCCTCTGTACCCTTAATATAATTATTCTACTATACAGTACGTGGCTGCATTGCAGTAGTTTGTACACAGTTGTCTTTAGCTTCATTCAGAGTCACATAATTCCCGTGGCAAGACCTAAAAACCTAAGTTTCTGATAAAAAGTTAGCTTAATACTATTCTTCAGAGGAATTATAGGGAAACATTTTACAAATAAAAGTTTTAACTTTTAGTATAAGTCTAATATATTATTATAGTATAATTCACACATATTATGCATACTGTAGAAATTTAAACAAAATCATTAAAGCTGTTTTAGAGGGGGGGGGGGGAATATAATTATCTTCATATATATTGGTTGTAAAAATAAATCTTGGTCACACTTCATGACATATTTCCGAAGGATGTACAACTTCAATAAAATCTGTTGTAATGAACTCATATAACATTCTTTACCCTAAAGCATGGGCAATACACCTTTTTTACTTCACATTCTGATATACAGTAAGAGGCTTTATTTATGTTGAAAACATGCCTTCCTGTTTCGGGATTGATCACAATACTTCCTCTACCTATCGTATCTGTAGTGCAGGTAGAGAAAGTAATAGTTATGCTGGTTTTATAAGATTATTCCGCTTAACTAAAGGCAACTAAAAGCTGACAAGCACTGCAAGTTTCATATTATTCCCTTGGGGAGGGGGGGATAACTTTTCCTCTCTATCTGATAAAGGTGTGAGATTCAACTTAGGCTACAATTCTTCATAATGGCTTCATATGCAAATTTTTTAATGATGCACTATTACAGACGAGTATTTATAAAAGCTATAACTAATAGAAGCCAAGGAAGAGATATACTTGTTGAAAGTGATTTATATTCCATACAGCACAAATGAATGTCAGAAGTACCAGTCAGAACTGGAGGGTGTATGAAAATATTTTTTTAAAGTAATGATGATTGTCTCCTCAAGTGATCATTATAGTGCATTAAGATAATGAATTTAAAACAAGATCAAACCATATACTATGTTTTTAAACTAACAGAGTGAAAGAAACAATGGGAATTATTCATGAAGACGAAGATTATAATGGAAATTGCTGAGATTATATTAATAATGAATGGATTTTCATCTATAGTAAATAAGACAATAATAACTAGACTAAATAGGGTAAACTGTAATTCATAGTACATTAATGAAGACATTATACATCTCACCGATTCACTCATTTACATAGCTGTAATCAAACAGTCAAAACCGGTTATAACGACTCTAAGGGATCACCAATTTATGGTTGTTATAACCGATAGTCGCACAAACCGTATTTTTCCTGAACATTTCAAATCCGTAGATTTTATATTGTAAACTTGTTGTATGTGCTATAACAGTCATGAATGAAATATTCTCGTTCCAGTTACAAAAATTTATTACAGTAGGCCTACATACTCTAAACTTATACATAAATTACTGTATGTGCAGAAATGCAATACTGTAAATTACGAAGGCCTATACTTTCTCCTGTTTCTCTTTTTACAATGTTGTACAAATGTGATGCACTGTAGCCACCTTACACATTACATAACCACAAAACGTCAAAATGCCAACACTATTATTTCACTTCTGTATTTGAGGAAAGTTGGCACATTATAGGAATTTAATTTCCTGGTTTTCTAGAACAACTAGGATTTTTATTTCAAGAATTCGAAAATAAGCATTATATACTGTTGTTGGCAATTCCTAAAAACATAAAAAAAAAATAAACACTGGACGTTATAGAATACATTTTTTCAAAATTGTTATATATATACATGCCATTTTGTGTGATATGTTGTAATAAGCAAGGTTAAATACAGAGTTTAGTCAGGACTGTTAGATTTTGCCATTATACCCAACATGTCATTATACCCCATCACTTTTGTGATGTTATAAACGGTTTCGACTGTATAATCCAACTGACATCTGAGAGTTAGATTGACCACTAAGCAAAATAAGCATATAGTTAGCCCATCAAGGGAATGGGTAATCAGGAGCTTGCTCTTAAATGAAAAATGTGTGCTTACAGTGTGTCTGAATGATAAAAAAAACTCTGCTCAACATTGTGTTATTGACGGTCATGACTACCTAAACAATGCTTTTATTCGTACCTGGTAGAAAAATGTTACTCTCTATTGGAGAGTTCATCTCAATGCTCACATTACATTACTTTAACAGGATGAAGAAATCAATAAACAATCTCTAAACATACTGCTGAATTGCTTGTTATATCAACCATCTAGAATACACATTTTGGAATCTACTGTAAATTATTACAGCACTACACATGACTTGGTCAACTATATAAAAAAAAAGCAATCAAAATAATTTCTAAACATTTACACATATTTCTACCATACCAAGTATTTTAATGAACATATGAATTCTTCTGCATTCTTCTGCAATATTGAATATGTCTACAATGTGTCAGTACAGTTGGTCAAATAAAAAACGTCGGGCGTTATTTTATAAAGTATCACGAACGAGCATATGCGCATGTACAGGAAGACTTAAGGTTAGGTCCACACATGCTTCTTGTCTATCCATGTATTTTCTTGATTATTTAGTCAGTTTTATTCCAAAACAAACATGTATAGAAGGCTGTGGCTATATGAATCAAATCCGCCATATTCTTGGTTGCAAATTTTTATAATATTAATAATTAATAGATTCGCGAGGAATATGTTTATTCAAGGAGCATTTTTTAAAGATTTTATTTTATAATACCGGTACTTGTAGTGCAAAATCAATAACTTACGCTCAACTTCTGCAACCAATCTAGCATCGAAATACGCGCCCGGCCAGATCCAAGTTTCCTATGAAAACTTCCGGTCGCATTATAGCAGGGTGTCCACCAAGTAATGCTGAAGAAATTCCCGGTTTATTCCCTGATTTTCATTGATCATTTCAGAAATTCCCGACCAAAATATGAAGCACTTTCTAATAACTGTGTAAGAAAAATTACAGGATTATACATACTTTAAATAAGAAAAACTTTTAGTAACAAAAGTAATTGCAAAGTATAGGCTATAACAGATACAAAAATTAGTACAATAAAATAAATTAAATATACTTTCATATAGGCCTATTATTGTCTAGAAGTGTTTTGATCAAACTTTGCAATTTTTCGAATTTTCCCGGATATTTTAACAAATTCATTGACTTTTCCCGGATTTTCCCGACCATACGAAATTCCCGGCCTTTTCCCGGATTTTCCCGACCAGTGGACACCCTGTATAGTGAAGTTCCCACTCTCAGCTGCTCTTTCATAAATATGGAACCTTCTCGCTGCTTCAGAGGCCGAAAAATGCAGGTCAATTACAGCCCTAACTACACTTTTTCTCACTTTAGCATTTGTATGTGGCGATGACACAAAGCAAAATGAATTATGACAATACATTAAGTTGAATATCGTGTGTTGCGCTTTCCACGTTGTTAATTTTTTCCCCTCCTGTCGCATGGCCTCATATGTTCCGAGAATGGCCTGTATTTTATGTTTTTTATAAGAAACTTGTGAACTAATGCATTAAAACTTTAATTTTAACTGCATACGAGTCCCGACGTTTTTTATTTGACCGACTGTACATGTATTTCTATATTCTGAAAAAAAAAATCTAATGATGCTTCTTCACTGAAAGACACATTTCACTAGAGCCAAGAAAAGCAGTGTTCTTAAGAAGATAACGAAGCCAATGCATCATCAGAAATACCAAGAACTCATCTGGAACAATTATTTCATAAAAAAGTGGCCTATCTGACATTTTCCTTGGCAATAAATGAAAAATATCTAAAATTCCAATTGATCAATGTTCACAAAGACTTAGTTCAAGAGCAAACGCAAAGCGCTCCTTAGCTCTTTTAAAATCTTAGAAATAAAGGACCACATAATTGATTCCTGATCTAATTGTTTTTATACATCCTATTTTATTTTAAGATTCGTAAGTTGTATGTAAATACAGTATATTTTGGGATTCAAAATAGTAAGTTGTCTGCTTTTACTGCTCTCATTAAACACTACAAAACAAGGAATTTAATGGAGCATTATAATAAGAATCATTCCCTTAAGAAGTTAAATAATAACCTTTCTTTCTAAAACATTTTCAACAACTTTTGAGCTATGACCAGTGATGTGCAGTATAAAGTTATTTTCTAAAGAAAGTGCACTTTAATAAAAATGGCATCGCTATTTTCTTTAGGATCTTTTGTGCACTCTTGCAGATAGATCTACGGGAAGAAATGTAATCTTTTAGATTGCTGAAATGGGCAACATTTCTGCTATCTACCAGTTAAGTGTGGAACCCTAAATTCGAAATGAGTGGTATTAGAAGCATACACACTTTTTTCTGTCATATTTAACCAAGTATGCTATTACTTAAATTATTATCTTCTACATAAAGTTATACATACAGACTACATGAGAAGAATATTAAGCTAATTTAGTAAAAGGTAAAGTACACATTAAGAAATTGATTAAATTTTGTAGTAATGCATTTAAGTATTTCATTTCTTATTTCTTGTGTGCTAAAAAAAAAGAGCTACATAATTTATTACAAGAGACTGCATGTTAGGCACTGAAAACCTTGAAAATAGGCAGGCAAAAAAGCACTAAAAATATTAAGAAGGCACACAAACAGGCAGTATCTTTTAATTTAATCTAGTATACTGTATTTCAAAACAAATATTGACAAACAACAATGTAGGCCTGGCCAATGATGATACAATCCGTGCTGAGGATGGATATGCTGCAATTTACAGGCAGTCAACACAATGTAGGCCTACACAAAACTGACGCACACACATACAGATTTGTTTCTGAAAATAGCATTTTTGGATTCAAGGTCCTCAAATGCTGCAAACTCGAAAATGAATTTTAGGGCCGGTACAAATTTGATAGATACAGATGATTCATGTCCCTATTTAAAAAGCTGAAGAACTTTCTACTGTGTTCATATGCTACCTCTCAGTACTTGATAAACTAAAAAAAATGTAATGAAAGATAGGTTTCTTAGGTTTTACAGACTATATCAGCAACGTCAGAATAGCTACAATCAAGATCTCAGCAGTAGAGATTACAATTCTGTCTCATAGGAATTATGTTTTGTACAAATAATATTTCTTCTTCCACCCATAAAGGAAAGTATTTATAATTAAGTAACTTTACTCTAACAATTGTAAAATCTGTGGCACTGTACCAGATAGACAATGGCTTAACCACAGCCCATTTACAAATATCTGAGTACAAATGGAAGACGAAACCCAAGTCTACAGATCCACCGACAGCAGTGTACTAGGGGGCTCTCGAGCCAATGATGGGTTCGAAACTGATTCTAGAACATTTATTAAAAAACACCATGTCTGGGTTACCAAAATTACCAGAAATTATGTCTTGTTTGGAATGGAACAGGATGTTAACTGAGTCTTCATAAAAATATACTGAGTATACCAGTTAGGCTTTATATGGTCCTGCCTTGAAAATGGACACGGAACTATTTCAAAACATAAAACATAAAGAAGAATAGTGAAGCCTCCTGATATAATTATATCTGCAAAAATTTCAGGCCCTATTTTGAAATAAGCCTAATCATAAGGTTGAAAGTGAGGAAGAATCCTACTGTACTGATAACTTACATCTTTCATTTGTACAGTATACCATACTCCAAATTAAATTACAAAAGTACAGTACTAAATTTGAATATTTTATACCAAAAATAAAATTATTGTTCTAACCTGATAGTCTTTTTATGAATGACAATTCTGTGACCTTCATTTCTATTTATAAAAGGTACATGGATGTTTCATTGCACTTCTGACTGCAATTTCTGAATTGTAAATTACTAGGGTTTCCAAAGATGAGTGTTGTTGGTTCGGTAAAAGTAAAATATGTCCTAGTGTACAGGCGGTAAAGGCTCTCAAGGTTCCTGAAGTTTTAAGGTCCTGATTTTTAGGTAATTGGAACATAAGATAGAAAGGTTGTCAGCCTTATGCGCCCTCAGGCTTTACCCCCTAGATTGTTCCTGGTATTAATTTCTGCTAAGAGGTGAGTCAACCCTAGGACTATAATGCCATCAAAAGAATAAGGCCAGTTGAAAAATCCTATCGATTTCATCAGAAGGGAACTCAAAACCATGTTTGCTAGTACAGGGCTTCTACCATCATAGTAACAATAACCACTATACTGTACTGAGTGACTCAAGAAATAGAATGTGCTAGAATTCCCTCACACTAGAGTTTTTCTACATCCTGTAAACCTAAAATGGACTTCCCTGGGCTGGGATCAAACTCACAAACTTGGATCTTTGCCTTGCTCTTATTTTTACCAAGTGCATATCGCTGAACTTGAAGGTTGTGGCTCTAGTACTACCCTTACTTAGCCAAATTTTCTGCCCAAATGGATGTAAGTTTCATATCCAGGTATGTAATTGCCAGCCACGTGATTTTTTTAACAGGATGATGAATGAGATGTAGAGAAAAGAGAATTTACTACATATGGTCTATAGCATCTTCTCAGCTCGCGGAAAATTAAATATTGATTGAAGATATGAAAAGTGAAATGTGCTGGGGGATGGAATGCAAGTAGGCTTAATGGATGAACCTAGAGAAAAATTCTGGCTTCATACACAATGAATGAGACACACACCTGCTGAGATTCAAACTCAGATCTCTGGTGTACCTATAAGATGGAACGAATCTGACGAATCACCAAATTATCGTAATTATCAATTATATAATGTGTTAAATTTTTCCAATATATGTAATACAGCTCAAGAAATAAAATCTCTCTAACATATGAGGTTCTTTACAGTTCAAGACATTTCAACCCACGATTCTAAGAAAGAATTCCTTTATAGAATGATTGCTCATACACATCTGGGAAAAACGTCATTACAGTAAAGTAAGCCTTCAAGACTACTCCCACGGTGTTACATATATATGACTGACATTATGAAACTTCATCCTTCAAGCAACACTGCAGAAATGTGACTTATCACAGTAATGGTAGTAGCACACCAGTGACAAGATAAGTGGCCTACTCAAGGAAGTATGCACTCTTAGTTCCTTTACATAATCCACTTTCTTTGTTTCCTATAAGTTTCATTCAAACATGGTGGTGGTGGTACCTAGCAATCACTAGATCCTGAGATAAAGGGGCGACCTCGTCTATCTTACATCTTTGAAGAACTGAACTCATTTTATAAACACCTGACATAAAGTCAGAAACACGACACTTTTCTGAAGTAAAAGCAAAAAAGATTTCCCCATATTGAAAAACACAACAATAATAGTAATAGTAATAATAATAATAATAATAATAATAATAATAATAATAATAATAATAAATAAAAGCATGATAGAGAAAACTAAATAAAATGCAGAGAAATCTGGTATCGGTCAAACGATTAGGTCCAAATTCAATAGGTTACTTCTCATGGACGTCATAAATGCATATACCAAGTTTCATGAAAATCCGATAAAGCATTTTTGAATTATGGCACATTTCTAACATAATACTATTAAAATAGGCACTAAATTAGGCATTACTTCAGTACCAATGAACCGATTTGGTTCAGTATCAATAGGGTTCTTCCCATGGACGTTATAAATGTGTATACCAAGTTTAATGAAAATCCAATTAAAGCGTATTTGAGTAATGGCGCATACAGACAGAAGGACAGATATTTTCCCGTTCCCCACACAATCTCATAAAGTACCATACTGGCACTTAATAATGAGAGAGATATGAGACCTGCAAAATGAATGTTTAAGGGGGTATGAGGGAGGAAGCACAAGGGGGAGGGGGAAGGGACTTGTTGAGGAAATACTCCTCTAATTAGGTCCTAACAGCTGGCAAATATTCAGCTTATTTCTAATTTCTTCCGACAAAACACCTTCATTGCTTCAGCTTGGTTCAGATGCAATGTCAAGCACAATAACCACTCCAGAACTCCATTGTTTGTTAGAATTTTTAAATTTAAAGTTTCCTTTCCTTAACACAAAGTTGTAGATAACCATAAAAGATCCCCATCCAACATCAGCTTTTCTTCCAGAAGCTAGAATAGAGCCACTATAAGAACAATGGCAGAATGGTATATGTCCATAAAAGGGCAATGAAACTGTACTTGGATTAACTTGAAAATTATAAACTGCCAATTAAATATCAGAATGAATTACTCATTAACAGAAAGAAACAAGCTTTTCAAAAAGAGGAGACATAATTATGCATCTCGATTTTCCATTAGCAAATCTTGACTTGCAAATGAACAGCAAATCGATAGATAGTTCAGAATTCAGGAAATAAAAGTACAATATTTCGCATAATAACCTGACTCCAGACCTTTTAAAGAAGGAAGTAGCCGGTTTCATGGTAAGTTAAACCACCACTGAGTGAGTCGGTAGCACACCTGCCTTTCATCTGGCAGTTTGGGTTTGATTCCTGACTGTTCTTTTTTAGTTTTATAGCATTATTGTGTATGTCGTCCTTAGGGGGTAGGTAGAGGACTGGTGCACCCTGGAATCAAATCCACAGAGAATATCCCCTTATGGGATCATCAGGGGCATTTGCAATACGATGGAACATACATTTCCAGGTGAAAGTACTAGACATTTCAGATCTCCTTCCCTGTGCTCCTTCTGGTCTGTGATAGCTACAAACCATTCAATAGTATAGACCTTGGAGTTAATGCAAAATCTCCGTATTTGCAGATCTTTATTCAAAAGCATATCCTCCACATCGTTTTTTAAAAATACATACAGCCTAAGTAACAATTTAAGATTAATAAATGTGCCAGTGGTTGAATGGTTTGAATATGTTCATTAGTAGACCCAAGGTTTGCAGGTTCTAACCTGGATGTGTGTTTTATTTTTTACTAGCATCAGAGATGGGCTGAACAGATCACAAGGCCTTGAGGGAATGAAGAAACTGTAGAATATCCTGGTTAAAAAATCTAAGAGGCCTACAGGAAACTGTATAAACTGAAATATTAGTTTAGACTGGTTCAATGGTTTATTTGCTTATTCATCAGTACTGATTCCACTAAACAATTACCGGTATAATGAACAATATACAGAGGTGCCACCAACCTTTCAAGTGGGTTATCCATAATCCTATAGCGTAACCCCCCCCCCCCCCCCATCTGGTTTTTCAAAAAATTCTGATCCAAAACATATTAGTAATATAAGTTTTACGTTTTTTGAATCAATGTACAGTGAGTCTCAGACAGATTGGTGCCGCTTGTCACGGCGCCGTGTTTCTCTTGTGATGACTCAACACTACCCGCATCGCGGCCAGCTGTGGCCCCGCAGATAAGTAAACAATTCCTGCATAGCCTGCAGTTGAGCATTGTTCTTGTGTTTTACAGACGTGAAAGTGTTATTCGGTAGTTGTCACAACTAAAAGAAAACATTAGGATAGAGATAAACTCAATAATAACGGAAGAACAATTAATGCGTATTAATCGGAATTTCCTATCACGATGCCAAAAATGTGTGGATGTAGGAGGACACTTCCAGCATCTCCTGTAATAAGATAGATGCCTATTTTCGTTATTTTCAAACTTATTTCATTTATTTTCATTGTCACGCACGGACAAGTCAGTCAACTGCCGGGGAGTTCCTTTGCCGCATACCGGGGATAGGAGCGTCATCTGTGGGGAACCCAACGCACGGCACGGCGGCACCCATTTGCCTGAGACTCACTGCTTGGACAGTCATATCGAACACCACAAATCACATGAGCGCATACTGCAGAACACATGGTTTTCACTAACTTGTGAAGTAACTAAAATGGCCATTCCTTCGTGTAACATTCCCCACATTTTTATAACCCTGCTGTGTTTTTGCAAATGGTTACAATTTTGAGAACCAACATGCTTCATTATATAGAATGCCAAACCAATCAACTGAAATTACAATGATCAAAATCACAGCCTTCGTGAAATTGGAACCCCCCCCCAAAAAAAAGACAATTAATGGAAACGGAAATTCAATACCAGACATAGTCTATACATAAAGGAGAAAGCCATAGAGAAGGAAGAAGGAAACCAATGATAACCCAAGAACTACCACCTGACAGTCTGTGCCGTTATCGTAATTCCACTCTTGTCCCCATGATGTAAGTGATGACTACATAGAAAAGCTTTGACATTTTGATTTCATAATTTCCTTTTCTTCTTCTTTTTTTTCAAAATGTTTAGTTTTCCATAGAGAGTAATTTTCTCTTTGACCATAATTCCATATAGATGAGTGGAAAACCATAATAATTATGGACAATCTGTAATAGTTGGCACCTCTGACAATACTTGACAGGGAGGGCATGGAAGTATAATTTAACAGATCATAATGGACTGATGTTAAATTAATTACCATCTAAATACCACACATATTGCTTAAAATGTGAACAGCATATGAAGTATAGGGAAGTATAAGCAGCATATTGGTCGCAGTAAATTGAATAATTTATTCAATTTATTCATCATAATTAGCCCCAATGAGCCATAAGGCTCGCGCTTAGGGACTGTTACTATATACATACATACAATACAAAGGTTTTATAAGTATGATAATACATAAAATAAGTAAAATTTAAAACATTGGTTGTTAGAACTTAAAACATTAGTTGGTAAAACATTATGATAAGCTGGTTTGTAGTATAAATTACCTTAACAGTGTGCATTACCTGAATCAATAACTTATCAGTAATAGCTCTGAGTTATACCTTAAAGTATTCATCTAAAAAGAACTTTTGAACATTGGTTTTGAATATACTAATGGAATTTGAATTTTTTATATTATCAGGGAGTGC
Source organism: Ectobius pallidus (assembly GCA_964059195.1). Classification (NCBI taxonomy): domain Eukaryota; kingdom Metazoa; phylum Arthropoda; class Insecta; order Blattodea; family Ectobiidae; genus Ectobius; species Ectobius pallidus. The sequence goes on along the minus strand of CAXKWD010000004.1, from coordinate 69,869,754 downwards.
ATTATAAATTTTCGTAATTCGTGACATTAGGCTATTTACACCATACTTTGTAGTTTCACTAGCAGAGGTAGTAATATTGAATTGACCTCTAGTGGCATAGTTATGTATATCGTCAAATTTTCTAAGGGTGATGTTTGAGTGGAACAGGTTATGTAATAATTTATGAGCAAATATTGCTGTGGACATCTTTATACTTACATTTAGTGGGATGATACCAGTATGAGAATAGATATATTTTGTTGGGGTTGTGTACTCTTAATTGTAAATGATCTTTAAAGCCCTGTTTTGTAGTATTTCAAGTTGATGTATGCGATTATTTGTGCCAGATTTCCAAAGAATATCCATAGAGTTGAATAAGACAGATTGTCTCACATTACTTCTATTTGTGCAGCCCACATTTAATTACTGTAAGTCCTTCCTACGATGTGCAGTGTTGGCAATAAGGCCCCATCGTTTTGAGGGCCCCAAGCATATGAGTTAATTTTAAAATTGTATCCCTTGATGCTTATGTGCATTGTGAAAGAAATAAAAGTAATTTGTAATACTGCAATATCACCCTATTTGGGAACCCCAAGATTTATTAATAAGCCTGCCCAATACAGTTTGATCTCCAGGCAGCAGAGCACAGTAACCATTTATGTTTATTGTATTTACTGTGCTTTGGGTTTACTGATAAAACCTAATATGTTTAAAAGAGTGAGAAATGATTAAAGCATTGTTAGAGGATATATCATTCATCACATTTGTAAGAGGTGATAAAGAAAATTTTTTCAATATTGAGTAATTCAGACTGGCTGATTTCAGACTCATTTTTACATGTTATTGGTCCAAATCTATCTGATGAATACCTTAAATAATTTATGCACTGTGCAGTGCTGCATCTTAAAAGTATTCCTTAATGTCGTATTGTGATATAGGCCTACCCTGTGATTCCGTGACACCACTATGGCAACATAAATAACTGGAATTTCCTATTGCTGATGTGTAAGGAATTCTATCATAAAAACTTAGCCTTGAATACACAATATTACTGCTCTGAGCCTAACAAAGGTTTTGTTATAACAATTTTCTCACAATTTTGTCACGGAATCACTCTGTGTATTCTATGATGCTTGGAAGATTATACAGCCTATAGCTGATGTTCTGTAGGTTTTTAATTATAAATACCTTCTTTAGCATGTGTATTTTCTAACTATATGAGTTTGATTCAATGAGCCAACCTGTACTCTGAGATTGGTTATTCATCAGTAATAAACTGTCATCATATTAAGTCAACAGTGAATATTATTATTAAACATTATTTTACTTTAAAATAATTTACCATACCCTTCAGTTTTCTGATACTCTAAAAATGAAATTAGTGAGGAGGCCCTAATAAAATACTTGTAATGGGACCCCAAAGTTATTAGCACTGCCAAAGGGGAAACATTTTATTCTCCCACCCTGCACTTCAGTACTTTCAGTCCATCAGCTGCTCATCAAGCAAGAAAATTAATCAATAGATCATGCTAAATCTAATTTTACACTCACTTCTAGAATAAAATATTACAAATGAACTTTTTTGTGTTACCATTTTTTAAAACTAAATAATCCAACTAGAATAAAACAGAAATAAGATGTGCCCGTGTATAACATCAGCAACAAGCCTCATACATGCCTGAATGAGTTACTTCAACTAGTTCATATCAATGCCATTTCAGAGGAGTATTTGTCAGTGTATCGTAATGTGACTATGCTCGTGACATCAGTGCAGGAAAGTTCTCTAAGAAATTCCAAACTTTTTAATTACTCAATTTAATATCTAATCCAATAAATTAAGACAAAGGCAGATATTTGGAAAAATGCCCTATACTGATGGATATTTCTCAAGATTTCCTACGTAGGTAGGCTACTCCACCTTTCAGTTCCATGTAAAGGAAGTTAGAAGTTATGGCATAGATGATCTTGTAGCTAGTGTTCTTAAAGGTTTGCATGAAGATCTTGGAGGCTGCTCAGAGCAGCTTACACAGACACTTAATTTCTTACCACAAATGCAGACATCGAAAGGTATTTCTCAGCCTAGTCTAACACTGTGACAACAAATAGGACAAATCTTCGCCCTGGGAGTCCTGCAAAGTTTGTTTGTTTTTTGGAAACATTTAATTGATGCATACAACACTTGTATCTTATTTTACGATAACTTACCATCTTCATTTTGAATTAGCTTACTTTATGAAATTATAAATATAGGCTATATAGGCCTATATATTTTTTTTTCCGTTTTCTACAGCATACAACTGAACCAAAAGTTAAAGATTTAAGATCATTAAGCATAGGAGAAGAAAAAAAAATTGTATTCAATGTATGATTTAGTGAAATAATATCAAGAAATTCAGATATCTCTGTGGCTAGTTTTTGTCTGAGTGATTTCTATCTACATTTGTAGATGAGAAACAGTCACCTCTGTCGCACCATGTATAGCACCACAGATTTTAAATTTATTTGACCATGAACACATAAAATTTAACAACCTTAATACGCAAAGATTTGCAACTGATCTCATTTAGTAGAATAAAAGCCAGACATTAATTTGCAAGAAGCTATGAAATAATTATTATACCTGTACAAACCTGTATGCATTAGCTATTAAACTCTTACAATAGATAATTATATCAGTTATGATAACAATCCTTAAATGAGCAATTAATGACTAACAGCTGAATTTAGCACATTTAATTAAGAAGAATGCATATAGGCCTACTGTATATCCTCATTTAATTAAGTCAGCCTTTCATTAATAATGCCGATTTTATATGGTGTCCACCAAGTAATGCTCAAGAAATTCCCAACTTATTCCCTGATTTTCATTGATCATTTCAGAAATTCCCGACCAAAATATGATTACGAAGCACTTTCTAATAACTGTGTAAGAAAAATTATAGGATTATACATACTTTAAATAGGAAAAAGAAGATAAGAAGAAAGCAATTTTTGGCAGGAAAAGTTTATCTTCAAGAGCAGCTGAGGTTTTTTGGGAAGCTGGCAGAAGGTAAAATTGTATTCATTTTCACCTGTTTTATGTGTGCCACAAATTTTTCGAATTTTCCCGGATATTTTAACAAATTCATTGACTTTTCCCTGGATTTTTCCGACCATACGAAATTCCCGGCCTTTTCCCGACCAGTGGACACCCTGTTTTACTATAGGAACTCGAATGAAGAAAAGAAATGTTAAAATTAGAGGAGGTATGATGTCATGAAGCTCTCTATTCCAAGAACAAACCTGACTCATCCATTGTACAGAATATAAACAGAAGAATGAGTGACTTGAGAGCACCACTTGATTCATCAAATTCAAATACGACTAGCTAATTTTAAACATATTTCTGTTTGCATGATACTGGTACTTGAAAGCTTCAAGGCTAAGGTGTAAGAGCAATATTTACTTTATACTAAGAAAAGACATTCAACAAATTAATAAATACATATTTTCTCTGGCTATGAAATGTGTTAAAACCCTAAAACCAAAGACATCCTCTATCAATTAGAATAGCCTACTACTAGAAGGATAAAAAAAAAGTCAACCAAACGTCATGTTCCTTTAGTCTGAAAAATCTATGTAACAGTCATGTTTGGATAATGAATATTGCCATATGTAACAATAGTACATTAAATGCAACAAGCCTACATTGGCATTTATTAGATAAGAGTATGAAAAATAAAGAACTGATATAAACAGTAATGTCCGTGAGGGCATCACAACACAAACAACTACCAGCCATAGCCAGGAGAACGTCAGTCGACCATTAGCCGATGGGGATGATGGTTTTCCCCAAAACTAGTCCATAAAAATGAGACGTAAGTAGAGCTATAAGTGTTTATGAGTTGACCATTTTTAATAATGTTTTAATAAAGATTTTATGAAACGAGCAATGCAAGTTTCATAATTTTCATACGATTATCTTAACTACCATTATAGGTAAGTAGGAAAAGACTGTTTCTGTTCGTAGTCTGAATGTTTAAATTTTGAGATTCACCCAAATAGACGGCAACAAGCCCACCATGACCTTTGCATCAAGAAGGCTGACATAGTTCATATCTTCAAGAAATGGCAGCTTACAGAGTCAGTCAAATCAAAGCCCCCTTTTACTGTTTTCTTCAAACCAATGGATTTTTACAGCATGAAATGAATTCATTTTAGTATATTAAAATTAACACGAGATCAGAACTGATTTTATTTTAAATACAGACTATTTATTACTGCAGTTCTCTGCTGCTACTCTCAAGGTTTCAAGATCGTACCGTGTTTGATAAAAGTCGATACCACACCAGTTTCGAAATGGAAATCAGTGTCAAAATCAATATTATTATGATACCATTATGTCACATGTAATAAGCATATTACAATATGATCGAACAAAAATTAATACTAGTTGTGTCAATTATATACAGTACTCTGCAAAGTGAGGTAACCTACAGGTATCTATAATTATAGATTAAAATTAGTATTTCTTGATCCAGTGTTAACATTGCTGACCATGGACATGCAGGACCAAGTTTCAATCATTACTCCTAGGCTACCTTGAATTATCAGGTAGGGAGACCTAGACCACATATGGTATATGATCTATGATATATTTATTGTACCAAGAAAATTACAAAAAACACTTGTCATTTTACCAGTAGACTTCTTAAAAAACACAATAACACTTTAATTGGAGGAATGTGTAGACATACGTAGTCAGTGCTGCCAAATGCACATAAACCGATTTTCCTCTGTAGAAAAAAAGATAAAAAAAAACACTAGGAAGAGAAACAAAAACAAAAAACAAAATAAGACAAGTTTCTTCTCTGTTTTCCCTACAGGCTCTCTTCGTAAGTCCCTTGAAAGTTTGCAATGTGCTACCATTAGGCCGCTGGGAAACCTAGACCAGAATGCATTCAGCTTCTGAGGAGAATCAAGGCATTACATGAATTCTAAAAAAGTCCGCAGCTACATACAAGAATACAAGAAAACTGTCATTAATGGCTGTGAGGGTCAGGATGCAGATCCCTCCCTTAATGCTGTCTAAAATGAAACTAAAAGACATAGATAGATGATTCAGTAGTTGTACAGTAGGCCCTGTCCCTTCATGGAATGCAGTGTGATGGGGTTTTAGGATGGGTAATCTATCATTATTCAGATATCAATAATACAAAAAAGAATTTTGTTTTCATTAAATTTTAATTACCGGTAACAAGAACATTTAAAAATGAGTGGTGCAAAACATGTTGCATATAATTACGGTACATGTGTTTAGGGACCTTACCAAATTATGGATCAATTCCTTTTACAGCACAACACATATTAACTGAATAAATAATTAACTGGATCCAGCTATCCATTTATATTTCCAAGGTTAAGAAACGAAATCATGCAAGACAGTGAAAATTGAACAAAGTCAAAGTACCGGTATGACTTAAACTCATTTTAATTGGTAATATTTTAGAGAAATAATTCTAAATCTGCATAATTTTCATTTTTAAATTCAGATTTGTTTCAGTAAATATTCAGACCTACTATTTTCTTAGTTTTTATTTTATTTTTATTTTTTATTATTATTTAACTTATTTAAGCATGCTTTAACTGTATAAAGGTCATATTGAGCAAATAGGATGTTTAGGTTTACCAGTAGGCTATTTCAACAATTTATTCATAAGCATCTGATTTTACTGTCGTGCTGCTTTCTATTCATCTTCAAGGATATTAATTTTTAAATCATGACATACCGGTAGCAGCAATGAGTCACGGAATTTTTAGAACTACAGTAGAACCCCGATAATTCGAGCTAATTGGGGCTGAGGCTACCTCGAATTACAAAAAACTCGGATTATACGGAAATATCACTAAATCAATGGGTAAATCGCAAATAAGTGTTTAATGAGTACAATAATGGTTTAAATAATAAATAAATAAATAATATAGTAGGCCTACATACCTGTGTTACGCCTGTATGTATATTGTCAAACATTTCCAATTTGCTACATCGGCATCCTTTAAGGATTAAGTCAATTGGTGGTATAAATAAGACCAAGCCGCGGCTCAAAACTCACTAATTCATAGCAGCTGCTTGGTTTGGTATAAATAAAACGCGGCTTCCTCAACCACCTGCCTAGCCGTTGCTCAACGACCTTGACAGCTCAGCCGCTGCTTAGGATTTGGTATAAATAAAACTAAGCCGCGGCTCTCTGTTGGTAGCAGCGGCTTGCTTTTTTCTGAGGTACCTCATTTGCGGACTCAGCTTGCTCAAGTGAAGTTTTTAATCGTATTGGCGGGGTTCATGGGGGTGATTTTTTAACCAATATGAGTAATTTATAAGGAACGTATGGATTATGATGTGCACAGATGTAAAGAACCAGTTGTACAATAAAATTGTAAAACATGTGTAACTTAACTTTGTTACTTTTCTTTATTATTATAATAATAATAATCATGAAATAATACATCATTATAAGTCTAACACATTCTCATATTTTACTGTTATCAATATGAGCTAAAATATTTCAAACGTGAATAATTCTTTTAACACTATTTCAAATTGTAATGCTGTAAACTAAATAACTTCAAATCTATTATGTAGCAAGTAGATTCAAAACGAACGTATTTTATGAATTAATTATGGAAAATAATTAAATATTAATAAAAGAACTACATATATATGTAGACCTACCTTCTTTACTAATAGCAAAACATATTGAAATAAAAATGGAAACTCCATCCTCTTACAAAGCTATTTAATGTGGGACAAAATAAGCTGATCTGAACAAATCTCACACCCTTAAAAGATTATCCGGGTTTGTTTGTCTTAATAGATATATAAGCATTCATGAACCACAGATTATTGTCTCTGTTGGACATTACATGAGAATATCATAGGAGAAAAATTCCTCCGGCACTGGGACTCGAACCCAGGACCTTTGGCTATTCGCGCCAATGCTCTACCAACTGAGCTAAGCCGGAGCTCAATTCACAGCGCCATTAGGGCAATCTGTCATAGGAGGGAGGTTCCATCTGGCGCTGTGAATTGAGCTCCGGCTTAGCTCAGTTGGTAGAGCATTGGCGCGAATAGCCAAAGGTCCTGGGTTCGAGTCCCAGTGCCGGAGGAATTTTTCTCCTATGATATTCCCTTTGTTTGTCTTGCTATCAATTTGACTATGCCCCCCTCTTCAAACAAACATAAATACTTGGAGGGAATGAAAGAAACGGGGTAGAGCACCAGCTTTTAGACTCTTCAGTGGTACAGTCTGCACAAGAGCAAACTATTAAAACTGCTAAGATTATAAAATATCCTAATTATTTACCTGATAGGTACTAAGTAAACTTGTGATTTTAGGACAATTGCTTACTCTGTTAAGTATTATTTAAAATGTTAAACTATAATACGTTTCTATGACGGTACAAGTAAGCAAAATAGCGAAATGTGCTTATTAGTATAAAATGTTAACTTTTGTTTATTAAAATTAAGTAAAATTATATCTGTCTACTGTTTTAGTTAAATGCTTAATTCATTAATTTACAAGCCTAAACATAATTTTTAGTGCCCTAAAATCAAGGTTTTCTAATAAAACATGAATACTAGAGAATACTGTAGGATAAAAATTCCTCTGACACTGGGGCTTGAACCCAGGACCTTTTAATACTAGGGCTAGAGATGTAACAACTACGAGGACATGTTCACACTCTCTTGTCTCTTTCCTTTCTCCCAAAGTAGCTTTTCTTTCTTTGAATTCAATACTTTTATACATTATATACTGAACTTTAAATTTTAAATCGGTCACAGACAGTCAAGTGGCATGTTTGTTTACACAGCTGCCATGTGCCGGGCGGTATGGGATGCAGGTGTTCAAGCACTTGCTACCAGTAGCCTGAGCCGCGGCTTCGCAGGGAGGGGAAGTTTTTATTTATTTCAAACAGCCAGCCGTTGCTATATTCTCAACCTTCTCATAAGCAACGGCTAGGTAGCAGTGGCTTTGTTTTATTTATACAACCAAATGTCTGACCCTTAATGGAGCGGAACGGGAAAGCGGCGCTACTAGGAAAACACTTTTAATTACCATTGTCGCTGAGTAGGGATTACTGTAACAATACAGTATTCTTTTCTACACTGTACAATTGATTGACACGAGGTCCCGACAAAGAAAGATCGAACCTAACGGTTTCTGTCAATCTGTAATAGAAATGCATTAGCAGTTTGAAGCCAAGGTTATTTCTGTGTATTACGCACAAAAACCCTAAGTAGGACAGTTTTACCTGCATTTTTGTACATGGAAAAATTGAAAGCTCAAAATGTAACACATTCGGAAGTGCGTAAAACTTACATGCGGACACCGTATAAAAACGGTATTTTACTCTAGTTTTATGGAAAATTTTTATTTTCTTAAGACCAGCTCGAATTACACGGAACCCCGAAATACCAGGGCTCGAATTACCGAGGCTCTACTGTATTTCATATAAAATGAGTGGAACTGCAACTGTATTTTTGATAGGTTTTTATAGTCTGGTTGCAACTGAAAAAGAAAACGCTTATGCACATTTGAAGATGCAAACAAGGACACAAGAAATCTAAATTTGTAAACTTGATTTCAAGCTTTAAGAAAATAGGCTACAATTGAGTGTTACCTTATAACATAGTCTAATTTGTGCTGAAAGCCCGGTTTTACTGTTTGCAGTCCATAGTAAATGGAATAATGAAAATACTGCATGTAAGGCTTATTCAATGCTAAAAGTCTAAGTTCTTACAGCCATTCCTGCTCATTCTTTCTATTTTTCATTTACTTGCTGCTGTATAGCCCCATTAAGAATTTAGCAAAGAAAAGAGGTGGCTTAAAACATAAATATAGTCTGCTGTTCATTGCAGAGAAAGCATAAATGCTAAAAAAAACTTGTTAGCGGCATGTCTCTTAAACATACATTGGCTCTTAAACACGTGTAAAATCTGGCTTTCCTCGGGTCCAGCGGTTGCCGGATTTTTTATTCTCAACCTGTATAATACCTAATTCTGTAATTAATACAAGGCACACACTTCACGATAAAATTTAATCAAGATTAATCCTACTTACCTCAAATGGAGCTTCCCCATGGTGTTTGTTGACAATCCTGAAGGTGCATATTTCAGCACCGACTGCCTTGATTCTCGGGGTGACTTCTACAAGCGTTTCATTTTCTTTGACCAGTCCATGGTAACCACTTTCTAAGCTAGCCAAGTCCAATCGGGGCACTAAACAAAGAGAAGTAATATTAAAAGATTTTATGGAACTGTACATACTTAAAAGTAAAAGCCTCTCTAGAAGAATTAAATTAAACATTTATAAAACTATGATACGCCCTATAGTGATGTATGGAAGCGAGACCTGGACCATTACAAAATCGGATGAGCAACTAATTAATATTTGGGAGAGGAAGGTCCTATGGAGGATATTTGGGCCAGTATATGACGAAGGCATGTGGAGAATCAGAACGAATAGGGAATTATATAACCTTTATGATGAAGTAAACCTAGTAACGGCAATCCAAATGCAAAGACTGAAATGGCTGGGACACGTCCAGAGGATGGCAAACGAGAGAGACCCCCAAGAAAGCTCTTAATAGAAAACCGGAAGGAAGGAGAGATCAAAGAAGACCACGTTTGAGATGGTTAGATGGGGTGGAGGATGATTTAAGGAAAATGGGTGTGAAGAGATGGAGAACGAAAGCAGAGGATAGGAAAGAGTGGAAGGACATTTGTAAGGCGGCCAGGGCTCTCCAAGGGCTGTAGTGCCATAGTGGATGGATGGATGGATGGATGGAACTGTATAGGCCTACTTATGACCTAGGCTATTGCTAAACCGTTACTATTTTAAACTAATGGGGGCAAGACCTGTCCTGAAGTAATGAAAGTTCAAATAAATAATAATATACTGGTAACACTATAATTGAGGGCAACGTTCTACCAGGGAGTGTAAAGCATTAAGTGGTGGAACTTGTTTAGTTCACCATTCAGAATCGTCATGGTGTTAACTCAGACATATCACTGGCTGGCTGCATGTGTAGGTTTTAGACTAATTAGTTTTACCTACATATTCTGCGACTTTCAGTAAGATGAGACAACACATTAGGGTGTCCATTCGTCCTGTTCTTCCCAGGACAGTCCCTTTTTTGGCAAAATGTCCAGCTGTGCCGAAAATGTTATGGAGGATGCTAAAATTTTCTGATTTTTTGTAAGTCCACTTGACCACTCATTTTATGCTACATAACTTTATTCCTAGTTTGCACTGACAAGTGAGTATATTAATGGTGTACAGTGATACCTCAAGATACGAGTTTAATTCGTTCCGTAACCTTGCTCGTATGTCAATTTGCTCGTATCTCAAAGCAATTTTCCCCATTGAAATTAATTGAAATGCCATTAATCCGTTCCAGCCCCAATTGCTTTTGTTACGTGTTTTGAATAAGAAAAATGTATTTATAAATGACAAATATTGTATAAAAACATAATAAAAGAGAATGTAAAGTAAAAAAAAAACTGGTTTTATAAAGTGTACATACATATTTGTTACACTTTCTTCGGACCCATGGTTATAAAAAGAAATGTGATAAAGTATGTAAATGCACAAAAAGCGCAAAGCCCTAGAAAAACTTAGCAAAGATGCTTCAACAGCGAGGTAAACAAGCACACTGGAGGAATATGTGGGATAATGCGCGAGACGCACGAGGCGCAGTAAACTGGTGGGCCGTGTGCAGCGTCACAGCTGGCCGTTCCTCGTATCTCAAATGTCGCTCGTATTTCAAAACAAAACTTCGCTCCCTTGACAGCTCGTATCTCAAATAACTCGTATGTTAGGGCACTCGTATCTCAAGGTACCACTGTATATCATTTCTCACACCTTTATAGTACATGATTAGGTGATTTTTTAAAAGGAGCAGCTGAAATGGAAGAATATTTAGGATTGTTGTGCTTTTGTTAAGTGTTGTAGGCTACTAAATTTTTCTGCCGACGAAGACGAAATGTTTCATGAATTTTCATGCTTACCGGTATAGAACTACATAAAAAAGCTAAATTGAAGAGTGTTGCAAGAAACAATGAACTATTTTTGAAAAATTGTGTAAAATATTTGCCTATTTCAACAGTAGAAACATTAACATAAAAATATGATTTGTACAGTACAGGGTACAGTATTGGGTCCCATATTGTTTTTAATATACATAAATGACCTACTGAAGATTAATTTGAATATATTTAATGGCTCCATTTACTCATATGCTGATGACACCGTTGTAATATTTAGTGGTTCTTCATGGATTGAAACTTACGAAAATGCCAACAAAGGTATAAATCTTGTTAAATCATGGCTGGATTTTAATTTACTTTCCTTAAATGTTAAGAAAACTACGCTAGTTCCTTTCGCTTTAACAGCTACCGGTATGCAACAATTAAAAGTAAGTAAAAATTTAAGCTTAAAAATACACAATTCTGGTTGCTGTATTAATAGCTGCACTTGTCCCTCCTTAAGTGAATCAAATCAAGTGAAATATCTAGGCATCATAATTGATTGACATTTAAGATGGGACAAGTACATTGAATATTTATGCAATAGGCTACGTAAAGTCATTTATAAATTCGTTATTCTCCGTTCATGTTTACCAGCTCATGTTTTACGTACGATTTATTTGGCCCTAATTCACCTCCTTAAGTGAATCAAATCAAGTGAAATATCTAGGCATCATAATTGATTGACATTTAAGATGGGACAAGTACATTGAATATTTATGCAATAGGCTACGTAAAGTCATTTATAAATTCGTTATTCTCCGTTCATGTTTACCAGCTCATGTTTTACGTACGATTTATTTGGCCCTAATTCATTCTATTCTTCAATATGGCATAATTGGGTGGGGAGGAGTTGCAAAAACGATCCTCAGCCCTTTGCTTTGTCTTCAAAAACGCATCATAAAGATTTGTTTATTTAAGCCTCCTGACTATTCTTCCAAATTATTATTTTCTGAATTTAACTTTTTCACCATAGACCAAATTTACAAGTACGTCATACTGGATTATTTTCATAAACATCGTGACAATTACAAGTCAGAATCTCACGTATATAACACGCGAAGGAATCAATTTAATTTATTACTTGAACCAAAAAATGTTACAACTGCTGAAGCTAAGCACTGTTCAAGTTTTGGCCCAAGACTATTCAATTCATTTATTACCAACCATCCTGATCTAAATAGCTTAAACAACAAACAATTTAGGTCTAAAATTAGAAAATTTATATAATTATTACTTCTGTTATCGACTATTACTGTTATAACATTTTTCATATTAAACTTTAAAATTTGGATAGAACTTAATTTCTTTGTTTTTTACTAAAATTTGAACAAATAAATTGTTATGTATTATTGTTGTATTGCTTCGTACCTTTGTATTGTAAATAGAACATGTTCTAACCTTTCATACATAACATTTTGTCATACTTCTCCAAAATATGCATTTTTTTTAAAGTAATTGTTTAGTATAAGTATTTCTAATATATAACTGAACCACCCCCGAACACAAGCTCTGCTTCTTCGGGGGGTGTATCAACTTTTGTATATATTTTTCGTGTACTTTGGAGTAATAAATTGTAATTGTAATTGTAATTGTTTGGTAGAATTTTGTCTGTCAGTTCCTGGGTCAAATGCTGTTGTGGAATATGTTTTCTCTCTAGTGAATTTGTTGCGGTCAGATGAGAAAAACATAACAAAAATTGCAAAAGTGAAGGCCTTGCTGATAGTGAAAACACACTTTGATGGGGTATCATGTGCTGACTTTCATAACATAATATCATAAAAAATACAGTGGCGAGGCATCTACTCCTGCAATACGGTATAAATTACTATCTACAGCAGTCTACAGAAAAAATTTAAGTCATTTGGGATCATTTGTATGCACGAGACAATTTTTTTTTAAATTTTTCACTAAATTTTGTAGTGATAATTTTTGTTTCTTTCTTTAATTGTTCCAGTTTTTTTCCAGTATTTTAAAGATTGTCCCATTTTTATATAAAAATCATATCAACCTTCACTTGGCTGAATATCTTTAGGTAACAAGCTACAAGTATGTTTTAACAGTCTAATTAAGCCAAGAACCAGCTGAAGGGCATTTTGGGCATATCATCCAACCTTAATATACTTTTTAAATTTACATTTGCTTCAGTCTATAAGTAGGCCAACATTTAAAAGAAATCCACTTTTCTAAAGCAAACTGTGAAGATACAATTCATAGTAAGCTGACTTCCGTCACTCAAAAAATGGATCAAAGGCAAGAAAAGTAGTAGTGAAATAAAGGCAGGTAAAGGAAAACTTACAGAAACAAATAAGAGAGAAAATTTCTATAATGTTACTGAACCGAACATAATCCCTTTGGACATGTCACTTCAAGATAATGACTCAACAATGGCAGGTAATAATATCACTTATTACCTTTGAGCCTACTTGCTTCGAACAGCAGGAAAAAGATACATTAGTTACAAGGAATGTTTAACATCATGAGAACATGGACCTGCCCATGATTTGAAGATATTCAAACTCTCTGGTAACACAATGGACTTTGGAGACAGATGTTAATTCCTCAAATATCCTTCTGTGTCGTTTTAAGACATCGCCAAGAAAGTAGACAATATTATTGAATGAAAGTTGATTAAAGAAGATGCAGTTTAAGGTGATATATTTTCAGACTGGATATGTATGAACTGCCAGTTTTTCTAGCTTATGTTGTTCAGGAATCATTTATTTTTATATCTGCCTCAACTAGTATTTCATTATAAAATGTCGCTTCATTTTCCATGCGAAAGAAATTTGAAAAGAGAAGAGAAGTAGAGCGACCGCTAAATCCTCAAGGAAACTATCAAAACTTTCTTGTAAGACTTTTAAAATAATTTAATTTAGTTTACTTTGAAGTGCAGCTGTATTTTACGTAACTTATAAAGAATTTCCATTAATACATTCAATACAATTACCAAATACACTGCATATCTTCCATAAATCTGTTACTGGTTTTTTACTGTTAGAATACGTCAATACGATGGCTGCAAATGTAGAGGAAGTAAATTTATCAGATATTTCTGATCTTTCGTAGGAGGAAAGTGAAGCTGAATCATCATCCGATTTTTTCAGCTAAAATAGGAATGGTACTGTCAATGCTTCAGAGGCTTATAGTAACATACTAATTCATTGCTTTAGTTTGTGGATCAATATTGGTGCTTCAGATAATGTGAATCCAAAATATATTACAGGAGTGAACAGAGTGGGTATGAAACAGGCAAAACAGAAAGATGTCAAGGACTTACTCAAGTATTTGGAAGAAAGTGACCAAGAATGGTATATGATATTAAATGAATGAATATTCAAACTATTCATCATAATTGTTTAATAAATATAGGCTATCGTTCTGATAGAAGTTACTACACTACTACATTGATGAAAGGATGCTTTATTAGCAGGTAGAACTCCTAATTGATATCCTGATCATTTCCAAATAACTAATACTTCTAGCTTCACAAAGTCCATATATGCAATGGTTTATTCATACTTGAAAACAGCTGTATCTCAAAACTAACATTTTGGACTTTGTGACTTCTGCTGGAGCGACAATATTATGCTCAATTTTATACATAGAAGCAATCTAGCATTCCACGGAATAAGGGCACACTTCAAAAACTTTCAAATTTGGATAGGCTATAATATCATCTTGCTTTTAATAAATGTCTGGAATTGGGAGTATTTCCTCAAAGCTGGAAAATATCGGTGGTAAAAGTAATTCCGAAACCAAACACAGTAAATCACACTACCAACAGTCTTCGGCCTATTAGTCTAGTACCTGTATTAGGGAAAATACTAGAGAAATTAATGATAGACAGAATTATGTTTCATCTCATGCATACACACAGCTTACATAAAGGCCAGTACGGATTCATGCCAAACTCCTCAACCGAGGATGCAGTAAATGAGGTTAGCAGCTGGATGGAACAAGTTTACAGTAACAAGAGCATGGGTCTTCTCATCTCCCTGGATATCACAGGTGCCTTTAACAATGCTTGGTGGCCAAAGATACTCCAGCAATTAAAGGAAAAGAATTGTCCAAAAAATGCTTATAAACTGGCTCAAAGTTACTTCTCCGACAGAGAAGTTCAACTCACTATAAGTAGATATATAAGCATTCATGTACCACAGATTAATGTCTCTGTTGAACACTACATGAGAATATTATAGGAGAAAAATTCCTCCGGCACTGGGACTTGAACCCAGGACCTTTGGCTATTCGCGCCAATGCTCTACCAACTGAGCTAAGCCGGAGCTCAATCCATCTGGCGCTGTGAATTGAGCTCCGGCTTAGCTTGATAAAAACACCTAGTTATGATAGTGATTGACGTCTGACTGAGGAAGGCCCGGAGGGCGGGCTGAAACGTCTTGTGTTATGTGTTTTTTTATTGTTTTTAACCGATCTTTTAACCACTATCATAACTAGGTGTTTTTATCAAGTGTTCATCACTTTTATGGTATTGAGATCTTAGTGGAAAGTAGGACCACGCATTTTATCTTTTACTATGAAAGTTATAAGTTTTCTATTTTTGTTTTACCAGGTAAACACATTTAATTTATACTCATCAATATTTTTTTTATGTCTACTGCCTAGTTGCACATTCCTTAAGCTTTCTTTCCATGTCAGACATGTGATTTAATAACCTCACTTGTGGAAAATAATGACCCACTTATTCCAAATTGTGCATTGGGGCAGTTTTGCTCAGCCTACGTGGGGCACTTTTGCCCATTAACTAGAGTTTCTATTACCAGTATTAATTAACTTAATTTAGTAAATATGAATTTAGGCATATCTACCCTATTTTAAAAAGTAATTTTGAAATTTTTTTATTCAGATGTTGTAGAAATTGGTTTGATATTATCTTATTTTTTCTTGCATAGTGCCTTCGTTGCCTAACATGGTACGTTGACAAGAAAAGAATAAATTTGTATTCCCTGAGAACAAAGACTCAAGTTTTGTTAATATTGAGGACATTTTTTGCAAAGCTACATCAATCTAAATTGGAAGGAAGACCTGAACAAGCCTTGGGAGCAATGACATTTTCTGTAAATTTAGGCATATCTACCCTATTTTAAAAAGTAATTTTGAAATTTTTTTATTCAGATGTTCTAGAAATTGGTTTGATATTATCTTATTTTTTCTTGCATAGTGCCTTCGTTGCCTAACATGGTACGTTGACAAGAAAAGAATAAATTTGTATTCCCTGAGAACAAAGACTCAAGTTTTGTTAATATTGAGGACATTTTTTGCAAAGCTACATCAATCTAAATTGGAAGGAAGACCTGAACAAGCCTTGGGAGCAATGACATTTTCTGTAAATTTCAAAAATTTTAATATAGGCTATACTTAGGCCTATAATAAAGCAGGGTTAAATAGATGTTAAGACTGTATTAAATGTTTATTTCAGTTTGAAGACAATTTTATCAGAGTTTGTGATGTTATTGGTTCCAATTTTCTCTTTAAATATTAGTATGCCTATTTAGGCCAGTTCTTTAGTCATTACAAAATATAATAGGCCTAATTTTTGTGTTTTAGCTCTGTACTGTAAATTAATTGCATAATCATTACATGTCAACCTTTCATTTACACATTAACTTGATTTGTATGCAGTGATCAAATGTGCCCCATACACTGGGCAAAACTACCCCAGCTGGGGCAGTTTTGCTCAACTTGCAACGTGTAGGGAAAATAATTTTAAATTAAAAACAATAAATTATAAAGTAATAATAAAATTATGTTTATATACAAAACATATCAGTGTATAAGTAGCACATAAATACCTTCTCTTGAATATAATTAGGTTGAGAAAAAAAAAATCACAAAGTTGAGAGAACACATTTTGGGCAAAACTGCCCCACTCTCCCCTACCATCTTTCTATTATTAATAAATTGATCAATGTACAAATTTAGGTATGAAGATCAGCGACCTGCATACTTTCAATAAGTGTTTCTCCGCAGCCTTACCAAAAGGTGGCAACCCTAGAGGGAAGTGAGGCAGTATTCACTGGTATGGAATACCGGCTCTGGTTTTAAGGGTTCATTGGCATACCAGCACAGGTTTCAAATGTTCATTTTGCATACTGGCACTGGTTTCAATTGCCAAATAGCATACCGGCACTGGAAATAAAGTAAAAAGTTCATTTGTACAAAGAGTACGCCCTATTATCTGTTTGAGTCATAATATACCGGTGGTCAATTTTCATGGTCATTCATCCACTGGTACGGTTTCACTGGTAACCATAAAGCTGTGACCAGTAACTTGTGATGCCCTATGTTGGCATCTTTATGTTTAAACAGGTATTAAATACTTTTAAAATGTCTATTGAAATAAATAAAGGCATTTCAATTAACAGTGCAAGATGTCTGTGACTTTTGCGCTCTTGCTTGATCATCTACAGTGCCTTTTTTTTTTTTTTACTCGTGGCCGGGCAGTCGGCTGGAGGTAGCTGCGAGCGCACAGTGCTTCTCACCGTTCCTGGCTCCCGCCTTTCTCCCCGTCAGTGCATGTGCGGTCGTTGCTAGCGGAGGTTCTTGTTTTCTTCTTTGTGGTTAAATTGTGATAGTTCTGTTATAATGCCAAGAAGTGTGTATACTTTAGCACACCGCATATTCATGTATCATTCCTATGTGCAAACAGAGTTCTGTAGAGAAGTGACACGGCTATTTGTAGACAGATTCCCTGGTATCCCTGTGCCTCACAGAGAGACAGTTCGTAAACTTGTAAACAGATTCAGAGAAACGGGTTCTGTTCTTGATAAGAAATAAAAAAAATTAAAAAAATTCGCTGTGTGCTTACAGAGAAAAAACTCGATGAGATAGGACAAAAGTTAGAACATAGCCCATGAAAATCTCTCGGGACGAGAAGAAATATGGGACGACTGCAATGATAGACAGAGATTGGACTATGTTTACACGCTACGCAGTGCATGGATTTCATCACAAGATATACACCGAGAAGAAGTGGCACAATCCATGTGAAAAATGTGTAACTTATGTGTGCTGTGCGGGAAGAGATGTGAAAAGTAGGTCTACCATCTTGAAATGTGCACAAGGAGAGAGATCGCTCAAGGAGTCAAGCAGTCAACTCTTACCACGAAATGCTCATTTGATTGTGATTTCCTAATTAATAATTTTAAAGCCTTAGAATATTGTTTTGAATAATTTCATTTTGAGGCACAATAGCCTATGCTGTCTTAGCTGTCTTAATGACATCTTGCAACAACTGCTGAGAAGGTAGAAGTGTAGCCTACTGTACTTTGCAATGCAGTCTGTAGAGAACACAAAATTATATCATGAGTTTGTGACATCACCATTAGCAGAAAATGAGAAGCTGCTATAAGAATTTAAGGGGGGTACAGTAAGTGAAGTACCAATACTGATTACCATGATACAATGCATGCATTGTAACAGTAACTGCTGACCAGTGAAAAGTCGATCCACATATTCATGTAGGCTATATTAAAAAGTAGCCTAATCTAAAATTTTCAAAATGGCTAGAAATGGCTAAATGGAAAATAGAAAGTAGCTGAAAAGCCACCTGTGGCATTTTGAAAGAGCTATCTATTCAAAATGGCCACATTCAGCCACAAAGTGGCTAAATTGGCAACAATGGTTAGAATAGATGTATGAGGAAAGACATTCACAATCACTCTTCAAATGTAGATGTAGATGTAGATAACTCGTCCTGTGTTGAGCAGGGCTCAAGGATATAGAACACGTCAGATCAAAAAATACATGCATGTTATAACAATAATAATTATAGGCTTACAGAAACTGCAAGCTGCCAAATTTATCCAAGCTGGAAATATTCCTCCAAATTGTAAAAGGTGTGAGTTAATAAAAATTCCTTGACAGCTGTTTTGAAAGGTTTGCTCTTTCTTTGAATACATAATAATTTAATGTTGTTTGGAAGCTTGTTATATATCTGTACTGCAGAATAATAAGCACCCTTCTGAAAGAGTTTTAACGAGTTATTTGGTCTTGTAGATCATTCATGTTTCTGGTAGTACGTCCATGTACACTAAAATTAGTTTGAAATTTATCAATATTATTCACTACATAACACATAACAGAGTATAAGCTTATATATTCCTCTGTAAGAGTGAGGACTTTTAATTTTTCAAATAGCGGTTTACAAGATTCCCTTTTTTTCTTTCCACATATTATCCTTATTGCCCGCTTTTGTAATCTAAATATTTTCTCCCTATGGGAAGAGTTGCTCCAGAATATGATCCCGTAGGCCTACCTCATTACAGAGTGAAAATATGCAAAATATACCATAAGTAATGCATCCTGTTTTAATATATTATTCAAAATTCTTAAAGCAAAGCACGCTGAACTCAGTTTTGGACTTATCATTTCTATGTGTGTCTTCCAGTCAAGATTTTGGTCAATTTGCAGTCCTAAAAATTTTACATTGCTAATTTCTTGTATGATTTGTGTTCCATAATTAATTTCAAGATTTGAGATACATCTGTTTTTTGTCCTAAATTGTATAAAATGGGTCTTATCAATATTAAGTGTCATTTTATTAGCTAGAAACCATGTGTTTAACTCGTGAAAAGCCTTTGTAGCTATTCTTGATAAGTGTTCTTGTGACGTTCCTGTTACAAGTACATTAGTATCATCTGCAAAGAGCAATACATTTGATTCGTCACTTAAGTTATAGGGCAAGTCATTAATGAAAATTAAAAAGAGCAAAGGTCCTAGTATTGATCCCTGAGGTACCCCATTCTTAACAACCCCTAAGTTAGATTCATTTGGGCGCTATTATACAGGATTACCAAGTACAGACCTACCCTGCTTTTAGTAAATAAATAAAATGTTAACATTCATTTTCTTGTACTGGTAAATAAAATTTCCTACCGGATTCCTTGCACGAAAATTTAAAGAATGATACCGGTAAATGTTTATTATAATGGTATGTCCTCCATTTTCATTCATTTTGTCCTCCATATTATTTTCAGCACCCCGTCAACCTGCACCAAGTAGGCAATTTGACTAAACCACAATAGCCTATATTTCTGAAGCAACCAAACAGAATTTTCTCACTGTATAAGAATATTGCTGCCTATGGTATTTCATCGCGAACTTGTATACATAACACAGCTGATCTTATGTTGTGTTTCATTAGTCTGACTGTTTGTAGTTCCACTGTCTGACAGTAAGGTGGCGTGAGGGACTACCATAGTCAAGAGAGCAGTGTTTTTCATCTTTTTAAATTCTTAAATAGTAATTTCAATGCTTAAGGTACGTAGAGAATGTTATGTGAGTTTTCTAAGAGCTGGAATCAGATGCGAGAAAATAGCAAAAATTTAATTAGGGCAGAGAAAGTCGTGTGAGTGTTCCCAGAGATAGGTTAAGAAGGGAAGAAATAATAATTTCAGTGTATAAGATAGAGAATGTTGCATGAGTTTTCAAAGAAATATAATAAGACCCGAGAAAATAGAAAAAAATACAGTAGAGAAAGTCACATGAGAGTTTCCAGAGATGGTTTAAGACAGGAGGAAATAGTCTTTTCAATGTTTAAGGTAGAGAACATTGTTCGAGTTTTCCAAGACCTGGAAGAAGATGCGAGAAAATAGTAAAAATTAAAATAGGGCATAGAAAATCTTGTGAGAATTGCTCTCTTAACTATGGTCATCCCTCACGCTACCATACTATCAGATGGTGGAACTGTAAACAGAAGAGTAGTGAAACAGAACATAAGATCAGCTGTGTTATGTATGCAGGTTTGTATTCAAAACCTACCAACTAGAATACAAGAAAACAACTCTTTGGAATTCATGTTACCAGTTCGGAGATATCAGTAGGTAGGCTAATGATATTAGATCTGCAATGCACTAGAATACCCACCAGTAGGTCTACATCAAGCAAACAGCCAAGTAGTTATAGCCTATTTTGTCATAGCATTCGGGAAAAAATAGTTTTATGCCACGCACTAGGCTTCTCCCACCAACTCTCTAATGGGACCCGCCTGGGAAGGTGGGGTTTAGGGTTTCGTCGCAGTAGAGATTCAATGTGAGACATAATAAACCTCGCGCTAAATAAATAAAATAAATAAATACAATTTTATTGCCATTCGGCCTCTACAGCAATAGGCAACGTCAAGGAATAAATTAGAGCAAACAGCTTAAAAAACTAAGACATTAAGTTAAATGGAAATCAGATAGACAAGAATAACATAAATTAAATCACAATATAAAATGTTACATACATAAATGGACAAATAGTAAATTAGGAAACAATGTAATACAATTAATGAGGAACAATTATTAAGATGCTACATTACAATAACGCATTCAAAGAATTCACCTATTTCATTGAAAGATCTGGTAATCAGCCAGCCATATAATTTTTTTTTAAATATTGGTAGTGTCATATTCCCCACTGAAGAGGGTAATTTATTAAAAAGTTTCCGTCCTATCACCTCATGACTATTTAAGGTTTTGGTACCGGTAAGTCTGTAATATGGTATATAGATGAGACTGCTATTTCTGGTATTATAAGAATGGATGTTGTTTTTACATGGTAAGTCTGCATATTTACTTCTTGTATAGATTAGCAGATGATATATATATATAGGTTTATGATGGTCAAGATTCTTGTTTGAGTGAAGAGTGGTCTACAATGAGATCTATAGGGAGATCCTGTTTAAACCCTGATGGCTTTCTTCTGTAGAAGTAAAATTTCACTTACATGTGAAGAATTTCCCCATAAAATGATTCCATATATGAGAATACTTTGGAAAAAAGAAAAATATGATGCCCTGACATAATTGTCAAATACATAGTTACTGAGGCTTCTTAACAAATAAATCACCCTAGATAATTTACTTCTGATGTGATTAATATGTGGTTCCCAGGTTAGTTTAGAGTCAATGTATTGCGCTATTCAGTATATTGTTCCTAAACTAACAAACGTTCCTAACCTAACAAAACAGCGGAGCTTGGCTGGTGCGCAGCATAAATCTATCTTTTACCTAGCATTCAATTGGATTTTAATAATGAATGTAAGCCAGGTAAGCCATATTAGAGTCAAATATTCTGTCAAAACAAGGGGTAAAGGTCTAACCATTTTGATACTTTTACCATGATCTACATTTTACACAATCATTCTATTTACATAACTAGGCCCATGCACATTCGAGTTCTTTTCCGGTAATGATTATGTTTCCTTGATAAGATACCGGTAATACGATCATTGGGTAGTATGTACTTGTCTGAAAAGGTGTATATTTATGAGTGCTACGATCATTTTAATCTTATGTTGTCAAAATCTCGTTCCGAAAGACTACCCCAACATTAGCAAGAAAATCCAATTATACTCGTTACTAGGCGTGATGTTTGGTCGATAAATTTCGTTTAAGACCAAAATAATGCACTCTGCTGTCAGCTAACTTGTCAAAACTAGCGCTACCATCTTCTCGGAATTACCATAAAACGAAAAGAACAGATTGAATTCGATGCAAAAGTAATTGCCCTTAAATGTCACATGATAATACTATCCACAAACCTCTATACAAAGAGCCAGACTATAATACAAAGAATATACAGAATAATAATACTTTGTTATAATATGATATTGCGTGTAAGCAGTTCCACTTACCACCATCTGCCGATGGTCCCGATGTGACATTTAATGAAGATGCAGCAAATCCGAGATACGCCGCAATTAACAAATACTTCCCAAACATCTGAGTTTATATTTTGTTTCCACTTTATCACAAATCGTGATAAAAACCACAGATAAAGATTTTACCGATAACAACGCTTATGCGATCATAATAAGATAGGAAAAAGCTTCTTTGCTGAAAGGTCCCGGATGGAAGAGAATCCAGATTGTATATAGAATAGACTTCTTATAGCAACTCGAATATACACAGCCTAACTTCAGTAAGTTCCATAAAACTCTTACTAGATGGGGTAAAATCGTATCGAAATTAGAAAACTGTTTCGGAATAATGGTTCCTTGTGATTGGTTAAGAGCCTTGGCGCATGCCTACTATGTAGTAATACACTGCCATCTCGGGAGTAAAATGACAAACTATTTGGCATTAGATTCTACAGCCAAATTAGGACTCATTAAAGATTTAGAAACATAATCAAAGAGAAAATCTATGGTCTACTGGCGCACCTGCGCACGTAACGTGACCTGTGACGTCACGATATTGACCGACAGTGATCGAAAATTATCACGCAAACAATATCACGCTAACGTGGTCATTTCCCTGCTAAAATAATTCATATTAATTCCCCTTCTTACTATGCAATAGCTATTTTATGATTGTCCTACGATGTCATGTGTTTACCTCCAAGGTCTCTTGATTAAGGCACTAACGACCACTCCTTTATTTGGTATAATACAAAAGAAAGGAAAAACCACTGCTGCATTGTCCTTCAATGTTCCTTTGTGAAAGAAATAACATGCATTTTGCTTGCTCGTCTAGAAGTCAATAAACTTTCCTCCCTTTTGCTGTCTTAGCCCTTGTGATGTGAATCTTAACCGAAGAATCAGTGGCGGACGCAGAATTTTTTTTCGGGGGGGGATTTGAATACTAAAAAAATTAATTAACTTACATATTATACAATTAGTTTATAAAACTGGCCACTTAGAGTGCATCCTTTTTTCAAATTTCGGGGGGGGGATCTATCCCCCCAATCCCCCCCTCTGCCGTCCGCCACTGCGAAGAATAGCGACACCTGCTTTGCATTTGCGCCC
Source organism: Ectobius pallidus (assembly GCA_964059195.1). NCBI lineage: Eukaryota > Metazoa > Arthropoda > Insecta > Blattodea > Ectobiidae > Ectobius > Ectobius pallidus. The sequence continues at coordinate 69,845,957 of CAXKWD010000004.1, read as the reverse complement.
CAAATACCGATACCGGTGCAGACACCATATATATTTTATTATTGTTTTGCTTCCATAATAAAAAAATGAAAAAACTAAATTCTAACCATCTTATGGTAACATAAGTAGTTAATATTTTATTTTGGCAAATGTAATTTTTGTATGGTACCGGTACTTCAAAGTCCCTCATGTTTAACTATTCAATTCAATTTAACTAGCAAGTTATACTTTGATACACTAGAGACATGGGCGTACAGTGAAATTCTGTTCGGAGGGGGTTGAATATAATGTTGTCTCAGCTCCATGTGCTTGCACACATTGTAACGTAACACACTATTTTTAGTAACTAAACAATTTTATTGTGGTCAGTACTTTTTTTAATAAAAGTATTGAAGGTGTACTCTAGCTTTTGACTTGACGGAACATTGCCAAACTTACCCACATATTTAGAATGAAAGTGGAATCACACAATATGCATAATGTTATACGAATTTTTAAGTCCTCTGGATTCAGTTTGCACACATTTATTCTCCCCCTAAGCTGCAATTTAGTCTATAATATGATCACAGGGTTTCTTACACCTTTCACCACAAGATGCTATAAATTTAAAATGAAAAGTAGCTATATCTCTATTTTCGAGAGTTGGGGCCTGACAGGTTTACGACAAACCTCGGAATACTGTGGGGTATTGCTAATCGCCTGACATGTATATAAGCTGAGTAATTTTCACAAGGGCAGTTATAAATTAACACATGAAAAACAACTGCAGAATAGCCAGAAACAGAATGACACGTGCAGCAACATTAATTCATTCAGTGATTAATTAGAAATTAACATTTTCAAGAGTTATTTTAATATTGCTGTGTTATGTAAGAAAATATCCGTAATAATCAAACCGTTTATTTATTTAATTTGTAACATTATATTATAATCCTTAAAAAAAATCGCAGATATTTCGGGAGGGGTTTCGACCCCCTCAACCCTCCCCCAACGTACACCCAGGACTAGAGACAAAGTAGGTACTGGTATTTTCTTCAATGTAGGTGGGGTTTCTGGAGAGTGTTCGTATCATTCAACTTCCACTCTTACCCAATGGAAGTAAAGAACTAGCACAACAATTGAATTGTGTGGCCATTGACCAAGACAGCAGGAAAGGCAATTAAAAAAAAAAAAACTGAAACTTATGCTGGACCCACCTAGGACAAAATATATGGCACCTGATCTGTTGTTCCACTGAACTTTGCACAACCAGAAAAGGTCCAGTAATAACCTGAGAATCTTTTTTCTACAACATTAGGTTTGTTCTTACGTCATGTCATGTACTGTCATGGTACCACAATGCATACGCATATTGTCCGTTCACCGAATAATGACATTGTGAAAATGTTATGCAGTGAAGCTGGAGATGCGCAAGGCATCATATACATGGTATATGGCATAACTGTAGGAGCAAACCTATAGTACTCCATTCCAAACCTTCCATCCATAGTCGCTCCTTAAATAATATTTTTTTAAAGCAAGCGCTGGAAAGGAAAATAAATTTTTCAAGTTAGCATATCATAAACATAGTGGTATCTTTTATAAAATGTTATTTCCCAAACAATAAAACATATTAAACACTGTATTTATTTAGAAGGAACTCCTCTCTTCAAAACGTACAATTGCCCAGAATCCCATAATCGCTCCTTTTTTAAGGAAGCCCATTTCAAACGGTTGACAGACATTTATTAAGTCTTTCATCACTTGGCAATAGTTTCAGGGCACCTGACATATCTAACCACAGAAAAGGAGGAATAGGAGCCACTGAGAAAGTATAAACGAACATGAGAGACTTGCAACTTTTCCAGCTTCTCGGGATCCAAGCCACGGGTGAGAAAGATGATGAAGATGTCCTCAATTTCACCTATGAGTATTTCCTCTACGATGGGCGCTACTATTAACAACATGAAAATGGAGCAATGGGATGGAGTCCTCCGGAAGACAGCTTACAAACCCAACCACCCAAATTATGACATCTGGTGCACCTGTAAAAACTAGTTTGGACTCCTCCCCCTGGCGTTTATGAAATCCCAAGCCAGTGCACAAGGTGGCAATGTGAGCAGTGTTGTTGTTGACATGCATCCCATTATTCCACTAACAAAAACCTGGCTTGTTCAACTAAATCAACCCTCCAATGCTAATTAGCGGTTTTTTGATTAAATAGACCCTGGACACGAAGAGAGGCCTAAATGTAAACGTTGCACTAAAAATCCAAACTTTGCTCTATAACAAGACAAGTTAAAGAACAATATGCACAGAAGCACAAGCAGAAGCAAGTGGTTCAGGAACTAGACCTAAAGGCGTGGTCGATGCACAGCCCGAATACTCACATGCTTGTTACTTAACTTGTTGCACTATAGTTTACATTTGTCCCATGTTCGGCCATATGATTCAATTAGTGTTCTCTTATCTTTTCACTCGTTACCTGCCCCTCTCATCCCAAAACTGCATCTTAACTCTCTTACCCATGTTTTCGTCTTTCTATTGGCCTATATTTTAGGGGTTTCTTATTAAAATCCATTTCTTGCTAAACAATGGAATGGAGAGTGATTCTATTCATGGAGTCCACTGCTGAGGGGCCTAATGTGATAACTAGGGACCGGATTCTTAGGTTTTTACCTATTTTTTTCCTTACTTCCAAAACAAAAAGCGCGCATACACTTTTTCGAATTATGTCCATAGGATTCACCCACATTAATTCTATAGCACCTAAAAATACCTAAATGGGGTATAAAAACCTAAATATACCTAAATGGTATATAAAACCTAAAATATCTAATTTAGGCTCCTTTTTTGTTGTTTTTGTAAGAAATCTATATTTTGCGGGGCGATAATAATTTTTGTCGGGTTGAAATTAATACCACCAGCGTTTCATTCAACCCATTGTCGTCTAGGATGGACATTATCAAGAGAGGAAAAAAGTACCGGCGTATTCCTTTTAAAATTTTCGTACAAACAACCATTGTTGCCGTGTATGAACAAGGATAAAGATTTCTGTGTTTTAAAGCGATTGTTTTTTTGTTTGCCTTTAGAACTTCCCTGTTATTCATACTGAGTGGTCACACTGTGAGTGTTAAGAAGACGTGTTAATTATGCCGAAACAAATTAAATCGAGTTTATTACGGCAGTGGATTGGCGACGATCTGAATTTCACTACAGATGGCAAAGTAATATTTTTTCAAGCCTGCCAGAAACACGTATTATTTGCCTTTCTAGAAAAGGGGGAAGTTTTTGTCCCTAGTTGATCTGTTCTGCGGTTAGCATGCGTAACAACCGAAAAAAGGAAAATAATTAGTTTCACATTATCCACATCCAACCATAAAGTATTTTACTCACTAAATTAGAAGCATCGGATTTGAATCCTGAGAAGGGTAGTGTCTAGATACAGTATTAACTATTAACTAAGAGATAACAGGAAGAACTTCACAGTTGAGAATCTTGAAAGATATTTAGTGATATAGCCTACTGTAACCAGGAAATGTGAGGCAATCTTATTTTCACTGCTTCTTTTGATTGTTCATGCTTTCTTTCTTCAATTGTATAATATTGTCCTAAAGCAAGTTTACACAAATTTAAGTCAATTTTGTTAAGTTAATCTTTACAAGTATTATATATTCAATCCTATGTAGCACATTCAAATTGATTAAACCAATTATTCTACCCGAAAACGATATTTTGGACAAAAAACCTAAAAAAAAAAAACTATTTCACCTAATGGAAAACCTAAAACAGTGTTTTTAAAAACCTAAAAATCCGGTCCCTAGTGATAACATACTGGTAAACAGAGACGATGTTTCCAAATGACATTACTAACTGCTGGACTAATTGCTGGTGGAAATTGTCACCTCTGAAGTTCAATAAAGAGGGTAATGATGATAAATGCTGACAAACTCCAGCAGTTGAAGCCCATGAAACGTACATTCTACAAAAATGTAAGTAAAAGTCAAGTCTAAAGTGTTTAAATGTCAACCATCTCACTTAATTAACATAAACCCCACATAGATAATTTATTCTAAGAAAGAAATGAATCCTTGACACCAATATTGATGTGTGATACCAATATTATCAATCAGTTCAGCAAAACCACATTGCTATTAATTATAGTAACTAGAAAATAAATTCATGTATTAGGGTAATATTAAACTAATGACCTACATAAAATTTCAGACATTTGACCACATTTTTTTACCTCAGTAGATTTTACTATTCCAAATAAAGTAAATATAAAACTAGGAATACACGTCCATTATATTGCAGTGACTAGTACGATGATAAATAGACCACCACTGAAATGTAAATTCTGAATACCATTAAAACAAGGTAAAGTGGCCGTGAAAGCCTTTAGAGTTCCAGGAGGACTTTTAGACATTGGGCACAAGAAAATGGTCTTACTCACCAGCTGCCTTTACAGTCAGGATTGCTCCTGTTAGAATTAGGCAAATTGAAAAATCCCAAATTTCTTCGGGTTTTAAACCGGTTTGTAGTGCAGTGCCTCAGGCAAATGAGTCATGGTGTACCCCTAAAGGCCCTTAAAGTTCCATGAGGTTTAAGCTCCAAGACTTTTGGTACAGGAAGATGGTAAGGTTGTTAGCCTTACACACCATAAATCTTTACTCCCAGGATTGCTCCTGGTACTCTTCTGTTAGAGGCAGAGTTGACCCCAGGTCCGTAGTGCCACCAGAAGGATTGGTCCAATTGAAAAATCTCAACCTCATCAAGGATCGAATCCTCAACCTTCCAGTCTGTAATGCTGTGCCTCAGCCAAGGGTGCCATGGCGTACCTCACCAATATAATAAATAGCACAATATCAACTTGTGTTACAATGTTATTCCTATTACGCCGGTTGTCAACCAAGAGCTATGCTAAGTTAGTTTAGCTTAGCTCACATACAATGCGGGATTTCATATGTAGTTGTGTTGACAAAATACATATGAAATCCGGCACAACTATATATGAAATCCCTCACTGTATGTGAGCTAAGCTAAACTATGTTAGCTTAGCTCTTGGTCGACAACCGGCATTAATGTTAGCAAATTATGTAAGGAAATATTTGCAGGTCCATTTAGCCTATATACATATACTGTGTATGTACTGGAACATATGACATCAAGTACTCAAAGCATAGGGCCTCCGAGTGGAGGTTTCATTACCGAGGCCTAATTAATTATGCTTATTTTCCGTACAAGGTCAGATGGTAAGCACATTGCCTCAATGACCAGCTAGAAGAAACCAAGGTATTATTTGGACATGAAAGGGCCAGTGAATTTGGTCCAGAGGCTCGTAAATCTACAACATGGGATCCCCGGTTTATAGTCCCTCCTGGAGGGCTCTAGTGCCTAGGATTTTTTAGGTCCTGAATAATTCATCGGCTATAGCTGGGTTTGAATCTGCGAACTCTGGAACAAGAGGGGGCATGCTACCTCTGTACCAACACAGTCTATGTATATTTATACGACTGAAATTTGTTTGACTTCTGTTTTCTTTAATTTGTACAATGTTGTTGAATTTTATTATTTTGTACTCAAAAGAAATTTATCATTGTGTGTCATGTTGGAAATCTATATTAATAAAAGGAAGTGTCTGTCCTCCGTCTGTCCGCGATACCCAGCGAAATCTACTCAACGCAGAGATCTGAAATTTTAAACATAGGTGGACTGAAGGGTCGGAAAATGCACCTCGAAGCCTGAATTTTAATTTTCGCTTTCGTACGTGAGTTATGAGTGAAAAACGGGCAGAAAACGTGTATTTTTTGCGATTTTGAAGCATCAGTTTCAGTAATATATTTCAAATGTTAAATCAATTACAGCTGGCTTTGGCTATTTTTGTCATCATACCTCATAGCCTACCTTGGAAATAAAAGCATCGCGATCGCTTGATTTTGAAAGTCCATCGTGGACGATTCATTTGTTTAGAGTGTCAAGGCCCGCAGATATATGAAATTTTCAACCTACACGTAAGAAGGATATCAACATAGGCTTAATTATGGTCAAACATTGTTCGATTTGAACGAAACTCACTATACAGGGGTTTTCTGAGCCAAGGAACTGGAACCTGAGGTCACTTTTTCTACCAGGGAACGCTACCTAATCGTGGAATAGACTCCACGTGATTTAGGTGTTAATAAATATAATGATTTAACTATTATGCACTTAAGTTTTGAAATAATTATCGAGGGGGAAGCCGCGGGCACATGTTATCTTATAATAATAAAAGGACGTGTTTGTCTGTCTGTCCGCGATGCCCAGCGAAATCTACTGAACGCAGAGATCTGAAATTTTAAACATAGATGGACTGAAAGGTGGGCGAATGCACCTCGAAGCCGGATTTTTAATTTTAGCTTTCGTTCGTGAGTTATGAGTGAAAAACTGGCAGAAAACGTGATTTTAGCGCTGTCGAAGCATCAGATTTCAGTAATACATTTCAATGTCAAATCAATTGCATTTGGCTTTGCCTATTTTTGTCATACCGTGGAAATAAAAGCATCGTGATCGCTTGAATGTTGTAAGCCCACGCTGGTGCATTTGTTTAGAATGTCAAGGCCCGTAGACATACAAAATCTTCAACCTACACGGAAGAGGGATAATCAACATAGACCTAAATATGATTAAACATTGTTCGATTTGGACGAAACTCACTATACAGGGATTTTCTGGGTCAAGGAACTCGAATCTGAGATCGCTTTTGCCCGGCGACGCTATCTAATCGTGGTAAGTAGTCCACGTGGTTTAGGTGTTAATAAATATAATGTTTTAACTATTATGCTCTTAATTTTTATTTTTGAAATAATTATCGCGGGCGAAGCCGCGGGCACATGCTAGTCTCAAATAAGAGACAGACTATTCAATAAAAAATAAAAATAACTACCATACATAAAAATAAAGAAATTCAACTAACACATGTTATCAGTTTTCAATAACTAAAAGATAAGTGGAACTCAGTACCTCAATAAAACTGTTCATTGGCAGGGAAGTTTACAGATTCTTTTTATATCTGATTTTATGGTGAAAGCATGATTTCTGCTTCTGCAATCTGTTTTGGTGACACATACACATAAATGTTGATGACAACAACAATAAAAACAATAATATCTACTACCAATATAAATATTATGGTACTCATGTTTTACATTATTGATACAAATTTTCGTGATTATTGTACATTTTAAAACACCACTTGAAGAGGCACCTAGGTTGCCAGGGGTTCTACAGAGCACACTGTGAGGGACAATTTGATACCGGTCTCAGCAACTTCCATTTTAGGATTTCTGAGTGTTCCCAGACCGGCATGGTCTTGTGGTTAGTGTTGCTGACTACAGATCCGTCGGCCCGGGTTTGATCCCCGGTATCTCCTTGGATTTTTCTGAGGTAGGGAGGTCAGGAATGGGGTGCACTCAGCCTCGTGATTAAAATTGAGGAGTTACTTGATACAGAAGTAGCAGCTCCGCTCATGGAAACCACCATTAACGGCCATGGGTGTTGGCATGCTGACCACATGCCCCCCAAATCCTGCCATCTGCCTATGGTAGACGATGCAGCGGTCGGGTGGTATGCCATGTCATTTCAAGGATGTTTCCAGAATTTGCACATTTGATTGGAAAAAAAAGAAAAGGGAGGAAAGGAGTTTGATTTCCCCAGGTCGAATTTCTTTCTCAGTAGGAAAAGATAACCTGATCAATAGATAATATGAATTCACCATGGCCCCTTTATATTTAAAATTTAATAAAGAAGGCTGTGATTCACCACAAGAAAGATCACATAATTTCTAGTAGGGCTATTCTAGCAGTTGGAATTACCACAGGATAAAAAAAAAATAAAAACTCCTGAAATATGCTGCATATATATACATAACCCCAGAAAGCAAAATTGTATGTGAGAATAGATATTACCGGTATATTACTTTCAATTTGTTTATTTCTTCTCTGTTATACCCAATACATGTTACCTACCAAATACAATTCTATTAAAAGAAAGAAAAAATTATTAAAGGTTTTGGATGAGTGACTTAAAAAAAGATGCCCTTAGATTGGAATAAATGTAATAGAAATAGATACTTTGTGGTCTCTGCACAAAATATGAAGATGAGATTTTTAAATTAACTGTACAAGTGAGAGTTATGGTTGTAACTTCATGAATGATAACATTTTATGTGATTTCATGTTAGCCTACAGCATGGGTCTTCAACCCATGGCCCCCAGCTGCACATGGCCTGCCGAGATGCTTAATTTGGCCCTCAGAGATTTGATGTAACTGTAAAATATGCATTCAGTAATGGGTGTCCAGATACTGGATCAGTTGAAAAATCAATTAATATATATATTTTTTTTTTACTCTCTTCAGTGTGGCTATCGATCATATTCCTGGTGAAATGCAAATGAACAGAAACAAATTGCAGTATAACCATGTGTGATGTTGGAGTCACTGATTTCTATTCCAAATAGTTTGATAGGGTCTGCTTTCCACAAACGTAATCTCATGCTCTTAAAGTACTTATATATTTGAGTAGGCTGACCATATGTAGGACCTACCATTTTGAATGAGAGAGTACTGTTATTTTAGTAATTTTTGGCCGTCCCATTTTTTTAATGGAAATTTCAATTATCTAATGTTTTTAATACAAAGCTCTATTATGCTTTATTTTTGGTAAGTGTAATTTATAATTCATAACCTATTAGGATTATCAGTAAACTGAATGACCACAGAGTATTGATACCTGCAACAATTTATTCAGAGAAAATATCACTAACATGTGGTGTAGTGAATGGCGAAATTCGATAGCAAAGTTCTGTTGTGGTGAAATTTTATTATTGTTATGCATGTTGGCAAACTTGTGTTTTCATCGCGAACAAGAAGGCAACACATGCATTAATCCTAGTGAAGAAGCACAAGTCATTTTTCTGAAAGTTTTTTTCTATAATATTTTTAACAATTTTCCAGAAGTGTTTAAAACTTTTTGAACTTAGTAAAAAGCTTTATTTTTAGAGCAGTTTCAAGGAAGATTTCCAGAAAAATTTCAAATGTATTACAGTGGATAAGCATTGTAGTGATGGAATGAAAGTGGTATGCCAACATTGTAAAGACCATTTCTCCATTGCCCTATTTTTACAATCCCAATGTCCCATTTTCAGCAAAAAGTAATATGGTCAGCCTATATTTGATTAACTATTTTCAAAAATGAAGACTGTTCCAACACTATCTAGAGAATTTAGCAAGAATTGCTACATCACAGATAAAACCAAATATAGATAAGTTGGTGAAAAACAAACAGTGGCAGATGACTCACTAAAGATATGTGTAAACATAATTATGTTCCTTTTGATACGAATGTAATTTTATGTTCTTTTATAATTACATTTTCTGCATTAGTTTGTATTCAGGCAAACATATATTAAATTCATGGGTATGTAGGGGTTCAATGTCCGTATCTTCCATGCAGCCCTTGAATCTTCATCTTAAATGCGGGCCTTGAGTAGCGAAAGGTTGAAGACCCATGGTCTACAGCAATTTTAATTTCTTCACATAATTTTTCTTAATTTAAAAACATGATAAATATTTCAGTTTATGAATAAGAATTTAAGAAAAACTTGAAAAGAGTTCTCTTCAAGTTCTTACCCTGTTTCATTCCGCATGCATCTATGTTTGTTTTTAATGTTAATTCTTGATTCCACAGCATACATTGTGCAAAATTTCTAGACATTAATATTAATACATATCCTAGTGTTATCACTGTCTTACAGCAAAAATGTTGCTTTATCAGTTTTAATTACTACCAAATAGATTGTTTGATTATTTTATCACTTAAAAAAGAAAATGAACTGTCATGACCTCCAAATCTTAAATAACAAAGTTTATATCACTTAATATTACAATACAGGACAGATGAAATACTTTATTACATTTGATTTTAATATAGTGTTTATTTCAATCAAAATCATGTTTATACTACTGGTAATATGGTTTGAAAATTCTGAGGTATGCTTACATGGTAATCCTGCTACTTTAATTACATTATTTTAGCAAGGTATTCATATTTAAAAATGTTAATTTCTTGCATATTATAATATTAAGCATTCAGATGTACTTCCCTATAGAAGTCTATATCATTTATATATTAATGTTTTGAGCAATATTATAATTACTGTGCTTTATGTCATTAATTAAAGAAAAAAGGACTTCACTAATTTCCCAAGAAATTGGAAAGAAATGCTTGGCTTATTTGCTCTATAGAGAAAATATAATCTGCTGTCGAAATAAACAATGGAGATAAATTCAGTGACTTTTACAAAAATTTTACAGACTTTAATTGTATATTGGAAGACCATGTACAGGTAGGGGGAAAAAAAGCGGACCTACTAAAATATCTAAGTTGCCGATATGAGCCACTGCGCATGCCTAGAACCCGCTGGGCAAGCGCAGTGGCTCATATCGGCAACTTAGATATTTTAGTAGGTCCACTTTTTTTTCCCCCTACCTGTACATATGGAAATGATAAAAACAGTCACAGATGACTAAAAATTCACCAATTAAGAAAAAAAGAGGGAGTTAATTTCTTCCACAAAATTTAGTGAACATTTCAAATTTACTTTTGTCTAATGCACAAAAATTTTCACAAATGACTTCTTAAATTTCTTCTGCACACTGATGCAGATAATTTATTCCGCAGAAGTAGATGTCTCATTGTCACTTATTTTACACTTTTATGAATTTTATCAAGAAGTGCATTTTCTTCTGATTTACTGTCATAAAAGCATATGATACCGGTACCCCATTAAAATGTTTTTTTTTTTTTTTTTTAATGAGTACTATCTTCACTGTTACAACTTCCATTAACGTAGCGTAAAATACATTAGAAAATCAGAATAACAAAAAGTGGAACATTTGAGCGTCCCCAATAAAACTTTTGGGGCACCAGGACATTTTGCCAAAAAACCGAACTTTCCTGAGAAAAGCAGACAAATAGACGCTCTATGCCAGAGTGAAAGGAAACTGCATACCTATAGTACTTCAGTACAGCAACAGATGCCATGCTTGCGGCTCAAGGCTTCCACCATAAGGTCTGTACACAAAGACTTTTCACGACCCCGATGAACACTGTATGTGAACTCTGTGGAGGTTGGTGTGGAAAGTACTACATTGAAGAGTGCAAACAACGAACTGCCTCAATTATGGCATATAGCAAAGATACTTAGTTTTACAGTCTATCTCACATGCACATTTGTGTGCATTTCCTTTATCATCATTATTATAGTACTTCATTGTTGACCCATGAAATACTAGTACCTCTTGGAACTTCAGCAACATTGCTGTACTGCTATATAATAACTGTATAATTGAGATGTATGAAAATAGTGATTATGAATAATTTCAATTTCTGCAGTCTTTCTGGCAATGAAATTTGCTGAAAGCCTTCCCTCTTCTCCCAGTGTGACTTAGCCCTCAAATCCTTGTTCTCTTTTACATACCAACAAACCTAACAAGTATCTTTTCTTGCACATATCCAAGTCAAGATCATCCATATTAAATCTTGTAGCCATTGCTTACTTTTACTTGAATGTTTCTGTGTGAATAATTTCTGTTATTTTGAGGCAGATAGTTGCAAAAATACTGCTGACCTCATAATACACAAAACTATATCTCATAAAACAGGCGCAGTACTACATTTTGTTACTGTAACAGTATTCCAAAAACAATACATTCAAAAGAATACAGAAGATGAACACTTTAGTTTCAACAAATAAAGATATCCATAAAATAATGGTTCATTATCGATAAACACGCTAATCTAACCTCTCAAGTAAGATTACCAGAATATAAAAAAAGTAAATGTTGAAGTGGAATTGCTAACAATGTGTTACTCTATCAAGTAAGAAAATCAGACAATAAAAAGTAACACTGAAACATATTCCTATATAAACACCATGGCAAACTTGCATACATTTAATTGGAATAGGTTGGCAAAAGAGAAGAAACACTGCATCAACCAATCAATTGCAATAATGAAACAACAGTTAAGTGAAACCTGGTCGCAACCTGTACGCAACTCACGTCTCTCAGCAGCGAAGGGTTCTTATTTAAAGTGCTTATGAAAACCATCATCCCTGAACTTACAGTTACTGGAATTGGCACAGTGAGCTTCTCCACAAGTATTTTAAGGTTGCTCGCATAAGCACCTTTCAGTAAAATATCAATAAAAAGTTGTATGAACAAACTTTTTTATGATCGCAATTCATATTCCAAAACTTTATATGTTTTAAAACTAAAAATGAGAGAAATTTATATGACAATCTACTATTTACAATTCTTGTCTTTCAAGCAGAGACCCATTCTGGGGCCAATGCCTTAAGAGACTCATTTTGGTCCACAGCAATAATATAACAAGATTCAACAGTATGTAAGAGCATTAAGATATTTAGGTGATTTCTTAAGAGTTCTTGTGCCAATTGTTGAAACAATTTCCTATTTTAACTCTCGGACACATCTAGCTAAACAATATCCAAATTACATCCTAATTTTCGTTGCTTGGATAGCATCCAGTTGGTGTTTAGCAAGACATTAAGTTACAATATCAGCTGGAAAGACGAAGTACGAAAATCTTTGCCAATCTTGACCAATGGAAACTCTCATTGATGCTAGCACCAAAAATTATGATTGTGAACTACGATACAAACAATACTGGCAATCTGGATAAACATGTAGGGAACAATATTATCTGATATAATGAAAAATATGTTGTCAACAAGAATATACATAGCAGTGTTACTTTAGGGAAGAAGAAGCCTGCATGGTGACAAATAGCCAATGTTTCTTTTTGTGAAGCTCCCATATTCGATCTAGACGTTATAGGTTCGTTGAAAGTGATCTTGCACTTTTATTCACAAGAATAACAATTCAGCCACTGAATCCGAGATACTGAAACGTGTGGAAATAACGTGCATACAGTAAACTGATTAAGTGCAGTGCTGGATTAGCCATATAGCAGAAGTAGCAAATTCTACAGCCCTGCACCTAGAGCAGAAAATGTTTAGCTTGTAAAAGCTGAAATTTGCATGACAGACTGTACACCCAATCATGCAATGAAAATTAATAAAATTCAATTAATGGCAAAAAATACTTGAACAGCTGTGAAAAATCATAACACGGTTGCCAGATTATTTAATTGGACGACTGCCAAAATCATCAGATTAAAAACACAGTAATTCTAAGCTCCCCTTCCAGCCAAAAAACTCAACACGGTGACAGGAAGTGGCTTTGTGGAAGGTGGAAGGAAAAGATGGGACAGTCCATTTCTACAAATTTTCCGCAATAGTGACATGGTTTCAGATTATTCGTTTGGTCAACAACTGCCGAAGATGTTAGATCGTTTAAAAACAGTAATTCTCAAATCTCCCCTTCCAGTCAAATAACTCAACACAGTGGTCAGGAAGTGGCAACGTGGAAGGCCGGAGGACAAGACAAAACAGCACATACCAGATGCCTAACGTATTTTCCTCATGCAGATTTAACTAGGGCTTGTAGTACTTACAGCCTTGGCCCTGTTAACCTTATCAGTAAATTTATTTACAAAAACTAGGTGAGTTTATATTTTGTACTTTATTCTGTTTGTATTTTTCAATTATTAAAAGTAGAATTTTAGTGAGTGTTAGTTTAAGAGATGAAGAACTATACAGTGTTAAATAAGTTTGTAGTTCTTTTGCATAATATTCTCTTATTTTTTTGTTTAAAATATATTTTGGAAAACGTTGAGCTTGAGGTAATTAAGTTAAGATACCTATTCATTCATACACTCTACCAGAATAATATATTAAAATGTATCAATTTCTTTGCATGATACAGACATGAAGGTGTGCAGTAAGTTGTACTTAACGTCATGGATAAGGCTTGTTTACTTTGGTTGCTAAGCGAAGAACAACATAATTCAGTAAAATCAACTTCCAAAGTGCGAGAGAGAGGGAGCACCTATAAAAAGTTATGGCTTCTACAAGATAGGGGTTGAAACTCACCTCACCTTAATGAATACTGAATGTAATTAACTTAGAGAAATTGATTTGTCTAGTGTTATCTCTAAATTTGCTCACACTAAATTAATTTTTGTTTTTTGTTTGTTTGTTTGTAAAAGTTGAGTTTTATTTTATGGTATCATTTGCTACAGGCTTAATCCGGCACTGGTTAAGTGAATAGGCATGCGCTAAATTATATAGTTAATAACATCCATGGCATAAAATGCACCGGTTGTGAAGAACAGTAGGCTCATGTCACAAGAAGCTGCAGTGTTATCATTGGTATTCTATGGTATGATTTATAATAGGTAATGGACTGACGCAGCGGTCGGGTGGTAAGCCTAGTCCCTTCAGGGATGTAGCGCCACAGAATTTAGTTTTTAATGGACATGTCATGTTCTGCCCAATGGAAGTTCCTGGTAGTTTCGGAATGAAAGCATGCTTGAAATTATGCTTCTTCGTATATCCCAGAAGAGTTGTTTCAATCAAGCAAAACGAGACGATATAAAGTGCACCACTAAAGTGTAGTATAATTAATATAATATTATGTAATTAATGTGCTCCATTGCAAATATGCATAACACCAAAACTCACATGCTTGTCCTATGTTCAATGACAATGAGATTAAACAGCTTCAATGGCAGTGTTTAACATAGAGTTGAAACGGTATCTAAATATTAAACAATTTCTTCACAATATAATGGCCATACTTAGGCCATATTTAACAAAAATTGTTTCTCTAACATGTTCATTAAATTTTGCCAAATATTTCTTTCCAATGTTACAAAAAAAAAAAAAAAAAAAAAAAAAATATGAATTATAATCCTGAAATAATAATTTTTGTCTATAATCAAAAAGTGACCATTTTATTTCTTTTAACTTTACTAAGGTACTTATCTATCCATCAATAAATATTTTCCCATAAAATATATATTAATAATATTTGTATTTACATAACAAGTTTAATCACTTAGGTAATATAATTCAAAGGATATCATAATTGAAGAAATTTGAATTATGCCAGAGCAATTTTTCCCCCTCGAAGGACTTTTAAGTCTTAAAATGGAATAAAAACTGTCAGCATCGGGAAGTAATTACAAGGTGGACTGAGATAAATAAAGGTCCTAGAAATAATGCAAGATTTAATTTTGTAATGAAACATGTGTCATTTGGTTGAAGAGTGCTGATATTTATACTTTTGTGTCAAGTACATACTCCGAGGTTAAATTTGTTATTTAGTAGCTGATAAATTTCCCACAAGAGTTTGCAGCACATTCTTGTTCTCTGAATAAAATCTTTAACAACTTCTGCATATATTGTGATCAGTTTATCCAAAAAATGACTGACTCTTCCTTGAGCTCAGGAAATGACTGGGAATTACTGATATGAACACTGAATTTTACAAAATTTCAAGGAAAACAATCAAATGACGTCAAATCACAAGATTTTAGTGGACAAATCTGATCATGATTGGATGAGTCGAAAGAGATAGATAGACTGGTAGATATGAGAGACATTGGTTGAAGTTGTTCCACATCTACAGTGCAGTGAGTACATTTTACATGGATATAAATCAGATCTTTTCAAATAAATGACCTGTTTCATAGATAAATTAGATGTTGCACTCTTTCTGGGATATCATACTTATATAAGTTAATAACAATGAAAAAAAATGCTATTAGATTAATCTTCTTGGTGGGATTTTCATTCATTCAAAAAAAAGACAGAGATGATCTTTAAGGTAAAATAAATGGACCATTAACAACAATTACAGTGCCATCAATAAGTTTCTACGCAGCTCTAATTAAGTTTGCCACCCAGGTGAAAGTTGGTATTTCCCCCATCTTCCTTTCAGACTTGTAATAGGCCATTAACTACTGTATTGATGTTTGTTTGTTTTCAATTGTTGATGTGTTTATGGTGTGTGATAATTTCAACTCATATTACATTTTAATGAATACGATACAGGATGAAACATTGTCAATAACTCATGGTAAGTAAATGGTAAACATTTTCATCTTCTATAAATAGGCAAGTTTTTTATTACTTTTATTTCTTGGTTCATAAATGACTGTAGCATTACATTATAACAATATACTAGCGTTGCCAACTGAATTCCACTTCTTAGCAGATTCTTGCCCATACAAGTACTGAGAATACTTTTTGATGGCATGTAGAAAGACCACTACACATTTTTTTATCTCTTTTACCTGCTTAGGTGATATAAATCTTTTTGGATTATGCAGTATTATGTTTACTATACAAAAAATGAATGACAGGTTTTCAGTCTTATCTAACTGAAGAGATCTATATCATGTTCTGTAAGGGAAAATTTGTCTGGGGTGGGAATTTAACCTGGGTTGGTTTCAGCTTGGTATGCTGATGCCAAGATTACTTGGGTTACCCACTCCCATTCCAAATATTTCTCTAGATCCTAGCAACCTTGCTGCAGATGTTCGAACATCTAAAGAGTAACAAGGATGCATCTAACTCTGATGCTTATTTAATTAAAGAAGGGGAGAGCATGCAGAGCAGCTCATCAAATTGGACTTGGATAATATCTACAAGTCCGAAGCAGAGAGTATTTGAAGGCGAAGTATGATTTGGACAGAACAGAAATGTTTGGCTGGTAATTTGAAGCAGGATAATATCAATCATGGTCCAGTCATTTTTATTAAAAGGCATTAACATAAATCAACCCCCATTAATCAAAATTACTTCTCTCCCCACCTTTAAGTCTCTAATTCCTTTTATGCTTCTACTTCATAATATCAATCATGGTCCAACCATTTTTATTAAAAGGCATCATATAATTCAGTAAAATGAATTATCATACTACTACACAATTACCGTTTTAGATAGACTCATTCCAAAAAAAATTATGGAAATCTGTAGGCTGTTATAAGTAAGATTTATCATTCTGAGGAACCACCTTTACTTATAATTTGTATATTGTTACAGTTTATTGTTATACACCTGTTTTAAATGTCTATTTATTACATTACAATATAACTGTTAACAAGATATTCTTTGCCCACTGTACAGAAAGTAAGAAAAAATAACTACATGGGAATGGTCTTTTCACTCACCACTGGACTAAACCTAGATTTGAATGTGTTGTGATTATCTTTTGAACCTTCTGTTAATGATAGTTTACTCTGCACATTAACAAGAAGAGATATTCTCTTCCCTTTACCATCACTCAGCAGATAGTATACGAATCCCTATATACAAAAAAACTTGTAAAATACAATAATAGTAATAATAATAATGATGATGAAGATTATATAATGATTTCTCAGGCTTCCAACTGGGTGAGCAGGATTGATTCCAAGCCTCCGGCAACTATGTTCATTGCCGTCTTCTGGGAGAAGAGAGCTGCTCTCGGGGAGATATAGAATATGCTAGGTGGGGTGGGGGACCAATAGGAAAATCGGAACAATTAAATGGAGAGTTCTGATTGGTCGAAATGGAAAAATTGAATTTAATGGTAGTATGAGATGTGAAATTGGCCCTTTTCACAGCCATAAGATCCAATTTTACAGACCAAAATCCTAAATACCACTGGGGGTATGGGATGGTGGTCTACAGCTTAGCCAGGCCTGGTCAGTATTGGCCTCACTCCCAAATTAAATATTGGCTGTGCTGTGTTGGATATTAATTAAAAATTACATTATGACTGTGCTTTAACAACATAACTAATGACTTGTATCAATAAAAAGATAGTTATTTCTATCAAAACAAATAAGAGATGTTGATGGTAGCCCTAAATCACAATCAGGGCCAGGTTTTTTCTTGTTATTAATGATAGACTCAAAATGTAACTGAGAAATGCAGCAAGAAGTAAATGCATGATTTATCACAAATGTGACTGATTTATGAGTTTAATTTTGGGATGAATTTTGGCAAAATTGACCATGTCTGCAAAAATATTCATTTCTATTATAAAAAGAGAGAGAAAAAATTAATTTAAAAAAATGTATTCATTTTGAAGATGCTGGCTGTAAGAATGAGAATTCATTGGAAAAGTTACATTAACACCAGTGCTTTAGTTGGGCCGGTACGCACATTTTCCTTCTACCATACCGGGAAAAATATGTGCTCCGGTACGTCGTACTGGCAGTACAGGAACGATATTGTCCTAAAATACTTAATAAATGTCCAATTCACGAGAGTGTATTTGTTAATAATGACTAACACTATTAAATTCACAATAGATATGCATTCTATGGAAGGTGAGTACCCCCATAAAATATTTTCCAACTAAAGCACTGATTAACACAAAAGTACAGACTATGTATTGTTCTATTTTGTGACCTGCAGGACCATCCATGACAGCTGACAGGGTTTTTCTGAGCTTTTGGAACATTCCGTTAGAAATACTTTCGTTCTAATTGAAAGTAAGAAAATCCCAACAAGCAAAGCTCACCTTAAGGGGCTGTATACAACACGACATGCATTATGGTAGGCCTACATTAATTTCCAATTACAAATAACTTATAAATGTATACAAGAGGTACATTACATAGGAATATAAAAGAAAATGATTTGAGTTTAAAGGTGAAGTGAAACAATAGATAATGAAGTGAAAAATAGTTACATAGTCTAATAGTGATCGATATGTCTATTTATTACTATATCGAAGAACTTAATTAATCTCAGAATTTAAAAACAGTTTTATTTGTGATTTAAATTTTTTGTAATTTTAGATATTCTTTTGTTCTTGTGGTA
This sequence comes from Ectobius pallidus, assembly GCA_964059195.1. Classification (NCBI taxonomy): domain Eukaryota; kingdom Metazoa; phylum Arthropoda; class Insecta; order Blattodea; family Ectobiidae; genus Ectobius; species Ectobius pallidus. Next base: position 69,827,214 of record CAXKWD010000004.1, on the reverse strand, counting down.
AATCATTACATTAAAATTAATAAATACTTCACTGTGTAAACTTCCTGATTATTAAGAAAATCATTACATGTTTAGATTAAATAATATTTCAATCGTTATAGTTGAAGTTCAAGTATTAGCTGCAATAACAAAATAAATGAGATATAAATTATTTTGTTTATGGCATTAGAATTACATTTTTCACGAAATTTTTATCATATTTTAAACTATAAATACGAAATTTTTACCGTATTTTTGTTTGTTCTGGATCAGTATGGTCACCTGGATTGCCAAACAGATGACTTGAATAAAGTATTTCTCTCTCTACAATATTTTATATATTTTTCACGAATTAAAAAAATCAACTTAATAAAACCTGGCCCTGATCATAATTTATTATTATCCTCTTTTTTTGTTCCTCCTTGGATTCTGTTGGTGATAATTTATTTTCCTATTTCCTCTAAATTTCTTCGTTACCAATAGGTGAAAATAACTGTAAACATGATATTATTGAGGCAGTGATATTATTAACTTCCAATTTAACAAGGCTTACATTCCCAATAAAACAAATGTACCGTACGAGATATTATTTTACACATATATTATATCACAGCTGAAAAGAAGAAAATTGTATCGAATTATGAAGAAAGATACCAAATCTCATGTATGGATATTTTTCATTACAACATATTAGCAACCAAAAGAGCTCCTTTGACTTTGGATAAATTGAGATACTATTAATAATTTCTTTGTACTCTTGAATATTCTTACAGAAAACTACAATATTCTGATTCCATTTTTTAAAGTTCTGAGGTTTGATTCCTTTCCACAGAATATGATTCAATTCTACTTCTTTAAACAAGGAAAAAAAAAAACACTATGATAAATAAAACAGACCAGAGTTTAAATCAGTTTCAAATATATATACTCCATGTTATCCTCTGAACTGTTTCAGGAACCATTATAATTAACCTTATGTGACAATTTTCTTAGTTTGTTCCAGGCCTGTTTATGGTGGTAAGGGTGAAGAAAACCTACTTGATGCATATGCACATTAGTAATTTTGAACACAGCTACTCTCAAAATTGGGATTGAATATTATGGTAATTTTTAAAGCTTAAGTGACTTGCATGCTTTCATTTTTTACTTCAATCTACCAAGAGATATCTGTCAACCTCCACAAAAAAAGAAGAAATACGGTTACATAAATTACATATGAGACACACCAGTTAGGTGAGCAGAATAATATAATCATTCAGTCACAAGAAACTGTTACAGCCAACATAACTATGGAGGCCTTTAAAGCAGAAACCATAAAGAATGGCGACCTGAAACCAAAACAGTGTCTGAAATATTTGTAGTGTGGCTACAGAGGAAAGACAGACTCCCATTTTTTTCTAGATGACTTAACATCATTCACCCGAACATATAGCTCAGAACGGAGCTGGAAAACGAGGGAAAATCCTTTACTTATAACTTTATTAGGCAATTCAGGATCCAACCTAAGATTACTATTAAGCAAAATCAGGTACATCTAACACAAAGTGATTAATGGTATCTGAAAGCATAAATCAGTAAGTTCATTATTGGCATAAAGCTTTTTCAAATGGGATAATCTGCTAAGTGCACTTCTGAGTAGAGAAGGTAGATAGCTATCCAGGGGTGCTGCTAGGGAAATCTACTGCTAAGGTAGATGTCCAAATCATATTTCAATTTACTTATTATCTGGGACAGGATTGTCATACACAATTTTACTATGAGTGTATCAAAAATCCAGTAGCCAACTTTAACCCTACCATTGTCAATAGGTCCTGCAACAAATCAACAAAAAAGTCAAATACAAGAGAAGACTATAGAGCAGTGGTTCCAAAAGCATGTTCAAAGATAACGGGCAAGTGAATTTGAGCATTTGTTACTCTATTCTAGTCTATGTATCTTTTTACATTATCATTTCAATGTTATAAATTCTCCAGTTAGAGATGTGATTATTATAATAATGCTTCAATTAAAGTTACAGATAAATTACATCTGAACAAATCCAATACATATCTCATGAGATAGTTTTAATAGCACATCAGATCCCTGAAGAGTTACCACAAACAGTTATTAAGAACATGGGAATCTTTGATGTTAACAAGTAAAAATATTTTTAAAAATATGAACAAATACATAAACTCTAATAATAGATAATTTATATGATCAGATAAATTGCTCTTCTATTAACTAAGACCAACATAATTAATGCAAATCCACTAAAAATAGATCATCTCCATCTTTTGACTCCTACTTGCAATGGAACTGTAACTAATTTTCAATGTCTGAAAACACTTCCTATTTAATACTATAATACAGCTGTGTCTAAAAGGATGTTTTGTACCTACAGAACACAAGTTGGGTAGTTTCATCTTCTGAAATTGACAGATTCCTATCTATACTAAACAACTATGTATACATTTTCTCACATACTTGCTTGCTATCAATAGAAACAATGATTTATCATACATTGTTCTTTGGCAGTGACTTTTCTCTTTAAATAGTTTCTTTCAAAATTGTTTCAATAGTTAGGGAAGAAACAATTATTAATCTCTTCTCTACATATAGTCTATATATATTTATATATTAAACTTTCTTTTTAAAACGAATCCCATTCTTTAACAGACTGTGCATGGTGCCATAAAGTAACTTGGGAGTACGTCCACATCAATAAACATTCCTAAATTGATCACAGCCAGAACTGGAACAAAGATTTGGTGTCACCCTGATTTAAAGTTGTTGCCAACTGCTGAAAATTTGACCCCTCAGCATATTTGTGGACCCATAAGGAAAATATTTATATTTCTTGGTTACACACACAAGGTCAATCCAATTAATCAGCAAGGCAGACTGAACACCAAGAAACAGTCCACAGTGCATCATGATATCAAGCATCCTCGAAAGGACTAAACTATAATAGGTTTGTTCCCAAAGCACTCAGAAACCATGAACACATCATTCGCGCATGCGCTCTTTCTCCACATGTGTTCCCAAAGCGAGAATTCGTGATTCTGATTTTCAATCTTCTGTTCCATGTGTTCTCACGGACAGTTTATGTACTATAAGAAAAGTTTGTGGGCTCTACCATGAATTTTTATCAGAGACATGCGCAGTAACCTACTTTCACACGCCTGACTCCTCTCTCCAATAACCTTGCGTCTGATTTATAAGCATGAATAATGGAAGATAATTAAAAGTTTCCCAAAATATAGTTTAGTATTGGTGATGCATAATGCATGTATAACATGTTAAAGGAAAATACACATTCTATTCGCATATCATATTGATTAAACGCAGAAACTATTGATTCCAAATTCTTCTAACCAATCCCAAAGTGCAAAATCACGGATAAGTTATAGATTGGACATGTGCAGTGCAGCAAATTCTCAAGTAGTCATAGATTTGCTTTGGGAACAAACTTAATACTGCATTTGTGGAAAGGGATGGCAATTTAATACAGTACCATAAAATGGACTGCAAGTTAACTATTATCCTGCAAAAGGGTCATTAATTTAATCACTTTTAACAACATTTGTAACAGGTATCAATCTACTATGATACAATGCACAATCTTTTACAGTTATCCCTAAATCCAATCACTTCTTCATATATTATGACTAAAATAGGTAAGGGTTCTACAAGACTACAACACGGGAAAATGTTTCCATACACATTTATCACTTAATTTGATTTGTAATCATATATATATCAAGTTGCATTTATCAAGTGTAACAGCCAACTGGAATTTATATTTCCTGCACTAGCTATCAACAGATCACAAAGTTCCCTTTTCAAATCTGATTGCAACTTGTGCAAGATGATACCTGTTTCCAATGAAAAGTGTTCTGACCGAAGCCATGTACAAAGTTTTATAAGCACGTTCTAAAGCAAACACTTTTCAAAAAAATCAGTTAAAAAGAATTCAATGACTGCAGCTTTAGCTACTGTTTGCTATGTTATTCTATGCTACCTACGTATCTCTAATAAATACAATTCAAAAAGCACCTTGATTTCTTTTTTATGTTTTTGTTTAGTTTTCCTTCCATTCCTTAAAATAAAACTTAATGCTCAGTTAATTAGGATACATTATGTTAAGTATCACTTGTGTTAACTTTGGTGTCTGGCCTTATTATAACGATATTCTTTTCAAATTTTATTTTTACTAACTATCTGTTAAACTTTACACAATAAGTGCAGATGTGTAACTAAATTCTGGTATGATTTACTTTAAAAAAAGCAGTACCGGTAATTCAATCCAAATTTCATTTTTGATGGAATGGGAAATGTTTCTTACATGCTGATGTGTGCTAATACTTTTCTCTCTCCAATCCGAGGTCAGACAACAAGAGCGTACATACATTTCCCCCTTCCAACAGAAATTGTAGTCTAATCGAGTTATACAAGTTAATTGAAAGTAACACTTGAAACACTCAATCCAAAACAAATTAAGCTTGAAATTGCTGTAATAATTCTTTTTCAGAATTTCATAGTGTTAAGGTCCTTCTATCAGATGGGAAAGTAAATAAATATTTTCAATACACTGTGCTTGAAAGAAAATACTTGATTTCCCACTTATGTGTTTGCAAGTTCAGTCCTTTACCAGAAAAAAAATCCCTAAAACTGCTAAGTATTTTCATGCAGATGTTTTACGTAATAAGCAACAAAACAAAGATGAAATTGAGAGTGGGATAAGAAATCTCAGAGAATGTTACAATGACTTTCTTTGGCAGAGATGATTATTTAATACATGAAAAGTTTAAAATAACCACCACACTTCAGAAGTACGAGTAGGGACCCTGAAAACTGGTTCACAAACTCAAGGAAGAACGGTATAAAACATAACAGGTTAAAATCATGATCTTATTGTTATAGTGGTAAAAACAGTTCAAGTTTAAACAGAAAATACACATATAATGAAACAATATTTTTTAGACAGCCAAAAGTTAAAGAAGCACTTTTAATGATACATGATACTGATTAAAAGGAGAAAATTATGCCACTTAGTGGTATAAAATTGTAACACCCCAGGGTTAGCAATTTTGATTGGTTCACAAATTCTCCCTGTTGTAAACCTAACCCTATGAGCAAAATAAAATTACTTTATCCTTGCATCACACACTATTTTTATGCAGCCATTAATATTTGTAAAATAATAAAAATAATAATAAATGTTTTTTTTAATAAATAATTCACCTTTATTTATACTCATTTGATCAGGTTATGAGTGTATATCAGTCAAGCATGCATTTAGAAATGCGTTTCTGGGGGTCCTAAACCGATTAACCATAAATTACTGAGTTTCTGGGGGTCCTAAACTGATTAACCATAAATTACTGAGTTTCTGGGGGTCCTAAACTGATTAACCATAAATTACTGACATCTTCCTTTCGTAAGCGACACAAAAATGATTTTTCTAACTTGCTTTAAAAATCTCATATTTGCGGGAGGTCTTGACCCCCGCCTTAAGTACGTCCTTGATATCAGTAGGCCATGTTCATGTAACTATTAATGTGCGACTGTTTTATACTGTTGATGTGTTTATGTGCTAAGAAGATATAAGTAACCTTCACAGCTGCACTGAGCATCACAGATACAAAGTAGGTAAAAAGAATCTAATTCATAACCTATAATTTGTCTATAAATATTGATGACTGTCTAAAAAATAGTGTATGATATGCATGTTCAATGCAGAATAAAATCTCGCTTTTAACACAGAGAAACTGATGATGAAGTCTGTAATTGTATTTCGATATAAGCCCTCACTCATTCTGATGAAGCACAGTTCTCTGGACTCTTTATAATGCGGTCCTTAATACTCCAACTTCTCAATAGTCCAGCAGCCACTATAATGTTATATGCAGTATGATCAAATTTTAAAGAAAGAAGAAGAAGAAAAAATGAATTAGACTTCTTTGCACTTTCAGAAGAGCTATATAAAAATTAAAAAAATTATAATAACAAGATGAATAATTCAGTTAAGAGAAAGATGGTAGTGAGAAGTCTGAATTTAATTAGGATGTTGTGGGATCAACTTAAAGGAACGCTCAGCATTCCGGCACTCTCGCTATTCTGGCACCCATTTCTACAAGAAATGACTGGATTAGCAAGAGTCTAGTGCATGTCAAATATCCTTTCACTTTTCTGAACTTTCCTTTACAACTGAGTTGTAAACAAGGGTAGCCGGAAACTTTAATCTATTCAACATATTTTTGTATTCGTGAAAACTCATGTCTGTGATGGAATATGACAATATTTTCAGGACTTGTCAGTATGTCAGTAAATTGTGTCAGCTTGTTTACAAACTTTACTAATGAACCTGTTTCTAAATCAAGGATCATTTGTAGAACTATCAAAAAGCAGGGGGGGGGGGAAGGGGGAAACCTAGGGTTATAATCAGAAAAAACACAGTATCATGGAATAAGCTAGAAAAGAGTTATTTCATGCAAAATATCACAGCCAAAAATGGTAGAACTTTATGGGAAAAATTTAATTTGCAGGTTTTAGTGAATTTTACGGGCCTAAAACCAATTATTTGGTTATTTACAATACTAAATATTTCAAGATAACCTTTTTTTTCTCCCTAAAAAAATTCATGCAAAGTTATATTCCAGGGTTCCTACTTATGAATAACGACTACATGCCAAAATTAAGCAGACAGTCTAGGAAAAATCAAGTTCTTTCCATAGATATCTTTCTGGTTTTGTTTAAGACTGAAAATTGTACCTCTTGATAATAGAACCTTCAGTTCTCTATTTCGTATTTGGATCCACAACAATGTACTACGAAGAACCTACAACACATGAGTAGTAAAAATCATAATTGAATTTGTTAGTTTGTTTTGCTCTCTTGAAAATGTTACAAAATAAACAAAACTTGTTTTGGGAATGAGTTTTTCAAATTATTATTAAGATCACATTCTGAAACAAAATATACACCAAAAGATATATAAATGATCATTTTACATTATTCCTGACTGAAAAGCAGGTAAATACGTGAATGATTACCGTGTCTATGAAAAATTAAAATGAACAGTCTAGATATAATCAAAATATTTAAAATTCAAATTTGAAGCATATTATGTGCTGCAAGAACTTTAATTGACAAAAAAAGAACAGCTAAATAAATATTTAACAATACTATTACGTCCAGAATCTTGAACACTGTACCTTGTAAAAGTCTTAGCACATAGTGGTAGGCCTCTATCGTTACTTAATCTGCGTTTAATTGTTGTTCATGCTACCAGGAGTGTTTACAGAGTTAAACGTTTGTCACTAAGAAAAATTTAAGGCTGTCTGCTTTCAGGCTGACAAAAACATGACACAAAGTTGTATGTGTTATTGCTGTTGCACAAGGTACTGTTCAACACTTTAAAGAGTACTGTTGCACAAGTACTGTTCAACACTTTGAAGACTTAAGTCATTCTTCTACAGATAGTGTTGGGGTCATTCCATATTAAATCAACAAATTTTAAGAAAATTTCTTGCCGCACCATTTTTTATTTTGATGAAATTTGGTAGGTGATGTGTACCAGTCTTCTGAACCCCAAAGCAAATCTTGTTATACCTCTAAAAAATTTTACTCCTGAGATATAGACATTTGTTTGGAACACGAACAAGCAAAAAATGTAATTTCAGACCCATTTTCTGAAAGCCGTAGAATTTCTATTTGAATCAGTAGGATGATCAAATAGGGCTCATTGGAAAGCTTAAAGAATGGACTTTCATTTGTGCATACTAAATTAGATTTAAGTTAAGTCTAAACAGACGTTTCTAGGGCTCAAATCTTCGTTCGTGAACTGTCGTTTTGCGTAACTTTAGGCATTAAAAAAACAATGAAGGACTTAGAGTAACAGGCCAATTTTTTTTCCCTGTTACACTTATGTACGAGGAGTATGTGTAGGAAAAAAACTGAGCTGTTACTGGTGGTCCTTCACCCTGAAAAATTTGCTTAAACTTCGAAAAAAATGTAAATCGGGCTTTTTCTCGGTCCCAAAAAGTAATGTGGGACAGGTGATAAAAATCTGAAAATGCCAAGATGAGAAGCCCTTATAGTGTACTTTAAAATAAAAACAAAATCATTTTGTGACCCGAAGGGATAGAGGAGCTACAAGCCTTTGAAATATCAAGAAAACAACACTTGACCGCTACTGAAAATAGGCTAAGCAGATAGGATAATTACCACAAAATTTAATTTAAATTTACATAAAATATAAAACATTTATTTACAAATGAGATTTTTCCTCAGTCATACAAATTTCTGATTTTTTGTAATTATTCTAACAATTTTTCACATTTGACTTCTTTTTAAGCTACATTGATGGCAATTTCAAGTAGGCGTACTGTATTTTCAACTATTGTATTTAGAAACCATTCTTATCCTGGTTTTTTGGATGTAGGTAATGCATTAAACACTAAAAGCTGCCTAAAGCTCTTTAAGGTCACATCAAATTAACCTTTTCTGTATGTTAACCTTTTTCTCCATTAGGTCCTCTAACAGATACACAGTCCCTTTTCCTTGTCATCATTCTGCTGTACTCATCTTTTTCGTAGAAGTCTTGTACAGTTTTGACTGAAACTTCATCAAGTTTATTCCTAGTCCTGTTCTCCTTATTCTGTGGCAAAATCCCGTTCTTTTTCACTAAATTTCTTGACTGGCGGGCTAAGTATTGGCTGACATTAAACTCACTCTGAACTATACTAATACTCCAACTACTCCAGGAGCTAAACTTACAATGTTCTTTAGTAGTTGATGCAACTTTCATTTTTTTTTCTTTAAGCTTGTGAATTAGTTGCTTGTACTCATTTGCTAAACTGGCAGGCTGCATGTTCATTGAAAATTCCTCATTATCAGTTGAAATGTTAAAATCAAAAGACTTGCGAAACTTTCCTGTTATAGATTTGACTATCTTACTAACTTTATTTGTTAACACTGAGGGTCTAGCTTCAACTGACAGCTTCTGCACCTTAACAGGAGAAATACCAAGGACCGAACAAGCATCATTAACTGTTTCAACAAGAATGGCTTCAGGTTCATAAATGTCTGGGCATTCATCTTCACTGTCAGTACCGGTCTCTGTGCCTTGTTTTGGATTTTTAATTTTTTTCACATTTTGTGCACAATACCTTCCCTGTGATTAATTTCAGCTCAGGACTGCACATGGAAAGTGTCATTGATATTTATCTGAGAGATATTTTTAATAGGTTTTGAGTGAACACTGTAGGGGTCAGAGCAAGACCATACACAAGATTTGGAAGTATCTGTCCAAAAATTCAGCCTTGTGAAACATTTTACACCATCGCAACCAGTTCTAATTGAAAATAATGTTTTTTGTTCTTCAGTGAACTCGGAAATAGTATTTAGTACTGAAGACCTAGAGTAAGATAATTTATGAGATACCTCTCCTCTGAAGATGCCAACAGTACAAGAACACTCAATCATAGTAATATACTGGTAACAATTTCAATAGCATGTATTCAGCACAAAATAACAATAGTAATAATTTAAAAAATAAATAAACTAATCAAAAGATAAACAAACACAACCTACTTGCTGTGAGTCAGCTCAGTAAGTGGATAGTGGACAGCATTGAACAGAGGGGCTGGATCATATGAAGCTATGCATATTCAAACATGACTTGGTCAGCAACCAGACTCCAATGAACAGTGCGTGTCCAGAACTTATCCTATTATAACAGTTAACATATAATTCAATATACTGTATAGAAGAGTAGAGTTTAATGCAGTACCTACACCTAATAAACCAGGATAAGAATGGTTTCTAAATACAGTACTTGAAATTGCCATCAATGTAGCTTAAAAAGAAGTCAAATGTGAAAAATTGTTAGAAAAATTTCAAAAAATCAGAAATTTGTATGACTGAGGATAATTCTCATTTGTAAATAAATGTTTTATATTTTATGTAAATTTAAATTAAATTTTGTAAAAAATTATCCTATCTGCTTAGCCTATTTTCAGTAGCGGTCAAGTGTTGTTTTCTTGATATTTCAAAGGCTTGTAGCTCCTCTATCCCTTCGGGTCACAAAATGATTTTGTTTTTATTTTAAAGTACACTATAAGGGCTTCTCATCTTGGCATTTTCAGATTTTTATCACCTGTCCCACATTACTTTTTAGGACCGAGTAAAAGCCCGATTTACATTTTTTTCGAAGTTTAAGCAAACTTTTCAGGGTGAAGGACCACCAGTAACAGCTCAGTTTTTTTCCTACACATACTCCTCATACATAAGTGTAACAGGAAAAAAAAATGGCCTGTTACTCCATGTACTTCATTGTTTTTTTAATGTCTAAAGTTACGCAAAACGACAGTTCACGAACGAAGATTAGAGCCCTAGAAACGTCTGTTTAGACTTAACTTAAATCTAATTTAGTATGCACAAATGAAAGTCCATTCTTTAAGCTTTCCAATGAGCCCTATTTGATCATCCTACTGATTCAAATAGAAATTCTACGGCTTTCAGAAAATGGGTCTGAAATTACATTTTTTGCTTGTTCATGTCCCAAACAAATGCCTATATCTCAGGAGTAAAATTTGTTTGAGGTATAACAAGATTTGTTTTGGGGTTCAGAAGACTGGTACACATCACCTACCAAATTTCATCAAAATCAAAAATGGTGCGGCAACGCCCATTTGTTGATTTAATATGGAATGACCCGTTGAGATTTTTAACTCAGCAAAAACCAGTGCTGATCTGACATTGAGATAACAACAGTTGAATGAAATCGGGGTTATTATAACCCAAGAGAAAGTCAAACTATATTACTTTAGATGTTTGATTTGCACAATTTCTCTCTCAATGACAACTTACTGATATTACCTGTTCCAGCACAAATGTCAATTCAAAACATTCTATTGTGAAATTGGCTGGAATATAATTTAGTACTATGGAATATTTTTATACAGTAATTGATATTGGTTTAGAGATTATACAGCATTAAAAGCAAGCACTTATTGGAATGCAAACTCAGGCGCCTGTCCCTGTGGGAAAGTACTGCAAAATCATCATCACACCACCTGGCAAATGATAGCCAACTGGATGAGAGATCATGGTTACTCGGTATATGAAGAAGTTTCCGATCTGGCCACCAATGGAAGTAATAGGTGTATAGACATGATCGCTTTTATACCATCTAGCAAAGAAGGATATATTTTGGATCCGACAATAGGCTTTTGAGTTTCATAATGGCCAGCTCAAAGAAGTGGATGGGGGAAAAAAAATCAATATATGAACCAACAGTGGATTAGACCATATCTCTGTTCATGGGCTGATAATCGGCACATGAGGCACAATACCACAACATCTTGTCAGATGCTGAGATTCCTTTGGCCTCAGTAGGATATGCCTCCAAGATATGGCCATCTCTGCTATACCTGGTTCAATAGCCATTCTTCGAAACCAGCTATATATTAGCTAATAACAAATAATGCCTCCAATATTTTCTATTATAAAATTAATATTTGACTTATCTGACTCGGGAATATATCTGGTCCAACCCGGATAGCCAACACAATCAGTTTCTTCTACTACGATGGATATTTTGCAAAATAAAGTTATTTTATGGACAACTACATTTCATAATGAAAAGTTTACTCCATTATGTATATTAATACTCAAATATAGCAGCAGAGAAATACAACCAAAATTATTACAGGTCCAAAACATTTTTTGAGAATAATTTTAGTTTCAGTGCTGGAAGATAAAATATAATTAACTACAGGAGGCTATTCCTTATGTAGTTTTGTCTTTTTTTGTGGATCATTGCATCTGTGACATTTCAATTATCTTCTTAGCCTAAGTGCTATTTTTTTATCACTTTCTCCATGTAGCCCTCTAATAAGGGAAGTTTTGCTCATGAAAAATAGCCTTTTGCAAATATAAAATAACTGTTCTCATAATCACATTTCACGAAATACGGAATCTGTTGAATACCATAAAATAATCATTGCTGTAATCGATCATAAATATCTATAACTCCTCAGCAGTCATGGAGGTAATATGTAAAGAGAGTATGCTACTAAGAGAATGAAAAAGAAATTGCAAACACTAACAATATGCACAATATTTTAGGTAGAATTCTTTTACAGTGAAGTGATACTATAAATAGAATGATAGGATATGGTCGGGTTCTTAAACTCAACTTCAATTACTTGTCTTTTTTTAAGAAATATGATTTCAATCAGCAACCTGATCATCCTCAGCTGGACACAACTGAGGATGATCAGGATGCTGATAGAAACTACGGGTTTTAAGTACTAAGTGAAGTTGAGTTTAAAAAACTGACCATATACTAGCATTTTATTATACTAACAATATTATTTTAAATCATAATTTTATGAACACTTCTCAATATTTGTGATATGAATTTTTAAATAGTGATATTTTAAGCACCTAAAAATATTGCGAAAGGAAGCTGCTTTTTCAAAATGTCGTGCTTATTGCTAGGATCTAGTATGAAGATATTTATTAGCTTTAACAGAAATCATCCTTGAACAATTGAAACAATTCTACTTGCATGCAAGAAAGCATAAGAAAAGTAGGTTTTTATCAAATTCAATATAAAAGTACTTCAGTTTGAGCTCTGTAAGCATCCTGGTAGTTTTTGAAACATGTGATATTTTCTCTGGCCTCTGGAAGCCACACATACCTATGATTCTAATCTATCTTTCCAGATCTAATTATCTAGTTGCCTCCTCCACTCTGCTTTGGTTGACTTTGTTTCCGTTGCTGCTGCAAATGTTGACTTCTTGTTTCCTGTACAGCTGCAACTAGTGTCCTTACAGCCTCTTCATGTCCTTCGAAACTATCTGCCTTTTTTAAACTACCCACTTCTCCTCGTAAAGAACCCAGAGCTCCCTGACTACCAGACTGTGATGGGCGAACGTCAAACCCACCTCTAAATGATTCTGGATCCTTACAGAATTTTCCAAATCCTTCACCCCGGTCATCTGAACCCATACCTCTTTTTTTTGGTGGAAAAGTTTCCCAAGATCTCTGTTTCTGCATTAATCGTGCTTTAGCACCCTTACTACTGGTACCAATCACAACAACAAGAGTCTTCCTGTCTCCTAAATCAATAGAAGATCTTCGACTATTCACAGAAACTGTACTAAGAGTCAAACTTTCGCATGAATTTTGCTTCCTTGCTTTATCTGCAGTTCCTTCTCTATCCTCTGTGGCATAAAATACACTATCTTCAGTATCAGAAGCTGGGTACAGCCGCACCATTTTACCCTGCTGTTCACCTCGATGTCGGTGAGGTGATGTTGGCGTGCTTGCTGCAGTGTTTGGTTCCCTATGAATCATTGCTCTTACAGCTTGCTTTGTAACACCTCCTCCATCAGGCCCACCTAAGGGTGATGTAGTAGCTTCGGATATGCGTTGATACTCACTCTCTTCAGTAGCCTGCCCATCCATACCCTTCTCACCAACTGAGCTGGGTCGTATAATTCGTCGACCTACCATTTCATGAAGTTTTTCCTTGAGATGAGATTCAAGTCGCTCTCTTATGTCATGACATTCGGCATCGTCATGATGAGGCTGTGGTCTGCGGGAAGATGTGGGTGGCGGAGGTGGAGGCAGATGGTGATGACCTGAGTGGGCACTGTGAGGCATATCATGGCCAGGAATCGAATCACCTCTATCTGATGAATCTCGAGAACCAAGAACTTTCCCACTGATAGTGTGGTATAATGATGCAACTTTTGATGAACCTTCTCGTGAAGTGGTGGCTGAACTGTACCGTTGTCCAGCATCACTTTTACCTGATAAAAGCAAAGCGCAATGTGTGTGACGAAATCTCTCTAAAACAGACTTTACTTGAACATATTTTTCTGTTTCAAGTACATTTTTATTTTATTTTGTTTTATTTATTTCAACACTGAAAAAGAGCCAATACTGTATTTCATATACCTGAGCAGGTGTGAAACCACATCCCTGCCATAGAATTGAAAGTGCAGACTCTTTTTTCAATTTATCTTTCAAACAGAATGCAAAGATATATCGACTTTATGTTCTAATTACCATAAACTCTAATTTCATCAGTGGTTGAACCACTGGTAGCAGCAGTTAATAACATAGAGCATTTAATTTAGTCACAAGATGGTGTCCATACAAAGAGGAACATCTCATGATGAGGTTGATAGAGAAGGTGGAAACGAATCCACTTCTGACAAAGACATATACAAAGATTCCAGTGAGAGGAGCAATTCAATCCTTTGATTACTGGCAGTAAGTTATGGAATTGTTATTTTGTGTAACTGCTCAATTCAAATGTTTGTTTCGTGTAATTGTAATAATTTCTTAGCCATGAGTGTGTCACATCATAACAAAATCTATGTTTTGATAAAGTGTGTTTTTTAATTTTTGAAAAATTTTATGTGAATTAGAAACAATGGTGCTTTGAATAAATGTGACATAACATGTAATCTAATTATTCTAAAAATTCATCAGGTATGAACTGACTGTTCTGATGTCAGTATATAATTTGCATTTCCTGTTCATGGAGATACTTATCATTTCCACAATAAAATTACGACAGTTACACCTGCTGCCATAGCATGGGCAAGGGAATTCTTACATAGGCACTTAGCTGATAGGAACAGTAAGAAAACAGCAGAGATAGTTAAATGGAGGGTTCTTACTGGTTAACTGCTGGATTATTTGGGTCACACCTTGCGCTGGGCTTAGTAAGGATGCTCACAATAGATATTTTATTGCCTTTTTAGTTCTTCAATGCCACATACCTTATATCCAAATTTAGTTGCTGCAAAGACATGCCACCAATAATCATATTCCCTATTATAAGATGTTTCTTGCATATGATGCACTTTTTGTCTGATCACTTAAAAAAGGTATTTTATCAAAGTTATACTGTATACAGTAGAACCCTGCTTTCCAAACTTTAATCAATCCAAACTCAGGTCAACTATAATTTCTTTATCGTCCACTTGTAAAGGTTTCTAATTTTGAGAGATTTCTTTTTGGAGACCTGTATACTTCAAGCCTTCAATGCAGAAACAATAAAGGATGAAATAAAGAGATGAAGATACTGTAATTTCTTTCTTACAATAAAAACATTGCCATTTGGTCCTTCTCAACAGGTCATAAATATGTCTACCATTAAGGCTAATCAGTAATAAAAGAGAAATTCCATCTGCCACTGTGAAATGAATTCTGGCTTGCTGAGTTGGTAGAGCATTGGCATTGAAGACTGATGATTATGAGTTCAAATCCCAGTGTCAGAGGTTTTTTTCACCTAAAATATTATCATGTTTACCTTCTTTTACAAGAAATCTTTCAGTGAATAATAACTGGTACCATACAAAGAGAGAGCTGTTATTCCTACTTCTAGCAATTTTAGTGTAAATCTTTAAATTATTCCCTATAGTCAGGCCTAGGTAGGACTAATAACCTCATAGTGAATTATTGTTTCCTGCAGTTTGTAGAGGTGTATTTTTTAATACTTGAATAAGGTGTTCTCCCTTTTATTACGTTAACCAAGAATTTGCTTATCCGAAATCACTCTTACCCCAACTGTTTCGGATAAGCGAGGTTCTGCTGTACACACTTTCATGACTTGATAAATTCAGAATTGGAAAATAATACCAACAAATAGTAAATCCGGCAGAAAAGAATGGATTCAATAATGGGCCCAATTATGTGACCTACGTGCACGGGACCGAAAGGGCCCCACCCATTCATTTTCATTCATTCATTCATTCATGGATTCAATAAAGAGTTGTTGGACAATAAAGTAGACAGTTTCAAGAAACAGAAAAACATTAGAGCAATCATTAACACTGAACCCTATAAAAGAAAAAACCCGCTTGAAAAGATGACATATCACCCTTGGGCAAATCATAAATTCAACAAGATCTTCAAAGAACATAACATAAAGTTGGCTGAACAAAATAAATTCAAACTCAAGAGTTTACTAAGATCAGAATTGAAAGACAAAATTCCTCCAGGACAAAAATCAGGCATTTACAAAATAACATGTAATGATTGCGACAATCTATACATAGGTAAAACAAAAAGGCACCTCAATACGAGATGGAAAGAGCATTTCAGAAATATTAGACATATTATATTACGAAGGGGAAATTGAAAAGTCTGCAGTAGCAGCACATGTATGGAATTCTGATCACAATGTGGTAAAGGAAATGGCTCTACTTAAAAATCTGCATCATCCAATTCAGTTGAACATATGGGAGAAGAAATAACCTCCAGAATTTTGACATCCCAGGGGAGAACGAGTTAAGCCTTATTGGGAAACTGGCAGTTGGATGTTTTAATGTAGTCTACATTAGAAATTTCTCTGATTACTTGTCATTTAATTAATTGTTTTTTTACCTCATTAGTTAGCCCTTATCTTCTGTAATTTTTATTTGAGAGGGATACGTTTTATAGTAATTTATCCTCTACAAAATAAATTTTGAATATCTTTTAATTCTTTTTGGCCTAGGAGAATTATACTTTATTTGAAAGTGTTTTTAAGACACAACAAACTGGTTAAACAAAGGAAAAATGCAAGCGCACAAAAATAACCAACATTAGCTGTCCAGGAACTTTACGCATGGGGGCCAGTACAAAAGAATTAGATTTGTTCAACAAACTTACTAGATCTGAATGTTCCTTTTCCACTGCCAGATGCACTTTGTGATTTTCCATCATCCCCTTGAACTCCTGATGACATTTTGGTTCGTCCACCTTCAAGGGTTGTACCACTACTTCCTCGTCCATCTGATTTACTTCTTTCTCGTCCAAGTAATATTCTCGCTTCTTCCTGAACAGGAGATTTCTTTCGGTCTTCTTTTGTACGAACCTGAAATGATCACAGTACATGATTGTGATCACATTATAATTTAATGCAGTTTATTATAATATGTAATGCTTGATAGTGTTTTGCTAAATAAATCTCCTGATGAAATCAACCGAGAGACATAGTCCACAGAACTTGATGTGTCTTAGGCCTTTAATAGGAGGCGGGGATGATGAATTTTCATGAAACAAGGAGAACCAATCGAAAATTGATCACCCCCATCATCTATTCACCCATCCCAGTCAATCAGGGGAGCCCCCCGCTAGTAGTATAAATAAGTTAGCAACACTGACTGGCACTTTAGATGCAGTAGAATCTTCAACTCAGTCACTGAAGATGTCCACCACATCAGTGGAAAAATGTCTGGATATTTTACTTCCAGCAGACCACAGCAGGTCAGCCCAGAAAAATTTTATACTTTTAATATGAACTCAGGCTCTGAAAGTCTACTCTTATTCAAAAGTAAAATTAAGTAAAATTTTGTGCCCCTTGCTCCACTGGGGGACTTGTGACTCATTAATATACTTCGGATTTTAGGTAAAAACCTATTTTAATCCTTAAGTGATATATGAACAAAAACTTGTATATGCATGTTTTATAAGTAGGGACCGGATTTTTAGGTTTTTAAAAACACTGTTTTAGGTTTTCCATTAGGTGAAATAGTTTTTTTTGTCCAAAATATCGTTTTCGGGTAGAATAATTCGTTTAATGAATTTGAATGTGCTACATAGGATTCTATACATAATACTTGTAAAGTTTAACTTAATAAAATTGACTTAAATTTGTGTAAACTTGCTTTAGTACAATATTATACAATTAAAGAAAGAAAGCGTAAACAATCAAACGAGCAGTGAAAATAAGATTGCCTCACATTTCCTGGTAAAAGTATATCACTAAATATCTTTCAAGATTCTCAACTGTGAAGTTCTTCCTGTTACCTCTTAGTTAATGTTAATACTGTATCTACTGTATCCTTCTCAGGATTCGAATCCGATGCTTAGAATTAAGTGAGTAAAATACTTTATGGTTGGATGTGGATAATGTGAAACTGATTATTTTCCTTTCTTCGGTTGTTACGCATGCTAACCGCACAACAGATCAACTAGGGACGAAAACTCCCCCCTTTTCTAGAAAGGTAAATAACACTTACGTGTTTCTGGCAGGCTTGACAAAATATTACTCTGCCATCTGTAGTGAAATTCAGGTCGTTGCCAATCCACTGCCGGAATAAACTCGATTTCATTTGTTTCGGCATAATTAACACGTCTACTTAAAACTCGCAGTGTGACCACTCAGTATGAATAACAGGGAAGTACTAAAGGTAAACAAGCGCTTTAAAACACAGAAATCTATATCCTTGTTCATACACGGCAACAATGGTTGTTCGTACTAATATTTTAAAAGGAATACGCCAGTACTCTTACACTACCTCTCTAGATTCTGTCCATCCTAGACGACAATAGGTTGAACGAAACGCTGGTGGTATTAATTTCAACCTGACAAAAATTATTGTCTCTCCGCAAAATACCGATTTCTCAACGGACAAACAAAAAAGACAAAAAAGTAGCCTAAATGAGATATTTTAGGTTTTATATCCCGTTTAGGTATTTTTAGGTTTTTATACCCCATTTAGGTATTTTTAGGTGCTATAGAATTAATGTGGGTGAATCCTATGGACATGATTCGAAAAAGTGTATAAGCGCTTTTTGTTTTGGAAGCAAGGAAAAAAATAGGTAAAAACCTAAGAATCCGGTCCCTATTTATTTGTGACTATGCCTAAAACTGATACTTTTATAGGACCTAAAACAGCCTATTTTTACGTTAGAGAATAATATTGCCTTTTTGCTTGTTTTTCCTCTAAAGTTCAAAATAAGTTATTTTTTGTTATAAATTCTAGCATTTATTTTCAGTTCATACTAAATTTTTAGCTCGGAATGTGCAGTACATGACACATTTGTGACGTGGTTAAATAGTAAGGAATGTTTCGTCTTCAATAGAAAAATTCCTTGGAATTCCCAAGAAAATGTAGTCTTCTCCCACTCTGAATCACTGAGGGATAAAAGGGGTTGAATATGCTAGCTTTTGGGCGCAGGGATTAGGTTTTCACTGTCGGTGTCTTTGATTCTAGCATTAGGGTAACTGGTTTTATTCTATTCTATTCTATTCTAATAGCCACACTGGTCTTGTAAATTGGGCAAATGTTTTCAGTATGATTGTACTTCCGTTCTGTGTTTTATCATGATTATTGATTAATGGTGACTTCAATAAATATAATATTCTGCATTGCAATTGAGATATTTCAGAAAAACGGCAACTTAACGATTTTATAAGAGACTATTTTACGATTTTTAGAACCTATTTTCCAATTTTTAGAGCCTATTTTAGGTACCTAAATCAGCATTTTTAGCGACCTAAAGGTCCGAAGTCTACTCATCAATATCTCCTGAGGACTCACTGTGATTGGGACCCAAGTTTGAGAAATACTTCACCAGTAAGACAGCCTTACATGAGTGGTGCTAGGCACATGCTTACTCTTTGTCTAAATCAATCCTGTTTAGAATACAGAAAGTTGGATGAACATTTACATCTAATTTTTTAATGCAAGTAGAACCATATCTTTTTTTAAATAAACTTACTTTCTCTATTAGTTGACTCAATACACCTCGCTTTCCATCTCTTCCATCACCTTGTAAGCTTTGGCTCATAGCTGCAGCTTGCTGCTGCTGTTGCTGCCGACTCCCATAAATGCTTACACCACTGCTGGTAACATCCATCATGGCAGCTGTCACTTGCTGCTGTTCCCTACCAGCTGCTCCACGTGTACGGGAAACATCTCTCATTGGAGCCTCTTTTCCATCAACTAGGAAGAGTCATGACCACAATTAAAGTAGCACAAAACAAACAGAAAACAAGAAGAATGAATTTTATTAATGACAAATAAAAAATATACTGAACAGAGCTACAATTTTTACCATTGTAATACGAAAGGTAGAACCTGTTTAGAATTACTTAATGCTGAATCACACAAGACTGTTACATAAGAGTTGTGTGAGTAAATAAGATCATTAAGTTTCACTGAAAGAAAATAATTATAAATCATGAAGCTTTGGATAAGGGTTGTTGTACACTACTTACCGTATTTCCTCATGTACCACATGCACTATTTTTACAATAAAAAAATCAGAAAGTGAAGTGCATGTCATGCTTAAAAAATTTAGTCAGTTCTCTAGACTTTAGTCATTTTTGGAAAGAAAATATAAAGAACAGTGGTGCCAACAAGAGTAAATTTAAAAAAATTATAGTGGAGAAAAGGGGGCTCCAGAGATACATTTTTGGAATACACGTCCAAAGTACACACTTATGAAGTAAAGGGGAGGGGAAGAGAGAGAGAGAGAAAAAACAAACAGCAAAGATGGAAGGATGTTCCTAGGTCGGTATGGCTGTGCTAAGTAACATTCAGTACTGAGGCAGGATTACAAATTCGAGAATGCGAACTCTCTTTTGCTCTTGCCTTCTCTCATTTGGTACTCTCTCTATCTGAAGGGTGAGTCTAGTTTTGGCCTCCAAGTACCAAAAGGTAAAATTTCAATCTTCGTCTGAACAACTGTAACTTGGTGTTTATAGGTTACAATGTGCCACCTTTAACATTACACATATCCTATGTGAGCAAGAATCCATACTTTAATTCAGTAATTCCATAATTAAAATCCAAAAAATTAATTCCATAATTAAAATCATTATAGAAGCAGTTATTCCGTAAATACAGTTGAAAATTCTGCAAAATAGTTATTTCTCTGTGCATGCTTTGAGAACATGTCACTTCAAATAAAAGAAGTATACTTCCATTCAAACTCTCCAGATACCCACTCTCATCTACACCCAGATTTGCTCTAAGAGTCAAGGTGGAACTGCAATCACTAAGTTACTTACTGAATAGAAGCGGTCAAATGTACATTTTAAGGCGTACAGAATTGGGTCTTAAAAGAAAAGGCTCAGCCCCCTATTGGACAAAAAGGTTGAAACTGCATAATACTGGTAGATCTTCCACAGTATGATTGTGATTCTTTAGTTAATTATAATGAAATTACATAAATTGTAAATTGACATATCTGATGTTAAAATATTGTAATAATGTACGTTGTATTATGGTTTAAAAAACACACTTAAACTTCACTAATTTCATACCTTAGTAGGACTACGTAGTTTCAATCACCATTGTGATTATCCTCGGCTACTTCTGAAGTTCTGAAGAACTTCAGAAGTAGACAAGGATAATCACAATGGTGATCGAAACTACGTAGTCCTACCAAGGTATGAAATTAGTGAAGTTTAAGTGTGTTTTTTAAAACCATAATATAATATTATGACTTCACTGTGATCTTCCTAATATCAGTTTCTATAATGTACGTTGTGCTATATTGTAATTGGGAAAAATGCATTTAACTGTATGAAAAATAGGTCTAATCTTTTAATTCTTGTTCTATAAATTTAATTTCAAAATTTCTGTCCCATAAAAATGGGGTCATGAGATACATGATGGCATATGGTATATGAGTAAATATGGTACTTTAATTTACGACACCAGTTTTGGAAGCACTTTACTTCATCAATCAAAGACTAACAACAACTAGACTGTTTATTGTTCCTTTTCCTGGTTTTGGAATTATTATTCTTGCAACCAAATATAAAGAATTTCCCAATAACAGAAATCAATGTACTGTTTCAATTAAAAGTAACGAGCCTTTGAATTTGCAGGTTTTGGTATTTCCATTGAAGACTGGTATGCCGAAGAAAATACTCTGCTTTGACTCTCTTAGAATATCTACCTTTTTCATAGATAACACTTTTCAGGGACATTATAGTAAAATCAGCATATAGAACTAGAAAGAAGGAGGGGGGAAAAAAAGGACTAATGTAGCTATTCCATTCATACGCTGCGTAGTAGATACTGACCAATAATGTTTAACAATGTCTAGCACGTATAATTCACATTTTGTATAAACACCTGAAAAAGTTTTGAAGGATATCGTCATTCATAATCATCAGTGTGTTACTCTGATGATTATGATTATACAAAAAGTGAAGTATATGAGCTAGACCCAACTCAATATTATATCATGTATAATATAGCTTCACTGTGTTAACTTCCAATATATTGTTGAATGTCTTGGATATTGATCAATGGCTGAGGTTTATCTTACATATGCTTCCAAGGAACAGGTTTTATCCCATAAAATGTCTCCTCATTACTGACATGTATTGAGTAATGCCATCTACAGTGAACACTCGATAATCCAGACCTCAGTATGCCGGACTTCGGATAACTCGGATAGATTCTTGGCGATCCAGACCCAGATCTACAGCCATTCTATGGCCACTTCAGAACTGCAAGAGAATAACTATTCAAAAGCAACAGAAACAGTCTGGCACAGAAGAACATTTACAGTTTTTTTTCGGCCTAAATCTTCTCAGAAAAATATCCTCACAGTCCCACATCAATCACACAATAATGTAACAGTGTGTCTTTCAGAGTCTGACTAGAAATTTCAATATAGAAGTGAAGTGTTATTCTTTTTTGTTCCAATTGTAAGTGTTAATATTATGTTCTGCCTCATATGTTTTGTTATTGCAGCTTAAACACGAAATTTCATTACTTAAATACCATTTCCTAATCTACCCTCCACAAGCCGGACATTTCATAACTCGGACAGACCCCCGCCCACTTTTGTCCGGTTTATCGAGAGTTCGCTGTATCTGGATTGTTTCCAATCAATAGAATATACTCCATTTAATGTAAAACCTGTTCACTTTTGTTATTTTATTGCTTATTTTGCTTATGTTATTTAATATGTTCTATCCCTTTTTTGGTTGTTTTTATTTTATTTATTTATTTATTATTATTATTATTATTATTTGTTTGTTTGTTTCCAAGCACCAATTGCATAATCATGCTGTGACCTTTATAACATTCCTCTCTGTGGAGAAAGCTGAAGGGTTTCCTTCAAAATAAATAATATATTATTTTTTACAGCACAACTTATTTGGAAATAGAAACTATTTAAATGTGCACTGATTAAAAACACAATTTTGATCTGGTGCAAGTCACTTCATGTCAGCAAGATTTTGATTAACTCTTTGGCAAGTTTTAGAGGATATATTAAGTAGGATTATAGGCAATTCTTCCAGTTGGATTTGCATGTTACCTATTTTTTCTTGACACAATAGTGATTTGATTTTAAACAACACAGCTAAGAAAGTATTTATTATTTATACAATGTGTTACATTTTATTTCTGTAATAGTCTTAATAAATCTTATTTGAGATTACAAGTTTCATCTGATTAACTCGTAACCTCTCATGGGAAATGGGGAGAAAAAAAACATCCCATGCACTTTTCTTTATCACAAATTTTTAGCGTTTTGTAAAGGAACAATGGTATTTTTATAGAGGCATATATTGTAATTTGAAAATAATAAATGGGAATCCCATATGACAGATGGGACATGATTTTCAAATGGCTTCTTAAAAATATAAAAATAGCATAATTATCTTCTACATTGACACTTCCAACAGTGATTACTTGCCTTGAGTTGTGTACTTTAATAGGGATAAAGCATTTATTTTACTTAGCACACCAAGATAATAAAAAAATATACATAAAAAAAGAAATCTGGAATGTGATTGTGATTGTAAAATGATTTAAAAAGGAGAAACCAATTACGTGATAGAATTTTATTGACTAATCACAAATACATACGGGATTCAGAATGTGTCAACAGTATACATGAAATATATGACAGTGAATGCTGCTGTGATCACTTTGTATCCAACATTGAAAGCTCTGATTTCTTTTTTTTTCTGCTGAAAACACTTCAACAATCTGCTCATGCATATTTCAAGGTGTGATGTCTGTAATATCTTCCAAAAATATAATTCCAATCATACCATCAGATGATAAATACATAAACACATCTGTACAGAGACAACTTTTCAATTACCCTTTCTTATCCATTACCTT
This sequence comes from Ectobius pallidus, assembly GCA_964059195.1. Lineage (NCBI taxonomy): Eukaryota > Metazoa > Arthropoda > Insecta > Blattodea > Ectobiidae > Ectobius > Ectobius pallidus. Next base: position 69,803,347 of record CAXKWD010000004.1, on the reverse strand, counting down.
ATGTAGGTATTAAAATTCTACCAAGACATTTCTCAAAAATATAAGTTTTTCGTAATAAACTTACATTAGCTAATACACGTAAACAGCTCTTCAGATTGTGGATCAAACTATTGTACAGCATTTTGACTGATATTCTACATACGATTTCATACCTTTCATATACATGATGTTTTCAGCTGTAGGTGAAGTAACTACCTGACTAGGATGAATGCGACACTCACCCTTTTGACCTCCTGATGAATCTATCCTGTAACTGGCAGAAAGAGAAAATAACCGCAATAACTTTTAAAACAATATGACAAAGAACACAGTCAACTTTAACAGTCTTGAAGAGTAAATCATATCACTAATATACGAGGGTGTATCAAAAAGTAACGGGAAAACGTTTTTTGTTTGAACACTATGATTTCTTTTTAGTCAAAATTAATTACAAACTCTGAAAATACTGTCCTTCTGAGGCCACACATAGGTTCCAACTCAGATAACCCTTGTTTGACACCCTGTTCAGTAAACCCGACAAAGCAATATATAGTTTGTTATCGGTTTGAAAATGGCGCCCACAAAGTAATTTTTCACTCGTGGAAACAGGTAGAAGTCGCAGGGTGCAAGATCCGGCGAATGTGGGGCATGATTTCGATACTTAGTTGAGTGATTGCCTCTTGTGTTGCTTTGGCTCAATGAGCAGGGGCGTTGTCCTGGTGGAGGATCCATCCATTGGCAGCAAGTTTTGGTCTCTTCTCAGCCATTTTCCTCTTGAGTGGTGCTTAAAGGACAATACTGTAGTATTGAGCATTTACTGCGTTGTGTTTAGGAACCACGTGATCATAAATTATGCCAATTTTGTCGAAAAACACAAGGTGCATGACTTTCCCTGCACTTGGTTGAACCTTTGCTTTTTTTGGCCTTGGGCTGGAAGAATGTTTCCATTGTGCACTTGGTTGTTTCGTTTCTGGATTGTAGTGATGAAACCAGCTCTCTTCACATGTGACAATCTTGTCCAGAAAGTTGGGTTCCCTCTGAAGCCTTGTGATCCATTGCTGGCAGGTCATGACCCGATGAGTCATCTGTTCCTCATTAATCAATCGTGGAATCCATTTTGCTGCCACTTTTCTGTAGACCAAATCATTACGAATTATGTCTTCAACTGACCCAAACGAAATGTGCATCATGTTTGCAATCTTCGCTATTATTAATCGTCGATCTTCCTGAAGCATGGCGTCAATGGTGTTGCAGTTCACCTCAGTTTTTGATGTGGAGTGACATCCTAGACGTGGAGTTTTCAAGACTTGTTTCACCATCTTTAAATTTTTTATGCCATTCAAAAACAAGTGTTTTAGATCAAGCTTGGTCTCCATATGCTTCCTGTATCATTTGCAGTGTTTCAGTTCCTGATCTTTTCAGAAGAACACAAAACCGAATTGAAGCTCGTTGTTCTAACTTGAAATCCATGTTGGGTCACTGAAACACGTGCTTACAAAATGGCTCCCTCAGACAAACTGAACAGCACAAGGACAGTGTCGTGCATATCCCAGTGTCAGTCAAGGTCAGGCCTCTTCATAATCATGATTGGTGAATTTGACGCGTGTAAATTTAAACAGAAAAAAAATAATTCTTGTTACTTTTTAATACACCTTCATATATAAGATCAAATCAATTATGCTATCTGGCGAGAATTTCAAAGCACCACCAGATACATGTACATGACTGGGAGAAAACAGAAAATGTACTAAAAAGATACGAAGGGGTAGGGAATGATTCTCACAGAATTTGGAAACTACGTTCTCAATTAAATGCGATTATCACAGTGTGTTGTTCATCAATTTGTTAGAGGTTGTTTTTCGGAAAATGAGAATGGACTGAGGTATTAACCTTAGAGCTAAGCACACAGCGGATGCATTCTTCTCCTATGGCAGTTTTAGTTTCCAAGAACGCACTGAGCAATGCAATCTTTTAACTCAAATATCTCAGTCATGTATAGATCGAAATTGGAAATTTTTTGCACAAGGATGAATTTAGATCCTCAGTGCAAGAGCAGAAATATTTTGTTCCACTAGCTGTCATACAGCGATACATTTCATAGAAAAAATACTGCCCTTGAAGAAAAAGTGAGAAACACAAAAGCTTAAGAGAATTAAAGGAGACTGGATACATATTGATGTACTGACTGCCAAGTGGGATTTTGTATTGATACATGCTTCCACACCAATGAAAACTTATACAGCAGTAATAGTTAAAGCTATAAGGCAAAATGTGTGATATAGCTACGCGTGGAACTTAAATACCAGTGGAAGGTAAACCCACAGCTGGCTCTGTGGCATTTAAAATTCTGGCTTGAGAGGTTAATATCAAAGAAAAAAATGACAGAACCTGAAAATTGCATATGATATTATGCTTTTTGCAATATCGACCGAATAATTAAGACTTCAGCATCCAAGAAGCTTATATATTTATAAATATTAATTGAATCTATAAATTTTTTATGAAGAATTTCATAGCTAACTAGGCTATATTTTTCGTGCACTACTGAAATGAACCTTAAAAAGTCATTCAGAGAAAAATTAATAAATTTGTTGTTTCATAGAAACTTCATCAAAGAGAATGGAATCATACAACATCATTTATGGAAACTAAGCTTTACAAGTTCAAGATCAGCATGAAAAAGTTTTATACATGATGACTTTACACTGCTGACTGTATGAAGTAAAGGAGAAGCCTATATAGCTTACGATTAAGGGATAAACAGACCAGTTTGAGACCTATCAGGTAAATTTCATCACAAAATTAACATGTGATCTTGACCATATGATAATACCTGAATTGTAAAAACCAACTTACGAAGAGGCTGCATCTAGCTGCAACATACTGATATGTTCAAGCAGACTTTGAAGTTGCTGGTGTGAAGAGGTAGCATCTTGCTGTTGTTGCTGTTGTGCTTGTTGCTGCTGCTGCTGTTGTTGTGATGGCTGCTGTGACTGTGACTGTGACTGTTGCTGTTGCTGTTGTTGAGCACTGTCAGCAGTACCCTGAGTTCCTAATCTCTCGGCCGCTGCTAATGACTTCACATACGGTTCCAGCTGGTGTGCTACTAGGCTCAGATGTTTAACTTCTGCTCGGAGTGTGAGAATATCATTCATCTAGGATAAGAAGAGGCTTGGTGTATTTTAGATAAAAATGGAAGTAAATTAACATATCTAATAGCAGGCAATAAGATTTAATCTTTAAAAATGATCTAATATTTGCATTTTTACAAAATTTGTGGAACTGTTGAAAATGCTCTGGTGAGTACTACCCGCACGCCACTTCTTGGGCGCTGGATTTACGGGGAAGTGAGGGTCGGGGGGAACAAAACATAGCTAGTCCGCCAGTCTTTCTGCAGTGTTGTCAACCAAAGAAATCACGTTTCAGCAGAATCGCGCGTATGGTATTTTATGTAGTGATATTTAATATACAACGATCTTAATGCAGTCCAATAATATAACGTGGTGACGGTATTGCGTAACAATTAATTACACGTCATAAGGGTTTGGTTATCAAATAAGTCATCAGATAAGAATAGTATACATAATATAGGCTCAATATTTTTACACTGGATGACTAATTTTAAGCTTAAAGAAGAGTCTTAGCAGAACATGCTTCACCATATCGTGTGTAAAACGTAAGAGAGGTAAGGCATGTAAAAGTGGAGAAAACTATAGGCCTAATTTTAAATGTATTTAATACGTTTTGTGAAAAGTTTGTTCAACTTTCAGTCCATGAAATTGACATCAGAGTTCACAGGATCGTCAGAAATTAGGACATATGGAATTCTTAAAGAGGTGAGGAAAGTGTTGGATGTAGGCCTACAATGAAGTGTTTGTGAAATCAGCAGTTCGAAAGATTGTATTTTTCCCCATAACTCCATGCGTCAGAAAAGATAATGTCAATAAATAAATAAGGATCTTGAGACAGAATGATAGTTTAGTATTGAAGCCACTAGATGTCAGGGTGTATAGTGTACTTCGTGTTTCAATGTTGTCAGCTCTACCTACGAAGTTGAACGAAACCTACCGAATGAGGAGTAGGGAGTCGAGCGCCCAAGAAATATCGTGCGGGTAGTAATGTAAGATGACAAACATTCCTGAAATTTTATGAAGTTGTGGCTATTTCAGAACGATGGTGCATACAGAAAAAGAAAAGAGAAGAATAAGAATAAGTCACATGACACCATAATAATCTTGATGTGATGGGAACAGAGAAGAGGCATATGAACTAGTAATTAATGATGACAAGATGGAAACACTGAAGAAACTTATTTTAATTTTATTTTTCTATGATTATTAATATTCTTTTTATTATTGAATACGAACAGTATTGAGACTAATATGATTTTTCAGCAGCCCCTTCCCTGTGCCTATACATTCCTCTATTAATTATGTACATTTGTATTTTAAGTTGCCTACAGGGAAAATGATCAAGCATCAGAACTGGTAGACTTCCCTTGTAACCTTTCATAGCACAATAAATACTAATACTAATGACACCATAAAAAGTCAAGCGAAGTCATGGAAGTGAAGTTCTGCTTTACTTGTTATGCCAGAATCACGAATGTGTCACATTCATGTTTTTGTATTCTGTCCTGTACCTCTCTATTATACCTACATCACCAATGTGCCACATTCGCGAATTTAGCAGAACAGGTGCAGCACTTGAAGAAAGATGATACAGTGTGTATGTACCACATTAATTAATATAGCAGTTAAATAAACAACAAAGGTTTCAACAATCGCAAACACAATGGTAACGGGCAATGGAGATCTATGTATTGGAAGTACACGAGTGGCCATGGAGACTTTTATGTTGACAAAAGGGGTTGATTTCTCATTATGAGTTAGATCTTATAATTTAGGTCATGGGTTACAAAACATTGTCATTTATCACTGAATAAAAAGTGTGTATTGTCCTTGAATTCTTTACTCTTAAATCCTTTTATCAATACATTTTTTTGTTTAAAACAAAGACAGAATTATGCTGTCTTGTTTTGGTTTTGACTGAGCAGAGGAAAAACGTACTTGTCACCTGCTCTTTTGCAATGATGAAATTATTGTTATAAAAATTATAGTACAAAATACTGCATGGATGCATATCATTTTGCAGATTTTCTTAGTTATACTGATATAATAAATGTGTGAAGATTATCTACAAAGCAAACCACTAAAAAAGATACGTTAAATGCAGCGAAAACTGTGGTACTCCTTATGCTAAATAGTGCCCTATTCAATGTATTTAGGGTCTGTAAATTTCACAACATGTCAACATACTGCTTACAAAAATTCCTGATGGAAAGAAATCCCAGAAAGGGAAAAGGGTCTGTAAAGTAGCCGCTTCAAGAGCAGCACACAAAAACCCAGCAGGGTAGCTATTAGAGGATGCCAAGAAATACTTTTCAAACAACAGTGACAGATGAAAAATAAATTATTCTTCAAATCCTTGCAGAGTTAATAATGCACGAGAGGAGGGAAATTTGATAGATAGGCTCTTTTTGCACTGTGGCATTTGAACCGAGTTTCAGCTTGCCATGGAAACTCTGTTCGGGTATAAACATTGCTCTCCCGAAATTATATAAACAGTGACAGTGTATTTTCGTATTTCTCTCATGAACTCTTTAAATCCCGCTAACCATCGCTAATAGACAGTTTATCTCGCAAAAGGGAACACGCGCGCCATCTATCGAGTGCTCTCTAGAACTGTGAACTTCTGAACTTGGCCTACAGAGGGCAGGTGCTCGCCAGTCTCGCATGTCTATACTTCGGTTGATCTCGGCGGTAATCGGCTGTGTTTTGATTGAAGACAATATGGCGGACTATGAGTTGGCTTGATTTTCTAAGAAGCGGTGTGATATTTACGCTCATTGGTCTCCCGGTTCGTTATAAACTTTCGGATTGGTCCTTATAATAAACTGTGTTCCATTGAAAGTGACTGTTACGGCCGTGGCTTTAGTATTGGTGTCAAGTGAATGAGTGGATGTCTCGTGTGCGTGTATTGGTTGGTTAAGTCACGTGAAGTCTTGAATAGTCGCCTAGAGGGGTTGGCGTCAGGACGGGCTCTCTCTCTTCTGGCAGTCATGGCGGACGACAAACTATGCTGAAGCTCTGCTTCTAAATCTGGTAATTAGGTTTAAAACCTTGTTTTTGCTTCTGAAACACAGGTAAGCGTTGGATTTTCTTTCTCTCCTTTTGTTGAGTAATAAATTTAGCTTTGCCCTTTGTTTATTTCATATTTTTTTTATTTCGAAATGTAGCATCTTTCGGCGTGGAGACGCCATCAGCGTCGAGTTATAATGTAGTGCCTCAGGTCCCTTTTCGACATGTAAAGTTACTTCTGCCTTTGTTCTTTTCACTTTAATTTAGTTTCTGTTTCCTTGTGCTTCGTTACCTGTATTTCAGATAGCTGTTTTTGTCTTCAGACATAGGGTGTCCGTCATGGCGGGAAATAAGCCAGTCCCCCCCCCCCTTTCAATTCAATGGATGGGAGTTGAAAGGCTTTTTAGGTGTAACTAATCAAAATTTATAGGCCATCCGTAGGGTATTTCTTTTAATTTAAAATAAATGTAATTTATTTTGGGGGATTCTTTTATTTTCATGTAACATACCTGTGTTTTAATTTAGGTTGTAGGGTACAAGAATACATGTAACTGCCTGTTCTTTATGTATTCCTTTTAAATATGAAGTGCCATTTTAGTTTATTTTAAAAATCAACAATAGAATTTAAATAAAGCAGTCTTATTGAGGTACTTCCACTCTTTTCTTTGTAAATAATTATGTATATTTTAATTGGTCCATGCAATTTCATCACAGATGAAAATGCATGTTTCTAATTGGGTAACCTCCTAGTGGGCTGTCCTTAATAAACCCCTGGGGTGGGCACGTTAGTGATAAGTACCCTGTGGGCGGGTACTTCAGTTCGCTTTCTGCTGGCTGCCTGAGAAGTAAGAAGAGAGCTTCGCTGCCAGTCTACCTGTCTTTGTGAGGCCGGAATCTACGGTATTCTTCTGGCCGTCTTGAGCTGAGGGATTTCCAGCTACTGTATCCTTTTGAACAGCTTATTATATAAATTGTAAGAGGGGTAGGTCTTTATCCCCGGGAGGTGGCTCAATTAATGTTGAGCAGAGCGTGGTTCTCTTCAAGATCCATGTTCTGTTGTTCTTCTTAGAAAGTAATTAATGCTAGTCAGACCGTGGTTCTCTTCTAGAAACACGTTCTTTTCTTTGTCTATTATACTACTCATAAATATGGATCGCATGGTTCTCTTCAAGTTCCATGGTTCTTTGTTGTAAATATATAGTGTAAAATAAGATTTTAAACATTGATCCGGTGACAGATTTTTTGTGAAAACCGTCTGTTTTCTAATCTGTTTTCACCTGTGTTTTAATTGCAATATTGATAGAGTGGAAGTTAATGATAAAACATATATTCTTGACTAATGAATTTGTGCCAGTTGTAATAACAAATGATTTTAGGAAATTAACTCTGTATAGAAGTGTATTTATGTGTGTTAGGTCTATTATGCTATTCTCTCTCTAAAGTTTCTTATTTTGTATGTTTCATGTAAAACTGAGATTATGGAGCGTCTTAAAGTGAGTGCGGATTTCCTTCTCAAGGATGATGTGCTTTATGAACTCCAAGTGAGAGGAATAATAGTTAACCAAAAAGACTCAGTGACAAGTCTTAGGGCGAGTCTCAAGGAAAATCAGGATGAACCGGTAAAAACGGAGATTATCGGTGAGTTAATTCCTTCTGATCTGTTACTTGAAGTTGAAGAAAAACTTGAGAACTTAAACACCATTTTAGATTTCTCAAGCTTATCAGCTAATCAAGTAGAGCGAACTAAGAATCGCTTACTGCATGTTGCAGTCAGGCTAACTGATTTGAAAGCTTTTGTTAGTGATTCCCCTTTACAAACTAAATGGCACGAGTTGCAGGAAAGCGTTAGGCGTTTGAGTGTGAAAGTGAACGAGGTGAACATGGAGGTTTCAAATAAGCATGGTATGGGAGAAACGAGCACCAGACGTGTCTCGCCCATGGTAGATCATGCGACAGATGATGAAGCAGTGGAGTTAGCTACTTCTTTGTTGGAGACAGTCACGGTCAGTGAACCCAACAAAGAGGAGCGCTTCACTCAGTTAGTTTCAAATAGTAATAATGATTATGTAACTCATACGAAAGGTTCTTAAGAGGTTAGTAGAAAGTAATAGAGGTTATGGTAACTCCGGTGAAGTTGTGAAGTCGATAGAGCTTAGGAAATGTTTTGTAAAAAGTTGAACAGGTCATATTAAGAGGTAAAGGGCAGTATCGTGCTGTTGATTGTGGAGTAGCCCATCTTAGACGTCAGGGTGGTGCTGTTCGTGTGTGTAGTGGTGCTGAGGGAGTTGACCATGTCTTACAAGTTTGGTGGGGTGGACTAACGTAACGGACTTTGACTTGGGTGATCACGCTGGTCGTAGGATCCCGACAGTTTTATGTAGTAGACAGGCCGTACTGACTATAGAGTAAAGCCAGACAAGACATTTCCCACCAGGATTTTGGTTAATGGACTATTCCGGAGGCACGACTGCATACGACGACTAGCTCCTGTAGGTAGATACTGCAAACAAATAAGTTATATGTACATAGTTCCGATAGTAGTTATATGGTGTCAGTGTAAGATGTAGTTGCTTGTGTTGTGCTGTTGTTCTGGCTGTTTGGTTGGTGATTTCTTTATCTCTGGTGAGGTGTAGCTCCTGTAAGCCAGGGGAATGATGGAGGCGAGCGGCTAAGGGTGCTGTGGTCGACCTCAGTAAGGATCTGGCTTAGCACGGCGGTAGTTGGTGCATCCATGTTGGGTGTACTCTCGGTTAGGGTAGTCAGAGGGAGGTTGTCTTTCTTTTCAGTCAGAGGGACTAGCGGACTGTCGAGTACCATCGTTGCTGACAGGCATGTTATCATCTAGTGCATAGATTATTTTTAATATGTTCCTGGAGTTTACCAAATGAAAGGTTAGGCAATGAAAAGTTGAGGTTATGTTAGCTCATGAAAGGTTATGTTATGAGAGGTTAGGTGTAAAAGGCTAGGCTTAGGTCAGGTTAAGTTAAGTAATATTTGAGACATAGGAGTAAAGTAAAGCAGTTCACTATAATGCCAATAAAGGAAGTAAGCGACTCTGATCTTGTTGATTATACTGGTTGAATGCAACTCACATTATCAGTCCTGCTGCGTATGGGAGCAGTGGTGAAATTGGTTCCTTGTGATGCATATTAGAGCTTGTGTTTGCAAGACAACACGCTCATAAGTAAAGAGAGAATGCTCGTTTAGTGAGATATTAGGCCCGTATCTCCTCGAGAAGTTTCTAACTCCAGTAACTATACAGGCAAAAGAAATTGGAACAAATAAGACCGTTAAGGCACATGTTTCCAATGTAAAAAGGTCCTAACGTACATATTCCTAGTGTCGAGTCAACCTTATTGTGATAGGTAGTATTTTCTTGAAGCGAAGATGTTAGAGTTTTATATTTTTTCCTCCCCTTTCTCCCATTTTACACACTTGGCACGGCCAAGTCTTAAGTGAATTCCCCGACAGTTGCTAGGACGCAGGATTCCCTAGTTTTCTCTCCGGGCTGAGGGAATGTCAGGAACGGTAGGATGTTATAAATACTTAAATACTCTCCTTAAACTAATAATGTGACTATTGTAAAGGAAAATATGGAATCTTAGGAACTGGTAAAGCTAATCCCAAAATAGACATATATAGAGACAGAATAACAAAAGAGAATGTAATGAATTACAGTGGAGACATTCTATAGACCGTATGAATTTAGTCAAAGTAACAGAAAGGACTTAGCCTGTGAGAGAATAGCATAAAGAGAATTTTAATGAGTAATAGTTTTATTAATATATAACAATTAACATTGAAATTGTGGGCATAAGAATGATTAAAAATATGTATTATTTATTAGAGTTACTATAACAAATGTTAAAGAAAATGTGTTCATTTTATGATCTGTTATTATGAAATATTAAAATTAGGATAAGTTATGTGATATTGCGATAATGGAGAAATGAAATTATTAAAAATAAGGTATGGGGTATGCGTGCAATTAACATGTGTAGAATGTAGTATGCGTATGAGGTATGATTAACATTTTGTAAATTCACTTGACACTCGCCGTGCATCCCTTCTCTGCATAAAAGAAGAAGACCGTGAGAGACACTGTATTAAGAGAAAAATATTTCTGCTGCTGTATCCAATGTTTCAGAGATGTTTTGAGCTGTTTAGTTGACCTCTGACCTGTGGACGGGACTTGAACTTGCACAGCTGATGCCAGTCATGCTGCCATTACTTGGAACCAAGCAGTACCTTGCTCAGCTGATGTCTCCTAGCTGCCTATGCTCTACTGCCAAGCAGAATCTTGCTCAACCGATTCCTGAGTAGCAGCTGACCTGCTGAATCATGGTTGTGAGCTGTTGTTGGAGCCGAGCGGTACCTTGATCAGCTGATGCCTGTCTATTCCAGTACAGCTGATGTATTCTGGTCCTGATCAGCTGATGCCAGCCAATGACCTTCTTCCCAGCTGATGTCTGGAGACTTGTGTCCTTCTTCATGGAACCTGGCCACTTCCTATGATTGATGGCTGTCTCCCTGGTAATCTTCGATCTTCTTATGATGTCTACCCATCTCTGCTGGTACTACTGTGTATGGTGTTGTTTACTAAGCATATTTTGGACAACAACTTTTCTAACCAACAGTCTTTTACACAACAGTGAATTACATAACCTAGAACTCATTATAATATTAGTAAATTCTGTGCTGTGCGCCCGTTTCCACATGAACTTCATATATATACTTGGTCAAGTCTAAAATTATTCTGAACTATTGAAATAAAGCTCAAGGACCATATTTCAATTCCGGGTGTGGGAGTGTGAACCGAGTTTCAGCTTGCCATGGAAACTCTGTTCGGGTATAAACATTGCTCTCCCGAAATTATATAAACAGTGACAGTGTATTTTCGTATTTCTCTCATGAACTCTTTAAATCCCGCTAACCATCGCTAATAGACAGTTTATCTCGCAAAAGGGAACACGCGCGCCATCTATCGAGTGCTCTCTAGAACTGTGAACTTCTGAACTTGGCCTACAGAGGGCAGGTGCTCGCCAGTCTCGCATGTCTATACTTCGGTTGATCTCGGCGGTAATCGGCTGTGTTTTGATTGAAGACAATATGGCGGACTATGAGTTGGCTTGATTTTCTAAGAAGCGGTGTGATATTTACGCTCATTGGTCTCCCGGTTCGTTATAAACTTTCGGATTGGTCCTTATAATAAACTGTGTTCCATTGAAAGTGACTGTTACGGCCGTGGCTTTAGTATTGGTGTCAAGTGAATGAGTGGATGTCTCGTGTGCGTGTATTGGTTGGTTAAGTCACGTGAAGTCTTGAATAGTCGCCTAGAGGGGTTGGCGTCAGGACGGGCTCTCTCTCTTCTGGCAGTCATGGCGGACGACAAACTATGCTGAAGCTCTGCTTCTAAATCTGGTAATTAGGTTTAAAACCTTGTTTTTGCTTCTGAAACACAGGTAAGCGTTGGATTTTCTTTCTCTCCTTTTGTTGAGTAATAAATTTAGCTTTGCCCTTTGTTTATTTCATATTTTTTTTTATTTCGAAATGTAGCATCTTTCGGCGTGGAGACGCCATCAGCGTCGAGTTATAATGTAGTGCCTCAGGTCCCTTTTCGACATGTAAAGTTACTTCTGCCTTTGTTCTTTTCACTTTAATTTAGTTTCTGTTTCCTTGTGCTTCGTTACCTGTATTTCAGATAGCTGTTTTTGTCTTCAGACATAGGGTGTCCGTCATGGCGGGAAATAAGCCAGTCCCCCCCCCCCTTTCAATTCAATGGATGGGAGTTGAAAGGCTTTTTAGGTGTAACTAATCAAAATTTATAGGCCATCCGTAGGGTATTTCTTTTAATTTAAAATAAATGTAATTTATTTTGGGGGATTCTTTTATTTTCATGTAACATACCTGTGTTTTAATTTAGGTTGTAGGGTACAAGAATACATGTAACTGCCTGTTCTTTATGTATTCCTTTTAAATATGAAGTGCCATTTTAGTTTATTTTAAAAATCAACAATAGAATTTAAATAAAGCAGTCTTATTGAGGTACTTCCACTCTTTTCTTTGTAAATAATTATGTATATTTTAATTGGTCCATGCAATTTCATCACAGATGAAAATGCATGTTTCTAATTGGGTAACCTCCTAGTGGGCTGTCCTTAATAAACCCCTGGGGTGGGCACGTTAGTGATAAGTACCCTGTGGGCGGGTACTTCAGTTCGCTTTCTGCTGGCTGCCTGAGAAGTAAGAAGAGAGCTTCGCTGCCAGTCTACCTGTCTTTGTGAGGCCGGAATCTACGGTATTCTTCTGGCCGTCTTGAGCTGAGGGATTTCCAGCTACTGTATCCTTTTGAACAGCTTATTATATAAATTGTAAGAGGGGTAGGTCTTTATCCCCGGGAGGTGGCTCACATTTCACAATGAGAATGTTTTGAGTGGTACCGTAGTTTGAAGAATTATTAGCAGATCTGTTTAGTGCATTATAAAATTTGTATTTCAGCGTTTAATTTTCATTATTTTAAAAAATTTATAACCATTTAAATAGAGCAGGAGGGTGGCATATTTAGAGGACAGGATTTACTATGTGAGGGTGAATGTCCGATTTACAGAACTGACTTGCCCACAACAGCAGTCGGTCGCGAATGTGTGAGTGAAAATGCATTTGTTCAACTTTCTGTTATGCCAAAATCATGATTGTGACAAAATCAAGGAAAGGATTGTAATAACATTTAAATGAACATTATGGTATACATAATATTTTAACTGCCGATATGACATATTCCAGTACAAATATTCACTTATTTTTTAATTATGTAATTTTACTTAAGCTCTAAAGTTGGTTGCGATTGTGCGAATAGAAGTGCATTTGTTCAATTTGATGTTCTGACAAAACCACGAATGTGACAAAATCATGCCATGGAAAGGATTGTAATCACATTTAAATGAACATTATGGTATACATTCTATTCTAACTGTCAGTATGACATATTCTAGTACAAATAAATGACAATAAAATATTTATTATTAACATTATTATTATTATTAATATTAATATTCACTTAATTTTTGGTTATATAATTTTACTTAAGCTCTAAAGTTTCAATTGCGTTTTTCTCAAAACTAGTAAATTGCACATTTGTGGTTATGGCAGATAGGTGACGAAATAATGTATAACATTCTAATACCAATACAAAAAATGGGCTCTCTTGCTACTAAGAGCAGAAATAACAGTAATAATAAAAATGACAACAGTAATAACTTTGATGATATTGCTAACAGAACAACAAAATTTCATTACCTGTGACTGGAAGATCTCTTGCTCAACATGAATTCTGCACAACTGCTCTTCCCACAGGGTATCAAACACATTCTTAAGTCTCTCAAGCTCCACTTGATGTCTTTCTAATTGTTCTTCTAGCACCGCACATTCTCTGGTTACATGATCATATCGAGCAGTTAATGGTGGAGTGTGTGCTCTGCGAATAAGTGTTACATCTCGGTGAAGTTCTCCAAGTCGTTCTTTTACTCCATGCAATTGCTGACTTAATTCCTACAAGAAATCAAGTATTTACATATGGCTTTAGTATTTATCTGTGTTTAATGTTCCACTTACTAAATGTAAGATATAAAATTGTCCTAGTTCAATTCACAATTAACAATTTAGAAAACTGGATTATCTCATGATAGAATTATTATATTTACCTTTAATTGTGTATCAAAACTACGGCAATGGTTTGAAAATGGTCCCTCTCCTTCAAGAGCTTTCGCTCTTAAGGCTGAATGCTGTCGTCTGGAAGGAGGTGGATGAAAATGTTGCTGAGTGGTAGAGGGTTGTTGTCCACCAGGTGCTTGTTGAGTTGCTTGCTGTTGTGCTTGCTGTTGCTGAACTTGAGAAACGTCATACAATATTTGCCCTAAGGAACAGAGTGACCAGCTTAAAGAATACAATCTCCACAGAGAGTAATAAAATAACAACAATTCTATTTTCAAATTCATTTACACAATCATGAATTTCCTAAAGGTGTAAGCAGAAAAAGGCACTAAGCATAGAGGGTAAGAGGAGGTGCTTTACTGAAACCACAGGAAAACTCAATAACAAATATAATACTAAAGTCGTTGCATGTAGAGGAAGAAGTATGATTTTTTTGTTTTAGAGAAAAACTGTATCAATGATATAAAATTGAAACTTGAGATGGAGGTTTAACATACGTAACTTCACTTAATTCAAGCACTAACCTGAACATGTTTCGAGCAAACTTCATGACTCATCATCAGCTCGAAACATGTTCAGGTTAGTGCTTGAATTAAGTGAAGTTACGTATGTTAAACCTCCATCTCAAGTTTCAATTTGATTATAACTTCACTATATAAACTTCCTACAAATTCTAGGTGTATCAATGATCTTCAGAAAAGATGGAAAGCAAGCAGTATTTCTCTGACCGCTAACGACCGTGACCCATTTCAAATACCTAGGCATAATCTTTCAAACTCCTGGCAACATATTCAGTTTAATGTAAAGTATAGAGTAAATGCAGCGATAATGGCAATGAATAACTTTAAACACCTAAACAAACTGTCGCTTAAAACAGCCATGGAACTTTTCCACATCAAGATTACACCCATAGCCACATATGGCCTGGAAAACTTATGGTCTTTTCTACAAAAGAAGCAGTTGTCAGAGCTAGAGAGAGTAAAGGCAAATTTCCTGAAGAAAGCACTCTGTTTGTCGAAGTTCATGCTGTCTCGCCTAGTGTACCTCCTGGGGCCAGAGAACAATTTTTCGTGGAAGAGCTTAGGCTAAAGATGCTGCTGACAACAACAACTGGGTAAAGAGCGACAATACATAAGCTGATGGACACAGAGATGACATCTGGAGTGACTTTTCCACCACTGACACCATGATGAAACAAGACTGGACAAGAGGAAGATACGACTTGACACTTGGTGACTAGATTGGCAGTGCACGGTTTCCACCACAGGATCTGCAGAATCGCAAGATTCCACCAACCAGATCAAGACTGTGTGTGTGCAAGCGTTGTGGGGAGCACTTGTGAGAGATATGTTATGACTTGCAAGGAAAGACAGGAATCCCTGACAAAGTTCTACACTATATAAACTTAAATTTGTTGCATATTGTGCGCACTTTCTATTTCATTCTAGGCTAAGATCTGTCTTTGAATAGGCCAGCTTAAATAAACAAAGTCTATCTAGAAAGGGGGTACGCCGTAGCGTAGTGGTTGAGGCGCTGCGCTACAAACCGGAAGGTCGCGGGTTCGATTCCCGATGAGGTCGTTGAGATTTTTCAATTGGCCTAATCCTTCTGGTGGCACTATGGCCCTGGGGTCGACTCAGCCTCTAACAGAAATGAGTACCAGGAGCAATCCTGGGGGTGAAGCGGCCGGTGCGTAAGGCTGACAACCTTACCACCTTCATGTGCCGAATGTCCAAAAATCTGGGAGCCTCAACCTCCTGGAACCCTCTGGGCCTCCATGGCCTGTATAGGGATCACTTTACCTTTTTTTACCTATCTAGAAAGGATACCTTCTTAAGCACCAGCTATGGGACAGACTCCTAGCTGGGTAAAAGAATGGCCACTGGTAAGAATGGTAATGGTCTAACATATAATTGATACTTAACTAATACAACCCTAACTACTGTGGTAATAACTTTCTGAATAGCTCAACTGTGTTTAAAAAATACTCAAGTTCCGCAGGTAATTAGCCTGAGCATACTCGGTACACGGAGTACTGCCGCTACATGGAGCAGTAGGCTGAACTGTAAGTAAACATCAGGCTCAGTGTGTGAACGTGGGATTAACTGTTTGGAAGCTTTACCTTACATGGTTAAGAAGCCAGTAAAATTTTCGGAAGCACAAACAATTTCCTTGTCAAACTGAACATTTCTGAAACTTTGATGTTTTAGTATTTTCTCCCAATATTTTTCCTGTAACCCCTACACGAAAATTTTTTACATCCCTAAGGACAATGATCTCATTTTCAAATTCAAACAACCAGAAGGACATCTGGTGACAGAGAAACATAGTTGTCAGTCAATCTCAGTTGATGCTCATGGTAACCCACTGAAACATACATTCTAATTTAGTAAGTTTTTACTTCCAACATTATTTGAAGTCGAATGTTTTCAACTTTAATGTACATTAATTCTAGCTCTGCTTAACTGAAATGAAGTTCTTTCTCTGATGAATGCCACTGTAGGTATTTCCAGCAAGACTCTGTCCCTGGCATACAGCCTACGAGACATTACATTTGATTACGGGAGTGTTTGAAGATAGTGTGATTAAGTAAAGGTTTGTATCATGCATTTGACAGAAAGTTATTTTTATTAATGAGAACACTTAGGGAATTGAATGAAATGAATGAAAAGTTCCTATGAAGATAACTGAAATGACATTTGGATGAAGTCAACATTACCAACATCTTCTGTCATAAGGTAACTCCATTTCCACGTACAGTAATTGTTATTGTGAGAATTAAATTTATAGCAAAGTGGTGGTTTTTGTTGCAGAGGTATTCACTGGTAAGCACTCTTGCCTACAACCCACTGCTGTGCCACAGCAGATCTGGCTACCCTATGTTAAAAGAATGATATATTAAGGGGAGAAAACTGAAAGTTTCTTCTATTCCTTAACAAAATATAACCAATTCACGACTTATGTGTCGGCCTCAACCGATAATTTACAGGCATAGAAACCAACAAAAGTAAAGAAGGATTTTAAATTATTGGAACAGCTGAAAATCCAGAAACATGTTAATTTTCATAGATCATCTCTGTAAACATTGAAAAAAAAATTATAATGGTGAATTAACACCTATCGATAAGGAAGAAATGGAACATGAGCAAGCCCTAGCTAATCACCTGCTTAACAAGGAAGAATTATTTTACTTTATATCATTCTTGATACTGATGAGGTCACACAACACTCACTTCCATATATTTCATGCTCACTGTTCTGCAGTGACACTGCACAATAACAAAACATTTTACAAGCTTAAATAGATTCAATTTGTTCTACAGCAAAGACATGTAATAAGATATAAATGGATGGATTTGATATTTTGGTGTGCTATTATATTATGTGATCATCATATATAATATTATAGTAATAGAAAAACTTGAATGTGGAAAAATATGCCTATATAGGCTAGATATTTATAAAAAAAATAACACACACTGCTGAGAAATTAATCCAAAAGAAGTCTGTTTTAAAATACTCCTTCCTTCAACTAGCATATCAACAAAAATTTGAAACAAAATTACAGAATGTTTCTAAAGCATTTATACCTGCAAGTGAAATATCACTGTTTCTAAAAGTACAAAGATAAATTTAACAAACCCGAAGTAAACCGTAAATAGTAAAATAAAACAGACTTATTTCTAAAGGTGTCTAAATGATTTCAACAACAAACAGCAACTAACAATCAATATGATACAGATAAAAGTCAAGCCTGTGTTCATTCACATTTCAAGGGTTTCATAGGAAATAGTCCATTATAATGAAGCGTCGAAACTGTCCATTAAGTTATAATAACATATGCAATACACAGCCATTCGACAGAACTTACTAGCACAATAGCTAGACAAAGAGTGGTGTCTATTGTCTGTTAGTCATGGCATTTTCTTGCCACTGTGCATTTGTTTCCTGCCATGGAGGCACACTTGTACACCTTTCCAAGTCTACTACATTTGAGCATTCAATCAGAAAATATAAGCACCCCTTGTACTAATTTAATAGTTGAATTATTGAGTGAATATCCGTAGCAAATAAGATGCATAAGTTAAGTACCGGTAGTTTAATATGGAATAAAGGGAACATTTCTTAGCAATCAATAAAATAATTTTCATTCACATTTTAATAAAAAATATAAGAAACCTCTGTGATAAGTTTGTTTTTTTATAAAATAAAAGTGACTCAAACATTCTTCTGGAAAAGTCAACTAAAAGAGGCAGACAAGCACAATGGAATCAGTACATATTCCACAGCTAGACAACACCTAATCAATGAAATGCAGCAATTCCGCCTTTCAATAATCATATATATATTTCTTCATTGATTAGTAATTCAATATGGCTCTTTTTTATAAATATTAGACAACACCTGAAAAATTATGTATATTTATGGTGGTAACAACTATCAGCTACTCACTAGCTTCATGGAACTTTATGTCTTCATGAAGAAAGATAAATTATATAATAGACAGTGTAGCTGACTTTAAAATACAGTGATACCTCGAGATACGAGTTTAATTCGTTCCGTAATCTTGCTTGTATGTCAATTTGCTCATAACTCAAAGCAATTTTCCCCATTGAAATTAATTGAAATGCCATTAATCCGTTCCAGCTCAAAAATGCTACCCCCAATTGTTTTTGTTACGTGTTTTTTAATAAGAAAAATGTATTTATAAATGGCAAATATTGTATAAAAACATAATAAAAGAGAATGTAAAGCAAAAAAAACTGGTTTTATAAAGTGTACATACATATTTGTTACACTTTCTTCGGACCCATGGTTATAAAAAGAAATGTGATAAAGTATGTAAATGCACAAAAATCGCAAAGCCCTAGAAAAACTTAGCAAAGATGCTTCGACAGCGAGGTAAACAAGCACACTGGGGGAATACGTGGGATAATGAGCGAGACGCACGAGGCGCAGGCGCAGTAAACTGGTGGGCCGTGTGCAGCGTCGCAGCTGGCCGTTCCTCGTATCTCAAATGTCGCTCGTATTTCAAAACAAAACTTTGCTCGCTCGACAGCTCGTTTCTCAAATAACTCATATGTTAGGGCACTCGTATCTCGAGGTACCACTGTACCTGAAAATATCTGTTCCCATCTCTCATACTCTATCATAGTGGACCTGTGCGTATGTTACCAAATTTATATTTGCAGCTTTATGAAAGCATAGATTATGCCAATGAGCAAGAACCAATTAAGCTAAGGACAATTTCAATTTATCATCCGAGAGACTGGTTGTTGATGTCATAAATTTCCTAATCTTGGAATGTCATGTACTCATGTAGACTATAATATGCAAAATATAAGTCATAGTACAAACTGCAAAACATAACACTGGTAGGTTGAGGACAAAATGATGTCCTCATTTACAGAAATTATAATAAAAAAGTTACAAGAAAGAATTACATTTCATTTGATTAATAAATTAAAATAGAAGATGGAAATATGAACTAATTACAGTACCATGTCTATGACAAGAATACCATTAAGAGAAGAATGCAGAACAAATTGGATCAAATGAAGCATGCCTGCAATACTACACATCTAACACAACACAGGTTACCTTCTATGAAGAATACTTGAAGCAAGAAATTGATTACATTAAAACATTCTACAACATCTCACCTGCCGCTTGCGGCCCCACTTCCCCACCTGCTTGCTGCTGTGAAGCTGTGATTACACTCTTTCCAACCCATGGCTCAAGAGCATGAGAGAATTCACTGCGATAGTTTGTCCTTATCTGGCTCGATTGAACAGGTCTGAAAAATAAATAAATTTTTTTTAAAAAGGTTATTTTAATTTTATAATCTCCCTGTTGCACTGGCAGGTTGCCGTACAAAGAGTACCGTTAACATATACATACATACATTCATGTGTGTACATTGTATAGAAGTGTATAAAAAATGCCAGCCCTCTCATAAAAGTGAAATACTGTGTCTTAAAGGTATTTCAAAAGAACATTTTCTTTTTCTTTTGGAAGCATATTTTCTTAGTTTTTGGGCAAAAATACCTAAAATATTTTTTTCAACTTCAACTTCAGTTTCAATAAAACTGTAAAGCATAGTATTTCTGACACTTTTTTACAGCTTTTACCAAAAAGAATGAGGATCAGACCACGCACATTTACTTTAAGAAAACAGGTAGGTGGGAAAGCTGTATGCTGATATTTGCTTTCTTGCAGTAATTTCCTTTCTATTGGTTTAAATAATTTTCAGTGATTCTCTAAGCTCATGAGATCTGAGACAAAGTCCATTTCCATCTTTTGTTTTTTAGCTTTGGCCCCATTTCTAATTCATTTCTTTTTCTTCATAAAAAAACTGCTACATATCTCTCAGGATTAATTTCCATTTTATCTTAGTTCAGCAACGTTTGTGCTAGAACTCATCTAATTCAAAGAAACTTAACAAAAAGAATTGAGATTTGCATTTTACAATGTTACCTAACAATTGTGTGGAAATAAGAGTAGACCCGGGTCGAATGAAAGTAAGTTAAGTAAAAAGTAAAGGAAAAAGAAATAATCAAATAGTTTTATAGTGAAATTCATTTTAATTGCTTGTTACAGTCGGGACAATAATGAAAACTTAAAAAAAACTCGATTAATATCTACAGGAAGAGTCTGTATTTTTTGTTTTAAGGTAAGGTTGTGTTGAAGATAAAGGAAAAAAATCACAGCTCTACTATTGTTACTTCCAATGGTATAAAACTTTTCAATTTTTTTTTGTTACAGTTGGGACAAAGCGTTATGCAACATATTAGGGAGTAAAAGTAAGTGATGTTACCATTGCTTTGCCTATGGGAATGGTGTTATATACTTCACGATACTTGATCAACACCACAGGAGTAGAAAAAATTAGTTGAACAAACATTTGTGGATGCAAGAAGGGAGAACAATCAACCTCAATTTTCTTTTATTTATAAAATCTGTATAACCTCATATTTCAAATATTCTTCACAATATTATATCACATACTACAAACTTTTAATTGCTATGTCTTGAAACTTCAATATTTTACCTTTAATTTGATATATATATAACATGTTTTAATTATCCGAAAATTAAAGAACAGGTCTTCAAGGCTCACTTTTCATGGAATGGCTGTTTAGTGTTTGGTTCTTCTTCACTTTCATGACCTTCACTAGATGTCAAGTGTTCGACAGTTGAACTTGCTGATCCTGTTTACACAGTTTTATGGCTTGACATACATACCTAAAATACAGTAAAGAAACAATTTCGTCCACCACAAGCAGTGACGGATAATATGGAATGTCGGATGACTGAAGGTCGGATAATCGGAGACTCTACTGTATCTCAATACATTGAATTGGTAATATAGTAAACTGCTTCTATAAGCGTTATGCTGCTTTTTGAACCTTGGATGATCTATAGCATAAAGAAAACTACTTACAAATCTTACCTCAATGGTTGACTAAGCTGAGATACTGCAGTCAATCGATCCATCATAGGATAAGCTAAATCCAGGAACTGGTACTTATTGGCAGAAGAAGAGAAAGCTGAGCAGAGTAGCAGATGAAGTTGGAGAAGAGGCAGAACTGTGCCCAAACTAACTAATTGACCTCGGAACTGACGTTCTTTCGTCTCAAACTGTCTGTAGAAAGAAAAATAGACAAATTTATTAAAGCCACAGATCAATTTGATTAAAAAAACATTTCAAACTAAGGAATTAACAAGTATACCACATCATAATCATGTTATAAAAAGGCAATTAATACACGGATTTAATGTTAACAGAAAGATTTATTCACAAATAATTTATAATTACAACAAAATGACTAAGTATTTCAATTTTGAATTATTTAAAAGCAAAATTTACCTAACTTAGTCCTTTCCATAAATAATTTCAGCAAAGAATCTCTGTCAGTAAGATTAGATAGAATTAGGCTGGTTGAAAATCATGTAGGGTCCATGTAAGTGATTAACTATAACTGAGTAATTGTAGTGTAGTGTTTAACAGCTGAATGGACACTGTACTAAAAGAAGTAGAAGTTTGGAATGTCTCAATGTATGAAGGGCTCTTTCTACCTGCTTCACCCTTACGCAGGCTGTCTGTCCAATTTCTTAACCTAACATCCTCATTCCACTGCACTACATTTATAGTCAGCGGCAGGGGAACACACACTTCTTGGAAATACAGTACTCTATGTTTCTTAAACAATCTTCCTAACATTCATGCCAGTTTTTAAAAAAATCTGCAAGTGAAAGAAAAATCACTGCAAATTATATACTGTAAAAATCTTGTCTTATTTTCACTGGCACTAAATGAACGGGAGAAGAGCCTTTCACTTGCATTTATTCGCACAGTGTGAGAGTGGCACTGAAAAGAGCGGCATTATATCGAGGGTTGACTGTATATGTTTAGATTTTGTTTAAATATCTAAAATATATTTTCATGCTTCATATTTCAGAGTGGGCTAGCAAAATCAAAGTGCTCAACAATCTGATTCATTATAATGGGGGAAAAAAAATCATATTTTCCGCTCACAACTCATAAATGAACGTGATTTAAAAATCCGGCTATGAGTTCCATTCAGTCCATGTTAAAAATTCCAGACTCTGCATGCTGTAGATTTGGCTGGGCATTGCACATACACAAACAGAGAAACGGGAAAGCATAATTAATACTTGTTAACAAGTGAAGTATTATAGTTACCTTTGTACTTCCATGATCATACTAGCATGTGTCTTAGCTATGGCCTCTTGCATCCCCTGGCAGAAGCTGTTGATGGTATGCTTCTCAGACTCCATGTTGCGTCTCAGCTCCTCCAGGAGTGTCTTGAACATAAGCAGGCCCTCACGGACTGAATTCTGAAGGTCACACACTGACTGCAACCAATGTCATTGAATAAACAACAATTCCACACACAACAATACCACTTTCTGGACGGATCAGTCTTCTTTCTTCAAGCTGACACTTTCTATGCATGCATGCTCATGGGAATGTTACTTACTCTACTCCACTTCCACATACAAGATAGAGTGTTATAAGCAGTCTTCATATCTCTAATAATAAACGAACTACCCTTGTGATCACCATGGTCTACATACAGTACTTTCTTATGTGCCAGTTAACCACACAAACTCCACATGGGAGTTGCAAGTGATAGAAAACTTTGAGATTAATCTCACGTGGCCAGTCTAGTCCAAATATGAAAATATCTGAGAGTAAAACTCTCAACATTACTCTAAAAAAAATGTTCACTCAAACCAAATATTTTGTGAGTTCTCACCTCGTGTTTACTGAAAAGATAGACGAATATCAATGCATTATTCACTGTAAATTATCAATACAGGCAGATGATGAGAGTGTGATGAAGATATTTGAAGGAATTACATGTTTAGAAGAAATTAATAATTTAATAATTTTGTCAGGATGTCATCAGTATGTTATGAGTAGACTTCGGATTTTAGGTAAAAACCTATTTTAATCCTTAAGTGATATATGGACGAAAACTTGTACATGCATGTTTCATAAATGACTATGCCTGAAACTGATACTTTTATAGGACCTAAAACAGCCTATTTTTACGTTAGAGTTTAATATTGGCTTTTTGCTTGTTTTTCCTCTAAAGTTCAAAATAAGTCATTTTTTATTATAAATTCTAGCATTTATTTTCAGTTCGTACTAAATTATTAGCTCGGAATGTGCAGTACATGACACATTTGTGATGTGGTTAAATAGTAAGGAATGTAAAAATGTAGTGTTTTTCTCCCGACTCCCACATCCAGTAACAGAAAAAAAATGTAGTTCTCTAAATCACTGAGGGATACAAGTGGTTGAATATGCTAGTATGATATGCGTAGCTTCTGGGAGCAGGGATTAGGTTTTCACTGTTATGGTAGTAATACAGGCCCTAGTAATAGGTCTATATAATTCTGTGTACCATAGGCCTATATCTATGTTTTATCATGATTATTGATAAATGGTGACTTCAATAAATATAATATTCTGCATGGCAATTGAGAAATTTAAGAAAATTGGGAACTTAACGATTTTATAAGAGACTATTTTATGAATTTTAGAACCTATTTTCCAATTTTTAGAGCCTGTTTTGGGTACCTAAAACAGCATTTTTAGCAACCTAAAAGTCCAAAGTCTAGTTATGAGGTATCAATGAATTTGATAGGGCCATAAATTAATAAGGACACAAAATTATGAAATGCAGTTTCTTGTAAAGTTAAACTAATGGTGCCTCTATGCTTTTTTAGCACCAGGCAAGTGAACTTTTTATAGCATGCCAAATAAAATGGAATGATCTTATACTGTAAATCTAAACTCCTTGACACTACATGGACAGATAGGGCCATCTATTCAACTGCTGCGTCAATGAAGACCAAAACCAAAAGCCTCTTGTATAGTGCACCCATGCTTATCACCTTAGTCCCTTGGAAAAGTAAACAAAGACAAGCACCAAGGCTGTTTAAAGCAGCCAACAACCTGAGATCAAATGCATTTCAAAACTGCAATTTGGAATTACCCGACATAAACGAATACCTGGAATCCTTTGTTGTCTGCATCAATATTGTGATTGGTTGTAAGGTTATTTAATGACGGGGATGTATGAACCTCTAACCTAAGAAAAAAGGGTGACATCACAAAAGAATACATCATCTTACCTAACATTTTATAAATGTTCATAGAAAATAAAGACAAAATTATGGAAAGCTGGATTGCATAAAACAGAGGAAACAGGGAAAGTATGTGAGGCACCGAATTTCCTGACGTTGACAAGTTCATTTTATTGTGGAAAAAACGGTTTCATTTAACTTCATAATAACAGTGTGGCAGCCATTAAGGTAAGATCCACTTCACAATAATTATTATTATTTATTGCAATGAGTTTATGTTTTATAGAATTTTTGTTTAAAAAGTCACAGTTCGGTTAATTTGTTTTCTAACTCCCCTTGGAGTTTGAATTACTAAGAGTCCTCTGTAATTTTATTATGAAAAGTAAGTAGTTTCAAAAATAATTATTTATTATTAAAATCATATAAGCCTTTTTTAAAAATCACAATATTGAAAAGAGTTTTTATGGAAACTACCCCTAATATTCTAGAGATAGAAACCAAATATAGGGGATGCAACAAGAGTTGAACAAAGTTCAACATCCAAAAATAGAATTAAATATGATACATCATTAACCCATAACAGGCCTCCACAGACAGTCAGACATCATTTCAAACACTTTAGGCATTGTGTATATGTTTTCCTGGTGTTATCTTGATTTCAATTTTTGTTAGGATCACTACACTTTCTCTACAGTACATAATACAGGGTCTTTGAGACGGGGCGACCGGTGTTTTCACTCTCCGCTACGGAGTCCGCATTAGCCGCGGGCGGCACGCGCGCGGCTCCCCTCCTTAGAGTGTAGGCTATATAAAGTATTACATATCTTACCTTATAACATATGTTGGAAGTGTCGTCCTTCCTGTGTTATACAGGCATTGTATCTGGAAACCACATTCTTAAAGATAAGGTTTATCGAACAAATCCTCACACATTGGAGGAGCTGAAAGAAAACATTACGAATGAAATTAGGGGCATTACAGTGGAAGAACTCACTCGCGTCAGCCAGAATGTGGTTTCCAGATACAATGCCTGTATAACACAGGAAGGACGACACTTCCAACATATGTTATAAGGTAAGATATGTAATACTTTATATAGCCTACTAAGCAGGGAAGCCACATGCGCGCCGCCCACGGCTAATGCGGACTCCGTAGCAGAGAGTGAAAACACCGGTCGCCCCGTCTCAACTTATAATAAAGACCCTGTATAAAATGCTCAAGAAATTAATTAAAAAATTAAAAAAGCTAATAGCTTTTCATATAAGATGTAAATTGATAATGAGCTACAATAATAGAGTTCCACCTGATATCTGAATGTCAGGATAGGAAGTTGCTTATTGCACTCTATCTTCAAACATTCTCATGCCCATGCATGCAGTCTTCTAGAAAGACATGAGAAAGAGAGTAATAGTGGCATGCTTATCTATCCTAGAATGAAAATGCTTAGGATTTTGAACTAAAGGGTACTGGAAAGAAGAATTAATATTTTCTAATTGCCAATTAAGAAATTAATTAATAGGAGTGACAAGCATGTCATAATATGTCTGGGTTGTGATACAAGGTTGGTGAAAGGTTTCGCAGCAAAGAACAGCAGTTTCCCACAAGAACAGAAGTGACAAGTCTGCAAAAGAAAAAAGGTTATGAAAGTAACACATACCACCATAAAAGGGCAAAAAGCAAAGAGTGTCGGACAATCCAAAATGTTTGTCCCCTTAGAGCACAAATACTGTAGTAGGAATTAAGGGCATTTCTATTCTGTGCTAAAATAAAACTGTCTTCTGAAGCACTACTTTAATAGGCATTAATGATTCTAATTTGGTTGTTAGAGTACAGGCACCAACTACTGCAGATAAATGCAGAGCAAACCATAAAGGAATGTGATTTGGCCTCCATTTAATCTATTAAGAGCATACTTACCATAACTGCTCGATCTAGTTTTTTACATCCCTGTGTATACGCTGTGTCGATATCCACACAATGTAACCTAGCTTCTGTTGGAGTGTCCCGGAAACAGTTCACACACAACATGTTCTTTTGGCTATTAGAAAACATGATGTACTGCTCACCATGGACAGGACACTGTAACAATAGGAAGGAAAGAAAACTAAATTATAGAATTGTGTCAACTGTCATATAATACAGGTCAAGGGTTGCCAAACATTAACTGTCGTGGGCCTTCACTCCTTCGTTCTGGTCTCCAGGTTCCTTTTTGTACTTAGGAAAAGCAAAAAGGAATCTAGAGACCAAAATGAAGGAATAGCACACACATATTAAATATGCTCAAAGTGAGAAATTGGCGGTAGCAGCCGATGTATGGAATATGGACCATGAAATCGAACAAAATCCTGAACCAGTTAAATGCACTCAGGGACATAAGAACTTACAATCTGGGAGAAGATCTTTACTAAGAAAAATGCAGATCTTGTTATGAGTTTTGATATCCCCATGGAAGATGATCTAATTAAGAAGCTTATAGGACACCCACAAGAGTGTCAGATCCCACAACAGGCAGTTGGAGTATGTTGAGGATCAGAATGGATTTCTCGAAACACTTGTCCAGGTCAGTTTAATAATTTGGCAAACTTGGCAAAATGGAACTTTGCACCCCATGCTGCTCCCCTTTCCACTCGCCTGGCCACTTCTCCGCCTGGCTGCTTCCCGCTTCCCCACAGTGCATGCCACCATGCCTGTAGCCGCTGTTCAACCTCAACGCCGGTAATGAATAATTGCAATTGACATGTCACCTAATATTTCACAATAAAAAATCCCTTGCACATCCACAGAAAATTCCACAATTATAAAAACGACCCTTCCAACAAAATAGGCTATTTCACAATACAAAAAATACCCTTGTACCATACATAATTTTTCATAATTATAAAAAACGCCGTATTATAACATAAAATGTGGCTTAATTGATGCAGGAAAATTCCCTTGTACCAACACTACTTATAAAAACCGATTCTTGCGTTAAAACTCATGAAATCCCCCTACCTTTCTTCAGTGCTCAACATTCACTCGTGGCGTAGTGGTCAAGACTCCTAGCTATAATGCTAGGGGTCCCGGGTTCGAATCCCGGTCGATCCAAAATTTACTATTAGGAATAGGTCTCAAATAGGTAGGTAGGAGGAAGAGAAGAAGAGAATAAAAAAGAAATAAATTATTTTTTCTGTTTCATCAGTTCATTACGAGATGGCGCCACCGTCGCTACTAGTAGTTCAAATGCCGCCACTAGGGGAGGGAGTTAGAGAGTTGGAGTGAGGGACTCGCACGGGGCACAAAGTTCGGTTTTCCCAATAATTTTAGCGAAGTTCTATGTATAAAAGCTCCACTCACTTATGTTTATTTATTTATACCCTGAACATAATGCTCACGATGGGCTATGGCAACAGAACAATGGCTACAAGAAGAATTATGCAAAAACACAAAAGAAAATGAAACAAAGCAATAATCATACAGTAGTTTTCAATACTATGTAAAAGACTTAAATACTAAGCATTTAAACCCATGAGATTTAAATGACATTACTTGTTCACTTTAAAAACTTACCCTTCGATGGCCCTCCTTGGAACACTTGGACATGTGAACAACTTCATGTGTAGAAAACATCTTGGCACGATGTGTGTTCTCACGACAGTGATTGCACAGAGCTTGGCCTGGTGAAAGAAAACAACAATTTTTTAACAACACAATTTTTATGAATTAGATGATTAAGATTTAACATTATTTGATATTGCCTAAGGCAAAAGTAAGAAAATCAACTCAAATGGAAATTTACTGCACAGGAACAGTACTTATGTTAATATTTTGAAAATGTGTTAAAAACTTTGGGCAATTTTCGTTATTCTATAAAAGCAGCTCTTTATTAAAACTCTTTTATGCATATGAAGAGTGAAGCTTACAAAAACTTAAAAAATACTTATAGGCTTGGCTTGATTGGAAAAGACAATAAATACCCAATTCTTATTTCAAGTAGCATACTGTAGTTGCTGTTTTACTGTAATTGCTAGTTGGTATTGGGCTAATGATCAATTTACAGAGAAGAACTACAGACATAAACAGAAAGAACACATATCCAACTTTTAATTCAAATTGACAACTCCTGATATGTCTTATAAAATGCTGTAGTCGAGGCATCTATGCTTCATTTTTAATCTATATCTTATTCTGTAGTGTAAGTAAACAAGATATACTTAATGAACTTTTTTTATTAACATTATGCTATCTTTATTGTAACAAATCCATATAATATATGAGGGTTGTCCAATAAATAAGTTTCCCTATCATAAGAAAAGATATTAAACATAAACTGTTTGTTGAAAGAGTTCCTATTTAGCACATAACTCATCTACTTCCTTTTCCACATAATTGTTTGTTTGCAAACATTTTAGGTAGCGTGACAACAATTTTTCCAAATCACTGTTGTACCATGCTGTGTCCTGTTGCACTATGCAGCAGAAGGACCTTACAAGACAAAAAGTCCAGGGTGATCTCTTTTGGTGGAAGCTAGGAGATACCTCAGGACGCCACAGTATCTCTCTACATTAACTGACGGACCCAGGAGAAGCTCAGGAGATTCTAGTAGGAAATTTTCTCACATCCTCCATATTTTCCAGAACTATCCCAGAGATTTTCACATGTTACCCCAACTCAATTTGCATCTCGGAAGTAGGCCTATGCACTTTCACACTGATAATGTAGTTTAAACAGAAGTGAACAATTGGCTACAGCAACTGGACACAGCAGTGGTTAACACTGGTTTGGAAAAACTAGTGTCATGCTAACAAAAGTGTTTGCAAAAAATGATTGTAGAAAAATAAGCAGAAGAGTTGTAATATGTATAATATATTGTATTCATCGAATAAATCGTGTATAATATTTTTTTTTAACAATAGGGAAACTTATTTATTGGACAACCCTCTTAGTTGGGCAAATAAAGAGATTATAACCATATGAAGTTTATCTTCAGAAAGCTGTCTACTAATAAGCTTAATATGGAATTGGATATTATGAAATGCAACAGATGTAGATCAGTGTTACAATTTCATTTCAGTTCTCTGAAGTGGGACATTGTAAGCTATTCGATGAGTGAGATGATTCACATCTTGTGTGAACATTCGGTCCACTTAACGTAGTTAGTCTGAAACGATGTAAGCAACTTCCTGATTCCTATGTCATCATGCAGCATTGTATTGCATGCATATAAACAAAATACATATTTTGGATGACGTATTTGTCTATTTTACTGCAGTAGAGGTAGAGTCCTAATAGGACATAATCACAGAATATGTATGAATTATATGTTAGAGCTGTAATGCCATCAGCGGATCTGGTGAAAGCACATGCTCTATTACTGGAGTTTTTGGTATCTGCAAGTATTAGCTGTATCTATTACGTGATTATTTCATGTGAATTTAGAAGATTAAGTTAGGATAAGCTAGTTTAATGATTCAGGAATGTCCTCCACTTGGGTGAGACGGTTGTGCCTTCCACTCCAGCAGCCTGGATTCAATTCTAACTAGGTTGGGATATTTCAGAAATGTTCTTCCAGGGTTCAGGGGTGGGTGTTGCGATGTCCCTTCATCTCCATCTCTCTGGAGTTAATGGCAAACCATTGTGGTATCCCTCTAATTAGTAAGCTGTGGGCAGGCAGTGGTTCTCACCCTATGGTTCCGTCACTGGATTCCCATAACCTTTGAGATGCTCAACCAATCATCACCAGATTTAAGTAGGAATAGGGATTTTGTCCAAAGTTATTAAATGATAGATGGTATCACATTTGTGGGTGAAGAGGACAATTTTAGATTTACTCGTAGTCATAGTAACCTTCAATTTGGTGCACCAGTCATTAAGTGTATACAAGAATTCTTGAAGTTGGGTGAATGCAGTTGCAGCTGTGCCTTTTGGAAAATATGACAATAATGTTAGCATTCTGTGTTACTTTAAGTTGATAATGTGCTGGAAAATTGGTCACAAGAAGAATGGACAATAGTGGTCCCATCTTGAGGAACTCTGAGAGAATTGGATACGTTCTAGATTGTGTTGTGTCACATTTGAAAAAAAACCATGCAAGATGGTATACAAAATTTTACAGCTTTTGAATGTGTATCAGATACATGATTATTTTACATCATGCCAAACTCTTCGAAGGTATCAAGGATGGCATTGGCAAATTGGTGAAGCTGAGTGTTGTGAACGAAAGCTGAATTGTAAATAAGATATGATCCCTTCTATTTGTGTCAAGAGCTGAGGTTAGATGCAACTTTTAGCAAAAGAGAAAGAAACATTGAATAATGAAGTGTCAGACGTTTAAAATAATTATTTTAAAAATATCATCAAAGAAAAATAAATTTTTAAAAATAAAAAGTTCTTTCACATCAAATAAAAATGTAATGTACAAAAGAAATACCAATAACTAACAAAGCACATAAATAATAATAATAATAAGAAGATATGTTCACCCAAATGGGTGAACAAAGCACATAAACCGAGCATGTAAACACTATATCATTATAACACTACAACAGCCCACACAGTGGAGTTATGCAGCTATCATGTTGTTTAATTATACTATAAAAGAGAATCCCTGAATTTAGAAAATACTGTAAACTGTAAATTTTGAAAAAATTTTCCTCTGTTATACTTCTATACTTACAACTTAAACGTTATTTCATAAGGAATCATTCACAATGATCAAAGGAACTACTTGAATGGTATCTGAAAATAATTTAACATTATTTAGGTATTTGTTCACAATGTAAATTAAATTGCATGCACCTTTCTTACTGTGCAATAAATGTAGGTTTAGATATTTAGCGCAGTTGTAAACATGTGCTTGGTTAGCTGTTGAATGTGATTTCAAGAACATATTTTTCTAAAAATTAATGCTATCTGCACATCACTTATTACTTATGTTACTAAGACACCTTTTAGTAAGGTGAAAAGGAAATGTTGCATGAGGAAATGGATTTTAAGTAGTAAGCATTGTGGACTTGTCAGTAACGTCCTTTGTGAGTGGAATGTGAAAGGTTAAACATTCTATAAAAATTTCAGCATATGGTTCTGAATATATAACTGATGATTATAATAGCATCGGTTATACAAAAGAAAGATAGGTTAATGAGAAACTATACCACCTACAGATTGTCTTGGATTAACACTGAGATATCTAGTATGAAGCAAGTCAGTTTATAGTAACGGGTTTTACCTGGGACCTACAGAAACTATAGGAACATACAACTTCTAATCAATTTCTCTTTGCTGTTTAGCTCTCCCTTTCATTGATATATAGACTCATATTCAGTTCTCTCTTTCCTTACTATGTTTTACCTCAAGCTACCTAATAACTGTACCTCTGTTTGTTATATTTTGTTTTTGTGGCACTCTTTTTATGGGGAAAGTCAAAATAATTCAAGAAAGAAAACATCAACACTACAAATATACACGATTGACACCACTTCTGAAATACGAGGGAGAATCAAATGAAAACCGCAATTCATTTTTTCCACTATTTTACTGCAGGAAGAATGTTTGCTTGTACATTATTTTTCCACATAGTCCCCTCCCAGTTCAATGCACTTATGCCATCTGATAGGAAGTGCTTCGATACAGTGTGAGAAAAATAATTTTGGTTGACACTATAGCCACTCGTGCACTGCTGATTGGACGGT
This sequence comes from Ectobius pallidus, assembly GCA_964059195.1. NCBI lineage: Eukaryota > Metazoa > Arthropoda > Insecta > Blattodea > Ectobiidae > Ectobius > Ectobius pallidus. The sequence continues at coordinate 69,771,225 of CAXKWD010000004.1, read as the reverse complement.
CTTCATCAGACTTGAGCTTATGCCACCAAGGTGCTCCTTTAAATGGACCAAAGGTGTGAAGTCTGATGGTGCCAAAGAGAAGGGGATTGCTGAGTGCAGGTGTTTTGCTTCAACATGATAACGCCCGTCCTCATTCTGCTCATGCAACCATGAAAACCATCGATGACATTCGCTTCAAGTGCCTCCCACATCCGCCATACTTGCCAGATTTGTCACCATCAGATTTCCACATCTTTGGTCCATTAAAGGAGAACCTTGGAGGGCAGAAGTTAAAGTCTGACGAAGACGTCCAATAGGTGGTGCACGAGTGGCTACAGCGTTAACCAAAAGAATTTCTCACACGGTATCAAAGCACTTCCTATCCGATGGCGCAAGTGCATGGAACTGGGAGGGGACTATGTGGGAAAAATAATGTAGGGTCATTCCACCTCAATTCATCCAGAAAAAAAGTGAAATGTAACCCTCCGGTCTCAGATTTTGATTAAAATTTGTAGTGTGGTTCCCATATGCATGAGAAACAAAGATCTGAATTTTTAGCTTCCTGTCTGTTATAGATTCGGAGATACACTTCTTTGAAAACATAATGTTTTAGGAAGAATAGAGTCGGGACAGGAGTAGGTTTTATGTGCAGACTGTTACATTTTTGCTTGTACCATGCCTGTGAATGTTAGCAGAACCATAACACATGATCATTCCAATGCAAAAATGACTGCTGAGTTCAAATCTGGTGTCAGAATTTGTCTAACACTTACAGAAATGTTGTTATGGGCATGTAAACTTAAAAATTGAAACTATAAAAAGGCAATCGCACCTCCTCATAAAAACCATGATATCTCAAAAAGTAAACTAGATACAGCTGAATGCTTTGCACCATTGGAAGGAGCAGGAAATTTCCATCTAGATCAAATAAAAAAACTTGTGGGACTTTGTTAGGTGAATTTTTTTTCTGCACATATGTAAAAATAGAATATTTGAGTATGGATTACATACATATGTTGAACAGAGTTTCCAGATAATTATGGAGCTACAGTCTTACAAGCCAAAGTAATTCAGTGTTATAATCAGTTCTTATCATTATGTGCACAGAAATCCATTACCACAATTATAACACTTTTACACGGTAAGTTAAACATAATATTTTTGCAGCAGACCTGTTACATTACATTAATTTGTTAACAGCTGGATACCCAAATTATTAAGTGTACTGCCAATCCAAATATAAAAATAGACCACAGATGTCATTTTATTTAGGCCTATAGATGTGCTATACATCAAGTATTGATTATAAAAGATATTTATGAGTGGTGATAAGTAAATATTCACAATTAATAGATATAATAACATGCCTATTACATTTGTAAGGACAATTTAAATTGGAGCTAACAGATTGTTGCACTGATTTATAATGATCTGTTACTCTATAAGAGTTAGGCTACTTCGTCTTCATGAAGTAGTAGGCCTACGCATCACATTTAGTAGTACAAACTGGGGACTTCTATGTAACAAATTTCATCCTGGCCCTCAGTTGGAACATCAGTGTAGCACCCCCAGTTCGTACTACTAAAATGTGATGCTTAGGCTTACTACTTCATGAAGACGAAGTAGCCTAACTATTATAGAGTAACAGATCGTTATAAATCAGTGCAAACATCTGTTAGCTCCAATTAAAATTGTCCTTACAAATGTAATAGGCATGTTATTATATCTATTAACTGTGAATATTTACTTATCACCACTCATATATATCTTTTATAATCAATACTTGATGTATAGCACATCTATAGGCCTAAATAAAATGACATCTGTGGTCTATTTTTATATAAGGTGTTGCAAAATTTCATACACAAACTGCTATGGATTGTAGAGGTGACCAAAACAAAGTTGTTTTGTTATATAACCATAGGCCGGAAACCAATAGTTTCACCAGTAGTCACCTTCGAATGGAAACATGCTGACACACAATGAAGGTATGGTGACCATTTGAGCTGGTTGTAATGAGGTTTATTTAGAGATATTGTTCACATGTGCGGCCTCCTGCTTCAATACACGATCTGCAATGACACAATACTGCTTCTCTCATATGGTGGAATACTCTTGGTTGGCAGCTACAAGAATCCGTGAAACAAGATCCTCCTCTGACACAGCTGGTGTTTCTTACACTAAACTCTTTAAATGTTAAGTGGGGTAAGGTCAGGAGAACGAGCAGGCCTTGCAATGGGTACACCCTGGCCAATCCAATTTTCACCAAATGTGTCACGTAGATGCCCTCGAACTTGAAACAGAAAGAAATGTGCGAGGATATTGTAAACGCTGACCAGGATATCGCTCAGCATAGAGACATTGTGCAGCTGTGGAATTGCCATTGCATGCACCATAAACTAGGTGGATATTCGCGAGCTCAACAAAACTGTAATCTTCCATCGTCCTTACTCAATGCCTAAGAACAAGCAGAATGAATAAAAGCAAACAGCTACCTAAACTGTGTACAATCTGCAACATGTCACGTGTTTGTCATGCACAGGGATGTTTGTTTCTACTCAACGATGTCTGTATTCGAAGGTGACTATTGGTTATTTAACAAAAAAGTTTGTTTTGGTCTCCTCTACAATCCATAGCAGTTTGGGTATGGAATTTTGCAACATTCATGTATTTGGATTGGCAGCACACTTAATAATTTGGGTACTGAGCTGTTAACAAATTAATATAATGTCATGTATCAGGTCTGCTCCAAAAATATTATGTTTAACTTACCGTGTAAAAATGTTATAATTGTGGTAATGGATTTCTGTGCACTCAATGGTAAGAACTGATTATAACACTGAATTACTTTGGCTTGTAAGACTGTAGCTCCATAATTATCTGGAAACTCTGTTCAACATATGTATGTAATCCATACTCAAATATTCTATTTTTACATATGTGCAGAAAAAAAATTCACCTAACAAAGTCCCACAAGTTTTTTTATTTGATCTAGATGGAAATTTCCTGCTCCTTCCAATGGTGCAAAGCATTCAGCTGTATCTAGTTTACTTTTTGAGATATCATGGTTTTTATGAGGAGGTGCGATTGCCTTTTTATAGTTTCAATTTTTAAGTTTACATGCCCATAACAACATTTCTGTAAGTGTTAGACAAATTCTGACACCAGATTTGAACTCAGCAGTCATTTTTGCATTGGAATGATCATGTGTTATGGTTCTGCTAACATTCACAGGCATGGTACAAGCAAAAATGTAACAGTCTGCACATAAAACCTACTCCTGTCCCGACTCTATTCTTCCTAAAACACTATGTTTTCAAAGAAGTGTATCTCCGAATCTATAACAGACAGGAAGCTAAAAATTCAGATCTTTGTTTCTCGTGCATATGAGAACCACACTACAAATTTTCATCAAAATCTGAGACCGGAGGGTTACATGCCCTGGATGAATTGAGGTGGAATGACCAAGAAAGCATTCTTCCTACAGTAAAATAGTGGAAAAAAATTAATTGCGATTTTCATTTGATTCTCTCCCGTAAGTGGCATATGCCATAAATTCTCTAGATGTAACGAGTCTAAGGAGCAGATTTTTATGTAAATAAATATTTTTTCTGCTTATACACAGAAGACTACAACTAAAACTAGAATTCAGAACGAGAACATGTAAGTTTATATATCTAAAATTCTATTTCGCATAAAAACACACATTTCTGTAATAGAGAGAGATTATTTTTGTGATATCCCAAGAATGCATGGTCTGGCGGTCAGGAAGCAAGTCATCGGCTGGTAAAGCCACTCCAGCAACACATCACAAAAATGTTTCTGTATTAAGTAAATACATATTTTTAATAATTTAGTTTTAAATGCACAAATTAATATCCTTAATCCTTAATGTGATTTTTAAATTCAGGCAAAAAACTACTTTCAAAGACATATATTAATGAAAACACAATATGTATGGGTTTTTTAATGTGCATTGATGTTGAATTTGTTTTGTTTGAACTAATGCATCACTGCATATGTGACCTTGACCACACGTGCCTTCCGTCTGTCGGGGAGAAGTGAAGTGTTCAATCTTGTTTACAGCAATATGTTGTTGAATTTGGTGGGATTTTTACAATTGATAGGAAAATTCTATTCTGTCTAAAATCTGGGAAATCTGAAAATCTGGATCTGTGATCTCAAGTCATGCACAATTTAGCTGGCAGGAAACACATAATGCCTCTAGAAAAGTTTTTTTTTTATTTTAAAAAAAGGTGAAACACCTTCTTCTTCTCTTCTTCACATAACCAGTTTCCGAAAAGTTCTGAATACTAAGCAGATTTGTGCAAAACATTTCTTACATGGGATATTCCTTTATATAATTGAAAAATCCAGAGCTCAAAAAGTTCTTTAAAAAATACACAAAATTTGAAAAGCCAGAAGAATCAACAATAAGAAAACTGTACCCCCTGTGTGCTATGAAGAAACGTTGAACATTCCTTCTAGTGGTTTTGTGAATTTTTCCATGATAACAGACATTGGTTTGTGATGAAAAAGTCAACTTTATATGTATAAAATTAATTCATTATACACAATACTGAAAGAAAATATTTTTTAGTACACACACTGCAAAGTGGCTGTTTTTCGGACTGCTAACATGCCATAAAGTAGAACTTTACTGTACCAGGCCGGTAAAGTTGCCATGGTAACCCCTAGTGGACTAGTTCCAACTGTGGCTTCTAGATGTCTTTACCGTGTAAGTTCAATTTTATATGTTAAGGGTTTTATTGTTCATTGTGTATCAACAAGCATAGCAAACCTTGTCATTTAGAACTCTTGAATTTAAGAAATAAAATCGATAAAAATAACTTTTTATATTTTTTACGGCTGGGTGTGGGCACAAACTTGAGAAGTTTGTATTACTAAGCAGTAGCTTAGTCCCCTAAACCATGAGTGCTAATTGAAAGAAATGACTTCAGATGAGCCTCTTGTATGCTTCCTTCTTTTAACAAGGCATATATTCGTCCTTTAAAGCCTTATTTTGCATATTAATACACAAATAATATTAAAAATGTTTATAAATATTTTTCCACTTTTAGTACATAAGAAAAATAAATATTTTCAAGATTTCTAGCACATAAAAATCTGCTCACTAGTAATGACTGTTTATCTTGAACTGTTCTTGCAAAATTTTAATTATAAGTAACTAAATTGCAGCATGGAGAAATATCTATATTATTACTGGTAGTTTTTTTTGGTAAATGCTTTGTATCTAGAAGAACTGTGATATGTTTACTAATATATTCAGTATACATCCTAAGAAGCTTTATATTTGTATAGCATTCTTAAATTTTCTTAAACTAGCCACTGCTTTAACTAAATTGGCATATGCAATAAAATAACATAAAATAACTAAAGAAAACCTTAAGCAATCATGCAATGTCCTCCTTCATTCCATTTTTCTTCACGTCACACCAAACAGCCAATTCTTGGATCTAGTCACAGAGTCTAAAAACAAAAATAAATATATATAATTACTTAATTATAATTTTAAACTAATTGAAACACTCACAACCTATAATCTAAAACAGTAGCAACAATGCAAGCTCAGGCAACTTTTACACCCATGAATCAAATCAAGTAAATCAATGAAAATGAGAAAACGTCAGTAACAAATGTTAAGTTACATTTTTCCTTCTGTTGAATATAAGTATCTAATATAATATCTGTACTTGTGTTTCCGTGTACATCCAGCACCACCATATTCAATTGTGAAATTACCATAACTGTTTCATTCATTTATAACATCACAACACGCAGATATCTGATATATATATATATATATATTACATAGATGGATAGAAGGGGATCACGAATGCATGCCTAAATCGGAAAATGTTGAATGATTTGGACAAAACTCACTATGCTGGGATTTTTTGGGGCTAGGGAACTCGAATCTGAGGTTTTCTTTTTCTGGGCGACCCACTTTAATCGTGAAATACACCTCGAAGCCAGGTTTTACCTTTATAGTTATTAAACATTTTAATTGTTTATGCATGATTTAGTTAAGGTTCATGAATCTGTGGTACGTCTTAATCGTTTCATTTTGAATCTGTACGCCCACATGGCAGCACAAGATTCATTTTGTTCGTTTAATTATTATTTAAATTAATATGTAAAACAATATAATTAAAAATAAAATTGTGTAATTCCTGCAATTTATGTAAAAAAGATGTCAGCATTAATAAATGTTAATTATTAACCCTTTTGGTGCCATGCGCCAATACAATTGGTATCGCCCTCCATGTTCACAGAGTGCCAGCATTTGTACTGGTTCTACCTACTCAAGATGCTATGGCTTTTTACGCAAACTTCACAGCTAAAAATATACATAAAGGACAGACTTTTGCCTCCTGCAGAATAATTTTTCTAATTATAACAACAGAGATACACAAAATTTAGGTACAATAATGTTATGTTTCTCTTATATTTATTGCTATATAATATCAAAATGATGGTAACTGCTGCCCTGCTGCTATCGATAAATCATTATCACTGCCACAAGGTAAATCATGTGTTGAAATCACACTGTTCTAAATACTATAATAACTATTATCTTTTCTGCTACGAAATATGTCTTGCAAACATTCTCCCATGGTTACTACTTAAAAGAAATTCAAAGCAACGGCAATATATTTCACTCACAAAAAGACTCTTTCTAAAGCTCTTGCAAAGTATGTCCTTCAAAAGAGTAGAGAAACTCAATCGTTTGTCATACATTCCAAGTACAGTCTGCCTCAATAGTAAAACTCAATTCCGCTCTAATCGGCACTGGCATTTTAGACAGTGATAAGCAGGAACCAAGTGAATTGGCGGGTGTCACTTTAGAAGCAGTTTCCGGCAAACAGCCTGGTGCTGAAAGGGTTAAATAAAACATCTAGCAGCGGGCAAAGCCACAGGCACCTGAGAGTTCAATTGTAAAAAAATTATTCTGCATTTTTTGGAGTGGCCACCTATATCTTCCTTCTTCACTTTTATTTGAAAATATATCTATCCTTGCAGACTCATCTTCGCTTTGCTTTTTTTTAGTTGAAGGAGAGCCTTTCGTGTCATCTTCAACACATTTTCGTAGGATACATACGAGGGGGATCCAGGAAATAACGACCATTTTGTTGTAGTATTTTAAAAAATCATATTTATTTGAAAAAACAAAGTCTGTTACATAACTGAAGCTTCCTTTACTTCTCTACATAATCACCACCCACATTTAAACATTTGTTGTATCTGTACACTAGCTTTAGAATTCCCGTGTTATACTCCTCTGCCGCCAGTTCATTAAGCCACTGTCTTCTTCAACTCTTCATCACTTCCAAAACGCGTACCACCCAGAAAGTCTTTCAGCTTAGTGAAAAGGTGAAAATCGCTAGGAGCAAGGTCTGGACTATAGGGCGGATGATCAAAGATTTCCCAACCGAATTGATCCAGCAATTCTCGAGTTGCAGCAGCAGTGTGCGGGCGGGCGTTGTCGTGAAGAAGCACAACTCCTCTCGACAGCATTCCTCGCCTCCTGTTTTGGATGGCTCGCCGTAGTTTTCGTAAAGTCTCACAATAACGATTTGCATTGATCGTAGTGCCTTTTGGCATGAAATCCAGCAAAAGAACACCTTTGCGATCCCAAAAGACAGTACCCATGACTTTTTGTGTTGAGCGAGTCTGTTTGAATTTTCTCGGTTCTTGGGTGATGAGGGATGATGCCACTCACGTGAAAGCTGAAAGACTTTCTGGGTGGTACGCGTTTTGGAAGTGATGAAGAGTTGAAGAAGACAGTGAACACCTGGCTTAATGAACTGGCGGCAGAGGAGTATAACACGGGAATTCTAAAGCTAGTGAACAGATACGACAAGTGTTTAAAAGTGGGTGGTGATTATGTAGAGAAGTAAAGGAAGCTTCAGTTATGTAACAGACTTTGTTTTTTCAAATAAATATGATTTTTTTAATTACTACAACAAAACGGTCGTTATTTCCTGGATCCCCCTCGTAATTAAAGTTATTTAAACTAACTAGAATAAATTTACGAGCCATGGCTATAAAGTAACTGGACTGTTTTTTCTGAGCTTTCTGTAGATATGGAAACAAGTACAGTAAAGCTCTGACCTTTGTTTTGCCCTCTATTCACTGATTAACTTCAAGCATATGCACTCATCAGTTTGGCTATGGCAGCAGAAAGCCGTGTATTCGTGCTGCATCAGAATTATGCTCAGTGTTCAAACCGAACATCAAGTGAATGTTAAATATATGGTAAAACCAGAAAATCTGCTGTAGAAATATGCAATTTGTTGAGGGAAGTTTATGGTGATAATTAATTGTCTATCACGTTTTTGTTTCAAGAAATTTAAAAATGGAAGGGAAGAGGTCTAAGAAGGTCCACGATCCAGCCAGTCTTGCGCAACAAAAAACTGAGACCAATATAGAAAAGTCAGTGAAATTGTTGCCTAAACAATAAACAAATTGCTGAAAGACGGACTGTTAACCAGATCTACTATACGGAAACCCTGCATGAATAAGTGAGAAGAAGGCTACATGAAATGTAGACGAATGATTCCTGGATTCTTCACCTAGACCACATAGCAGCACACGATGTGTTGTCAGTAAAGCAGTTTTTGGCAACGTACAAGATCCCTGTGTTGGAAAATCCACCATAACCACAGGACTTAGCCCAATGCAATTTTCTTTATTCTTTAAGATCAAGTTTTTCTTAAAAAGAACCCAGTTCAATTCCATGGTAGCAGTGAAGACAAAATCCAATGCAGCATGGTCATACAGTCTTATCACCATTGCTACAGCCAAACTGATGACTCCATAGGCTTGAAAATTGAACAGTGAATAAAGGGGGAAGCAAAGGTCAACATTTTACTGTAAAAAAATTGTTCCCACATTAAAGAATGGTTTCAAAAACATCAGTCCAGTTACTTTATAGCTAGACCTTATATAGCGTGAAGACAGATTTAATAGAAATGGAGAACTACTGTTGTCAGTGTCATGGTTTGTGATGCGATGGCTTGTGTCCAAAAGGTGAAATCACTGTAGACATGTACTACCAGGCATACAAAATACATACCATTTCTCATTTTCATTTGATTCACACTCATACTTTGATCTTTATAGCTTGAGACTCATCCTTAACCCTATTAATAGTGTTTCAAACAGTGCCTCACTTTTATGTTACTTAAGAATTTCAAATTATTTAATACCTATGTTACAGATCTGTTCTGGATAGGTAAAGTGTTATTTCCTTTAACAATTCTATAAATAAAAACATTGAAGAAATGCAGAAAAAATTTATTCTGGAATTTATTCTAACAACTGCACATAACCCAAATCATTACATTGGAAACCAAACAACAAAATTTTGAAAACCATTTTATTTTTATTTAACAGTAAGAATTTTGCTTTGCAAATTTAGAGATTACTATTTACAAGTTGACTAAGAAGTATATTTAAAAAATAACTATACGAGTTGTTTAAAAATACACTTTTACAATATGCAAGGAGAATTCATAAGGACAGTATGCACAGTGATACGGAGAAGAAAACTTAAAAGTGAAAACTAAAAACAGTTTCATAATACTATATGGATCCTTTTAGACTAGCTTGTACTGTCCTCAAAATGAACTTTTTATTCAAATTAAATATGGAAAAAAGTGGGAATGGTTTTTACTTCCACAAGTATTAGTTCAGGTACTTTGATGCCTCAGTTATATTAAGACAAGTTACATCACTGGGAAAATATAGTACTAGTAATGAAAGTTATTTTTCCACTCTTTATATTTTCTAGACTAAAAATGTTTACTAATAAATTACTGCAATTAAAATACAAGGGCCTACATATTATTGTAAATATAGAGTTGAAAGTCCCATCTTTAGGTTTTGGAAAAATACTGCAATTATATACAATAGAATGAAGCTACAGATTAACAGTTTAGGGTTAAGCATGAGAGGTGAACACACAACACATTGAATATAAAATTATGAGAAAGAAAGAAACAAGAAAAAGCCCAAAGATATCAAAGTATTACAGTACAGACATGATGCAATGAAACAAAATTCACAGTTAAGGTTTTAAACACATAACATAATTTCTACTACAGAATATTATCTATACGAAGTAATATTTTCAATTAAACTAATATGCATAACACATAAAGCAATATAATACTACAGTAAAATCTCTGCCAACTAACAAAAAACAGTACTGATTTTTCTAAAGGTTTAAAACTTATACTATGAACTATACTGTGACTGAAGAAAAAAGCTGAAAACCTTACCAGCATCTTGTCCGATTATCTAGAAATTTGGGTGCCTCAACCTTAAGGAACCCTAAGGGCCTCCTCCACATGTATTTATTACCATACTTATAAAAAATGAACTTTACTTGTGATGTACAGTCAGTCAAATAAAAAACGTCGGGCGGTATTTGATTAAGTATCACGAACGAGCATATGCGCATGTACAGGAAGACTTAAGGTTAGGTTCACACCTGCCTCTTGTCTCTCCATGTATTTTCTTGAATATTTAGTCAGTTTTGTTCCAAAACGAACATGTATAGAAGGCTGTGGCTATATGTCTCACGCCCGCCATATTCTTGGTTGCAAATTCTTATAATATTAATAATTGATAAATTCACAAGGAATATGATTATTCAAGGAGCATTTTTTAAAGATTTTATTTTATAATACCGGTATTTGTAGTGCAAAATCAATAACTTACGTCCAACTTCTGCAACCAATCTAGCATCGAAATATGCGGCCGGCCAGATCCACGTTTCCTATGAAAACTTCCGGTTGCATTATAGTGAAGTTCCCACCTCTGAGCTGCTCTTTCATAAATATGGAAACTTCTCGCTGCTTCAGAGGCCGAAAAATGCAAGTCAATTACAACCCTAACTACACTTTCTCTCAAGCTAGCATTTGTATGTGACGCGATGACACAAAGCAAAATGAATTATGACAATACATTAAGTTGAATATCGTGTATTGCGCTTTCCGCGTTTTTCATTTTTCCCTCGTTCATTTTTTCCCTCCTGTCGCATGACCTCATATGTTCCGAAAATGACCTGTATTTTATGTTTTTTATAGGAATCTTGTGAACTAATGCGTTAAAACTTTAATTTTAACTGCATACGAGTCCTGACGTTTTTCATTTGACCGACTGTACAGTAGGATTCTTAATTTCCACACTATACAGCCAGAATACAAATATAAGAACCAAGAAGCTATTTAAAAAGAAAGTAAGCTGGTTGTTACAGATAAGAGGTATGCATGCAAGGCCACATAATGTTACCTAAAGTTTATGTGAGCCTATTCAGTGAAATAGCAGCAAGTATCACTGAGGTTTGTTAATTGTGTTGTGTGAACAATGTCAGAAAAAAGAAAACACATGGTAATAAATATGGCTTGGAAGTTTATGAAATGTCATCTTTTTTTTGAGACTTCAGACAATATAGGATGTAGTATTTAAATTCATCTCGCCTCAAAACAAACAAAAGTGGCCTATTTTAATTTTGCATTTTTCGGTATTTTACTGGTCACTTTTCAGAAAATGTTCATTCTTTTGTTCCATTTTGCCTTATTTGTCTTCTGAATGGACTTCAACATTACATACAAAGTGATCTCATAATTCCTTAGCTATGAGGCATTCATTAATAAACAGGCTATAATAAACACAACAATAATAATAAAAAACATAACAATAAAAGTAGTAATATAAAAATACTTAAATCTTGTCCTTTGTTTTTATTACTTATTATAATACTACTATATACAGTATTCCCTTTTTAAAAACATATTTCAAAATAATCTTTCTTTGTCACATTTTCATAATTTTAGGGTGATTTTTATGCATTTTTAGGTCATCAACTTCCGAGCCGTAATAATAAATAACACTTTAACAAAAGCTTGAGGTTAGAAGAGTGGGAAAATGGAGGAATTGTATGAAATGTAGGGAGAACTAAAAAATGTGAGGTTTCTAAAATATCAGGTTGGGATCACCTAGAAATAAATATTATCTGAAATGAGTTCAGCCCCCTTTAGTTTGGTTTACAGAAGTTTTACTGTAGTTCATACAAAATTTAATTCTTAAAGAAAAGGAAATTACAGTTCAATAGATCAGTCCTTTACTCTGGGCCTTAAACTGATTTTAACTGCATGCAATGTGGTAAGACTGCATGCCAGTTGATGTGAAGTTGTCATGCTCCTACCTCCAGCAAAATGAGGGATAACGTCAAGAAAAGAACTAAGACTGTACCAGATGGAGGAAGAAGTCAAAGGATAAAAACATGTACCACTGAACAACAGAATATGGGGATCTTGTGAGAATTAAAAATATCTGTGTAGGGAGCACAGAAGTTAAATGACTCAAGACCAGTAATATTAATTAAAGAAAGAGCTTTTGTCACAGAGGATTATTTGGGGAATTGGATATAACTGTACCAGTCAACATTCTTTGCTATATTTTGGGCAGGAATAGAGGGTGCGGCCCTGCAAATTGAGTAGACAGGTCAGAGTTCAAGAAAAGGTCCGCAGGATGGTAACTTCATGCCTCACCAATGAGCTTCCACAACATAGTATAATCGACTTTAATAAGAGTAACTCCAGTTCAACTTAAAATAATCATGATTAATTGAAAATTACTCACCATACATCACTCTAAATCATATGTGAAAGTTCACTTTTGTTTAACCAAAGCTGTTTATACAGAGCATGGTATCACTTTGTTATTAATTGCAGAATTATTCTTCTAAGCCTACTAATTGTAAAAGTATGTATTCCTTTAAAAAGACACTTAATTACTATTTGTTATTTTTAATTAAAGGTATTTGCACTAATATGGATCACACTTTAACAAGAAATCTTTACTAGTCCACTGTAAACTATCTTATGTGCTGTTATATTTTTATGATAAAATCTTGGGTTTAATTTAGGGTAGTATGTAATGTTCTTACAAATATTAATCAATGAATCATATGGTTTAGCACACACACAGACTGTTCATAGTCTCAATATTACAGTATTTATTGATACAAATGACCGCCTGCTTGGCCTAGTGGTTGGCGCATGTCTGGGTCCGATCCATGGTACCTCCTCAGATTTTTGTGAGGTACGGAGGAATGGAACAAGGTGCACTCAGCCTCGTGACACAAGCTAAGGAGCTACTTGATAAAGAAGTAGAGGCTCCAGTTCAGCAAGCCATCTATAAACTATCTTATGTGCTGTTATATGTGGGAGTCGGCAAAGGCAGACGATGCAGCGGTCAGATGGCAAACCTAGTCCTTCAAAGAGATGTAGCACCATGGACTTTAGTGTAGTTTATTAATACAAATGATTTAAGACTTAGTGAAAAGCTAACGATATACACACATAGAAATAAAATAAGTGTTCTCATAATTTGGAGTACAATGATTAAGAATCTTGTGGTCATCTTCCTAGTTTTCAAATATACAACATAATAGAATGAACCGTAAAACTGACTTCAAAAGGTTGACAAAACTATACTGTCAGTTCGAGAATACTGGAAATTAACAATAACAAACTATATTCCAACTTGCTCTAAGTCCTACTGTTATAGAGCATTTCCCAATATTTTATATCGTTATCAGCAGGGCCCGGATTCTGATGACTTAAAATTGTTTGAAAAATGACCTACAAAATGACCCTAAATTTTAAAGAAAATTACTTTAATAATTATGAAAAATGATCTAAAAATTGATATTTTGTTTATAAAATTTATTATTGTACACACTAAATTATACACTAGTTTGTACATAATTGTAAAAATTGTAAATAACTGTAATGTTGTGAATGTTCTTTTCTCATGAAAATTTATACTGGCACCAAGGCACTGGTGAGTCAAAATTCGGCACATCCTTTTGTGGTTTGCCGGATTATATTGTTGTTTATTGAGGGTAAACAGTAGTTTGCACTCTCAAATCCAAGCAGGTGGCAGACTCAGGTGCCAAGTCAATCTAATAACAACAGTAATATAATACAAAATTTTGGCATTTCTTTGATTCTCATTTCCAACTGAGACATGACAACACTTTAATGCCGAATTTTTCCTTCTTGCATTTAACAAACAACATTTTAAAGACGAAAAAAAGGTTAATACACTCAATGCAAGTACATGAAAATGACTAAATAAGGAAGAAAATGACACAAAAATGACAAAATAATGACCTAAAATTGAAATAAATGCCCTAAAAATATAAAATTGCATAAAATTACAAAAAATGACCTAATAAAAATACAGTTCTATAATCTAGAGGCCATGATTAGGATTTATCCACAAGTTGGAAATATCTATGCAGCATCAATAAAAAGACGACATGTCATTAGAATCCGGGCCTTGGTTATCATGCACACAAGCATCTGGTTTTTGCAATGAAATGAAGAAGCTCTTATATGCATTTTAACATCTCAAACAGTGGGTTACCGGTACTTAAAAAAGATATTGGTCCAATTGTTGTTGCACTAATTTGAATCATTGTTAACAGAAATAAAAGACAAACCTACCACAAGTTGAGCAGAAGTACATTGAAGACTTGTCTCTCTTGTCACAATTGGCACATGGAGGATTTTCTGCATTTGACAACTCTATCAGCTGTCTCATCAGCATATCCACTGGAGGAAGGTTTGCACCTTCTTTCAAAGTTGTCTGTTGTCTACAAGTAAAAAGAAAAAACATATAAAATCCATAGCTTTAATTGTTCAGAGATAGAAATAATTGTTACATCTTAGGTAAATAAAAATTAAGGTTATTTTGGTAAACAGATACAAGTTTTTCTTTTCTAGTTGACACAATGAAATAATTGTTTCTAGAATCTGTTTATGATGTACATCATATACTTCTATAAAAATGTAATGGTTCTTGTCTGTCTGTTCAATTTGTTGCAAAAACTACTAAACTGATACAGCTGAATAGTCATTGACCCATTTTCGCTATTTCACCTAATAACATAATCATTAAAATTCAGTATCAGTTAAAATGAACACAAACCATGACAAAATAGCAAATGAACTGATGCATATTAATATTTCATCGAATTTTTATACATAATACTGTCACTTCGCAAGATTCCTTCCTCCTACCAGGCGACCGGGACCTGAACTGGCTGCTTATGCAGTGTGACCGTGTCGGCGAACGAAGTTCCAAAGATAGTCCAAAATGCTAGCGATCGCTCTGTACTTTATATTCTGGGCTATTGCATGATTTAAGCAATTACAAAGTACATGAATGACTCTAGTTTTATGTGTACAAAATGCAAATTACTCTTTTTACTATTCTGTTTTCATTCTAAGAACAAAGCAAAAATAAACAAAAACAATAAAGTTGCCATGTTTGGTCCTGATTTCCACCATACAACGTCTATGTAGTCAAATCAAAATAAAATTACCTTGTCAAAACGTTGTGAAGGTTTGAAAAAGACATGATCCACTGAAGGTAATTTTATTTGATTTGACTACATAAATAAAAAAATCCCTTTAGGCAGGCCTACAGGCGGAGGTAGATTTCGAAGTGCTTTTGGTTTAATTTATTGTCGCTGCATAGCACTCTTCTTCTTTAGCCTTGGCATGGTAAACCTGCAGTAATAAGAACTGAATTCGGTAAAGAGGAAGAGCCTACAATCATTTGTTTTGACAACAAGAATAGGATATAATATTCTGGGAGGCCGTGCACAAGATCAGCAATGAATAAAATTAGCAAAGCCACTAAACAAGACAAAATTATGATATTATAATAATTCTTTTAAGTGTTATTATTTTCAAACATTAAAATCTCGCGTCATATGAGAGCTATCAAGAAACTATTTATTGATTTGTAGAGAACTCATCAAGAGCTTTTCAACGATACCCCACAAGACGTGGTTTCAAAAGTTTCGAATTTTCATCCCCCACCCCCACCCCACCCCCAACCACACTCGAACCCCCGAATTGTTGGTGTCACTGTGAACTCCATAGGGAGTACTCTAATTTATTCAAACAAAGTTTCCCTCTATACTTCATAGGGGCCGAGATATAAATGTTTTAAAATTTCAACCCCCTCCCCGACCACCCCCTTGGGCCAATTTTGCCCATTAACGAACTTGTCCGAACTATTGGGCCTAGAAATAACATAATAAAATTTGGTTCAAATATCTTCAAAATTACGGCCGCTATCGTGTAAAGATATATATATATATATATAAATATATATATAAATATATATATAAATATCACAACAAATTTTTTTGAACGGGCGGTGGTTTCGTACTTAGGGGAGCATGAAACGTAAAGATATGAAAGAATTTTTCGAAAATCATAAAGTGGTATCCATTGCAATAGGTAGATTTTTCTTCGAAATCTACCTAAAAGAGGAAGGTGGAAGAAGTACCATTCTCTATCACAAGTGTTCAAAGATGATTTATGGTAATTCATTAACAGTTTTTCTATTTAATGCATTCAGTACTGTAGATAATTTAAGGTTCTGAAAAGGTTCCTTCTGACTATGGTTGTTAGTCAGTTAAAGTGCAGCAGTTGTGTAATAATGCTTTAATTTTGATGCCTAGGTTTTAAACAGTTTTTTAGTAAGTCACATTCTACGAGGGTTGTGCAAAAAGTAAGTTTCCCTTATTTTTAGAAAAAAAACTACAGGAAATATCGAAAAAATTCTATTATTTTTCAATTCTTCGACTCAAGAACTATTTTTCTACATGGTCACAGTTTTTCTCAATGCATTTTTGTAACCGTGGTACAAGCATTTTCATTCCAGCCTCATACTCCGCTTGCGCCACCTCCTTCAGAAATTGGTTGACTTCCATCTTGAGTTCGTCATCATTGTGGAAGTGCTGTCCACCCAGGTGAACTTTCAACTTCGGAAACAGGTAGTAGTCACTTGGGGCAAGGTCTGTAGAGTAGGGTGGATGTGGCAGAATGTCCCAATTTAACTTTTCAAGCAGCTCAACTGTCTTTCTCGCTGGGAACCCAATGTGCACACACTTTTGTCATTCCCAAATTCTTTTTTAAGATGTTAGCCACTGACCTGCGACTGATTTCAATGTGGGGAGGTAAGAAAGCAACAATACCATCGAGGGTGAAGCGCCTATCATGTTCAACAGTCTCTGAACCGCACTGCACACCGTCCCCCTCAGTGGCGGTCGAAGGACGATCGGAGCACGGTTCATCACAAACATTCTGACGGCCCTCTGCGAAAGCAGAACACCATTTTTGTACCATTTGGATGCTCATCGCACCCGCGCCATACACAGAAACAATTTCTCGGTGGATTTCAGTTGGATTTTTGCCTTTAGCATGGAGAAAACGGATCACAGAACACAATTCGATGGTGGAGTGAGAGAGTAAGGGTGTCTCCATGGTTTAGAAGCTACTGATGCCAAACTAATTGTTGTAAAGAAATGGTAATAGGTTCAGTGTTGCCACTACATATGTAATAAAAATCCCTCAAAATATGAGAGTCCCACAAAAATTTTCCCCTGTTTAACAAAACAGGGAAACTTACTTTTTGCACAACCCTCGTATTTCTAAATTTTGTGGTTTGCACCAGTCCTCAATTGTCTGGAGAGTAGAGGATGTGTGGGTGAGAGCATCCTTTGAACATGATCATTATGTCATTGGCATACATTATAATATCCAGGTCAGGTCAAGTAAGTTCACGAGCTGTTCAATTAGTCCGAAGATATTCCAAAGGGTGGGATTGGAACCTGATCCTTGGTGGCAGGGCTGGTTTAGGAATTTTGGGGCCCCCTCACATTTGCCACAGATTTATCAAGCCTACCTGTTTACTTTGTGATGCAAATATTATGTAAATTTTCACTGACAATTTAGTTTCCCATACTACATTAGAGTTAGGGACTCCAATGGCAATTTTAGGCAAAAGATAGATTTAGGTTGTGCACCAGCCAAGCTCCGCCCACTCTCGCCTGCCGGCTGCTTCCCCTCGCTTCCGAGCCTTGCGTGCGCACCTCACTATTGTACCCTTCATCATATACGCATAAAAAAATACAAAATCACAGCATTACGAAAATGACGCTTGCACCATATTAAAAGTACACAAAATTTAAAAAAATATTCCAAAAATGACCGTTGCACCAAAACGATTATTTCTCGTGTACTAAGGTATAATGCTCTCTAAACTTAAATAGATTCATTTTCCCTTCACTGCTCAGCACTCTCTCATGGTGTAGTGGTTAAGGCTGCTGGTTACGATGCTAGTGGTCAAGAGTTTGAATCCCGGTTGATCCAAAATTTACCGTTAGGAATAGGTCCCAAATAGGTAAGTAGGGTGAAGAGAAGGTGAGAGAAAGGGAGGAATAGGAAGGGAAAAAGAGAATAAAGGAAAAATAATTTTTTTTCCAGTTTCACCTTTTTGCATTACTAGCAACGCCATCTAGGAGGAGACATTCAAAACCCTAAACACTGCCTTCCCCGGCGGGTCCCATTAGAGAGTTGGTGGGAGGAGCCTAGTGTGTGACCTAAAACTATTTTTCCCCCAATTTTATAAGCTAACATTTACTGTACTAGTGTAGGTTTACCCTTCAAAACAAAATGCAAAAATTTCAAAAAAACATCTCAATCAAACAAACAAACCTCAAAAGTCTAGCCTATTTTCACTATAAACAAAGTTACATAACAATTTCAGTATGCAGAATTTGTAGACTGAATAAGAAAAGTCCCATTTAGTAAATTAATTTTAACATAACTTGTTCTTTCTTTTGCAATCTCGTGTTGTTAGATATGAAATATAAAGTATAGTCTGAAAACACAGCGAGAGGTTTGAAGAATAATAAAAAACCAATAACAATCAGTAACTGGGCAAAACTGAACCGGCCATTTTAACTTGCTTTCTACCATTTCTTTTTTTTGCAAGAGCTCCCTTGAGCTCGAGCCCCCCCCCCCCCCCCCAGGTGCAAGTGCTGCAGGGCCCTTGAACCAGTCCTGCCTGGGGGCATCCTTTGGTGGCATTTTTTGATATGGCCGCATTGCCTAGTAGATAGGAGGCAGTGCAATTTTGAAGGAAACCACTGATGATGTGGAGTATGTTTTGAGGGCAGTTCAGTTGCCACAGTCAGTCTAGGATGGCTGGATGCCAGGCGTTATTAAAGCTTCAGTGCAAGGAGACAGTATTTTAGTCCTAAACATCTATTAAGGTGGACATAATCCGTGACAGCTTTCATGGTGTCCAGGTGGATTTTCCTGCTGTAAAGCCATAGATTTTCCTGCTGTAAAGCCATAGGCCTATTGTTGATGTCAGGGTTGTAAAAAAACAGGCTAGTATTGAAAAAGACCTGACCAGTGGTTTTTTTCAATTATAGCCGGTTAAAATCATGAATTTAGCTGGCTAAAATCAAATTTAGCCAGCTAAAATCAATTTTTTCTGGTTGGGGGAGGTGGGAGCGGGTTGAAATTTTGAAGAAATTATATTTAGGGCCCTATGAGGTTTAGAGGGAAACTTTGTCTGAATAAATTAGACACCAATGATTCAGTGGTTGTGGGGGTGAGGGTGGAAATTCAAACATTTTAAATCCATGTCTTGTGGGGTATCGTTGAAAAGCTCTTGATGAGTAATCTTTAAATCAACAACTAGTTTCTCGATAGCGCTCATATAAGGAGAGATTTGAATTTTTGAAAGTCAAAAACACTTTAAAATATACCTCAGCCAATAGGCATGCCGAAATGGATTCATGAGGACCAACTGAAGCTAAAATTACCAATGAAATAAAGTTTGAAATATTAAAAATAACAGTTAAATATCTTTAGAACAATAATCCTTAGCCAAATTAAAAATGAAATAATAAAAGATATCAATTAATACGTAATTAACAACTCTCTTTTTATAAAAAAATATTTCAATTTTTATTCTACACTTACCCCGATAAATTCATCGTACCTCAGCCTGTGCCCTGTAGGCCTACCTAAAGGGATTTTTATACTTATTTCTCCATCAATTACACAAATCTGAATCATAATCACCTATCGCTGGAATTTTGTCAAGCCATAGAATCTTTACATCGTATGCCGGCCAGTTCTGCATCAATCGAAAGAGTATTTTCTTCATTTGGGTTAATACAAACAAAATTGAGAAACAGACTAGGCAATGAAAAAGCCCAGAAGCTTCTATACATCAACAGGCAGAATAAAGCAAATATGCAAGAGTCTTATAATGAATGGTGAATTTACCATATTTACTCGAATATAATGTGCCCTATTTTTGTCCATTTGTAGATTTCAATACTGAGGTGCACGTTAAAATCTAGTACAAATCCGTTTCGTAGGTCGGAGGTAATATTGATCTACATAACAATGCATTGCTATAATTCTCGACTTCGTTCATTTTATCGTTAGCCTACATCATATGAAATTTAATTTCTGAAACATAATGAAAAAATTGTTTTTGTCAGTTCTATAGTGCAAATGTGGAATATTGTGCATTGTCGATTTTAAACTGATTTAAGAGCGGTATCAGCTTTTATTGTGAAACATTCATTTAACGTTTTGTTTGTCCATTTAGCAATAAAAAATAAGCACCTCCGAGGATTCCAGTGATGAACACATTGGTGAATAATGATGAGCCATGCCTATAGGCCTACTTGTAGGCCTAAAACTGGCAGTTAACTGTAAATGTTTATGTGTTGGTTCATTATTCTATAAATACTATGACAAAATTCCAAATAAAATATCCTCCTATTGATGCGCATTACATTCACTAACAAACTCTTTTTTTTATGATTTTAAGTTTCAAAATCAGGGTGCGCATTAAATTCGAGGGTGCATTATATTGGAGAAAATACGGTAATTAACTATTGCTGGGAATTACACAGTGAAGTGATACAGTGAGTCCCATGCAAGAGTTGGCCAATGACGTGGGATTCTGCGATGCAGCGGGCACAGATCCAACTCCCGAGCGATCAGGTGAAATATCTATGCAAATTAAGCCGCAATCGGTGTAATGATTCAGGTTCTCACATTTACATTTA
This sequence comes from Ectobius pallidus, assembly GCA_964059195.1. Taxonomy (NCBI): domain Eukaryota; kingdom Metazoa; phylum Arthropoda; class Insecta; order Blattodea; family Ectobiidae; genus Ectobius; species Ectobius pallidus. Next base: position 69,750,239 of record CAXKWD010000004.1, on the reverse strand, counting down.
AAATTACAATGAAAATAACCATGTACCTCATCGCAAGAGCTGTTGGAAATGTTCTTCTCTTGCAACCACACAATACTGGCACCTTTTTAGGAAATTTTATTTCACACGCATAATTTCAGCTTCCGAGACAGAGTTAATTTCTCTTGTGATATTGTCTTTAAGTACTTCTAACAGCATGTGACTATTATTTATGGGGAAACTTCAAAAATAAAGTGTATAGGTCAATTTCCCATACATTAGAAGAACTTGAAGACAATGTCACAAGAAAAATTAACTCTATTTCGGAAGCTGAACTTATGTGCGTAAAAGAAAATATCCTAAAATGGTGCCAGTATTGTGTGGATGCAAGAGGAGAACATTTTCAACATCTCTTGTGATGAGGTACATGGTTATTTTCATTGTAATTTTAACTGTAAATGTGAGAACCTGAATCATTACACCAATCGCGGCTTTATTTGCTGTGCCCGCCGCGATGCAGAAACCCATGTCATTGGCCAACTCTTGCATGGGACTCACTGTATTAAATTACACTAAATACAATTTCAGGTTTCTGAGCTTGTAACTTTTAAATTTGTGATGTTTGGAAATAAGAACATGAAAGAAACTTCAATTATTTTTACTCAATTTGATTTTATCCAGATAAAATGCCTGGCATTTTTCAAGTGGATAAAACTGGTAGCTCTGCATTTGCACTCAGTACGCCTAAGTAGGCCTACTACAGGTTCTGAGCTTGTAACTTTTAAATTTGTGATGTTTGGAAATAAAAACATGAAAGAAACTTCAATTATTTTTATTCAATTTGATTTTAGCCGGATAAAATGCCTGGCTTTTTTCAAGTGGATAAAACCGGTTAAAACCGGCCGGCTAAAACCAGGCCGGCTTTTTCATAACAACCCTGGTTGATGTAGTATTCATTTAGAATATTTTAATAAATGGAAGATGCACAAAGTTTTGCATTACATATTTGAATATTCAGATACTTTTAGTTCGTGATTTACACTTTAGGATGTGGTAGCATTCACAATGCTCGTGGAAAAGTTCGCACACGCAGTCACTGTTGGGGTTATGAAACTTCCTGTTCGTGCATAATTTGGTATGAAATCCGTGTACTGCCATCCTGGTCACTATGTGCCGCAGCTTCTGATTTGCTCGTTTCCATTCTGTGGCCATCATTGCTTCGGTCGTATAGAAGTCTTCCCATATTTGTTCTTCTTTCTCCTGTCTGTTCTGAAGATCAGTTTTCACCGCCAGTATCTTTGGCAGCAGATGTTTCAGAATTAGGTCTTCCAATAAGAAAGTTTCTTTCGCCATAACATAGATTAGTCTGGACGGTGTGTATTTAGATACTCCCAAAGTTCTTTTTAGGAATCTGGCCTTGAGTCCCTCCATGTCTTCCAGCTGTTTTACTGTCAAATGATCCCAAATGATCTCAGTCCATATGTTAGCATGGGTAGTATTTTCGATTCAAATAGTCTCATGGCTGTTGCCAGTGAGAGAAGTTGCAAATTTTTTATTTCATTAATTGCTTTCACTGACGCTATTAGACTTTCCTTAATTTGCACTGAGAACGATTTTGCGGTCATCTGTATTGTTATTCCCAAATATTTGTATATGTTTTTCCTCTTAAGTGGTTTGTTTCTCTTTGCAGATTATTTCATCTGCTACTGACAATCTGAAGATCACTAACTCTGTTTTATCTTGGTTCAGTTGCAGCTCGTTTCTGTCTGCCCATTCAACTAGGGTGTCCATTCCCCTTTGGAGTCTTCCTTGTCGTTTGACGCCAGCACCATATCATCTGTGTAGATACGGAAATTATTTAGACTATTTTAAAAGTTGAATATTCATTATTAACTCTTCCAGACATATCTTAGGTATTGACAGCAGGCTGTTAGCCTACTCTGGTAGCCTGAGAGGAGGTGATGTTTTCTTTTGTCAGCGTTAGAAATTGCTATAACAACGGCATTCTTCCAGGTCAACGAAAAACATCCAAATCTTGGACATTTGGTAAATAACATAATTTGAAAGAGGTTGGTAGAGTTGTATGAATTTTTTAAACAACAGAGCCTTTGATGCCAATGAATTCTGGTCACTTCAAGTTGTTAGACATTTCCTCTTCCTCTGTATGTTACTATCAAAACCAGTTGTGTGCTGCTTTTTAATCAATTTTGAAATGCAAGATTTTGTTGGAATGATACAATCAGGATAATTATGAGCAAATCTTTGAAGCATATTCTATGATTACTTTGATTTTACCAAATAAATTTGCTGTTCAGCTATATGCTTAATTTTTCAATACATAACAATAGTCACACGCATGTCCGAGTGCAACTCTCAGAAGCTATTAACAGCTGGGATGTTTTGTAATACTGAATTCCCAAGCAGTTGGGAGATTCTGCTGGTGACAGCATTATAAGTTGAAAATGGTACATTCTAACCTCCAAATCTGGTGAGGTTGTTCAAACAAGGATTGTAATTTTTCCATGCAATACCTTCAGGCCAAAACCAGTAACGTTGAACTGAAAATATTTTCCAGCATAATATTTTTTATCTTAGTATGTAAACTTTCTGGATGGATGTTTCACAGGTGTGTTCTTGCATCTTCAGAGGCATTGAACTGAAATCTTTGGGAATAGGTGTTGGTTAGGAGAGGAAAGGAATGGGAATTATTGTGAGAGTTTGGTTTGAGTGCCTGTCTTTACTACTGTGTCAAACATGTTTCAGGTGGAGGAGGTGCCATATGCAAGTAGTTGAAGGAGACTGGGTGAGAGAAAATATGGATTTGCTCACCAGCATTATGGAATTCAGCCCCAGAGGCACCTGTCACTGAGCTAGCTATCTGTTACTTAGAGCAACATGTCACTAATCTTCTGCCATTTATCTAAGGTTATGACAAAAGGATAACATTTAAGTCAGTTGGATTTGTATTTTATAAGAGCAATAATGAGCGACAAAGGAAAGACGATTATGCACCTTGCTCCTCAGGGGTAATGGAGGAATACAGAAAGGCAAGGGAGGAAAACTGTCCTATGAGAAGTGAAACACAAATACTAGTCAGCAGTATGAGAGGTACAGGCATCAACACCAAAACGTAATTTCAATGTAACACAAGGAACAGATGCTTCAAATTTATATGTGGTTCAAAGGGCAAGCACAAAAAACAGATTTTGAAAAGAGTGTCGGTATCATCCCCTAAGTCTAGTAACAATTCTGAAAGTAGTTTAGATTTCTCCTCTCGTTCAAGTGACAAATTATTATGAGTCATCAAGCAGCGACAAAACGTCAAGTTCAGGTGAAAGAGCACCCACCACCAAAGTAAAATCTCCTATTAAAAAACCTAAATGAAAAATGTGGAATCTTGGAAACTGGGGCAGAGTAAAAGCTAAAATGTTGAGAAATAGTGGAAAAAATTATATCAAGAATGGCAAAGTAGTTGGCTCAAAAAGTAGGTGCTGCATGTTCTGATAAATGTCCTCTCTCTTTTAAGAAGAGTGTTGCTAGGAGCAGGATTTTTCTTATTTCTTCAATATAAAATGGTTCTCTTGTTACGGGGTAAATTTGTAAACATGCAGGGCTTTCTTTATGTAGGCTGCTTTGACTTTGATATTGATTCCTTTGAGAGATGTGACAAGATGTTTTCTATGCCATATGTAGCAACACAGAATACAGTATTCAGGTGTTCACATATTACAGGGTGTTAGGATCGTTCCAAAGACAACGGGACTTTTGAGTGATGTATTGAAACAGTTGAAATACAATAACGACAATAATGAATCTTTATAAGAATGGTCTAATAAAATAATGCTTCAGAGAGAAAGAAATTTAAGTTTTTCCCACTGACTTTTTTGTAAATTTAATAATTTTAGAAGAATAATGACACATTTGTCATAAGGGGTGAAGGTGGGATGATGGGGTGAAATTGGGCAGAAAAATTTTATGCACCTTGTGGTGAACACTTAATTCTACAATTAGCCTGACTCTCAATTCCTTATATAATTTTCTTTTCCTTAATGCATTTTTTTAAATATTTTGATTTTTTTGAGCTTCCTGTAAAATAATCAATTTAGCAGTTATATCAATGTTCTTCCAGAACAGCAATATATACACTCAACTCATATCCAATTTACCATACCACAACATACATACCATACATTATAGGCTATCAGCGTATTCCTTTCCTCAGCGCTTTTACAGCGGGCCAGTGGCAATCGATGACGTCACGCTGCTGCGGAATTGGAACAAAACTGCTGGATTTATGCTGCCATCAATGGCGACTAAATTACTAGTGATTCTAATATTTTCTTACGGGAAGCATTGGTGTTTTACGGTTTCAAACAAATAGAATTTACATTATTATTGACATAGCTAGTCTTCTCATCTAGTAATAACTGAAAATATCCCCCTTTGCCGTACCCGTCACGTCTAACCTAAAACTTTCGGAAGAAATTCTCCATATAAAACCCAAACACAACTGACAAGTGTCACAATTTTTAATATAAAACATTTTTCCAGCTAGGGTTTCTTGCACTTATACCTAATATAATTGCTGGTCAATAATTTTAAACATACCATCCAGTTAGAGATAGCGAGTTCTTATAATCTGAAGAGAATATACATGGCTTACTTCTTCTAATATTGTTTTTATGCCTATACTCGTTACCTTTCTTCCTAAACATTTTGGAGCTTTATTGTTCCTATGCCTCTATCATCAAGCTATACATACAAAATGATATATGCATATATATATATATATATCTATATATATGTATGTATAAATTATAAGTCATCAAGTGACAGCAGCATGGGCACCGGGCAGGATTGAGTGAAGCCATGTTGAATAGTCTGGCACCTTGATACTTTCCGGAAACTTGGTTTCCGGAAAGGAAAAGGAACTAGAGATGCAATTAGAATGCTAAGGATTATATCAGAGAGAGTTTTAGCGGTCAACGAAGAAGTGTGTGTCTGCTTTATTGATTGGCAAAAAGCTTTTGACCGAGTGAACTGGGAAAAGTTAATGGACATACTCAAAAAAATAGCCAGTCTGCTAATTCCCCCACAGTTTTATGTGAGCCAATCAGATTCATTGATGAATCCATGCACCATCTCCACAGGCCGATGGAACCGATGCCAAAGCGCTGTGGAAACTGGTGGCACCGATGATGTCATTACTTAGCTTTGGAATAAAAATGTTGCCAGCGCTTTCACAGCACTGAGAAAAGGAATAGGCTGTATGCACTCAGCACCTAGCCTACCCAGTTTACCATAAAACATTAAATACATCAGGGAAATTCTGAGCATGGCTTAAACTTTTCCTGGAGCTTTTGTTTTCGTCAATGAATTCTTGGATGCTATAATATGATTTATTGACTAAATAATTTACCAGCTTTGCCTTGAAACACTTTTGGCCTCATTCATTTTTCAGTTCCTGAGGCAGCATGTTGAATAGTCTGGCACCTTGATACTTTCCGGAAACTTGGTTTCCGGAAAGGAAAAGGAACTAGAGATGCAATTGGAATGCTAAGGATTATATCAGAGAGAGTTTTAGCGGTCAACGAAGAAGTGTGTGTCTCCTTTATTGATTGGCAAAAAGCTTTTGACCGAGTGAACTGGGAAAAGTTAATGGACATACTCAAAAAAATAGGCATTGACTGGAAGGACAGGAGACTAATCCGCAATTTGTACCTGGGACAAAAAGTGAAAGTGCGTCTAGAACATGGAGTGACCAACAGTGTAGAAATAGGAAGAGGTGTGCGTCAAGGATGTTGTATGTCACCCATCTTGTTCAACCTTTATGGAGACTGGCTAGCAAAAGAAGCCTTAGAAGGAGTTAGGGATTTTGTGATAGGACGATACGCTATTAACACCATCAAATATGCGGACGACCTGGTGATTCTGGCAAAGAAACAAGAAATATTGCAAGGAATGATTGACAGGCTGGTGGAAACAGGAAGAAAGTATGGAATGGAAATCAACATAGGTAAATCGAAGGTGATGAGGATATCGAAGAGAGAAGAGCCGCTTCAAATTATCATGGGAAATGAAGAATTAGAGAACGTGAACCAGTTCAAATACTTAGGAAGTGTACTGACGAAAGATGCCTATTGCACCAAGGAGATAAGATCAAGAATTGCCATGGCCAAGAAAGCATTTATGAAGAAAAGAACTCTGCTAACTAGTAGTCTGAACCTAGAGCTACGTAAAAACCTGGTGAAGTGTTATATTTGGAGTATTGCTTTGTATGGATCAGAGACATGGACTTTGAGGAAATTAGAGAAGAAATATTTAGAAAGTTTTGAAATGTGGTGCTGGAGACAGATAGAAAATATAAAGTGGATGGACATGGTGACAAATGAAGAGGTTCTGAGTAGAGTGGGTGAGAAGAAGTCAATCATACACACAATTTGTCAGAGGAAAGCAAACTGGATTGGGCACATTCTCAGAAGGAACTGCTTATTACATGATGTCGTAGAAGGAAGATTGGAGGGTACAACTAGACTTGGAAGAAGAAGAATTCAGCTGTTGGACGATTTAAGGGAAAAGCGGAAATATTGGATGCTGAAGGAGGAAGCAGAGGATAGACAGTTTTGGAAAACAAAATTCGCGTACCAAGTTTGAAAACCTGCCGGAAGGCAGAATACTTACTACTACTACTACTACCTTGATACTTAGGTACTTTTCAAACAGTCTTAGTCTATGGCTGACTGCTGCAATATTTTTCTTGTTTCTTGTGTTGTGATCATGTATATCTGAATTTTTGGGGGGGTATCATATTTCCTAATATGAATTATGAATCTGAAAATATACAGGCCAGCTAATGTATTTATTTGTAATTCTTTGAAGGCTTGTTTGCACGTGTGTCTATATTTTAGTTTTTCTATATATCTGATGGCTCTCTTAAAAAGGACAAATATTCTTGAAAAGTTTGCTAAGGATGTTGATCCCCATAGTTCAATTTCGTACATTATGTGTGAATCTATTAATGAAAAATAAGTCATCTTTGCAATTGCTTTAGGGACAAGTTTGTTAAGATATATTATAATTTAGCCTATACTAGCTTAAAAGACCCGGCGTCGCCCGGGTTTTGTATTTTGTAATTGGAAATTAGCTTATGAAGGATTTTCAATTTTAAATTCAAGGTCCTTATATAGGCATTTATAATTTGAAATAGGAAGAACGACTTATTACACTCAAACTATTCCCTCAGAAAACGCTTGATATAATTTTTTATGGCTCATAGAGGATCTCGAATTTTGCATCCCATCGCTTGTACAGTGCACAGCAAGCCTGGTAGAGGTTTAAATAAGAAGAAACAGAAATTCCTGTAACATTAAATTGTAATATCGAGGTGGGAAATTTCCCACTCTTATGTTACCATAAAGCCGTTTTGGAGATGAAATTAAACAGAAAGCATTATCACTTTCATACTTTTCTCTCCAAAAACTTGCGATATAATATAATAATATACACATTACCATACCTCGTTTTGTTTTCTCTATGTCCAGGGTAGAGAAAGTTATGTGATTCCATTATTTTAGTGGATTTCATTCTGTAATATTTATTTATAACATGAATTATTTTGATAACTTCTCTTATTTGTCAAAAGTGCATTTCAATTGTTTTTTCCAAGCCCATCATATAAAATTTGGCAACAATATATTCTGTGATTTGGAATGGATAATTCTATGTAAAAAGGGGTTAAGTATTCTCAAAAACATTTAATTTTTGGCATTTAGAATCAGAATTTTTCAAAATCCTTTCTTAGTGAGCACCTACATTATGAAGCGAAGGTACTGTCAAAATTCCAAGTCTCTACCTGTTATAGTTTAGGCTGTACGTTGATTCCTGTCAGTCAGTCATTCAGTCAGTCAGGACAAAGCCTTTTATATATATAGAGATAAAGACCTTTGGAAATTTGGGAAAAAACAAATATAAGGTGCACTTTTCGCACTTTGAGATAGGCTATATCCCACCCAAGTTCCTTTTATACCACATCTACCGAATTCTTTGAGGATGAACAGGCTGACAAACCATTGCGTACAAGGCACTTACTCTCGCATTTTTAATATTTGGTACAAGGGGCACTCTCGAATTTTTAATATTTGGTACAAGGGGCACTCTCGCAGTTTTAATGTTTGGTACAAGGGGCACTCTCGCATTTTTAATATTTAGTACGGTCAGGAGTGTCGGCGACAATATACAAGGATAGTTGGTACCCTGCATCGCTGAGAAACAAAATGGGTCAATCCATATGAAATCAACCAATAATAAAATAATTTGTTGCTGACCTATTTTATTTTATTTTTAAGTATATATTTTCTGTTTTACAAAACAATTTTTTTCACATTTTTATCACTAACGCTTTGGCAACTAGTGGCCATTTTGCTTAGAAGGATCTGTCATTTTTGGCATTTTCAAAGGTTAGCAGTAAGTTAAATAACTATTTTATTTATGAAGATATCAACTTGTAGTAAAAACCCTCTTAACCTACAAGAAACAATCTACAATTCATGTTATGACCAAAAATTTGTTAGGCCTTAAGGAAATAATCTAAAACTTTATTAGAAAATGCAGTTTCGATTAAACAAAATTAATGACTTTATAAAACTTTTTTTCATAGAAGGGATAAAAACACATGTTTAATATCCCCCCCCCCCCACAAAGATATAGTAGATCACTAGATACTAGTAAAATTTGAGATCATTTATATAAATCCTTTAGGTTTGATGAGTCTTCAAATATAGAGATTTTGCAAAATTGTTGATTTTCAAATTAAAATATCTCAAATGGGACTGAACAGAAAAATCTGAAATTTTCTCAAAATATTCTTCTAGTGCCTAGAAATCAACACATAAAATTTCATCAGTGTTCTGACCAAAAGTATTTTATTTTTAATAAAGAAAATGCTAAAAATTAACACTGCCAAATGAGTGAATAACAGTGTTAAAATACAATAAAAATTGTCAAAAATTAAATATGTCATAAAACTAACATATTAAATATTCCAAGGTAGTTGTCATAGCGTTCAATACTCCAGCAGAATTAGACCATATTGCCAACTTGAAAAAGGCAAGTCTCTACAGACTCCTCTGTAGCTCCTTTGTTCAGTAATCAGAAGCTGTGCTTGACTGAAGATATAAAAAAAGTTTTACTACAAGTTGATACCTTCATAAATAAAATAATTATTTAACTTACCGCTAACTTTTGAAAATGCCAAAAATGACAGAGCCTTCTAAGCAAAATGGCCACTTGTTGCCAAAGCGTTCGTGATAAAAATGTGAAAAAAAAATGTTTTGTACTCCCAGATACACACAGAAACAGAAAATATAGGCCTATACTTGAAAATAAAATAAAATATGTCAGCAACACCCATGGGTTGATTTGATATGGATTGACCCAAATGTGAATATCGAGTGGGCAGAGCTTAAAGTGCACCTTGTATTTGGCTTTTGCTGGAAATTTGTGTTCTTAGATTGTCAATGTGTTGAGTCCATGTAAATTTTTTGTTGTCAGTCCTAACAGTTTTACCAGTATGGTATGTATGTTGTGGTATGGTAAATTGCACAAGTGTTGAGTGTATAGGATGATGTATAGTATGTGTGTTACGAAAGAATTAATGAATGAAGAAATTCGTAAAATTGTGCATATAGTTGTATGTTATGGTGTGGTAAATTGGGTATGTGCTGAGTGTATGCATGATTAAGGTAATGGTATGTACAGTGAGTCTCAGGCAAATGGGTGCCGCCGCACGTTGGGTTCCCCGCAGATGACGCTCCTATCCCCGGTATGCGGCAAAGGAACTCCCCGGCACCACGACAAGCAGCACCAATCTGTCTGAGACTCACTGTATATTATATGTTTTATTTTGCTTTACTTTGAATACTCCTATGTATGTAAAAACCCCACAAAAGGCACTGACAATGTTCTGGAATGTAAGTCAACATTATACAGATTGAAGTGCAAAGGAATCTCAAACTCGGAGTGCCAATTTGTATAGCCTACCCTAACCTGAGAGACAAATGACCAAGAAAGCATGTGAGTGAAAGAAATACATTGGGACATTCATGTCAATAACTTCAAAACGCTAAATAACAGTAGACTTAATTTATAGTACAATATTTTCACTCAAGTGACAACTGTACTCCTTCTATAAATAACTGATTTAAACTGACAGAGTGAACTTACCCACATAATGGACAAGTTAACTTCCCATCAACATCTCTTCCTCGAAGACACCGTGAACAAAAACTATGGTAACAAGTCAGTAAGCAAGGCTCCGAATAATAATCATCACACAGGAAACAGAGCAGAGGGTTACGTGGCTGAGGAGTTCCCTCTCCTTGTGTCCCCTCAGCCCCAGGACCCTCTGAAGGGTGGTATGCACCCCCAGACATCATCCAGCTACCTCACCCAACCAGCAATTTTCACTTCAGTCAACTACCATCAGCAGAAATCATCTTATCATTATATCACTGAAATCAACAATAAAAAGTAAGGAAAGAAAATAATTTAAAGACTGGCCAAGGAATAATTCACATGAAAACACTGTACCACCAGTTAACTTACCTCTTCATATCCAACATAAAATATTATAAAAATTATAAGGTTGACACTTTGTCACTGAATATGTATCATCACACCATCTAAATAATAAAAAATTGGGCATGTAAACAGGAACGTGACCTTTTGAATCTGCAAGGCCCTTGGCAAACCCCTGAGCGAGCACCAGATGATTATTGATGAAAATTAATTCTTATATGGTATCCATTTTATGTCTAAATTTGGGAGTTGTTTCTATGATTTGATTGGTGAATTTCGTCTATACCACGCACTATCACTACCGCTAGATAAAATAGTACTACAAATGCACATAATTCACTATTATAACTAACCGGGCTAAATTTTGTGCTGCAGTAAACGCAATGTCATGTTTAGTTTTCCTCTAAACGCCCCTAATCACAAATCGCCATAAAACATTGGCACAGTAGAAATATCGATATCATGGTTAAGTTCGATACGTTCCGAATTCCGCGTGGAATTCGTTTTGTAACAATAATCTTAAACCACATTTATTTAACAATCTTATAATCGGCTTTCCAAATTCTAAATATAGATTTCTAATGGCTAATATAATCTTGTTTACAAATTATCTATAATAAACCTAGTATTTAAGTACTGTACGTGACGTCAAACAACGCCATTTTATGTCAACGATGCAATTCCAAATGTAGGTCAAAGGTCGAATGGGTCTTCTGACCCGACTTGACCCTGGGGAGGTTTTTTTAACTGAGGGAAAAAGAGCAGAAAAAGGATTCTTCCTTAAAACAAGAGCACTACCAGTTCATAAACAAAAATAAAATAGAAGACACTGAATATAGCTGGCACTATCAGTATTCCAGGAAATTTAGAGATAATGTGTCGAGTAAAAAGAGAGCTTATCTGCCTCAAAAGTTTAACTTATAACCAAAGTAGTTCTGCAAGGTTGCCCTTTGTTACCAATCCTTTTAATACACACATATACCATATATATCTTACACATGCAGTGACTGCAGCTTCCCTGAATGTTTATTAATTCAACCACAAGGTTTTTTAAATAATTTATTAAACAGCAAAACAATTAAAACATATTTATTAACAAACTAACTCATCCTGAGAAAATTACAGAAGGATATCACTTCTAAATGTGCCAATCAAAGTGGTTTAATAATTAAAAAGCTGATTAAAATTTAAAAGTTCAGTTTATAAGTGAATTAATCTCGGGAAAGATTTAGTCTATTGAGAGGAAAATATGTGATTGTGATTGAAATGAACTTTCCTGCTAACGGAAATAATCCCCTTTCATATGAACAAATTTTACCAATGCTAGGGTCCTACGCTACACAGGCTGAATGGTAATACAGTATTTTTAACATTTATTGCACAACTCCAGAAAATCCATTAATCAACTGCAAATAAAATTGTTGTCAGCCACGGTGGTCTAGTGGTAGCGTGCCTGCCTCTCTATCCGAAGGTTGCGGGATCAAACCAAGCTGTGGTCGATGGATATTTCAGGTGTAACGACGCAAATAGCGACGTGCATAATCAACGATAGGAGACCATTCCTAAACAAAGGAAGGGTTGGGGGACCGCAACTAATCGATATTGAACATTTTCATGATTATCGATACTGCCCTGAATTTTATTTGAATTACAGAAAAGGAGAGGTGCGCATGCGTCGACGGTGAATCGACGAGGGAGACGTGCGGAACCTGAAAGACGGTTAGTAGTACGTGCCTGACCACGAGAGAGAGAAGTTGAAAAGGCAGAAGGGAGAAGACGAGATTGGGATGTGTGACAGCGGTAGAGGCGTTCTGGCATAATGGTGTGTCAGACTTCCATCTAAAGGAAATTCTGGTTGTGAACTTCCTTGACACGGCTATATGGAGATAGTCATTAATCAGAAGAATACACCAAGTCGGCCAGTACGAGACACCGCTACAGCGAACATCAGCTGTGAGAGTGAGTCGTGACTGCTCGCTCTGAATAAGAGCAGATATGGACATCAGGAAGTAATGGAAGACAACTCAGGATCGGAGGATAAGTTGGACATCACTGGTTGAGTATAGTCGTCTAGACTTTTTTTTTTCTTATTGTTTGGAGAGTGAGAAAATTGAGATATCCTTTTTTTTTAAGGATGGTTTCTAAGTCATGTATGGCGATTAGACACCGTATGGAATAATAGAATAGAATAGATTAGAAACATAGAAGTGAGAATTCTAGAAGTAAAGTGATGAAATCCAGTAATCCAACTATTTTCTATTTCTGGTCTAAATTAATTATAAAAGAGCAGTCTAGAGCCTAACAACTGAATGCCAAAGATATATCTCTTCACTTTAAGTTTTTTTGGGTAATTGTCCCACGAATGAATACATAGCTAGGGGCAATTGGTGATGCTCATATAAACTTTGTTATTTTTGAGACAGGACGCGAGGGGAGTAAGGAAGAAAGGTAATTAAGGGGCATGCTTAGTACTTCTTACGAGGGCCCCTCCCTCTTGGGTTTCGTTCAGGTGACGGGTGACTATCTATAAATAGATTTCATGCTGGCCTGTAATGTTAAGTTATGTTTTTTTATAGAGATTTATCTACAAGCGAAGGTGTATGGAATATGGTAGAGGGGGATAAGAAGTGGAAAGATTGAAGGGCAAAAGAAGGCCTACGAGTGGTAGTGCAGTAGGTGTGTACCATTGGAAGATTTACATGTTAGGGTAGAAGTAGAAGTCACTACAGGGGTTATAGAGAAGCTTACTAATCTGGGCGTGAATTAGTTTCAGTTAGAATTCTAGGGAATTTAGAGACAAAAGAAGATTGGGTGCCCATGCTGAAGAGTAGTAACTTAAGAAGTAGGAAAACTAGAATAACCACCAAGTGAATTAAGTCAATGGTATAAGCTGAAGGGAACTCTACTTAAAGAAAGAAAGGGGTTAAAAGATAATAGCTGATGACTGGTCAGGTTAGAAAGAGGTGAGTGAGTGGAAAGATAATAACAAATGATTGGTTAGGTCAGAAAGAGGAGAAAAGGTAATTACGAGTAGTGTACTGAGAAGTAGTTTATGAACAGTACTAGAGATTGTAAGGGTGAGGTGAGGGAACGCCGGAAGTATCCCGAATCAAACAAATAAAATCTGGTAGTAGGCAAGGCCTATACTAGTAACATATAAAGAAAAGAAATTTATGAGAGATTGTGAAAGCCATCGATGTTGGAGGCGAACAACGGCCCCACGTGCCTCTAGGAGAGAGTGTCAGGGACCTCTGACGTCGATTTACAAAATTGTATTTTTGTTTGCGGCCCATTAATATTTTCCCGGTTGCAGGAGAGGAGTCAGATTGTTTGTAACTCAAGATCTAGACGTCGCTCCTGTATCGGTGGTCTATCGCCACAGTCACTCTGTGGGTATAGGCCTAAACTTCTATTTCTTTCTTCGTGAGACTGTCTTTTCTATCTATCTTTAAATACAATTCTTCATGGACTAAGCTGACAAATAGACTAATATAGGAGACATAGGTGGGATTATTGAATGTAATCTGTAGAGTTAAGGACTGGATTATAAATTGAAAACCTTTATTTATTCTAAAGAAAAAAAAGGGGGTATAATATATATATTGAAACATCTTGAAGTTGCAAATGTAAGTGACTACACAAGTTAATAGTAAATAATACGAGACGTTCTAGTAGATACCTGGAAACACAAAAAAAAGAAAGAAGGTTAAAATAATTAATTAGGAATTTGTTATTGTTGAACAGAGAACGTACTTATACAGTTAAAATTGGGTATACTAACCTTGAATAATCAAATATTATCCTACCAATAAAAATGTTGAATGGTTAATGTAGTGTAAATGTAATTTATTGTATATAAGATTGTTATTGTTGAAAAAAAGAAAAAAAATAATATATTAAATAAATTATGGTTATTGTTATGCAAAGTAAATTAACGTGAAGTTCAGATTTTTGACCCTTATCCTTGTAATGGTTTGAGAGTCGCTGATTTTTGGGCTAAGTATATACTTTGGTAGTGAGCACTGAAAAAGGAGAAAAAGGAGAAATAGAGAGAGAAGCAAAATAATTAAAGAAAGATAAACCCGAACCCAACTCCCGTCTCCACTGTTAACTTAAAAGCTAGTCGAGGGGCATGTAGGTACATAGCCTGTGTATCTATAATTTAATTTGTGTCTGGGCTGATACATAAAAAAAAAAAGAAGAAAAGAGGAAGCGTATTGATGATGGCGCCCGTTAATATAAATTTTCATCAATATTATCAAGACTGGGTAAATTGTTAAAAGAAAGAGAAAGTAGACTGAGAGTAGGAAATTTGCAATCACCCGGTGTCAAAGGTAGTTGTACTGAGTGTTGGAATGTGGACTATGCAGGCAGTGTTATGATGACACGACAGGTGCATGAGTGACCTTGTTTTGTAGGAGTTCAGTAAACTTATGTACTACGATTGAGAATAATCACATGTTAGTCGTCACAAATTTTGGCGCCCATAGCGTGGGGCGAGACAGTATTAAAAGAATTTTGACCCATACCGTGGGGCGATAGTTTGTTAATTTATGACCAAAATATCGTGAAGTTCAGTCTTCACATAAGTTTGGCGCCCATATCGTGGGGCTGAGTAGTGTTAAAACAAAACAGTATTGCTAATTGTTGCAACTTAATTTAGTTAAAATTGTTAAAAAAAAAAAAAAAAAGAAACCTTTATTCAGTTGAAGTTCCGTATTATGATAGCCCATAGCGTGAGGCAGTGATAGTTTGATATCCTAACGTGAGGCGAGATAGGGTTAAAAGAATTTTGGGGAGTTAGGTTAGTATAACTGAAATTTATTCTCAAAAAAATAAATAATAACATATTTTTGGGAAAAGAATAATGACTATTGACAAGTAAGGACTTCTATAGATGACTAAGACAGACGACTGAACTATTGTGTGTTCTAATCTTTTTTTTCCAGTGGTATTGTTAATATATAAATATGGCTACTTATGTTGATCCGTATGCACAAATAAGAGCAGCTGAGCTAACCCAAGCTATTAGGAAGTTGAGGAAGGCGGATTTAGAGGCAGAATGTGATAGAGTAAAGTTACCGACCACAGGTACAAGGGATGAGTTAAGACAACGCTTGTTAGATTATGCCCGTAAGAACCCTCAGTCATTTCAAGTGTTAATTACGGCTTTTGCTCTGAGTCAGGAAGTTTTGGAAGAAGATTTAGTTGAACATAATATAACGGTACCACAAGATTCATATGGAGATGTAGTGTATACATGGGTTAAGTTAATGCGTAGGAAGGCCATGGCGGTAGCTGATTCAGAAGAAGTTGTACCAGTAATACCATCGTTTACAATTCAGTTAGAGCCACATAAACCAAATACTTTGGATCTGGTTCGTAAATGGAACATTAAATTCAAACCTGGGGATAGTATTTACTTATTTTTGGAGAGATTGGAAGATTTAAAACAAAGTTCTAAGTTACAGGGTGTAGAGTTATTGTCAGTATTACCCGAAATTTTACAAGATTCAGCTTTACTTTGGTACAGGAACAGATTAACAAATTGGCCTACATGGGAAGCTTTTTTGAAAGAATTTAGAGAATATTATTTGCCTATTGATGAGGAAGACTCGCTTTTGGATGAGATTAGACAGAGAACGCAAGGTCCCAAAGAATCGATTTTTGATTATGTTAATGCTATTCAAACGTTAATGAGGAGGCTGAGTACTCCAATGAGTCCTCAACAAATGATGAAGACTGTTATCAAAAATTTGCGTCCTGATGTAAAATTGTACCTTAGACCTGCAGAGATTCAAACTATAACAGATTTAATACGTGTAGGTAGACAGTATGAACAAATATTGTTAGATTCTGAGAGATATATTCCTCCTCCAACGCAGGTTAGAGCTACAATTAAAGAAACGGCTTATAAACCTCAGAGACAAGTTGTTATACCTTCAGTTCATACAGCGCTAGGAATTCAGGGAAAACAGGAACTTCCATCGTCCGAGTTACAAAAGAAACCCAATGTTAGTTTTTCTGCAAAGACGTGGGATAAGGAACGGAATTCAAGTCCTGTAAATGATTCTAGAATGGTTAAAGTAATAGAAAATAAAGAGAGACAGGATGAGTCGAAGGATAATGGTAAAAACACCACTTTGCGTTTTTCAAATAATCAGCGATGTTGGAATTGTGATAAAACAGGACATAGGCAGTTCGAGTGTAAAGCACCTCGTAGAGTTACTCCACGCACTACGATTAAATGTTATAATTGTAATAAGCTTGGACATAGGTCTATTGATTGTAGGATGCCCCAAGAAAGAAAAGTTAGGCCTACAAATCCCTTATGACAATTAACTAAAAATCAGGCTTGTGTGATGTTAAATATAAATCCTACAGATTTAGTTAATGGAGATAGATGTTTTGTTGAAATTTTGCTGGAGGATATTACATTTATTGCTTTAATAGATTCAGGTTCAGATAAAACTTATGTGGGAGAGAAGGGTGATTTTTTGTGTAAAATGTTAGATTTAGCAGTAGAAGAATCTGAAGTTAGGGTGGTGCAACTAGCAGATAAAACTTATAGTTCTATAACAGGAGAGAGAACTTTTGAGATGAAATTGCAGGACAGGATCTTTCAGATAAAATGTAAAATTATGCCAAATTTAGCAGTAGATATGATTCTGGGCATGGATGTTTTGAAACAAATTGGGTTAGTAGTAGATTTGCAAGATGGGACTTGGTATTTCAAAGATGAACCAGCAAAAATTTTTCAATTTGTTAAGGCTATAGATTTAAAAGAAGAAGATCAACTACATAATATTCTTACTTTACCTACACCTCAGGAAAGGGACAGATTGAATGTGTTTTTGGAAAATCAGTTACAGAAATTTGATCAGTGTACTGGACTTACAGACTTGATTTCTCATGTTATTGATACAGGCGATGCAAAACCTATAAAACAAAGATATTATCCAGTATCACCCATTTTGGAAAAAGTTATACACGCGGAAATAGATAAAATGTTATTGGAAAAAGTTATAGAGCCTTCAAATTCACCTTGGTCGTCTCCGGTAGTTATGGTAAAGAAACCAGATAGAACATGGAGGTTCTGCGTAGATTTCAGAAAAGTAAACAATTGTACTAAAAGAGATAGTTATCCTTTGCCATACATTGAACATGTTTTGAGTAAATTACGACATGCTAGGTATATCAGTACAATAGATTTGAAAAATGGGTATTGGCAAGTTCCATTAGATGAAGCAAGTAAAGAAAAAACAGCATTTACCGTACCTGGTAGAGGATTGTATCAGTTTCGAGTTATGCCTTTTGGAATCCATAACGCACCAGCCTCGTTTCAAAGATTAGTTGATACTATATTAAGAGAAGAGATAGGAGAGAAATGCTTTTGTTATTTGGATGATATAGTACTTATTAGTGAGACGTTTGAAGAACATTTGTCCTTGTTAGAAAAAGTTTTAGAGAAATTAAGAAAAGCTAACCTGAAAATTAATAGGGAAAAATCAAAATTTTGCAGAAGTGAATTAAAATATTTGGGTCATATCATTACTCCATTAGGAATTGCTGTAGATTCAGATAAAATCTCGTGTATCCTTGAGTATCCAGCCCCTACAAAAGTCAAGGAAGTACGAGCATTTTTAGGATTGGCATCTTGGTACCGACGATTCATTCCATTTTTTTCTGAAGTTGTAAAGCCCCTCACTGCACTTCTGAAAAAGAATCAGAAATGGCGTTGGACTAAGGAATGTCAGGAATCTTTTGATGAATTAAAATCGAAATTATCTAGTAGTCCTATATTAACTTGTCCAGATTATACTAAACCCCTAGTGCTACAGACCGACGCTAGTTTTTCAGGACTAGGAGCAGCATTAATTCAGACAGGAGAGGAAGGAGAGGAAAAAGTAATAGCTTATGCTAGTAGAACTTTAACGGTAGGTGAGCAAAAGTGGGCAATAGTTGAGAAGGAATTGTTAGCTATATTGTGGGCAGTTCAAAAGTTTCGTCCTTATTTGGAAGGTTATCATTTTAAAGTATATACTGATCATTTTGCTCTGAAATGGTTAAATACATTACAGAATCCGACCGGACGATTAGCTAGGTGGAGTTTATTGCTCCAGGAGTATGATTTTGAAGTAATACATAGGCCTGGTAGATTACAAAAAGTTCCGGATGCTTTATCTAGAATACACGAAGGGAAAGTTCAAGAGAAAACGGTAGAGGAAGAATTTTGCCTCTTGTTGACTGATAACTCTGAAGTAGTGGAATGGGAAAATATACAAGATGCTTGGTATATTAAGCGGAAAGAGCAAGTACAAAGTAAACCTAAATTTTGGCCAGATTGGAAGGTCGTAGATGAGAAGTTGTACCATTTAAGATTAGATCAGTTAGAACAAACTTTAGAGGGAACAGTGAATAGGTGGAAACTAGTTATTCCGCAAGATTATAGGATTAAAGTATTGCAGGAATGTCATGATGCACCTACTGCAGGACATATGGGAATAGCTAAAACTTTCTTTAGGATAGCAAACAAGTATTATTGGCCGGGAATGTTTAGAGATGTTGCTAAGTATGTTACTGCTTGTGAAATCTGTCAGAGACAGAAAGTGTTACAGACGGCTCAAGCAGGACCAATGCATTTTTACCAGAAAGAGAAACCTTGGATGACTGTAGCTACTGATTTGTTGGGACCTTACCCACGTTCCAAAAAAGGGAACCGATACATTGTAGTATTTCAGGACACCTTTACCAAATATGTAGAATGTAAAGCGTTAAGGAAAGCAACCAGTAGAGCAGTTACGGAAGCATTTTATGAATTGATTATCCTTAAATGGGGAATTCCGGGATATTTGCTGATGGATAATGGACCGCAATACACTAGTAAATTAATGCGAGAGATAGCTAAAGCTTTTAATATAACTCCTTGTTATTTACCTGTATATTCGCCACAAGGAAATCCAGTAGAAAGAGTCAATAGAGTATTGAAAACAATGATTTCTAGTTATATTCAAAAGGATCAGACAGTTTGGGATGTGTATTTGAGAGAATTTAATTTTGCTATAAATACGGCTAAGCATAGTTCCACTGGATGCACTCCTTATATGCTAAATTATGGGAAGGAGCCTGAAATTATCAGTAGGATTGAAAAGGTGGAAAACCAACCGATTTATAAAGAAATTCCAAAAATTTGGGTGGAGAGACTCAATAAATTGAAAACGGTACGTTTGATGGTTAGACATAACTTAGAAACCGCCTATAAGAATTCGAGTCATTATTATAATCTTCGGAGGAGAGAGGTGAAATTTCGTCCAGGAGATCTAGTGTTAAGAAGAAACTTTAAATTAAGTGATGCCTCACAAGCTTATACAGCAGGTTTAAGTGCAAAGTTTGTCGGGCCCTATATTATAAAGAAAAAGTTCAGTGAAAATAGCTACGAACTGACAAACCGTTTTGGTAAAAAGTTGGGGAAGTGGCACGTCAAAGACTTGAAACCCTTTGTTCCTGGATAAACATTCTTTAAGGCTGGTAAAAGAGACACGCACAAAAAAAAAAAAAAAAAAAAATGAATGTGACCTGTGTCAACATTATTTTTTTTTATGGTGAGTGAGGGAAGAATGTAACGACGCAAATAGCGACGTGCATAATCAACGATAGGAGACCATTCCTAAACAAAGGAAGGGTTGGGGGACCGCAACTAATCGATATTGAACATTTTCATGATTATCGATACTGCCCTGAATTTTATTTGAATTACAGAAAAGGAGAGGTGCGCATGCGTCGACGGTGAATCGACGAGGGAGACGTGCGGAACCTGAAAGACGGTTAGTAGTACGTGCCTGACCACGAGAGAGAGAAGTTGAAAAGGCAGAAGGGAGAAGACGAGATTGGGATGTGTGACAGCGGTAGAGGCGTTCTGGCATAATGGTGTGTCAGACTTCCATCTAAAGGAAATTCTGGTTGTGAACTTCCTTGACACGGCTATATGGAGATAGTCATTAATCAGAAGAATACACCAAGTCGGCCAGTACGAGACACCGCTACAGCGAACATCAGCTGTGAGAGTGAGTCGTGACTGCTCGCTCTGAATAAGAGCAGATATGGACATCAGGAAGTAATGGAAGACAACTCAGGATCGGAGGATAAGTTGGACATCACTGGTTGAGTATAGTCGTCTAGACTTTTTTTTTTTCTTATTGTTTGGAGAGTGAGAAAATTGAGATATCCTTTTTTTTTAAGGATGGTTTCTAAGTCATGTATGGCGATTAGACACCGTATGGAATAATAGAATAGAATAGATTAGAAACATAGAAGTGAGAATTCTAGAAGTAAAGTGATGAAATCCAGTAATCCAACTATTTTCTATTTCTGGTCTAAATTAATTATAAAAGAGCAGTCTAGAGCCTAACAACTGAATGCCAAAGATATATCTCTTCACTTTAAGTTTTTTTGGGTAATTGTCCCACGAATGAATACATAGCTAGGGGCAATTGGTGATGCTCATATAAACTTTGTTATTTTTGAGACAGGACGCGAGGGGAGTAAGGAAGAAAGGTAATTAAGGGGCATGCTTAGTACTTCTTACGAGGGCCCCTCCCTCTTGGGTTTCGTTCAGGTGACGGGTGACTATCTATAAATAGATTTCATGCTGGCCTGTAATGTTAAGTTATGTTTTTTTATAGAGATTTATCTACAAGCGAAGGTGTATGGAATATGGTAGAGGGGGATAAGAAGTGGAAAGATTGAAGGGCAAAAGAAGGCCTACGAGTGGTAGTGCAGTAGGTGTGTACCATTGGAAGATTTACATGTTAGGGTAGAAGTAGAAGTCACTACAGGGGTTATAGAGAAGCTTACTAATCTGGGCGTGAATTAGTTTCAGTTAGAATTCTAGGGAATTTAGAGACAAAAGAAGATTGGGTGCCCATGCTGAAGAGTAGTAACTTAAGAAGTAGGAAAACTAGAATAACCACCAAGTGAATTAAGTCAATGGTATAAGCTGAAGGGAACTCTACTTAAAGAAAGAAAGGGGTTAAAAGATAATAGCTGATGACTGGTCAGGTTAGAAAGAGGTGAGTGAGTGGAAAGATAATAACAAATGATTGGTTAGGTCAGAAAGAGGAGAAAAGGTAATTACGAGTAGTGTACTGAGAAGTAGTTTATGAACAGTACTAGAGATTGTAAGGGTGAGGTGAGGGAACGCCGGAAGTATCCCGAATCAAACAAATAAAATCTGGTAGTAGGCAAGGCCTATACTAGTAACATATAAAGAAAAGAAATTTATGAGAGATTGTGAAAGCCATCGATGTTGGAGGCGAACAACGGCCCCACGTGCCTCTAGGAGAGAGTGTCAGGGACCTCTGACGTCGATTTACAAAATTGTATTTTTGTTTGCGGCCCATTAATATTTTCCCGGTTGCAGGAGAGGAGTCAGATTGTTTGTAACTCAAGATCTAGACGTCGCTCCTGTATCGGTGGTCTATCGCCACAGTCACTCTGTGGGTATAGGCCTAAACTTCTATTTCTTTCTTCGTGAGACTGTCTTTTCTATCTATCTTTAAATACAATTCTTCATGGACTAAGCTGACAAATAGACTAATATAGGAGACATAGGTGGGATTATTGAATGTAATCTGTAGAGTTAAGGACTGGATTATAAATTGAAAACCTTTATTTATTCTAAAGAAAAAAAAGGGGGTATAATATATATATTGAAACATCTTGAAGTTGCAAATGTAAGTGACTACACAAGTTAATAGTAAATAATACGAGACGTTCTAGTAGATACCTGGAAACACAAAAAAAAGAAAGAAGGTTAAAATAATTAATTAGGAATTTGTTATTGTTGAACAGAGAACGTACTTATACAGTTAAAATTGGGTATACTAACCTTGAATAATCAAATATTATCCTACCAATAAAAATGTTGAATGGTTAATGTAGTGTAAATGTAATTTATTGTATATAAGATTGTTATTGTTGAAAAAAAGAAAAAAAATAATATATTAAATAAATTATGGTTATTGTTATGCAAAGTAAATTAACGTGAAGTTCAGATTTTTGACCCTTATCCTTGTAATGGTTTGAGAGTCGCTGATTTTTGGGCTAAGTATATACTTTGGTAGTGAGCACTGAAAAAGGAGAAAAAGGAGAAATAGAGAGAGAAGCAAAATAATTAAAGAAAGATAAACCCGAACCCAACTCCCGTCTCCACTGTTAACTTAAAAGCTAGTCGAGGGGCATGTAGGTACATAGCCTGTGTATCTATAATTTAATTTGTGTCTGGGCTGATACATAAAAAAAAAAAGAAGAAAAGAGGAAGCGTATTGATGATGGCGCCCGTTAATATAAATTTTCATCAATATTATCAAGACTGGGTAAATTGTTAAAAGAAAGAGAAAGTAGACTGAGAGTAGGAAATTTGCAATCACCCGGTGTCAAAGGTAGTTGTACTGAGTGTTGGAATGTGGACTATGCAGGCAGTGTTATGATGACACGACAGGTGCATGAGTGACCTTGTTTTGTAGGAGTTCAGTAAACTTATGTACTACGATTGAGAATAATCACATGTTAGTCGTCACAGATTTTGGCGAAGAATTTTGGCGAAGATTTAATCCAAGAAGTTAAGGAACTTTATAGCATAAAGTAAGAAAAGCCCGTCACACAGGATGTAAAAATCCTGGGCATGGAGTCCTCCGGGAGAGACTTTAAGCTGGGGGCCCCATGTCATAGATTTACAGTACGTACAAGAACTCCAACCCTAAATTAGAGCCTCTGGACAAAATTTCTCAGCCCTTCCACGTCCAAGTAAAACCTTAGTTTCTGGAGGGGGGTTGAGACACGATGGGCTTACCACCTGTCCCTCTGCTCTCTCTCAGAAAATAAGCGTAACAAAATTCACATAGGTAATAGAAACCTCCACTTGGAGGACCTTTTTTCCCAACACAGGGGATATAGGAAACCAGATAGAGATACAGAACCATAATTATTCTTAACCATAAAAAATGTAATGTAGCTCACCTTCTACAGTGAGTCCCACGCAGGAGTTGGCCAATGACGTGGGTTCCTGCGGCACGGCGGGCACAGCTCCAAATCCGGAGCAATCGGGTGAAATATGTATGCTAATAAAGCCGCGATCGGTGTAATGATTCAGGTTTTCACATTTACAGTTAAAATTACAATGAAAATAAACACGTACCTCATCACAAGAGATGTTGGAAATGTTCTCCTCTTGCATCCAATACTGGCACCTTTTTAGGAAATTTTCTTTCATGCGCATAAGCTCAGCTTCCAAGACAGAGTTCATTTCTCTTGTGATAGACCTATGTGATATTGTCTTTAAGTTCTTCTAACAGTATGTGAATATTATTTATGGGGAAACGTGAAAAATGAAGTCTATAGGTCAATTTCCCATACATTAGAAGAACTTAAAGACAATATCACAAGATAAATTAACTTTATCTTGGAAGCTGAACTTATAGTCCAGTAGAAAATCTTCTCGGGTTTGCAGCCAGGAAAAGGACCGAAAACAGGACAGCTGCTCCCTGATTGGTCGACTCCGCCCAACTCGGGTTGGTATATATTTCCCCTACATGTCAAAACTCGACACTTCAGATTCCCTGAGGATGGAGGCAGCGTCAGCCTCGGAAACGTTGGACCACAAAAAACTTCTCACCTGGCTGCAAACCCGAGAAGATTTTCTACATAAGATTCGCCAAGAAAGCCTCAAATCTTACATTATTATGGGCGTGAAAGAAAATTTCCTGTGCTGTGTTTTTGCTAGTGGTTGCAGTTTGAGAACTAACATGCTACATTTTATATAACGCCAAACGAATCAACTGAAATTTCAATGACTGAAATCATGGTCACTGTGAAGTTGGAACACCAAAAAGGAAATGACAATTAATGGAATTGGAAGTTCGATACCAGATAGAGAAAGTAAAGTCCATATACATAAAGGAGAAAGCCATAGAGAAGGACGAAGGAAACTAATGATAACTCAAAAACTACCAACTGAGTAAGAAGTTGTAAGTTTTGCCACCAGTCTCTCTGCTTTTATTGTAATTCCTCTCTCGAAAACATGATTTAAGCGATGATTTTATTGGCTTAGAAGATGAATACAGAAAAATGTTGACTTTTTGGTTTCACAATTTCCTTTTTTCACATTAATTTTAGTTTTCCATAGTAATTTTTCCTTGGACTGTAATTCCGTATTAATGAGTGGAAAACCATAATATAGCACAATGGGGGATATGCATAAAAGAGAGTATGAAGTTTATACCAGCAGATTTCAAGTATCTACTTGCAGTCGTATGCATAAAAATCCAGCGGACCCCCCCACCCACTGCGATCACGTGACAATACGCTCTTTGTACTCAGTCGCATAACATCTGCTTCAATTCCGCATGCATAAAGATCGAGCGGGTTCAGCATATGCTAGGAAATTTGTGAGCTACCAAATTCGACACTCACTACTTTCTACTCGGGTGATTCGCACGGAATATATGGACATTCCAGAAAGAAGGAAAACTACAAATAATGTAGGGACAGCCCCCTGGCATTGTAGATGAGCCGGAAACAACCCCTGCGGCTTTTCCTTATGAAAATTTGCGAAAATAAAATATGTGAATTTTTATTTTTAATTCTCTGTATAGACCCCAAAATTTGATGTCATGTTTTGAGGCCCCCTGAATACGAAAATATTATTTTAAAAAAGATGTTTGTCTGCATAGCTCAAGAACGAAATATCATAATATAAAAACTCAATTTTTAATTGAGCTTAGGTATCTTCGGGATGTGACACGAAGATTGGCCACTTTACACAAAGAAAAGTTCGGTTTTCGCAACATTCTCGAAAACGGGTGAAACGATTTTGTTTAAATTTTGTATTTGAGGTGCTTATGCTATGAGCTAAACTTGTATTTGATATATATATATATTTTTTTTCAAAAATTCTCTGACGGGTAGTTACAAGGCAGGCATCGTTCATAGAAACTCAATTTTGCCTGGTGAACGATAAAGCTTTGCATCAATCTAATACAACTGAATACCTATTCTCTGCAACACGGCCTCTTATTCTATATCAGAATTTGGTTACACAAATCAAATTCTATATCAGAATTAGGTTACACAAAAGTATGCGAGTGCATTTATTAAGATTTCATTTGTATCCTTCAGGGATGCGACACGAAGTAGGCCTACGGCATGACTTTCTTTTCATTTTTACAAGCACTTTATTTGAAGAAAATTTCATTTTTATTAATTTTCTCGAAATAGGTTTAACGATTTTATAGGCTTATTTGTAGGCCTACTATAATATATTATACATAAGTGCCATTTAACTTTTATTTGAAAAACTTCCCCAAAATAAATTCTCTGAAGGCTAGTTATAAGCCATTCATTTTATACATAGACTTGGATTTTTTGGTCTTGCCTGGTGAATAATGCGACTTGGAAACGAGGCTGATACAAGTGAATGCGCACTACTGCAATTCATCCGTGTACTCTACACTGGAATAGGCTATGTTAAGTGTAGAGGGAGTTATATGAATATTTCATATCACATTTTAAAAATACTAATTATATTTAATGTTGTAATTATGTTATAGTGAATTTTCGTTAAACTAATTTAATCCTAAAATATTATGGAAAAATATATTTTCATTTATTATATTACTTCACTTAAAGTTTCATGTGAATTGTGAATACTGTATTATAAGGTTGTGATTATTATTGTAAACTTCTAAAAACTAATTCTTGCATATTACGAAAATAATTATTTCGTTTATATTGTAGGCCTCTCTATAAAGTCCATTGTTTGTTAAAACTTCAAAGAGACTTGATAGAATTAATTATTTCCTCTTCCTTAAAACGCCGACGTGGCTGTGATATAAATGCCCTGCTCTATGAACACACGTGTTTGTTTTCCTAGCTTTGTTTATGCAGGTGCATGTTCCGCGTGGGTTGCCGAAGTATGTACTTTCTGCTCCGAGCAGATAGTATTCTGTCGCAACGATTTTTTATGCATACGAATTGTGAGTGACTACACTTCTCAGCAAGAAGATGCTCTTACTTTATGCTTACTTTTTTTGCATATCCCCCATTGGGTTAGTGATGCTATTTTCTGACACCTGATTCAAAGAAGATAAATTCAATTCAAGCTTCCTCGGTACTTCGGCCACTATAGTTTCTCTTGCCCCAAATAAAAGGTCCTGGACAGTTATCTTTAACGTAAATGCAGTTGACATTACGAGTGGAACATTCATAATAGGCCTATACAGTCATCACAATGGGGGATATGCAAAAAAAGTAAGCATAAAGTAAGAGCAACTTCTTGCTGAGAAGTGTAGTCACTCACAAGTCATATGCATAAGAAATCGTTGCGACAGAATACTACCTACTCATAGCAGAAAGTACATTCTTCGGCAACCACATGCGGAACATGCACCTGCATAAACAAAGCTGAGAAAACAAAGAAGGGTGTTCATAGAGCAGGGCATTTATATCACAGCCACGTCGGCGTTTTAAGGAAGAGGAAATAATTAATTCTATCAAATCTCTTTGAAGTTTCAACAAACAATGGACTTTATAGAGAGGCCTACAATATAAACGAAATAATTATTTTCGTAATATGCAAGAATTAGTTTTTAGAAGTTTACAATAATAATCACAACCTTATAATACAAGTATTCACAATTCTCATGAAACTTGAAATGAAGTAATATAATAAATGACAATTTTTTTTTTCCATAATATTTTAGGATTAAATTAGTTTAACGAAAATTCACTATAACATAATTACAACATTAAATATAATTAGTATTTTTTAAATGTGATATGAAATATTCATATAACTCCCTCTACCCTTAACATAGCCTATTCCAGTGTAAAGTACACGGATGAATTGCAGTAGTGCGCATTCACATGTATCAGCCTCGTTTCCAAGTCGCATTATTCGCCAGGCAAGACCAAAAAATCCAAGTCTATGTATAAAATGAATGGCTTATAACTAACCTTTAGAGAATTTATTTTGGGGAAGTTTTTCAAATAAAAGTTATGGCACTTATGTATAATACATTATAGTAGGCCTACAAATAAGCCTATAAAATCGTTAAACCTATTTCGAGAAAATTAATTAAAATGAAATTTTCTTCAAATAAAGTGCTTGTAAAAATGAAAAGAAAGTCATTGCCGTAGGCCTACCTCGTGTCGCATCCCTGAAGGATACACAATACAAATAAAATCTTAATAAATGCACTCGCATACTTTTGTGTAACCTAATTCTGATATAGAATTTGATTTGTGTAACCAAATTCTGATATAGAATAAGAGGCCGTGTTGCAGAGAATAGGTATTCAGTTGTATTAGATTGATGCAAAGCTTTATCGTTCACCAGGCAAAATTGAGTTTCTATGAACGATGCCTGCCTTGTAACTACCCGTCAGAGAATTTTTGAAAAAAAAAATATATATATTTCAAATACAAGTTTAGCTCTTAGCATAAGCACCTCAAATACAAAATTTAAACAAAATCGTTTCACCCGTTTTCGAGAATGTTGCGAAAACCGAACTTTTCTTTGTGTAAAGTAACCAATCTTCGTGTCACATCCCGAAGATATCTAAGCTCAATTAAAAATTGAGTTTTTATATGATTTTTCGTTCTCGAGCTATGCAGACAACATCTTTTTGAAAATAATATTTTCGTATTCAGGGGGCCTCAAAACATGACATCAAATTTTGGGGTCTATACAGAGAAATAAAAATAAAAATTCACATATTTTATTTTCGCATATTTTCATAAGGAAAAGCCGCAGGGGTTGTTTCCGGCTCATCTACAATGCCAGGGGGCTGTCCCTACATTATTTGTAGTTTTCCTTCTTTCTGGAATGTCCATATATTCCGTGCGAATCACCCGAGTAGAAAGTAGTGAGTGTCGAATTTGGTAGCTCACAAATTTCCTAGCATATGCTGAACCCGCTCGATCTTTAAGCATGCGGAATTGAAGCAGGTGCTATGCGACTAAGTACAAAGAGCGTATTGTCACGTGATCGCAGTGGGTGGGGGGGTCCGCTGGATTTTTATGCATACGACTGCAAGTAGATACTTGAAATCTGCTAGTATAAACTTCATACTCTCTTTTATGCATATCCCCCATTTTGTCTTACAAAAAATGGTTCATCAGCTCCTTAAGTATTTTGAATCCGAAAAGAATCTGAAATACAATAGTAGCAATCACCCACTGTGCCCGTATGACACATTTAATTATGTTCATCTTTTGCAATTATTGATAGATAGGGAATGTATTATGTAGTCTTTCCACAAACATACATTTCTCTCACTTGTGTTGCTAGGTGCACTTTAATTTTGGAAGTCATGTTAATAATTAGCCATACTCCCTTCTCATTTGTAATTCAACCTTTCCGGGATGTGCTTAATTACTTATCTGTTGACTGTTTCTTACTCAAATTTCACTCTTTCATGCACAGCTTATCTTTCATGGGTTTTTGAAGTGCACGGGGCAATTTGTGATTAGTTGAGACTGTTATGTAATTTCAGAGTTCTCAATGATTAAAGAGTTTGGGTATAAATACCTAAAATGGCCGTCTTCTACCATTCTCAGCTCACCATCAAGATGGACACGACCTAAAGGTGTTTGATCCTCTGAATGAAGGAAGATTTCGTGAATTTTTTTGTTCTAGTATCCATTTTATTTTATTTGTTTACTTTGTAGAAATAGTTCTTTTGTAGTTGAGAAAGTTGTTTATTTTATGACAAGCCACTACGTGAATGTAGAGTAACAATGTGCCAAATTAATTATTTTATTACAGGTTTGGATTATTGTGCGTAGTATATGATGAAAGAGTTTATTTTTAATCATGTATGTAGTGTGGATATTTATTTGTGTCCTTGTCAGTTTATTACTTGGGATTTTGCACCAATAGATGATGAAAAGTTTCTTATTTTCCAAATTTGCCATCTTGAAATTTTCTTGGGTAGAGAATCACCAAACTAAAAATGAAGTTGAAACTAAAATTTAGTGTAACTTCAGAATTGATTAAATAACTTTTGCATAACAGAGTAAGAAACTAAACAAGATCCTTTCAATGTGAAGTATGATCTGAAACTACAAGTATGTATTAATTAATTTAAATAACATATAGCTAGCCAAACAAATCAATGTTTGTATGCATTTTAATAGTAGTTTCAGTAATTATATTAAAATTTTTAATGTTCTTATTGTGTGGCCATTGACAAATTAAGTCTGTTTCATATCAGTTAGAAACAGTGTGTCATAACAATGGAAGTTCGGCCAGCTATTCATGTAATTAAAATATTTTCCAGCTTCTGATGAATAATATTTTTTTTTATATACGATAAAATATTTGTCAAGTTGATCATAATGATGAAAACTGTAAAATATTATGTTGAAATTTATATTATTTTGAGATGCCGACGCTCCTCTTTATGAATTATTTCTCAGCGAGAAATAAAAAGTAATTATTCTTATTTCTTGCTATTGCACCTTGATATTCTCTGGGCGGGACCAAGTGATTTTGCTTTATAATTATTTTTGGGATGAATGTAGGGAAAGGGAACCTTCTTATCCTTGAAATAACCCTAGTATATCATGGTGCATCACACGCGGAACAACCCTGCTTGACGTAATCATTAGTAAGATAATATGTAGGGAATTTGAATGAATTTTAAGAATATGGAATTAATGTCTAAGTATTTTGGTGTTTTGTTTACCATTACCAAACAGGAAAAAAGAATAATTAATAGACTGCTGTATTTTATATAAATATATTATCTTAATATACTGTTAACAGTTACATAATTGGTCCCAAATAAACATCACACACAACAACAATAAAACATGAACACCCACTAAGAATGAGATTCCATAGTACTTTACAAAACTTTAAAATACAGACCACGATTCATTTAGTACCTCATTTAGTGCATGAAATATACACTAGAGGTATAAATTGAGCAGCAACTTACATTTATTAGGATTACAATTTCATGTTATGTGGATGCTGCCTCAAATGGGATCTTAGAAAAGCGCTATTTAAAAAGACAAAAGATTGTACTATTTTTATTAAGTATCTATCCAGCATTTTCATACTTCTTAATACTGAAATTTGTATATTAAAAATGTACAAGTTGCTCCTTAATATTATAGAACATAAATACAAGAGTGAAAAATTATTTATGTACAACAAGATGTTATTAGTATCTATCACATATTTGTAGGCATTCAGTAGACCTTCCACGTAAGCTGTTTATCATACAGAATAGTTTTTCTCCAATAAATTAATAATTATTTAATTGACTGTAATAAAAACAAACTCTTGAAGAAAACACTACAGAAAATCATTTGGAACATTGCAAGTGCATCACTAGAATGTTGGTAAAATACATATCGCTGTATTATTAGGCTCTTCATGAGTTATAAGACGGATCACACATGGATTTGGTTCCATTTATCTCAAAGTATTAATCAAGTGAGATAAGTTTCAGTGCAAAAGTACATTAATTGTAAGTTCATCTCCTTATAATGTCTTCATACATAATATAGACGGACTTTTGAAGTTGAGACCAAAAGATCGTCATCAAAAAACTTTGTCTCGATTACAACATTCCCGCTGTAAGAAAAGAGTAACAAATATTAATAAAAACCTAGGTACAGTTACAGTTACCAGATGGTTATGGATGAAAGGGAGGACATATGAGACTTATAAACAGACACGACAAAGGCAGGACACACTTATTTATGTGGCTTACATTTGTCTGACAGTCTTAAGTTAATGCATCTGAGCCTGTATGTACATTCTTATCTGTACTGCTAGCTTGAGCTAGTCTACATGTTTATCTGATGACCTAATTTCATTCGACAGGTATGTGTTAGCTTTCAGATATTCATAAAATTGAGAATGTGTTAAGTCTTTCAAATTGAACTTCACAAACTCCACGTGCTCCACGGTTAGCAATAGAGACGTATGTCCTCGCTTTTGTCAAATTAACACTTGGCTTCCTCATCAAAACTACCCTCTTTAAAGCATTTGTATCTCATCTCCAACTCAGCAATAAACTTTGTGTTTTCTTTTCCCAATACTACTGACAACAGAATTTAAATTCAAACTTTCCTAAAACGAGATTATAACAAAGGGATTAATACCGGTACTAATAAAAGTGAAATGCACACATGTGTGCAAAAAGAGTACGATTTCAATAGAAATTATATTGTGATATGATGGCCAGAGACTCTTTTGGTAAAATCTGGAGACAAAAGGATTCGATTTAGTAATCCTAGGTACAGTAGAACCTCATTAGTTCAACTTCTGATTGTCTGACTTCCTGTTTAGTCTGACCGTATCACTGTCAATACCATGAAAGTCAATAATGTGCTATCCAGATTGTTTTGTGATAATACTAGGAGGTGCCCGTGGCTTCGCCACGATAATTCTTTTAATAATTAAAAATTAAGAGTATAATAATTATTAAAGCATTATATTTATTAACACTTGCACGTGAATCATTCATAAACTAAGCCATTAATAATTAATGAAACAGCTAAAATTCCTGCTTTAGAGTACATTCCACGACATGAAAGCGCCCCCTGGGAAAACTATATCAGAATCGATTATGCAG
The DNA here is from genome assembly GCA_964059195.1 of Ectobius pallidus. Taxonomy (NCBI): domain Eukaryota; kingdom Metazoa; phylum Arthropoda; class Insecta; order Blattodea; family Ectobiidae; genus Ectobius; species Ectobius pallidus. The sequence continues at coordinate 69,718,056 of CAXKWD010000004.1, read as the reverse complement.
TTCCAAAGAACCTGTGAACACATAATACGTATTGTTTCTCAGCTGTTTATTGACATGAATATGATGTGAATTTTATTTTAACAATTCAGTGTAATTTTCAGAAATTATATAATGTTTCAAGGGAAGGAATGGTTTGTTTGGATTATTATTATCAGCGATATTTCAAGAGATAAAACCATCAATATTTTACAGCTGTTGCCCCCGGCTTCGCCCGCCATTATTCATTGACTCCAGGATTTTTAAGAAAATTACACTGGTAGATTATTAAAAATGTTTGTGGTTCAGAGCTATGAAAATTGTAAGTAAAAATAAAATTAGAATATTTGTTCATTGTGTTCATTTCACTTAGGCCTTATATAATAAAGAAACGGGTTTCCTTCCTAATTTTGTAGTCGTCATGAAAGTTTACACTGCGAGAGACGAACATCGCCGAGTATACCCGATGTCTCACGAAACGGGCGAGCAAGCACGCTATTTAGGGCCGTTGAATTGTATAAGAGTAGATTGTAATATTGTGTGTTTACATAGTATATTGTGATACAAGGGCCGTAAGGCATGATTACGGATCGAGGAAATAGTTTGAAAATATGAGGCGCTCGCGCCGAGTGTTTTCAATTTTCCGAGATCCGTAATGCGCTTGCATGCTATTTTTTGCACGATGATTATTTATATCAATTTAATTATATTAATTGTCATATTACCTGAAAATGTCATATATATATATATATACATTCTTGAAGATAGATGTTTATTTCAGAAAGTGATTCGCATGTGTTTGTTGTTATGGGAACCGAATATTTGTCCTGGGGGCCTTGTCCATAAAGGCTTATATTATGAAGTGTATCGTAATGAATTATGACGTGGCACAAGCAACGTAAGTAATTTAACCGCATCGCAAAGCCCATAGCAACAAGATTGTGTGGGAATGTCAACTTACGATCCACGGCAACAACATTCGTAAGTATCACTAATTAGTTAAGGAGTGCAAAAAACAGTTTATGGTTGTGTGTTGATGTCTATGTGTTTTGAAAAATAGTTTTCAGTGCTGTTTAAAATTATGTGCAAATATTAAGAATGTTTACTTCATAATAGAGTATTGTCAACAACATTTTCAATTATATAAAACATTGTCTTTATACGTTTATTATGTTTATACGTAAATAAAAATGTTCCTCTGATAATTCAACCGGCTCCCAATCCTGATGAGGTCATTATTGGTTGTCTGACGTGAATGGTTGTCATGGGAAGGCCTGTCTACAGTATACAGAGCACTCCAAGCCGAATTTATTTGTAGACCTGTATCCCCATTTATGTTGTTGGGGTGCCTGCCGATTTCCCAGGCTTCTTTTATTCTCCTAGGCCACCAAAGGTCTTCTTTGTGTATAATGGTGGTCTGGTTAAACAATATAGCATGTTTTGTTTCAGTGGCATGAAGTATACCCAGAAGAAGGCCACAACATGAGGGCCGAAATGTTGGTTTTAGACATGATGACACGGCGCCACCCGGACAGTCGAGGTTATTATTATTACTAATTTCATGTGCTAAATTACTAGACTGCAAGACTTCATTGTAATGCTAATTTTTACTGATTATGAATTGGATGTTGAATAAAAGTAGTGAACAGTGTATAAATCTTTAGGATTAATAAAGTTAAATTTACTTTACATAAAGACATATTAAAAAAGGATTTCTTTTCAAACCCCTCTTAATTTTGAACATGTAACTGCATAGAATTAACCAATTTACCCTATCTGACTGGTTTTACTAAATGGAAAGTATTCTTTCATGACTGTAATAAGAACTGCTGATTGTTTTTGCCTCTATCAGTAGTTGGGAGATCTATTTCATCTGATTGGTTTTACTGCCAAGTCTCAATAGGCATTATTCTTTCATGATTGTAAGAAGAACTGCTGATTGTTTTTTGCCTCTGTCAGTAGCTGTCATAATACAATCTTTATTATCAAGTTACTGTAAATTTATTGTATAGGGACCGATAGTTATGGGCTGTTCTGTTTATTATCTTCATTTGGTAATGATGAACATTACTAGTTTAACTTTCTTTCTTTACCTTAGTTTTACCTCTCCCTTTCAGGGACATTTAATCAACCCATGCCACCCGGGCCTTACAGAGCTGTGACCTGTTGGTAGAGGGATTAACTATGGATCACATACGAGGGCTGGTCAATAAGTAAGGTCTCCAACACTCTAGCCCAAGCTCACAACTTCGGACGAGAGAGTTAGTGCCACTACCATGTCCCGTTATCTCCCCTCTTTCAAACGAGCCATTGTTGCAGCCGCTGAACCTTTTATTCTGAGATAGAGCTAATTGAAATGGATCTCCCGATTTCCATTTCCACCAAGTGCGGCCTCCATGAAGTCATACGGTTTCTTAAGTTTAATGGAGAGGGATGTATGGGCATAAAATATGTGCGTAAATGGGTTCGTGAGTTTAAACAGGGCCCGACAAATATTCATGATGAAGAGCGAAGTGGGAGACCAACAACAGCCATCACACATGAGATGGTGGCAAGAGTCAATGAAATGGTGCGACAAGATCGATACGTCATGACTTGTGAACTTTGTTTTTTGCTTCCTGACATTTCTAAAGGTTCCATACAGACCATTTTGAGTGACAAATTGATGTTCCATAAGGTTTGTGCGAGATGGGTTCCCGGAGGCCGCACTTGGCGGGGACGGAAATCGGGAGATCCATTTCAAACAGCTCTGTCTCAGACACTAAAAGGTTCAGCGGCTGCAGTAATGGCTCGTTTGAAAGAGGAGAGATAAGGGGACATGGCAGTGGCGCCAACTCTCTCGTCCGACATTTTGTGCGCTTGGGCTACAGTGTTGGAGACCTTGCTTATTGACCAACCCTCGTACATACTTTTTTGACCAGACAACGACATGGAGGGCCTCCCTGGATGAGTGATCAGCTCAATGCCAGGCCATCTCTGAGACAATACGAACACATAGGATGAGATACACCACTCACACACATTCACTCTGAAACTAAGTTTAACATTGGGAAACAAATATTAGAATGTAAGGATATTACATTATTTTTCATTCTGTCACTTCAACAATTATTACAAGACATTACTTCATGCTATTTAATAGATACTACCATATTTTACGGACTATAAGATGCTCTGGACCATAAGACGCACCTTGATTTTAGGATGGAAATTTAAAGGAAAAGAAATTTAACGTGATCCCAATGAAAATTTTTAAAGCGAATAATATATTTCATTACATAAACAAATTATAACGCTGTACAATGGAATCAGTGTAAATCACTCCTAACTTAAAACCTACATTGTACAAAATCTCTTCTGTACAGGTCTTCTGGCATCGTGTAATTTTAAAAACTGAACTGATTTCTCATGAAAGAATGAAAATACTTTTACACCCTCTAACCCTCAATTCAGAATATGGTAAGTCTAATAAGACAAGGTTGATTAGAGATTATTGCCTTCATTTAAACCACCCGGCGGACAACTCCTTTTGCATAAAAGTAATCAACATTCCTTTCTTTTCGCATTGTATACTAGGACTTCCATCTACCCTCATTTTACGATTGTGACAAGTGCACTGATGTACAGCCTGTGCCAAAATTGTAACTATCTTATCGTTTACAACACCTTGTTTATAAATATGGTATTTATAAATATGGTAAATATGCAATATTTACCATAAATTTAATTTTTTAAGTGTACTTTGGACTATTAAATGCATCCATCTTTCAAGGCAAAAAGTGCATCTTATAGTTCATAAAATATGGTACTTTAACGATTTTCAGCATAACGAAAGGTGGTGAAGCAAGTAAGGAACTCATCAAAGGTTAAACAGAACTGTTTATGGAAACAAAGGATGCCAAAAGAAAAATATTTTTTGTTACAAGTATGTCGACTAATGGAATATGACGATTTTCAAAATGTTGTGGCAGATTCAAAGTGAAAAAAGTCAAGGATAAGCAAATTCCCTTTGCCATTCTCTTCTGGAAGTGGAGAAAACCCCAAAACCAAAATAAGTTTGACCAACATGCAATCTGAACCCAGTGGCGTAGGAAGGGGGGTGCGGGCCGCCCCGGGTGCCATCACCCCGGGGGTGACAAAATAAAAATTTGCCTTTGTAAGTAAAAAATCGCTCAAGGGAATTTAAAGAAAATAATAATATTATTTAAAACAATGAAATAAGCTTAACAACTTTCTACAAGTCAACATGCGTATTGAAACTTCTTTTAGTTTTAAATTCTGTCAACAAAGGTAATAAAACACGGCTGAACTGGCCGCTGTGTAGATACGAACAATATAATATTATGGTTGGGGGAAGGGTGTTTATTTCTGTCGATGCTTGTCTCTGCAGTTTTATTACTTTAAATGAGACCTCAACAATCGGTGATATTTTATATCACTCAAGCCGCAACCAATTCTACCCGCTGCGGCAGTCATGACTTTGATGAAAATAAACTTGGAATGTGAGTTGACTCCGAAGCAGGGTTGCCATACGTATCACTATAGACGTACACATACGACTATTTCATAGATTTGTACGACGTGCGACGCAATCATGAGTCGTAAGCCTATTTGTACGACTATTTTTAACATAGCGTTTTATGTCTTTTAAATCAATCTACAGACGTAATTTAAATTTTGATATGTATCCAGCCTTTTGTTTTCTCATGGTTTTTGTCGTAAGTATGCTGCTAAAATCAACATGATTTGAAAGCAGTCCTTTTTGTAATAATTACAACACTGTGGCAACTACTGTTTATTTAATTTTATTGTACTTTATCAAATTTAGCACATCGAAAGATAATGAAACACGCCTAATCATTTACAAATAAGATGATTTATTAAGAATTACATAACATATGTAAGGTGCATAATACCGATTATTATTAATTATTATTATTATTATTATTAACGCAATCCGTTCATTACACTGAAAAATCACAAAGTATACGACAGTTTAACTAGCATACGACTATTTTCGGATATTGGTACGACTGTTCTACGTTTCTGATCTGGCAGACCTGCTCCGAAGTCTCCTTCAATCTAGATTTTGAACTGGGATGAGTGCATATTTAAGAATAGATTATTAATAGGGGGCGGATTTCTATGACCTAAAAAATAGGATATATGCATGCATTTATGACCAAAAAACATTAAAATATGACCAATAAAATTTAAAATATGACTTTACCACTTATACTTTGTGTATATTTTTTAAAAGTTTCATTACAATACATTTTATTAAGATATAGTGTTAATTATTTAAAATATCTCTAAATTCTCAAAAAAGTATCATTATAATGCAAAATTTACAAAATTTGATATGAAACTTCAAAATTTCTTTAATATGCACACAAATATGCCGAAAATATGACCTAAATATGCATATTCACATTAAATATGCTACAATATTTGAAATATTGTATCCTAAATATGCAATTATATGCACAATAAAAGCCGTTTCATTTTCATCAGGATGCTTGGAATCGGGTTTAAATTAGTCGGAAACCTGAAATAATGTAAAGGAGAAAAATATGACATGTCATAGAAATCCGCCCCCTAATTATTAATAATACAGTTCCGTAAAATAGTCACATGACTTGTTTATGAAATTTCTTAGGATCAACCTATAAAAAATTGATGTATAATTCACATAACTTCCTCTGCCCAAATAAAAGTTAGCCTCCCCTTAAAAATAAGAGAAAGTTGTCGCCAGTCTTCGTGTCACATCCCCAAATACAAAATTTTGTTTTCGTACGATTTTCCGTTGCAAGATGCCGTATTGCAAAGAGTGCGTATTCAGAGTGGGTGGCTTATAACTATGGGGCGGATTTCTATGACATGTCATATTTTTCCCATTTGCATTATTTCAGGTTTCCGACTAATTTAAATCCAATTCCAAACATCCTGGTGAAAATGGAATAGCTTTTATTGTGCAAAAACTGCATATTTAGGAAATTTTCAACTATTGTAGCATATTTAGTATGAATATGCATATTTATGTCATGTTTTTGGCATATTTGTGTGCATATTAAATAAATTTTGAAGTTTCATATCATATTTTGTAAATGTTGCATTAAAATGATACTTTTTTGGGAATTTTCAGATATTTTAAATAATTAACACTATATTTTAATAAGATGTACTGTAACGAAACTATTAAAAAAATGACACAATGTGTAAGTGGTAAAGTCATATTTTAAATTTTATTGGTCATATTTTAATGTTTTTAGGTCATAAATGCCTCCGCCGGCGTGGTCTTGTGGTTAGCGTCGCTGACTACAGATCCGTCGGCCCGCGTTCGATTCCCGGTACCTCCTCGGATTTTTCTGAGGTAGGGAGGTCTGGTAGGGGTGCACTCAGCCTCGTGATTCAAAATTGAGGAGCTACTTGATAGAGAAGTAGCGGCTCCGGTCAAGAAAACCACCATTAACGGCCGTGGGTGTCGGCATGCTGACCACATTCCCCCCAATCCTGCCATCTGCCTACGGGAGATGACACAGCGGTCGGGTGGTAGGCCAAGTCCCTCCAGGGATGTAGCGCCATGGAGTTTAATTTAGTTTTTAGTTCATAAATGCATGCATATATCCTATTTTTTAGGTCATAGAAATCCGCCCCTACTTATAACTAACCTTCAGAGAATTATTTCGAAAAGGTGTTTCAAATAAAAGTTTTAGCTCTTAGTATAACCAACCCACGTGCAAAACTTAAAGAAAATCGTTAAAGCCATTTTCGAGGAAACTTTCTTTATGTAAAAATAAGGAAAACGTGTCTCCTATCTTCGGTTCACATCTTGAAAGGTATCTGACATAAATACAAAATTTTGTCCTTTTATCAAAATTCATCTTTCAAAATTCGAGATTTCGCTTGGAAAACAAAATATAAAAAATCACTCATAAAATAAAAATTTGCACAATTTCGGGAGTGTATTTTGGTCTAGATGTTCGCTTTATTAACGGTAACACCCACAGTCTGTCGCTCACGAAAACAATGTATATCTGTCTGTCTATAACACACTTTAGATTAATTATAATAATAATGAATGAATAGAAAAATGCGCACAATGTGCATTGGTTTCTTTTTCGATTCAGTTTTCTGCGGTGCAGAACTTTGTCAATGATTCGTGCCTTTCCTTGCAATACATTACATGGTATCTGTCACACGGTTCACCACATCGCTTGCACTCGCAGTCTTGTCCTGGTAAGTGGTATCCTACTTTATGGCAAATCAGATGATGGAAGCCGTGCACCGCGAACCTGGTCATCACATGTCGGAGGTCGTAGTTCGGTTTTTTCCAGTCTTGTAGTATCATGGCATCAGTGGCAAAGAATTCATCCCAGATTTCTTCTCTTTTGGCTGCGAGTTCTTTCAGAGTTGCCGTGTAGTTGGGTGTGGTCGGTAGTAGAAATTTCATTCTTATCTCTTCTATGTAAAATTGTTCTCTTGTGAGGGCGTATACCAGACGGGAGGGCGTGAACTTCGACACACATAAGACTTTCTTTAGGAAGGAGGCTTTGATTTTCTCAAGATTGGACAGTTGTTCTTTTGTGAGGTATGGCCAGATGTTTTCTATGCTATATGTGGCGACAGGCGATACTTTTACATTGAATAATTTTATTGCCGTGTCTACTGATGCTGTTCATGGTTCTTGTAGCTGCGTTGGTTCTGTCTTTCACGTGCAAAGAGAATTTGTCCCCTTTTGTTTGCAAGGTTACTCCTAAGTATTTCACATGCGTCACTGCAGTCAGAGGTTTTGATCTGTAGAGGAAGACTGTTTGCTTCCCACCTCGTCTGAAGGTTATGGACACTGTCTTTCCTAATAATAGAATTTATTGTCGTTTAACAGTACAATGTACAATGTACAGCATAATGTACTTGATATGTATGTCCTTCCTTAATCCTAACAAAATTGACTGAATTAGGTTAACTATTATGTCTTATATGCACGATTGGTAGCACTGGTTACAACATGGCGACAAAATGGTAACTGGAATCGCTTTATGGACGGTTGATTCATAGTATGCCATGATTTCGGAGCTTAGTTTTGTTTTTATATAACAAAGTAATTATTACTAATTTTGCATAATCCGTTGAGTATACGAGTTACATCAGATAAAGTCGCTGCAACTGCATATATCGATTAACTCTTAAACTCTCGTGGGATTCCCTTTGACTATCCAAACAATAACACTTGGAACTGTTCCATCTTTTAATAATTTAATAGGGGGGGTGACAAGAAATTTTCCTCACCGGGTACCACCTAAGCTTGCTACGCCACTGTCTGAACCTATGATCTCCCACACGTGAGTAGCTTGTGTTCCCTTCTTGGCCAACTTACTCAATAAAACCCAGTGATGAATAATGATAGAATGAAGAGCAAATTGAGTCAATACAGTGCAAATGGAGAACAATAAGGCTTTAGAATGAAAGGCTATCTAGACGAAGATCATATGAAGAAATTCACAGCTGTTCAGATACTGGTTAACACTCTTATTAGAATACTGCATGGAAATTATGTTCAGATTAAAGCTCAGAGGGAAAGTAATAATCCACTGTGATCGCACAATTAGTTTTAGAAATAATCTAGTAAAGAAATATAATATACCGTATTTACTTGTCTATAGCACCCCCTCACCTATAATTACACCCCCCCCCCCAATTTTCAACAAACAAACAAACAAAAAAACAAAAAAAAAAAAGCAGAAATTTTTTTTCAAGTGATCGGCAACTGCAACATTCCTGTTATCGGTAAAACTCACGCTTCCCTGCCACTGTGTGTTGGCCTTAGTTACTCTCACCTCCCCCATAGATTTCTCAATGCCCTTCAGGTTTCCGAGTTCAACTTCTGCCGTATGCGTTTAGTGTGTTGTTGCCTGAGAGTTAGTAAGCACATGAAAAATGTGTTGGAGAGCAAGTTTTAGGGCATCCTTCAAGCTGAGCGTGTTAGAACATGCAGCCATGTATGATATCTTAATGGCGTGAACAGAAAGACAAATTATCAGGAGCAAAAAAAAAATGTTGAAATCATTACGTGGTGTGAACAAAGGGAGATACAAAATTCAGGCAGTTGCTGCCTAGCAGGGTGACAACATTGCAATGCTATATTAACCATGAACACCATGCAGGCACGTGCGGTGTTTAGCCAGCTGCGGTAATGAAGGAGGGAGCTATACCAAACTGTTTAAAACTTTAAAGTTAAATGATGTGATAATTTAACTTTTTGTAAATAAAATATTGATTTAAACAATTATTTTGCATGCATTTTTAGATGTGTCTTTTTCTGCTTTTAAAGCATGACAACCCAAGCTATATAATGTGAAATTTTTCATCTATTATACCCTCCCCTCTTTTAGAAGTTAAAATTGCAAAAGAAAGGGGGGTGTTATAGGTGAGTAAATACGGTATATGAAGGTTTAGCTCAAAAGAAATACAGTGAGTCTCAGACAGATTGCACCCGCTTGCTGCGCGCCGTGCTTCTCTTGTGATGACTGAACACTTCCCGCGTCGCAGCCAGCTGTGTCTCCGCAGATAAGTCAACAATTCCTGCATAGCCTGCAGTTGAGCATTGTTTTCGTGTTGTACAGAAGTGAAAGTGTTATTCTGTAGTTGTCACAACTAAAAGAAAACATTAGGATAGAGATAAACTCAATAATGGAAGAACAATTAATGCTTATTAATCGGAATTTCCTATCACGATGCCAAAAATGTGTGGATGTAGGAGGAGGACACTTCCAGCATCTCCTGTAATAAGGTAGGTGCCTATTTTCGTTATTTTCAAACTTATTTAATTTATTTTCATTGTCACGCATGGACAAGTCAGTCAACTGCCGGGCAGTTCCTTTGCCGCATACCGGGGATAGGAGAGTCATCTGGGGGGAACCCAACATGCAGCGTGGCAGGTGCAATCTGTCTGAGACTCACTGTATGTCCAAAATACGAAATGCAGTCTTACTTTAAAACATTCGCTGGCATCATCTGTGACTCAGGAGCTGCTTCAATCAATGACTGCCAAGTGTTTGTTGAATTTGGGATTACGAAGCCAAATTCAAAAAACCATTCTTCTAGGCATCGACCCTGAAAGGAGAAAAAAATATATAATTATTTATAACTTTTTGAGGACAGGCTTAAACAAATCAGGCAGATTTCTCTTTTACTGCCATTGCCTTTGTTTTAGGAAATACTATAATCTTAAGACCGAATAAATGTTTCTAAACTTTGTCTAATGAGATGACAATCTTTAAATTAACTTCCTTCATGGGAGGGAAATAAACAAAATACACAGGGACAAAGTCCTGACATTTAATTATTAACAGACCCAATCCATAGGCTCAGCAATAGGTAATAAGCCTACTGCTCCAAGGGAGGAAACCCAAGACAGAGCAGTAAAAAAATGGTGTGTGCTGTAAGATGTTTAGGCTTCATAGACAATTATTTTGGGGAGGGGGACGAGGTACTTTCTGCCCCTGCCCCCAATTTTTAAGTTTTTATCATATAAGGCATATGTATAACTACTAAAAATCTAATTCTTGGCTCCAACAGTATTTTTAAGTTGGTGCCTCTTGATAGGCTTACAAAATATGTTTGCTTCTTCTTACTATTGATACAATGATATCGGTGATTTAAGCTTATCAGTAAGAATTTCTTGTTATTAGTAAAAAGAAATATTCTGACTAAAAACTGAACAGCACAACAAAAATGGTTCAGAAAATTATACTTCAGAAGAAGGGAGGATAAATTAGTTACCACTGTTTTGCTCACTGACTTGTTAAATGCAGGATATTTTTTTTGAGGATATAGAAATATTTTTATATTTTTGACTTGTTAAATGCAGGATATAGATATATTTTTTGTCTTACAGCTTTAAATAAAATTAGACTAAAAATAGAATTACACTAAAACCTCAGTTTTTGAAAAGGATGGTTATAATGATGCATAAATGAGAAAATATACAACTAAAAAATTTAAATACGAGTACTATACAACCCTAGAGAGCACAGAGAATCACAGCTTGTAAATTATACAGGTAAACAGCACCATGGATTGTACCATGGATTTGCAAGAAACAGAAGTTATAGGCTAATATGATAGGCAGGAAACTAATAACCTAGTGTTACCATTCTTACAAATAATATTTTGAGCACATTAAAATGCATCGATTTCATAATAAACCTTGTATATAGTTAATTAACTAAACTCAAATGCAACCCTTGATAATCTGAAATGCTGTCTGAAATAAATTTCAAGGTATTTGGAAACAACAATAATTACATAACAGATTTTTATGTAGAATTTTCTTCTTTAATCATATTGAAACATAATCAACTCATCGCCTTCATTTAAGAGATCTCATACACTGAGGAACACTATTTCATTAGCTTTCACATGAAAATAAATTCCACCCTTTATACAAGTGGCAAATGTCATCTGCTCCTCCTGAGTCTGATAGCAATCTATGAGTTTTATCACAGAAACATCGGTGAGTTGAAAACAGCCTGGTGCTTCACCAGTGAATTTTTCAGTGACTTCACAGACACATTGACGGAAGTATGGTTGCTTCACTGACTTTAAAAACATACCCCATCTGCTCAACTATGGATTATTAGAATCAAAGCTTTTCATCTACCAAGCGAAAACCTACAGTAAACCATAAGAAAATGTTGCTAATTAAAACCGCATGAGAAAAAAAGATCCAGAAGGATAATAGAATGGATACAAAAAGTTGTAAACGAACAAAAGATAAACATGAGATCTACATGTTTATATGAGTTGAATTGCATTTGGCACTCTAAATTGCTCTGGCCTTGTTACCTTCTGTGCTGTGCTGCGAATAACCACAATAGGCATCTGAAAAGGTGGCATAATTTCAAAAGGGGTGAATTACTGCTTGTCAATTCAAACAAAATAGAAAAATATATATGAGTACCAAACTTATTTCTTGCTCTTTCAAAACAAATGAAAGCAAAGCTTATAAGTCATAGAATTTCATATTTGGAGACTGAAAAATGTGTAGTATAAAATGTTAAAAAAAAAAAAATATAACTGAGATAAATTATAATGAAGTGAGATTGGTACTTCAAACATTTAGTGAATGTCTGTAGATTTAGTAGATGTGAATAATGTATAAGGGAGGTTCTAATATGATTAAAGAGATACATTTAGGAGGAGAATGGATTGTAATATGAAGTAGCATAAGTAATAAACAAGACAATGTAACATGAGAATACAGTTGGCCTAACAATATACAACATATGAAAAAAATATGTTTTTTAAAAATGCACAGCTGTGCTGTACATTTTCAGGAAACACATGCTATGATGGCCAATGAAAATGTGATAACATTATAACACGCAAGACCAAAAGAACATCATTAGAGTGGTATTTTAAGTCTCATTAAAAGGGCGAGATTGATCACTTGAGTGTTTGTTGTGCTTAATCTGAGTGCGATACTCCCCATAATTTCCCTTACACGACTAACTTAAATAAGAAGCAAAAAGTTGAAAATTGAAAGCCTGTACTGTATTTAATGGAATCCAAAAACCAATTAATTTGGAAGTACAGTAGAAGCAAACGAAAAACCAGGGTAACACCAGGTACTTTAAGCTAGTAGTGCATATATCAAGTATCGATACTGCAAAACCTCTGAAGAAAGAAACTTACTTTAAATAATATTTTCTGTTCTAATCTAAATTTCTCCATTGGCTCAACTGAAGAAAAGTTTATTTCTCTCGACACAGCTCTGCATTTTAGGACCTTCTTTGGAACTCTTGCTTCATGTTCAACGTCAGGAACAGACCTGAAAGAAATCACCGTATACATGATTATTCTACGATGTATTGCACGCTGTGATGTACAATACATTAGTTTTTAATCACTGTCAACAGATTTTTGATTATAAGCAAATGACATGGTCAATTTTACAATGTACAATACAGTACATAAATCAGTTTATGAATTTTGACATGCGAAGAATCAATAAATTACATTTGTATTATAGAACTATTTCACATAAAATCCTACTATTAAAAGCTAGCAATACCTTTACAAGCATATCACAAACTTCCAGAGTATTCAACTATAAATCTTCCTAACCTAGAAAAAAATTCTCAGGAGCAAATTGCCCTTTGGGGCTTCTGGCATTAGCCCCAGAAGAAAAATAGGCATCAATAACATAATTATTATAATGAAAATTTTATTGATGTTCTTTCCGGCTCTGTCCAAACAGTCTACTAACATTCATACTCTGTTTTCCCGGGCTTGTAGGCCGTGGTCCAGTGGGGTTGTGTCTACCCGACGTTTCGCCGAAAACTGCGTTCGGCATCTTCAGTGGGGTTCGTCCTACTCCGGCACAGTTCTGAGTTATACTGACTCAGTCTACTAACACATCGGCTACTGCTGTTGAGCATGAGCTCTGTCTAGTACAAATTTGATATCTTCAACTGGGCTATCGCTCAGGTAGGCATAGACCTTCACCATGATAACTGACTGCATGAACAAGAACAATGGGGGGGGGGAGGATTGTGAGGTTGTGTTGAGGCTATAACAGTTGTATCGTGAGCATGCAGCTTGGGAATGAAGTTCAATTTCACCGTTAATTTTAAATATAATATGACTTTTTCTGAGTCTTGTAGTTACCATATGTTTTTTTTCAGTATGAAAAAATAAATTCTTTGTTAACAATTTCATTTCAGACATTGAAACATTGATAAGGAAACGCTTGTTATGGTACTATACAATTAGGGTCCCAATCATCCAAATTTAATATAGAAACATGAAATGCAATTGCGGTGATTCAAACCAGACTTGGAAATCTTGGTTGACAGTGAATTATTAAGAAAACTCTTTTCTGTTTCAATTGCATGTTGTTTGTTGGTGATGTTTCATGGACAGTTCACTGTAACAGGATCATTCCATACAAAAGTTAAAAGGTTATGACAGTGGGGTCTTAGAATTTATGCACTTGCTCGATCTACTATGTGAATTTTTAAGTTATGGAAAGTGAGATGGCCTTGTATGAAAGTAGGCTTAATACAATGTGAAATGTTAAGGGCATTAAGATGGAGGTGTTAATTAAAAATATTCTGAAAAGCACATGCTTCATGGCAGCAAAATAAAACATATATCATTATACAAAATGTTTTACATATCCTAAATCCTAAATAATTCTTTTAAAGATTTTCATCTAGAGTAACTATGAAAACTGGCAACGACTTAACTCTGCAGTGCAGGGAGCCCTTATGCACTTATATGTGAATGCACTAACTCCATAACCCTGCTAATTATCCGAGCCAAAGGAACCTTGAAGAAGCATGTACAACTCATTTTGAGCTCCAAGTATGTATCTCAAAATCTCAAAAAGATACGAGGCTGTGAATTTGAAAAAGTTTGAAAATTTCCCAATTTTCTTAAAATATGGCAATACATGAGGCCAAAGTATAATCAGAATTACAAAAATCAGGCACGAGTGGAAAGAGTACAAAATTCCAAAGAGAATATACACCAAAAACACCAGGCTCATTCCAAAACCAATGTGCAGTACTACCGCAAATATAGACAATGTAAGTGCACTTGGACAACTCAGGCTGCATCTGCATCCAAGATCCATCGAAGCCACTTGGCATAGGTACTCAATATGGCAGCAGGGGCCCAAAAACTGGGCTTTATAAAGGCTGACAACTATGTTAAAAAACATTCTTATTAAATGACTTTGGACATAAATATGACATGCATCCACCTGTGGTTCAAAAATGATTTTAAGCTTACTGTTAAGAGAATCACTACTGAGAGTATCACTACTATGGAGGACATGAATAGTTTCCAGCTCTGTAACAACTGTAAGGTGCAGTGTTCTAAGGGTTGGATTCCATTGTTGAGTTATACAAAACAAAATACAAAACAAAACAAGATCACCCGAATGAGAATGCGCTCGTGCTCGGGCACAGTTCAGCCATTTGGACAGTTCACAGTTGGAGAACGGTTTCATATATCTGCTGATCCCGGACCCACCTCTGCCCAAACTTGATCCCTTGACTGAGTGCTTACCACAACTCACTTACATGCAGAGATGCAGGCTACGAGGAACAATTTACAGTATCATCGGCCAAGTGATCATTTGACATTTGCAAGATGTAGCCTATTAAAATAATTTTAAAGCCATATTTTATCTTACTTTTCATGGCACTACTCTGTATTCAATATATATAAGATGTAAATTAATTGAACGGTTCAACACAAAAATTGTATTTAATTTCAATATGTATTTATTTATATAATTTCAATAATGTTTTCATCTTAAAATGCAACACTGTCTGCTCTGCCTGTCTTTGTTTTAGGACACAAAAACTTCTTGATATGCAATTTTAACTTTATTTGATAATGCTTATTTTTCTTATTCTGAGAGAAAAAAGATTTTGTTTGTATATTTTATGATTTTTAATTACAATAGCATATTGTACTCAAAACTGACACATTTAAAAGAGCTTATTTCATTCCTAGATGTGATAATCACCAGTTTTTTTCAGGTTCTTAGAAATCCTTTCCAGGGAAGAAATAGATACTGAAGAGGAATTCATTGAAGAAGAACCATTTTAGGGAAAAGATAGTTTTAAGTCGTCCTGTAGGCTCCACCCATTCAACTCACCTGGGAAGGAAGGGTTTCGGGTGGGGTGTAACTATAAATAGTGACATTTAGTGACTGCCATTGGAAGTACTACCATAGTATAAGTATTAATACAGTAAGCAAACTGTGTGTTAAACGTCCTATGACAAGTTAACCGGCCGACAGTAGCACTCCATGTGGCAAGTAACTAAAACTATATTCTCATCATATGACTTAGGAAAATACATAAACACATCACAAAATATGTTATATTAAGAGAGAAAAATGCACAATACTCTCTTTATTGCAAATTTGAATTTTAAATGTAAGAAATAATAAAACAGGTATTATATTTTAGTTAATAAGAGGTAAGAAATACCTAATAGTGTTTTTCAAATGGCAAGCAATTTGGCTGACAATAAATATTGTGCAAGGACTCGATAAATGTTGCCATAGTGTCACATGTGTCACAGCCTGTTGAGGGGCCTAAAATGAAACATGATAAATCCCTTTTACTTTGGGCGTCAGTATGCTTCCTTGATAACAAGAAAACTGGAGTCAGCAAATGCGTGAAACAGTAGTCCTGTTTATGTCATACACTATGCAAATGAGATATTGAGATTTTTTTAATAAAGTTTTTCTCTTCTTCTTCTATGGGACAGTTTAAAAAAATTATATATAACTTACATTCTAAAAATAGTGTGTCTGGCCTGGCTCTGCAACACTTGTTTTATTGCCGTGATTTGCAGTTGGTTTGCTTAACGATACAGTAAAGGCCTATTGAAACAGTCACTAGAACATGTCCTACGCTTGCTAATTACTGAAATAACCCTACAGTCACAGAGAACCTCTCGTCTCTCAATTCCCTCCCAGAGAACCATAGCTTTTAAGCTGTGTCAGTATTTGTTTTACCAGAGCATGTCATTGATAGAAAGAAAATATGCATGTGTTTATTTCTGTTTGTTCACCAGTAAAACACTAGAGTCATCAGATGGGCTACAATAAGAGCTTTGTGATAATATACAGGACATGTAAATTAGATTTGCATACCAACAACATCATAACTCAGCTCTTGGTGTAATTTTAATGCATGCAAACATTCATTTCATGGTAGGTTAGGAACTAGTCGAGCTAAAAATATGATTCCTGCGCGCATGTGTGCAGAAATATGTCTCTTTCTCCCTAACTGAGTCGCTGAAGTGAAATTACAATACAGCCCTTTCATAATTATGGGTGGGACATTCTAGCATATTTTAACAAATATTTTTGTTTATTACAAACAAAAAAATAATGAACTAGAACTCTTCTGCTCATTCTGTGAAATTTACTATGCCTTCTCCTCCAGAATTCACTCGACATGGACTCCATCTGAACTCCAGAGGGAAGAAGACGCTAGCAAAACTTGTTGCTGAAGAAGTAAAGAGTAATGTATCTAATTGTAGCAGGCCTATTCCTGTTATAGTAGGTGGATCATGTCATTTTTAGGGGGAATCTAAATCGAAGAAATAAACAACTTTTATGTGTACCTCAAGATAAGATTAATACTGCAGTTAAGCCAAAAACTAGAATTAATACATCATTTACATTAATACATCAAAATATAAGGGGACTTGAAAATAAAATTGAAGAATTCAACTTAGCAATTCAGGATTCAATTAATTCTAATCTACAGGAAATTCAAGTTATTTGTTTGACAGAACACCACTGTGCAGAAAAAGAACTGGAACAATTAAAAATTGATAATTTTTCTTTATGTTCAAATTTTTGTAGACGTTCCAAAAAATGTGGAGGTGTGAGTATTTTTATCAAAAGAAACTTAGATTTTAATGATATAGACACCAGTTCCTTTTGCAAGGAACAGGATTTCGAATGTTGCTCAGCAAGAGTGGAAACTGACAATGACACGTTTGTAATAATAACAATCTACAGAGCACCATCAGGTAATTACAACTATTTTATCAATCAGTTAGAAAAGGTTCTTAATTCACTATATAATAATAGTCAGTGTTGGGCATTAATCAATTAATTTTTCAATCAACTCGTTAATTGACTAAAAATTTAATTGCAATTAAATTAATTGCAATTAAACATTTAATTGCATATTTCAATTAAATTAATTGCAATTAAACGTTTAATTGCATATTGTAATTACAAATTTAATTGCAATTAAACGTTTAATTGCATATTGCAATTAAATTAATTACAAATAAATTAATTGCAATTAAACGTTTAATTGCATATTGCAATTAAATTATTTGGATTAATGTATGTTAATCGTAACTCGCAATTAAAATAATTGCAATTAACTTGTTTAATTGTTCTATGAAACAATTAAAACTAACAATTAACTTACTTACCTTTACCGAAATCAGTTAAAAGTATTACAAGATTTCGAAAATTTTACGTACATTAATAAAAATCAATACTACTTATTGATAAAAAAACGAATATCATCCTTCATTATACCCATTATTTATATTTTAATGTATATTTTTAATTTGTGCAATGTTTTGACATCGTACGAGTACATAACAAAAAAGTCCACCGCTGTGGCTCAGGGGATCCGTTCAATCCTCTCCCGCAGCGGACCCGGGTTCGATTCCTAGTTACCTGGGTGAGGTTTTTCCCGGAGTTTTCCCCTCACCTGTGAGAGAAAAGTCAGGTAACTTTAGGCCCTTGTGGTCCCAAGATATCATCTGACCATCATTATTATCTTTATACCATCCTCGCCTTGTTTGAAGGGAGTGTGTGTGTGGGTGTGAATTGTGTGTATTGTCCTATGTGTTCGTGTCGTCTCGGAGGTGGCCCCGGCATTGGGATGATCACTCATCTGGGGAGGCCCTCCATGTCCTTGTCTGGTCAAAAAAGTGATCCTGAGAATATTCATTTACTTCCTGCTCATTTTCGATGCTGTGCACATACGTTAAGTCTATGCGCAACTACGGACGCAAACAAAATTTTGAGCGAGCAAAACACTCCATTGTCCGAAATGCATGCTACAGTCATGAAGTTTTGTGGAAGGCTGCAGGACGACCAAAGAATGCTGAAATAATACAAACGTTAAGCCAACCTGGTGAGACAAGATGGAATAGCTTGTTTCATGCGCTCCAGCAAATTTACAACATTAAAGAAAAACCTTGCTTTTACATATATCATTAAACATAAAAAATGCTATCAAAGAGAACGAATTTGATTACATACCCGAGTATTTAATAATCAAGGAATCGCGCACAATGTGCATTATCTTAACCTACTGACAAACACCCAGTCCTGAACCCGGGAAAAGGATTTTTCACTACTGAAAAATCCTTGACCCAGCCGGGAATCAAACCCGGGCCGCCGGAGTGGAAGGCAGGCGCGCTACCGACTCACCCACGGCGACGGACATGATCTGTACTGCGCCAGTGGCAGAAGCCCTCGACATAATGCAGAGTGAGACCAACGCATATTATGGGATAGTCCTGCCGTGCTTTCAGGCATTAAGAAAAAAAACAACTTTTCTTTTTGCAACCCTTTGATCAAGGCATTACAGGGAGAGTGTCGAAAAAAGATTTGAAAAAATGTATGACATCAGCACTCCTGTAGCGGAAAATGCGGCTATTACGACATTGTACCCAAGATTTAAAAATAAATGGTTAACCTGTTTAGAGCCCGCGGATCGTACAAAACTTCTAAACGTTTTCAAGACCTGTATTTCCAAACAAATGAATGACAACGTAGAAACATCAGTAGCAACAAAAAAAAAAAGTACCGAAGAAAATAGTTTTTTCAACTTGAACTCTGACTCGGACTCCCGATATTTCATCGACAGAAACAAACCAAATCTCCTTCGATGCACCACTGACTAAAGCCGAACTTTTAATGCTGCACTTTTTTGCAGAAGAAAGCCAGGATTTGCAACTCCTCAACAGATATCCTGAGATAAAAAACGTTTTCATTAAATATAACACACCTTTACCATCGTCAGCTGCAGTTGAACGACTTTTTTATTTTGCAACAATGACAAATCTGCCGAAGAGTCACAAATTGACCGACAGTATGTTCGAAAAGAGAGTCGTGTTAAAATGCAATCTAAACTATTATAAGAAATTATAGTCTGTCGTTATCTGTGTAATCAGGTTTAATTAAAATCATTCGTGTGTATTAATACCAGTGTTTTATTTGTAACTAAGTTAACATGTGTATTTCAGTATCTTACTCACGCATTTTGTTATGATACCAGGCCCGTACAGTAGTCCTTTTTAATTGTTAGTTTTTATTTAAATTCATAAAACAATTAAAAATAATTAATTGTTAATTGTAGCAAATTACGATTAACAATTGATTAATTGTTAATTGCTACAACTACAATTAACAATTAATCAATTGTTAATTGCATTTTCCACAATTACAATTGATCAATTGTTAATTGCAACCACTACAATTAACAATTAATCAATTGTTAATTGCATTTTCCACAATTACAATTGATCAATTGTTAATTGCTACCACTACAATTAACAATTAATCAATTGTTAATCTTTAATTGTCTTTACAATTAAAATTTGCCCAACACTGATAATAGTGTAAATATGATACTGTGTGGTGATTTTAATGTAGACATGTCAACTGATAGTGAAAATAAGGCAAGACTTCTGTCCTTAGTAGGTAGTTATAATCTAGACTTCATAGTGAACTTCCCAACTAGAATTCAAAACAACTCTCAAACAACAATAGATAATATATTCTTAAATAAAGAAAAAAACTCGAAGTTTGAAGTAATCCCAATAATAAATGGGTTATCAGACCATGATGCTCAGATGGTAATGTTAAACAATACTGAAGCATATCCGACTAGCAAACATACCCGTAGTAATATTATCAGAGTAATGAATGATGTTTCGATTTTAAGTTTCAAACAAGATCTTGCAAATGAAAATTGGGAAACTATATTTACCTATAACACTGTTGATAGTAAATTAGATGAATTTCTAAATATCGTGTTGCGACACTTTGAGGCCAACTTTCCAAAAAAGACAACTACTAAAATACCTAATTTAAATAATAAAGCATGGCTAACCCCTGGTATTAAAATATCATGTGCTAAAAAAAGAGAGCTCTATTTACAATACAGAACCAGCAACAATCAAACTCAGAAAGTGTATTATAAAAGATATTGCAATGTGCTTAAAAAGGTTATTAAAGAAGCAAAGAGCAGGTATTTTTCACAAATAATTAATAAATCAAACAACAAAGTTAAGACTATATGGAATATACGAGGGTTGTGCAAAAAGTAAGTTTCCCTTATTTTTTAAATAAAAACTACAGGAAATATCGAAAAAATTCTTTTATTTTTCGATTCTTCGACTCAAGAACTATTTTTCTACATAGTCACCATTTTTCCCAATGCATTTTTGTGACCGTGGTACAAGCATTTTCAGTCCAGCCTCATACTCCGCTTGCGCCACCTCCTTCAAAATTGGTTGACTGCCATCTTGAGTTTGTGATTATTGTGGAAGTGCTGTCCACCCAGGTGAACTTTCAACTTCGGAAACAGGTAGTATTCACTCGGGGCAAGGTCTGAGGACTTGTGTGGATGTGGTAGAATGCCCCAATTTAACTTTTCAAGCAGCTCAACTGTCTTTCCTGCTGGGGACCCAACGTGCACACACTTTTGTCATTCCCAAATTCTTTTTTAAGATGTTAGCCACTGACCTGCTACTGATTTCAATGGGGGGAGGTAAGGCAGCAACAATATCGTTGAGGGTGAGGTGCCCATCACGTTCAACAATCTCTGAACCCCACTGCTCAGCGTCCTCCTCAGTGGCGGTCGAAGGACGACTGGAGCGCGGTTCATCACAAACATTCTGACAGCCCTCTGCGAAAGCAGAACACCATTTTTGCCCCATTTGGACACTCATCGCACCCGCCCCATACATAGAAACAATTTCTCGGTGGATTTCAGTTGGATTTTTGCCTTTAGCATGGAGAAAACGGATCACAGAACACAATTCGACAGTGGCGTGAGAGAGTAAGGGTGTCTCCATGGTTAAGAAGCTACTGACGCCAAACTGATTGTTGTAAAGAAATGGTAATAGGTTCAGTGTTGCCACTACATATGTAATAAAAATCCCTCAAAATATGAGAGTCCCACAAAAATTTTCCCCTGTTTAACAAAACAGGGAAACTTACTTTTTGCACGACCCTCGTAGTAAAAAATGAAACAGGGAAAGCAAAGGAAAAAAGTGATTGTACGTCATTAATATACAAAAATAAGAAACTAGACAATCTATCAGATATTACAAATGCATTTAATAACCACTTCATAAATATTGCAGAGAATTGTGTTCCCACTAACAATACCAGTGTCAAGGCAATAGACCTTCTGACAAAATCTACAATTTGTAACCATAAATTTGAAATCACACTGACTTCCTCTGTAGAAATTGAAAATATAATAAAATTGCTTAAAAGTAAAAGCTCATCTGGATGGGATAACATAAGTAATAAGCTATTAAAAAGTTGCTGTTCGGAACTTAGTAAACCCCTTAGCCATATATTTAACTGTTCACTAGAAACTGGAATATTTCCTGAAAGAATGAAACATGCAATTGTCAAGCCCCTGTTTAAAAAAGGAGACAAAAATTTACCATCAAATTACAGGCCTATATCGCTCTTAACTTCATTTTCAAAAGTACTCGAAAAAGTTGTATATAACCGCATAGTTTACTATCTTAATTTGAATAATATTCTTACACCATCACAATTTGGTTTTAGAAGTGGCATGTCTACTGAAAATGCTACATTTAAACTCACCACAGAAATACTGGAAGCGCTAGATAAAAAGAAATATACGTTGGGAATTTTCTGTGACTTAGCTAAAGCATTCGACTGTATAAATCATGAACTATTAATTGAAACATTGGAACATTATGGAATAGATAATTTAACACTGAATTGGTTCAAATCATACCTGTCTGAAAGAACTCAAAATGTGGTAATAAATGGAAACAAATCTAATCTAGGAGTAGTTAGAAGTGGAGTACCACAGGGATCAATACTAGGTCCTTTGCTATTTTTAATTTTCATCAATGACTTGCCACATAACTTAAGTGACGAAACAAAGGTATTGCTTTTCGCGGATGACACTAGTGTTTTTGTAACAGGAAAATCCCAGGAACAACTGGCAAGAGTAGCTACAAAGGCTTTTCACGAATTAAATATATGGTTCCAAGCCAATAAAATGACGCTTAATATCGAAAAAACCCACTTTATTCAATTCAGAACAAAACAAAGATGTACCCAAAACCTTGTAATTAATTACCAAACACAAAGCATAGAAGAAATTAGTAATATCAAATTTTTAGGATTACAAATTGATCAACATCTCGACTGGAAGTCACATATTGAAATGATAATTCCAAAACTAAGTTCAGCATGCTTTACCTTAAGAGTCCTGAATCAGGTTTTAAAACAGGATGCCTTACGCATGGTGTATTTTGCAAATTTCCACTCGATAATGAAGTATGGAATCATATTCTGGGGTAACTCGACCCATAGGGATAAAATATTTCAGCTACAAAAGCAAGCAATTAGAATAATGTGTGGAAAGAAAAGGAGAGAATCATGCAAACCGCTCTTTGAAAAATTAAAAGTCCTCACTCTCACAGGGGAGTATATATACTCTGTTATGTGTTATATGGTAGATAATATTGAGAGATTCCAAACTAATAGCAGTGTTCATGAACATATTACTAGAAACAGGAATGATTTACATAGACCGGTTAATGCATTAAAACTTTTTCAGAATGGAGCTTATTACTCCGCAATACAGATATACAATAAGCTTCCAAACAACATTAAATTATTATGTATTCAAAGAAAAAGCAAATCCTTCAAAGGATCTCTCAAGAAATTTTTAATGACTCACACCTTCTACAATATGGATGAGTATTTCCAGTTTGAATAAGTTTATAGTGTAGTATATTATATATATCATTATTTGTTACTTGCTTGTATATTGTAATCTGACGTGTTCTATATCCTTGAGTCCCACTCAACACAGGATCTACAGAACGAGATAACTACATCTACATCTACATACTGCATGGAAAAGATTATTTAAAATTGATTTTTAAATATTCAAAATTTGCTTTTCAAAATCCATTACGGGTGGAACATAATTTGGAAAACGATTTTAATGGTGCAAAAACCATTCATTTGCTGTTCTGCTATTAATGTTAGAGTCTTATTGTTATTATTAATGACGGTTTGAGGGATGGAATAAAAATTATAAACTGTTTCCAGATTGTCAGAACATTTATTTAACTCTTACAATAATAATTTAATAAAACTATCACCATTACGGGTGGGATAAAAAGTTACTGTTTGCTATTTTACATAGAAATTAACCACACATACTTTACTAATAATTTATTTGATTTTTGTGTAATTTGTTTTTGCTTATTTTGGTGGTTACTTCTTACATTTTTAATGCATATTTTACTGTTTTATTTTGTTTATATACCTGAGCTCTAGATATTAGTAGGGGCATATTGAATATCCCAATGTTCCTAATCTTCTGTGTGTTTTCTTCTGTTGATCATTCCTTACCAAGCAATTTTGCTAGGTGACATCACACCACCAAAGTCAAATCATGAGTTTCTTGTCGGTTCTGCAAAGTAAGTATGGTGAAAACTTTGCTACTTGCAGCTAGATCTCTATATAAAAGGCTTTGTCCTGACTGACTGACTGACCGAGAATCAACTTAGAGCCTAAACTATAACAGGTAGAGACTTTGAATTTTGACAGTACCTTCATTTCATAATGTAGGTGCTCACTAAGAAAGGATTTTGAAAAATGTTGATTTTAAATGTAAAAAATTAAATGTTTTTGAGAATACTTTATCCCTTTTTACACAGAATTATCAAATTCAAATCACAGTTCACTTGACAACAGTATTGTTGGCAGTCTTCACATAAGGCTTTGGAAATAAATGAAATGAGACTTGACAAATTAGAGAATTATCAATATAAGTTAATCCATGTTATAAATAAATATTAAAGAATGAAATCCACGAAAATATTGCAGTCACATAACTTTCTCTACCCTGGACATAGAGAAAACAATACGAGGTATGGTAATAGGCTATGTATATTATTATAGCCTATCGCAGGTTTTTGGAGAGAGAAGTATGAAACTGATATTACATTTCTGTTTAATTTCATCCCCAAAACGGTTTTATGGTAACATGAGAGTGAGAAATAAAATATTCCGCAAAGACAATACAATTTTATGTTACTGGAATTTGTTTCTTCTTATTTGAACCCCTACCAGGCTTGCTGTGTACAAGCGATGGGATGCAAAATTCTACATCGTCTACGAGCCCTAAAAAGATATACCGTTTTCTGAGGGAATAGTTTGAGTGTGATAAATCGTTCTTCCTATTTCAAATTCTAAATACCTATATAAGGACCTACAATTTAAAAATCGAAAGTCCTTCATAAGATAATTTCCAATTACAATAAAAAACCCGGGCGACACCGGGCCTTTTAAGCTAGTTGTGATATAAAAGAAACTGTAGCCTATCATTTAGGACAGGCAAGTTGGACCAAATCTTTTGTCAAAACTCCTCTCCACAGTATAAGGCACAACAGTATATAGGCCTATTTGTGATTTATTTGTCAGTTAGCACAATACGGGCATTGACAATTTTGGTGTTTTATGAAGAGTCTCATTCAGAAGTACTAGGATTTTAACAATTTGGCTGCTGGTACAAGATATGGAAGAGGCGAGGAAGGCGGGGGAGTGATGCAAAGAAGAGAAGAGGAGAAAACTTGATGTTGATGGTGTTGTCGCTAGAGCAACCTGTCACTAACCTCACATTATATGTCACAAAGCAGGAGAATGGTGCACAGAAACACCGTTAAGCAGTGTAAGAAACTTAGTGATGTTGATGGTGTTGTTGCTTGAGCATTCTGTCATTAATCTTGCACACGTCACAAGCTTTGTGCTACATGTCACAAACCTCGTCCACCGGTAATTAACCTTGAACTTGTTCTTTCCGTATGAAAAGCTGTTGGGGGGGAAACGGTAATTAATGCCGCGCACAGGTTTTCCTTCTACTGAATAACAAGAGACCCTTGCAGCAAACATAATATGTCACAACTATAAATAACAAAATAATATTTCATAATAAAAAAGATCCCTGCACCAAAAATCATACTTCACAATTATAAGAGTGGGAGTGGGGGACTCGTGCACGGTATAAAATACCTTTTTCCCCGCTGTTGGCAGCATTGTGCGTGACAACTAATTAAAATAACAACCATATGCAGCCAATCAGAGTGTTGGGAGACGATTTACGGGTTACATAACAACATCAAACGGACTGTGTGCAAAGCGTCGGAGTGGATCTATCCTACAATAGTTCTATTTGAGTGACTGGCCCCAGGATTCAGAATAATGTTACGCCTCTACTTATTTCTTTCTCTGCCACGTGTATAGTACAGAATACAATGACTACTGTCAAGTCTGTCCAACACAAAATCATATTAATTTGTCCATTACGAAGATACTTACAGATCTTCGTTCAACTGCCATAAAATCTTTCCCGTATCAGCATCCCGCAAGTTCATCCAGTTTCTGAAGATAATGTTAAGGTTTTCTATTTAATATTTCAAAGTGAGATAGTTTATACTCGTATGTTAACCTAACTTTTGGTTCCAGAGCATAAGAACCATGCCTGGTCCCAATGAATAACAGGAATGACAATATACTCCCTACACAAAACCAATCAAAAGGATACACTTGAAAGCCTTTCAAAATATCTTCGCCCTTAGGAGCCATCCTGCAAATTTCTTCCAGAATTTGCTTCCCAAAATTCCTCTACTCTGTATGTTTATTGCTGCTGTAACTGCACGAAACGCAATCAATACAAATACAGCGTTCATATGAAAAAAAAAAAGAAGAAATAATTAAATATTGGGATAGTTTTTCTCTAGATACCGGATTTAACACCGTA
The DNA here is from genome assembly GCA_964059195.1 of Ectobius pallidus. Classification (NCBI taxonomy): domain Eukaryota; kingdom Metazoa; phylum Arthropoda; class Insecta; order Blattodea; family Ectobiidae; genus Ectobius; species Ectobius pallidus. The sequence goes on along the minus strand of CAXKWD010000004.1, from coordinate 69,691,444 downwards.
TTAAAAGTTCACTATTAATGTGAGTACAGGTTTTTCCAAGTACACAAATGGGACAGAAGAATGCAATATTTGAATACTATTTTGTTTTACTTAGTCACAAATTCGTACTTCGTACGAAGTACGAAGCGTTGGTGTTGGTGAGTGGTGAGTAAGGAGAGTGTTTTCATAAATCCTAGTGGGGAAAAAGTCAGTGTAATGCAGAGCTACTAGCGCACAAAGTTAAAACAGATAATAAAGACTAGGTAGAAGTGTTAGTAACACCGGGAACAGAGAAAGACAAATTTTATAAGTGACTCAAGATACGGGGAAAGCCGCTAATCAAGTTAGTCCGGAAGTCGCCATTTTCTCATTCGACTCACGGCCAAAGAGATCACGATGTCGAATACCACCAAAGAGATTGAAGAGCATAGTGAGGCACATGCAGAAGAGGAAGCACAATGCGACATCTGCAGGAAAGCAGTAGGAAATGAGGACCACGCCATTGAATGCGAAAGCTGTAACAAATGGCAGCACAAAGAATGCATAGGTATGACAAGAGGAGAGTACGATATTATTAAGAGGATGAATTGCAAATTAACATGGCTATGCAATGATTGCAAACCACGCTTACTGAAGGCAAACTGCACAAAAGAAAGTAAAATAGAAGAACTAGATCAGAAACTAAGTCTCATTACGGAAATCGTAACGCAAGACCTACCAGAGATGATAAAGAAGGCAGTGGAAGACTCAGTGCACGCCATACTGAGCAGACCAACGGTTATAAGGCAAGGGAGCGGCAAGAGTCCGGCCCCCCCTGTTGCTCAAACAACAAATAGCGGGTCTCTCTCAGCTTCAGATGGGCCGAGAAACACCCCGAAAAAGCCCCTGAATGCAGGCAGCGCAATGGGACAAGAGCCAGGGCAGGCGCAAGAACAAGAGCGAGCGTTGACCCAGCAACAATCAGAGGAGGCACCCGAGACCGATAGAGGAAATGCGAGCGGAGAAGACGATGAAGAGGAAGGGTACCAACTAGTCTCAAGCCGCCGCAGAACCAGATCCACACCTATTGCAGAAAACGTGAGCGTTGCCAGAAGAGAGATGGGAAAAATAAGAGGAACTCGAGAAGGCCAATGCAGTCTGCATGCAGCAGAGAGGAATGCCTGGTTATATATAGGCAGATTAAACCCAGAAACCACAGCAGAGGACCTCGAGGGGTACCTCAAAGAAAACGGAATACTAGGGAGAATACAGTGCACAAGGGTAAGCGACACAGGTACAAGCAGAGCCTACAAGATAGGGATACCACTGACAGAATTGGACAAGGCATACAGTGAAAGCTTCTGGCCTTCAGGTGTAATATGCCGGCCCTTTCGTGCCCCGTGGAGATACAGAGGCCCAAGAAACTAAACCAACGCAAATACTGACATGGAATGTAGAAGGCCTTCGCGGAGTGGTAAACTCCTCACCGAGTGATATCTTCAAAGACTTCGACATATGCGTGCTAACTGAGACATTCGTAACTGCGGAAAACGACACTGTAATCCAGAATTTCTACAATATACATTCACTAGCAAGGAAGGACGAGAGAGGCAGACCCTCAGGGGGAGTAACCTGTTTAATAAAGCCGAAGCTAGCCCCATTCAAAACGTTGATGTCAGAGGAAGATCTGCTCGTAATAAAGACAAGGATGTGCATAGTAATAGGAGTGTACTATAGGCCTGACTCCAACGCTCTAGACATAATAGATGGCATACAGCGAGCCATAAATATCTGCCCAAGGGAAGATAAAATAATACTGGCGGGGGATCTAAACTGCCGTATGGACAAGGAAAATAGAAAGGCCACAGAAGTGTTGAACTACCTAACTGAGGAGGGCCTGACACTAGTGAATGACAAAAAGACACTAACGTATATCTGTCATAATGGAGGCAGCACGATCGACCTGGTGTTCGTGCGTGGACTAGAAGTTATATCCCAGCACCTGCTAGAACGCGGAGATGGTGCGGTAATGAGAAAGCACATTCCAGTAATCACAAACATAATCTCTGAAAGAATCGCTAGAACTCGACCCAAAATGGAAGCAAGGGTACTGAAAAGGAAAATAAATATAGACATGCTACAGGAGAATTCAGGAAAAATACAACACATATTACAAGAAGTCAAAGCTGGTAACATAGAAGAAGCAGCATCCCTTACGGAGGAATACATAAAAGAAGCGACCATGGAAATCAGCAACACCCGCAGAGCAAAAGAGTGGTTCGATAGCGAGTGCTATACAAAAAGGCAACTAGTGCTTTCGAAACTACATGAGGTCAGGAAAAACATGAATGACATCGAGCTTCAGGACTACCAAACCGTAAGAAAAGAGTATAAAACCCTTCTAAACCAGAAAAGGACTGAATACACAGACAGGAAAGCACAAGAACTAATAAAAGCAGCACAAAAAGACCCGTACAAAGCGCTCCGTAGACCGCAGCCACGATTCCCGGCAGACATCCCCATAGAAACATGGGAAGAACACACAGAGAAAATACTCGGCAACAAGAACACAATAGCACCAATCTTAGAGGGGGAAATAGAACCCTGCAGACCTTTCACGCAAGAGGAAGTGAGGAAGACCATCAAAAGCTTGAAAGATCACAGAGCAGCAGGACCTGATGGCATATTCAACGAACACCTGAAGGCCTCGCTTGAATTCTTGGACACTGTTTGGGTAGAACTGTTAAATAAGTGCCTCGAAATGGGCAGCATCCCAGCGTCATGGAGAAAGTCAGTAATAAAAATGCTGTATAAAGGAAGGGGTGAAACTAGTGTACCAGGATCATATCGGGGAATCGCTCTGGAGGCAACCTCCTTCAAACTGCTGACTAAACTGCTAACGCAGCGAATTGGAAAATTAGTAGAACCACTCCTGGAGGAAGAACAATTTGGATTCAGACCCGGGAGGTCGACCACAATGGCAGCAGGGTGTTTACTACGAGACATACAGGACACCCTTGCGCAGAAGCAGAGAAAGCTGTACGTCGTGTTTATAGATTATTCTAAAGCGTTTGACGCAGTAAACAGGGAAAAACTAATGAATAAATTGGAAGCCCTCATCGGCCGCACCTGGCTCACAAGACTGGTGTCCAGCATACTGTCGGAAAACTACGTACAGATCTATGACAACGTCAGCAAATCCAAATGGATAAGTCAAACGAATGGGGTGCTACAGGGCGACCCACTGAGTCCGCTCCTGTTCAACGTGCTTACACACGATGTGGCCGAAGAAATTAAGAGAAAAACGCAGAACATAAAGGTGTATATCTACGCAGATGATATGGCCGTGGCCTCAGACTGTATAGAAGAGTTACAGGCTGCAATGGACTCAGTATCAGAATGGGCAGAAGAAAATGAAATGGAGCTGAACATCAGCAAAACAAAACTAGTTGCATTCAGAAGAGGAGGAAGATTGGCCGAGAGGGAACACATAGTGTGCAAAGGACAAAAGTTGACGACAGCCAGTAACTACAAGTACTTAGGATTAACAATCCAAGCAACAGGGACAACCTTCACAATACACCTGCGAGATAGAATCACAGCAGCAATAAGAGCCATAAACGAAATCAAGCATCTACAGCACCTATCACTGGAGACGGCCATGACACTATTTGAGACGAAACTGGTCCCAATGGCCACTTACGGTCTGGAACTGATCTGGGAACATTTGACTAAGAGACAACTAAGCCAACTTGAGAGCTTGAAGGGAAGATACCTCAAGAGAGTCCTCGGGGTATCCAAATATACGCCATCTCGACTGGTATATGTTCTCGCTAGAGAGACGTTTCTAGTCGAAGACATAAGACTGAAACTCCTGCTGGCACATACAAGAAGCTACGGGGCATTACTCGAAGAACTGCAGGTGAAGAGGAGCGCGATATGGGGCGACTTCTACACCACCGATGCCATGATCAACCGCGAATGGACAAGAGGAGGTTATGAATTGCGACATACAGTCACCAGGTTCGCCATTCACGGGTTTCATCATAAGCTGTGCAGGACAAATGGATATCATGAACCAGGAACTGAGTGTGTGTGTAATCGCTGTGGTCGAGCATGTGAAAGATACCATGCCATGAATTGTGCATACAGAGAAGAATCCCTGACGGAATTCTGTCTCTAAGAGGACTAACATCGTAACTGGCACACTGTGCGCAACAATCTTTTACTTTCACATGCCTATTGGGCGCTCTTTCTATTATTATTAAATTTGTTTGGTGATTGGTGGGAAACAGCGAACAGGTGCTGCGTCGTCCGCTAGATAACAAATGTCGACACGATATTACTTTGGTTGCTGACCTGTCAAAATTTATGTTATAGTAGTTAGTAGAAACTTATTTGTTATTACTTTATAATTCAGAGAGTTTGGTCAGAACGATGGCAACTTCTGAAGCGGATGGAAAAAACGGAGATATAAAATTCAATTTGCGTATTGTTCATGATTCATTCTCTGCTTCCCTGCTAGAGGATGATGATGTTGAGATCGATAATTACTTAATTGCATATTGGGAGCTTTATAAGTAAGTATAATATTAACTGATTATTGTTAAGTTTTTTTTTTAAATCAATAAGTATAATGTCAGAATAATGGGTAGTAAATATTTCGACAAAATTGAGGTTAAAATTTGTCATTATTGATTCACTCTTTGTTTAGAACTGACCTTGTGAAACTAAAAACTCAAGATATTTCCAAGAATCTCTCTTTGGCAGTGACATTATTGCCGATGGAGAAGGACAGACCTATAATTAGCAAAAATATAAAATAGTACTTTACTTAGTTCGCAGGCTTCCATGGCCGGTGTTATACATAAATTGATAGATTTGCGAATCTTTCTCAGAAGAAGGACACGATATGATGTCCGAAACGTCAGTAGATACTAAAAACACGACGCGGCCCAACCCGGATAGCAATTACTATCAGTTTATGTAGTACTTTACTTAACAGCTCATTTGAACTTTGAACAGCTACAGAACATTGTGTCCAGTGAACAATCACCTTGCTAACAATTTGGAACTCCTTCACAGTAAGATAGCCAGCTAACAGGGAGGTATGATCCGCCAGTATCGGCCATGCCCCTCTGAGCTTCAGAAAACAAAAGAGGGAACGATTATCGCAGTGGTAAAATTTCCCATCGCAGGAAGAGATTCCGAACCCCGTGCTATTCAGTGTATATTGCTGTTAAACTAATATAGCTGTTTGTAACCTAACATAATCTGTCACTAACGTAGAATTTAACTGTCATTACTTACCTTAATGCAGTTCAAGCTTTATTAGACCCTTCCACACCTTTTGTACCATAAAACATTGTTACACTAAGAAGTCCAATGCGATTGTTTGTAATAATTTCTTAAGGTAACTCCTCCTAATTCTGATTTGATTCATCTTTTATTTAAAAATGATGTATCCTTTATAACACACAATTGTGGTCAACTGGATAAATAAATATGAAATACTGGTAACAATGTATTATCGCATATGAAATAACACACCGGTGCCATGGCATACCATGTTGTTTATAATCCATAGACTACTCAACCATCTTCTGAGTTCAGTCGACATGTAGTCATGTCTGTGATATCGGCAACATTGTAGCCTACACTTGATTCCCCTCAGTATGGCATGGCTGAGATGGCGATCACCTTATTCCGAAGTTGAGCGAACTATTTCAATGTAATTGAATTTTCTGGGGATTACACCTATAAATTATAATAATAATAATAATAATAATAATAATAAATATAGCTGATAGAGTGGTATGATATTTTGTTTTTATGAACATGAAAAAACTAAATTTGTTCCCCATTTAAGGTTTACTATAGCTGGTACTTTGGTTTGTACAAAAACCATAAATAAATCCATAGGCTGTTCCCCATTGGCTACTGATGTCTGTCATTTTGTTGGTCCTTGCACAATGGTGCCATCAGCATTATTCATCCCGTTTGCATGCTTTTCCGTTCTGTGAGATCAGGTTCATTAATGCCTGAGCAAGTTTTCAATTTCAATCAACTATGAAGGGTTAGATTAAGTTAGGTCTGCACCCAAAAAAGACTGAAGTTTAAGAACAGCAGTGATAGCGATTGACTACCCGAGATCAGTGCTATTGCCATCAGGTTGCCACCACTTTTATTGCCACGTGATCCAGCCCTCCGCTTCTTGCATGCTGTGCACCAGTGACCAACACATGAGTTACATAAGTAGCCTATGCATCATTTCAGATCTCCAATTTATATTAGTTTTGTGTCAACTTCGTGATTTTATTTATATTTCTAAGGTAAGTATCCTATAAAAAAAGAGGTGCATATTTTATATGGATTCTTCTGATTTTGAAGCAAAATCTTACATATTTGGTCATTTTTAGTGGGGAAAAATATATATAATAATCAAATTAACAGTTATATAATCACCTATCCTGTTCCAGAGAGAGCGAGATTGAGCTTTACCCTTATCTCATTCCTTCAGGAGGTCAGTGACAGCCCTCTCAGGAACATAACATGCTATCAATTAACTTCACACTGACATGGCCATTGAAAGCATGAGCTACATTAGGAGACTTGAGATTTTGGTTATAGCCTATATAGTGCATACTCCTCACATTATATCTCTTGAATCCTCAAATCCTATGCCCCCATGTTGGGGCGAAGGGCCTCCAAGTGGAGGTTTCTGTTTACCTATGCAAATTTTGTTACGCTTATTTTCCTAGAGAGGGCAGAGGGACAGGTTGTAAGCCCATCGCCCCTTAACCCTGCTCTGGAAACTAAGGTATTACTTGGGCGTGAAAGGGCTGAAAAATGTTATCCAGATGCTCTAATTTAGATTTGGAGTTCTTTTACGTGCTGTAATTCTACAACACGGGCCCCCAGCTTAAAGTCCCTCCCAGAGGACTCTGTGCCCAGGATTTTTACATCCTGAAAAACCCATCGACAGCAGCTGGGTTTGATTCCACGACCTTCAGATCTAGAGGTGGGCATGCTACCTCTAGACCACCGCAGCTGACTCACATTATAGCTTCAGTGAATAATAACTTTTGAATGACTGAGGAAAATTTCGGTACCAGTACAGCAGTATTGTTCCATGAATTCATTGTTTAAAACGTAAATAAAAATCTGCAGGTTTTAACATTAAAATCTATTTAAATGCTTTAAAATCTTCGTCTTTATGAGGGCATATATTGAGCAAATTTCCCAGCCATAACATAATTGCAAGAGCAGTTAAAGGGTTAGTAGCAAGTTAGTTACAGGCTAATTGTAAGAACATGCTGCAAGTTATTCAGAAAAGTGTACTGTTCTAATTGTTGCAGCCTAAATGGAGGTCTCCCCTCCATCTGGATTGACTAAAAACAACATGCAAAATTGACAAGGACACACACACACACACAACATGAAAGTAGCCTATATGAAAAATTCCTGTCTAGTTCAAGCTTGTTTGATGTTAAATTAGACCATCTACATAATTTGTAAATGAATTTATGCACTTCCCAGCCTTATCTTTAAAGAATTTTGGATATGTATTCCATATAATTTAATAATTTGTTATATGTAGGCCTACTGTATTCCATATAACTTAATTTACCGGTACACCAAATTTAGTAAATTATTTTTCTTCTTCTGAATTTACTAAACTGTTTTTCTTCCAGCTTTTTCCTTCTTATGGGTAAAGTATTCGGATTTGTTGCTTCAGATGTAAAAAGTAAAATAGAAATTCTTGAAGCTTTAAGGAAAGAGGAAAATGGAGAACATTTTTCAAGTCTGAAGAAGATGATAAAATATGAATCTGAGAATGAACTGCTGAAAAAATCTGATTACACTTCAGGCAGCCGTACGTTGCTACGTCTGCATAGAGGACTAGGTAATAAAATTATTTTAGTAGGCCTACTGCTGTTAAGTTTATCATGCTGTTAAGTTGCTTAATGTGAATGTTTATTTTTACACAAATTCAAGAATATTTATTGTATTTTATCATGATATTATTTGTAGGCCTGTAGACCTAGACGATAATTATTTTCATTGTTTTCTTTTATGAAGATTTTATCAGGCAGTTCTTGGGGAAAGTAGGTGACTTAAGAGATGAAGACAAAACTAGTGCAGTTTGTCAAGAAGCATATAATTCAACCCTAGCAAGTCACCATCCATGGATTGTTCGCAAAGGAGCAATAGTTGCTATGTATGCCCTTCCAACTAGAGGAGTACTACTTCAGAAGGTCTGTATGCTATGTGTTTTAATTTGTTTATTAGTCAGTTTTAACTACCAGCCAGTATATGGCTCATAAATTATCAATTTAGTATTAGAATCACAGCTGCCTATCTTTATATTATGTCTTTTATTGGGTCTACTACGATACTCTGCATGCAGTCTCTTCAATGTTGTTATGTGGGTTACGTGGCCAAACATTCTTGATTTGCTGCCCATGATAATTCTTCTAATTTATTGGTGCATACAATGCTGCCAACAGCTTTACACATGAGAATAACAAGTGTGATGTGAGGTTTGTGACAGGTTATGTTTGCTCTAGGTTAGTGGCAGATAACTCTAGGGACAACACATAACCACCATCAACATTGTCAAGTTACCTGCACTGCTTCTTAACAGATAAAATTGCATCCTTGCAAAGCTAGGAAGTATATTGTAAGATAAACGATTGTGCTTGATCAATATCCGAGGCATTGCTAAATGTTATTGGTCAATATCAAATACGTGGCATATGAATGGAATAGTCAATAAAATTCATTTGTTATACTTAATGTTAATATCATTGTTTTAAGACAGTTCACAAGTGAAAAACCTGTGTTATGGTATTTAAAACTTGATGCATCTAGTGGCAGGTAGCTCTAGGGACAACGCAGCAAGCTGCCAGGGATATGACACGAAGCATGATGACTACTTCCTTGTGTTCTTGTAGTACTGACTTGACATGATTTTTTTAAAAACTGCTCAGGCATCCGGACAATTCTTGGCCTGCCTGACGATTTCTGGTTTTTCACCCTTCTGTATTATCTCCAACAATGCAACCCATCTCCAACACTGCACCCATCTCCTCTTTATTGCCCTTCAGTTAGAAATGTGATTGTTTTGGACATTGAACAGTGCTAACACTATACAGCCTGAACATGTAGAATAAACAGAACAACTCTGAACCTGAGGAGGAGCAGGCAGAATTACGTGACAAGTGATAAGCAAATGAGGTTGTTGCGGTGTTGTACAGTTAATGGACCACACTGCCTTGCTAAAGATATGTACTTCACTTATTCCTTTGCACGCTCAAAATCTATTACATATAGGTCTTTTCTGAAATCACCATTAGAAAACTATATTTATTTGGAAGTCGACTGTCCAAATCCCATATCTGTACAACACTCCTTTGAGGAGAAAACGGCTTATTTAAAACAATGAAATACCTTAAAACAATGCTTGGTTGTTCCTCTTAGTGAGTAGGCATGCATCTCCCTTTTCTATCTGTTAGACAGAGACAGCAGTTGAGTCCTCAACGCTGCATGTTGCGTAACATTCTATTGGCTTATCATATGTTCAGAGTTGATTTGCGTTTAGTATATCTGCATGGGCCAATGGTTCATTGCATACAAAATGATGGACTTCCTAGAATAAACAAACAATTCCAAAGCCATCGTTATTATGTACTTTGATGCAAGATTGCCACTTGCTATTTTTTATGGAGAAGGAAGGAAAAATAGTTTCTCATTCATGCTGCAACATAGGCCTACACATATCTGATCATTTTGCTCTTTTTGCGTTTTTTGAAGACCTCTGTCTGCTCAGTGCTTAATCTGGGCTTGGGATTGTGGATGTGATCTAAAGCTTAGAAATTCTATGAATGTAATTTAACAATATAAATTTATAAATTTGATAGACACTATGAATGTTAAATTTGAAAATATTAATGTAAAAGAATATTAGAAGTTTAGATAGACAAATTTTAATAATAACTAATTTTGGGTAACTAAATATTGTTCTGCTGTATTCCAAACTACCGGTATGTATTGTTTACTTTACTATCATTTGTATCAGTGCCCTTAGTCATATGGTTACTTTAATATGACTACTAAAGCTTAATGGATGTCTCCATAAGTATCTAAAAATTTATTTCATGTTTCTAACCTAGACATGCTGGCCTGATGCTATGGGTAGTCAACCTTTTCCAATCCTTATCTTTTCATGACTTATAAATCGTGTTATCTTTGGACGCAACGACCTTAACTAGTTTGTACAGCCACAAATAAAGTTATATTCCACAAATGAGACATTTTCAGGATATATCTTCCAGTTGGCCCTAATTATCTGATCTTTGTAGCTGGTTACCAAGCCTAGAACATTCCCTGGTGTTGGGCCACTCTAGGAATAAAAATATTCAATTTTCTTTTATTTTTAAGCTTAATGACAACACTTTAATGACAGTAATATACAATTAATCAGTGTTACATATCATTTATGAATTTATTGTAGAGAAGAATTTGTTGACTTCTTCAAACTGTGGTAAAAACACAAGTTATGCCTTATTTTCTCATGGCTGTAACTTATATTTAGTAATTTCCTTATTAACTTCCTCTGTGATTGGCACGATTGATTACTGATCTTGAAGCTCAGGGTTCAGACCTTGGTGTCTCAAATTTTTCCTGAGGTCTAGAGGTTTGTAATAAGATGCCTTTTTTAATAGTCGTGAAAAGCTGTGAAAGTCTGCATGCTGACTAGGCCTACATATCCTAATTTTATCATCTGTGAATAGAGTGGAAAGAATAAAGAAAGTGATATATTAGTTGGCTGGTAAGCAGGCTTTGCATCTTTTTTCGGATGTAATGCCACAAAAATTAACTTAATTTTTTCTGTCAGTGCCATTTATCATATCAAGTCATAGACATCCATAAAACATAATTTTATTGCAGTTGATCCTGTTTCCCAAAAGCCAAATAAAATTAAAAATTTATCTGGCCTGCTTGGCCACTAGATATTCGTTACTAAGCGGAATAAACTGTTCAAAATGGTGGATTAATTTGTTTACAGGTATGTGGTCCTGGTGAAATTCAGCATGCTATTGACATACTGCCAAAGGTATTGCAGGTTGTAGCTGAAGCCTATGATCGTACAGAAAAATGTTATACTGAAAATGACCTGCATGGTTTGCCTTAATGTGTTTTATCCAATTTATGTATGAGATTAGTTTTCAAATTCCTAGTAATTAATACTGTAACAGTATTATAATGATTATAATCAGCATATTTAAGAAAAGAGGCAATTATGCATTCAGTAAAATCTTAGTTCACCAGTAAAAATATTTTTAAACTGCAAATTGTGGTGGAAATATAATCATTGAATATACGTTTTATAAACAAACTGCTTTTTTTTAAAAACTGATCGTGATTATTATGAAATATAAATATGATTGTATGGCAGATTTTCCAAAACAAGTTTTAAAACAAGGATTATTATCTTTATTGATACTGTAATTCTATTTTCTTAATATAAACCGACATGAATAATTTTTTTATTACTTTAAGGACAACATATTGAGGAGCATAATTAAGATGTAGCTTTATTTCACCGTTATTATTATGCAATTATCTTCAGGTTCTGTGTCTATGAATATTTTGTGAGATCTTAATTATTGAAATCAGTATGATTTAAAATAGCTGTTGAATTAAGGTTTTGCTATTTCTCATGCAGGATTAAGTATAAACTTCTTAAAATTGTGGATTTTGTGGGGTATTTATTATTATTTGAAATTGAAACTCACAAATATTTGAATATATTTTGTATTAATGCTTCAGGACAAGTAGAAAACTATTGCAGAGTTCAATTTTAATTTTAAAATTTTACGTTCGATTGACAATACTAATTATTCAATTCTAGAGCTGTCTCAAGTGAATTGCTGATAAAATCTTAAATGCTCTTATCATGCTTTAGCTTAGCACTTTTTTAAGGGACAACCATCGTTGTGTGCTCAAGCTAATGTTGTAAACTGTATGTAAAAATTAATTTCATAATTATTTTTTTTAATGTAGAGGGTGAAGGTTACTTATAGCAAATCTGGTGTTTCAAGTCAGTATTCTCTGAGAAAATTTCGGCTGAATGTACAGTATATGTTTCTGTTGGTGCTCGAAGTACCAAAATTTTATGTACAATTTTATTAACTATTTCGCTAAGCAAATGTGTCTGGTACAATGAATATTTTTATTTTATTTTTGTGTATAATTATTTAATTTAGAAGTATTTTTTTTTGTCATTGAGACTCAGTTTGGAATAGATGTACCAGACCGTTATACAGTCAAACCTCTATATAACGAAGATCGATGTAACGATAAATCCTCATTTAGCAATATTTTTGTTTGGTCCCAGCGAATTTCCTATCTTAAAAATGTTAAATGTAACTCACTATAATGATGAAGCTATTTTAGAAATACCCTTTTATAACAATATTTGGAGATACTGCAAAACCAGTAGCTTAGTCCTATGGATGGTAGGTAGCTGGTATCAGATCAGTATCCTTCCCAGCCACCAATATTATTTTCTGGGTACCTGATATTTGTTATATTTCTTAGAAACTCCAGAAAAGAAAGGTTCATGAGGGGTGGAAAATAGGATCACTGAGGCTAAAATCATCCCTTACGTGTGCATAAAGTACTGTGAGTAGGTTGTTACTTCAATATGTACATAATGTGCAACTCAAACGCCATAAGAAGCAACTCTTTTAGTTTTGCTTTAGCTATGTGTTGAATTTGTTTCTCTTTCTCTTCTCTCTTCCTACCAGCTATGATTTTGAAATTTCTGACACATGGCTGTGCTCAAAGCGTGCCATGATCTTTGATGTTAAACCGACTGAATAGTAATTTTTTTAATGTGCGGGTGTACAGTAGCTATGGTTACAATTCAACCGAAGTCTTTAAGTTAAGTAACAAAATTAGCGTTCTACTTCTTCGCATGTAAGTTACATTACATTGTTTTCTGCATGAAGTCTTTCTGTCATTTTCCATTGCCTAGGTACAGCTCCATTTCCCTACAGTATGAGAGACTTTTCATAACTTGCCTTCTTTAATATGAGTTATTAAGAGTTGATAGTATGACTTTTGCTTGTACCAAAACCCATTTTAAAAATTTGCTATATTCTGCAATTGCTACCCATGTCTTACCATCATGAAAACATTTCTACTTAATACGTCCCTGCGAGTTATTCAGTAAATTTAAGCTAATTTGATTTAGTCAGAAAATTAATGAGTTTACTAAATGAAAGCTAAGGTCCCTTTTTCCATGGACTATCATAATGTCATAAAGGGGTAGTAAAGAGTATCGTTTCATTCATGGTAAGAGTATTGTTACCTGGCAGCAATTTAAGTTGGCCAGTATATTAAAATGTAACATCAGAACAGAATTGTGGACTTTTAACCTTTTCTACCTGGACACATTCTTACATTACAAAATCCCAGATTGTCTATGAAATTCCTGATACGGCAACTGTACAAATTACTTATCATTGTTGAGAGGCCTTATAAACATTAAGTGGTTTAGAGCCACTGAAGGTCAGTTACTTATATTTAGTTTTCTGTGTTTACTTAAATAACTTTCATGAAAAAAACTAAATGAATTCTGAGATTTTTCCTAGGTAAGAATTGATGTCTTTTATTTAATTAAGTTTATGCTGTACATTTTTTAATACATGTATGTTTTTATTGTATATTCAAATTAATAACAGTATTAAAACTTTTTACAAATTTTTTCATCACACAACATAAACTTCGTCCAAGTCCCTTGACTCTAGGAAAGTGCAGCTCGTTGGATGGAATACTTATCCTTTGTTGCAGGAACTCAGTCGCCCGGGAATCACGATTAAAGGACTCTAACTTCCTTCCTATATCAGATATTAAAGCTTTTGCATCTTAACTCCTTGCCTCTGTGGTTTCGACTGCAATTGCGACAATATGGTAGTTGTCTGTTACATCTTTGTACTTGTTTTTCTTTGCAGTAACCTCTGCAACCAATCAACTAATTTCAACAGGTTAAAAAATAGAAATCCTGTAAACACCAATGCTGTCTGAATGATATCATTCAGTATACAATGTCTTAAACCTGCCTATATATTAGGGACAACTTAAACCATGATGACGATAGGCATCCGTAATAACACCACACATAAGCCTCAATGTAGTATTCAGACTTTAGAACCAAGATGTAGTACAGCAGTAATTCTGAATGACATTGCCCATCAATGTTCGGAGTTGGAATTGTATATACTATAATTATTGTACATAAGTGTTTTAACATTGATTTTTATGTATGCGTTTTATTATAAAAATAGGCTATATATTATAATTATGTACAACATATGTAAATAAAAATTGAACAAGGAGCTAAAAGTCTGTGTAGTTTAGCAGTTGGCATTGGTAGCTAGGAAATTGCAGGCCCAGATTCAATTCCTGTTGCTGTCAGTTTTTTCAGACTAATGATCTACTTGACAAATATGTAGTGACTCCAGTCTAGAAAACCACATAATGACTATGGATGTCAGCATGCTGACCACATGTCCACCTAGTCCTGTCATCTGAAAATGAATGGAAAAGACTTCAGTTAGATTGCAGGAATCGGTTGTTTGGTTCTGCCTCTCCATAATGTAGTGACAGAGGTTTTTTTTTTAAATGTAATTAAATTAATTTTTTGTTTAAAATTATTTAAAATAGTTTTAATTAAAGAAAAGATAAATAAAACAATGTTATTTCGTACTTAACAACAAAGGGCAAAGTCTCAAAATAGGCAGGATAAGATCTGTTAGAAAAATTTTGAAGACTCAGAGGGGAAAGTTTTCTTAGATAATACAGAGGTAAGCTTAAACTTACTAATAACAATTACACACACACACACAAAAAGGGTCTATGGGAAAGTACAGGGTTACTGTACAGTCATTTCCCCCAGCATTCCTATTCCTATAAGCCAGTTATCTCTGCTGTATGTACTGAGAACAGTGGTGCGTTGATTATGGAGGCTAATGTGGTGCATTTAATTCTTAGCATTAGCATTTGATATTAAATTTAGCTAACGTTTTATGAATTCGGAATACTCAGCTTACCCAAATATTATTATCATTCTTTGTTACTGCTTGCAACATAAACCTGGATATGTTGTATCTGGGTAGCCCCATCCTCAAAACTGAAATTTGCATTGCACCTCACTACACCCTTAAAAAAACACATATTACTATGATAGTAATATTATCTTTATAATTTTGTTTTTGTTTAATTTCAGTTATTTAAAGTGTGTTAAACAGTAGGCCTATATAGGGTGGACTTAATTTTTTGTCAACAGCATGTATAATTTTCTTTAAAGTATGTAGTATTTTGTAAAATATGTAAATATTTAATTTTAAAATTATGCAGTATATGATTATCTTAATTGACTAGTTCATCAAGACTTTTCAAACATATATATTCAGAAAAATAAAATGTAATTACCTAAAAATCCGGACCCTAATTATTAACTAATAGATGATAGTGTACTGTTGATGCATCCCAGGCTGGAAACTGGGTCAGGAGTGTTAATTAGAGTATGCAAGATAATTTTGCGTTAATATACTGACTTGAATCACTTTTTATTTTGTGTACAGATTTTTAAAAATATTCCAGGGATCAAATGGAATCATAAGTCAGGAAATTGTAATTTATATGTTGCATGTTTTGGCTGTAACGTAGAGTATATTTTAAGTGCAATTAATGTTAATGAGATTTTGTACTTCAGAAGTTTTATGTAAGTCTTATTTTTTAATCAAATAGTTACATTCCAGGCAACCAAAGAACTTCTAGCTAACTAGGCATTGTTCTTAATGATTAGAGCTTGGGTTGGGTACCTGTAGCTTTGACTGGTGTAATGCTAGGCTACTTCTGTTGCTAAAAAAAAGACAGAAGTATTGGCCATATAATTCTTCACTTAACGTTCAAGAATTAAAGTGTCAAAGATAAAGATGATGATGATGAATAGGGCAAGGCATTTAGTGACCTTAAAATAGTGAAAAAATGCAGTTATGACCTAAAAATAGTGAAAAAATGACCAGTAAATTTACTATTATTACTTATTGGTTTTTTAAAAATAATGAATTGCTAAAAACAATTTATGACAATGAGTTATATATGAATTTACATTATAAAACACTTATTTTGTTACTAAAGAAGTAAGTGAATTTTTACTACTTTGGCACCCTTAGCAAAAAAGAAATTCTTTCCGAACTGGCATGTCCATCAAATTGCCCCTAGCAAATATGTGTTATTTAAAAAGTAAGGAAAAAATCTTTTTTTGCTACAAGACAAACTGCTGGGGTGTTTACAATAAACCTGAATTAAAATGAACTATGAACACTTGGCAGAGATTTTCAAATGAAAACGATTGTCTGTTGTCTGAAAGTAATGATTTGTACATGGAAAAGCTTCTCTCTGCCTCCACTGAAATAATAATAATAATAATAATAATAATAATAAGTTTATTTCTGTCAATAGACTCAGTGAGTTTCTGACATTGTCATTTACATTAATCTATATGCCTAGGCTAAGATTTCACTCATACAACATTCATTCATTCATACATTTTTCATTCATTCATTCATACAATTTACATTCATACAAATTATTACATTGGCATTACAATTCATAAAATTTAAAGTTATATATAAACTATAAAAGTACCGGTACAATTAAATATTTCATACAGATACAATATTCACATACAATATTCATACAGATCATCACAGTTCATCTAACGAGTACATACATTTATTTATCAGATAGCTTCTCAATTCCTTCCTAAATCTTAATCCATTTAGTGCCTTTATATACCTTGGTAATTTATTGAATAGGATAGGTCCCATGATATACACGTCTTTCCGGGTTGAGGATTTATTTATACGATCTCTGTGGCAATATGATCTAAAAATTCCGAAAATGACTTAAAAATGGCGAAAATAACCTAAAAATTGCCAAAAAATCACATATCTCTTGAAAATTACGAAAAATGCAAAATAATGCATAAACAAATTGCCATTATTTAATCAATTATTTCAAGATACATATTTATATATAATCGAGCTATCTTTTAACCTTCATATAAAAAAGATGCAAAATCATCAAATGCCTTGCCCTAATGATGAAGATAAGAAAACTTTTTCCTTGTTCTTCTGTCCCAAGTTTATGAGTTCAATCCAATGGCGTAGCCACTGTGGTCTCATGGTGAATTCATCTGGCATTCCCTAAAGATTTCCATGACTGTCGGCTGTTTTAACAAAAGAGCAAGAGAATAGTCTGCAGTCACATAATGAACGCTGCTATAATATTCTTAACCTGAGTGTAGTAATGGAACTGGTCATTTCAAGTCCTTTTTGTACTCTAAACACAACTACAATAATTCCTATGGTGGGTACCCAAATCAATGCCCTAGTAATGGTTGTATGTATGCTTAGTTTTGGTTTTGGCTCAATCATTGGTTCAGAATACAGTATTTAGTTTATTTTAGGTGTTACTGTACACCTTCTTATAATACTGAATTACCAGTACACACATATAATGTATATTATGAATAGGGAAAATGTATATTGTAAATGTTTTTTCGGATTTGTTAAATAGTAAAGAAAGTATTTACTTCTGATATCATACTTTGGGTTAACTGTATTTATGAATGTTCTAAGTTGTGTGTTTGCTATTGTGTGAATTGGTTTTGGTGTTGGTATTTTATAAGTAATATTTAGTAGCAAAGAATGTTGGAAAGTTTTTGTATTTGAATGCATCAATTATTAAAATGACTCAGTAATTCCCTTGCATGTAATAAACTATTCCCTCCGTTTTGCTCAAACGTAATAACAAAGAGTACTATAAAGTTGCTGCAATTTCAGACCATAATCTTGTCACATTCTCTCCAGGACTCTTCTGGTATCTGATAAATAAATTCAATTGCAATGATTTATCATGAAGATAATAATTTCTGATACCTCTTATCATACTACTTACGTCAAATAGTGAAAATATTGAATTAAATGTTATCAGTTTATAATTTAACACGATAGAATAGTCCACTGAAACAAGTAGCATGATGGTATCACTGGTTAAAGGAAAAAAAAACCTATGGTCAGTAGCATGATTTAAAACAACTCATCAGATTACACATATAAAAACTACAGTAAAATCTGCTATAACTAAATCTTTGTTAATGGAAGACCGAGCTAATTAAATCAGATATCTTTGTAAAGATTAGTATGAAATCGCATAATTCATTTAGAAGGAATGCGAAGAGATAAGTTTTTTCATTTTAGGTCCATGATTATGAAGCCGATTCCAGATATTATCGTACAGTTCTGTGTTTGGAAGATAAATACTTTAATGGGTAATTATTTTCATCTGAGGTGTTTTGGTATTCAGAAATTTTACTGTAGGTATGGAAAATATATAGCATAAGCTGACTTGTCCAGAGTTTTGAAATTATGTGACCTAAAAATTCTATGTTTTTTAAGCTGGTATACATTAGATTCTGTTACGTAGGAGGGAGATTCCACCTGGCACCATGAATCAAACTCTGATTAGCTCAGTTGGGAGAGCATCGGCATGGATAGCCGAAGGTCATTGGTTCAAATTCTGGAGTCAGATAAATTTTTCTTCTAAAAATATTCTCATAAAATTTCTGTTTGTTTTTAATGTCAAGCAATAATCATTCATTTATACCATGACCTGATTTTTAAGAAACTCGTAACTTTAAAATTGCTCTCCTGAAAAATTAAAAAATGGATGTTAGCTCTTGGCATATAACTATAGAATTGTGTACCTAAATAACAGTAGCTCCTTTTGAATGCCTAGCAGCAGATGAACTAATTTTGTTTTAAGTTGGTGCTATTGTGAATGAGCAGGCTTAACTATGGACCAATCTGTTCCTATGAATCTCTCTGGAAAAGCATTAGGTAACAACTATAAGGGAAACTGTTTGTTTAAAATAAGAGGATGATTTTTTTCCATGGTTATCAGCCAAGTTGCGGTTTTGGATAATTCCTAGGTTTCGGACTCTGCTCTGAGTCCATCCTCTGAGACAGGAATGCCAAGCGCAAGTAAGCCTGTATATACTGTATAAGCCAGAGCAGTTGATGAGTGTTGGCCAATAGGAGAGACAGAAGACTGTAACAGTTAATAGTTACTGACCAATGATAAAGGCATGTCCTTGGCATTTGGAACCTACAGGATAGCTTCAGAGTCAGAGTCTGGAAGCTCTGAATTATTCCTAACCAGACTTGTTTGGCAACCTATAAAGAAATCGTCAATAGTATTCATCATGAGAAATAAGTTTTTATGTTTGCATAACAATTCCACCAATGTAAATAAATAAATTTTATCTGTGAATAGAAAGCCCCCCCCCCCCCAAAAAAAAAAATGTTAGTTCTGAAATAGCTTTAGAGAATTGTTATATTATCTTGTGTATCCAGGTCATACTACTAACGTACCACTTCAGTTATGCCAATCACTGCTTCCTTATCTGAAGGTGAATATTACTCACACCTAGATAATGTTAATAATCATGTGCAGCGTGTATACTTACTCATACAATTCTTTAAAATTAGAATTTCTCCATATAGTGAAATGGAACAAATGAATTTCATTGTCTTCATTTGTTTTCAAATTATTTTTCCAAAATGAAATGTCTCAAGTACGTGAGATACAAGTAACATTAGGGAGCATGATGAGGACCTATATGTTGCTCTACAATACTTGCAAGAAGACGAATTTGTCAAATTTGAGGACTATAGAAGAAATCTTGGAAGAATCACAAAGATGATTTTCCAGTAGAGAAGTACAGTAGAACCTTGATTAACTGTCAGAAATGGGACTGGAGCCATACTGAATTCATTTATGCTGACAGCAGTGTATAGAAATAAAATAGGTCTTTGTTAGTGGTGTTCACACAGAGAAAAACACCAAAAAAGGAGCCATAACATCAATCCAATTTGCAGTTAGTAAAATGCCATTTTAGTTTGTTGCTGGCTTGTAAAATAAAGTTGCTGTTATGAAAAAGAAATACTGCTCTCATATTACATTATGTAAAACGCTTGATAACATTTGGACAACAAATTCAGTTTTATTACTTTCTAACACAGCAGCTTGAAATATTATGATGATCATCAAATGGTATACTTAAAGGAATTTCTGTAGTATATTTTGACTGAAATTATTTATTTATTCACACACCATGTTGACAAGCCCTGAGCATAATGCTCATGATTTGATTATAGAAACTCAGAACAAAGGCTACAAGAATTATACAAAAATAAAATAAGCAGATTAAACAAAGAAGTGAATCATAAAGTAGTCTTAAATATAACCTTTCGTCCAACTCAGAACAATGGCTACAACAAATATATATACATAATTCCAAAAAATACTACAGAAAATGAAACAAAGTAAACAGTACAGCAGTCTTAAATATACCCTTCATCCAAAATTTATTTCAGTGGATAATGTTACGCAGAGAGGTCAGGAGAAAGTAATCAATTTTTTACACTAGTTTCAATTTCAGAAGTTTTCCAGAGAGATTCTTTTGCTTCCTTCTTGTATCTATCTTGTATTTGCAAGAGATTTAACTCAGTGGGACCTTTAGACAAAATCAGCCTGAATTGATATTGTTGATATTCATGGGAAATTGTGTTATTGCACATATTGTGAAGTTTTTGAAAACTTTCCTTAACTTTTTTTAATGTTATTACTAGGGTTGCCACCTTTTTGGTAAGGCTAAGGAGGGACACTTATCGAATATATGCATATCGCCGATCTTCATACCTAAATTTGTACATGGAACAATTTATTAATAAGAGATAGATGGTATATATTCGTTACAAAGATAAGACTGAATAGGCTATGTAACAGGAACACTAACATTAGAAAAGAAAAGGCTAGCAAAATAATAAAAAATATATAATGCGTCCCTCTTAGGCATAATTCGGGACGCTGAAAATGTTCTTAAAATGCGGGATGTCCTGCCAAATTTGGGACAGGTGGCAACGCTAGTTATTACATAAGAATGACCATTTTTCCTTATGTAATAATTAATGACCTGTGTTTATATTTGATGAGGACTGCTTTAGAAATAATACTTAGTTTTCATTTAGTTTAGTTTATTTATTTATCTACATTTTAATTTTTGGTGTAACATTACTTTAAATACTTTGTTTGTTCATTATTACTATATTACTATAAGAAGTTTTTAGATATTAGATATTAAAAATAAATTTAAAGTGAAAAATGCTGCATCTTCATCTGCATTCCATTTATCTGTGGGTTTGAAGTGCTTATTGTGGCGTGAATAATAATAATAGAATTGTGAATTTTACGAAAGCAGAAGGCTGTTTTACTGTAATGCTGCACTCTGGCTTATAAAATGGAATATCTGTGTGTGTATAAAGTTGTTTTAGTCAGCATTGAAAACTAATTTTTACGTTTCTAAATAATTATTAAGATATTATAAAAACACGGGCATTGTAATATAAAAATTATTTAAAATATTTCTTACACACTCAATTGTTTAGGTCATTAAAAGATTTTCTGTAATTTAGATCATTACTAAGATTTTCTGTCATTTAAATCATTAATAAGGTTTTCTGCCATTTGAAGACCACTTGGAAGAATATACAGCACAAAATTAGATTAGATGCAGATGTTGGGTGTCCTAAAATTATGATCATGTTCTTAAATTTATTCTCTTTTCCCCCTGATCTTCAACTTCTTCTTTATGATGCTGTTTGGTATTGATTACATGAACTGACAATTTCTACTTTCCTCCAGTTTCCTTTCACTCTACCCTCTGTGAACATTGTTATCGTTTACATCTCTCATTGTTTCCTATTTCAAGATGTGGTCTTGTGACAACTTAAACCTTAATAACATGTTGTTTTTTTTTTTTGTAACATTCTGGATTTGAATTACTTTTTTTGATGGCATTATGTCGTATGAATAAAAATGAGAAATTACTCTGTTCTATTGAAGCAATTGCTCCTTTTAGTATCAATAAGGGCTTAATTTCCTTTGAGAGCTCATCAATAACAACTAAGTTACTATTTATTCTCATAGCAGAGAAGTTACTTCCAAATTTAGGAGCAACCTCAGTTTAGACTCAGATCACAGGATGGCTGAATGTTTTTCTGTTCATTCAACATGGGAAGATTTATAAAGATCGTAGAGATTCACATAATAATTAAAACGAAGTAATATACACAGTGGAGCACATGAATAACTGAACTCATAAACAGCGACGTAAGTGAAGCATTAAGTGTTAATATAATATTTAACTAGTTCAGTTAGAGATTCACATGTTGATAAACATAAAGAAGTAAATAGATTTAAGAAAGAAAGTGTCACATAGCTAACACAACATTTTATTGTTGAATCAAATTAAACAAGAGGACGTTCTCTGTTATTGTACTGAAGATACAGATGTTCTTGCATTTTTTAAGTGCTATAGGATTCAAGTAGAGTCACCTAAGATATTAATATGGTTCTAAGAACAGTTTCCTTGGAAATTGGGGTTTTATTGTAAATAAATAAGAAAATGAACTTGGTATACGTTCATCACAAGCTCATATATAAAAACATAATAAACCTTTGACTGAAAATAAAATAACTGTATTCATTCCTCGAATGCAAAAATGTAACAACCATTACTGATTGTTACATATAATCTCATCTGCTTTGATGTCCACACTTATAATACAAAATTAGGTATGCTTTACATTCGCAATCATAAATTATCATAAAATATGGCTGCCATACTGAAGATGATTATATTGTTAGGCATGTCATAGAGTAAATATCCAGAAGGCTATATCAGGGAGTTCAGTTTTATATGCAGACAATACTACTTTTACGTTCTCATATGTACATAGTATAGAGACAGTATTGTGATCATGACAAAAATCAAAATCAACATAACACCGGGAAAACATGTTTCACGATTCCCAGAAACCTATACATGTGGTTTTGGAATGATATCTATCTGTGTCTGTCCATGTACCTCTCTAGTGGCTGAATGGTGCATTGAATTTACTTCATTTTTTGAATTGAGAACTTTCTTGGAATTTTATCGAACCACCCAGAATTTATAAAAGAAATATTCAGGGGACTTTTCATGAAAACTTCTTTCAAAATTTTGATTTTTGAAAAAATGGGTTTAATGATTTTAATAAAAATGAACATTTTGGTACATTATCTACAGCTAATGAAATGACTGCATTCATTTTTCTGTAAAAATTACTTAGGGATACTTGACTCATGTCCATTTGTTATTTTTCTAGGCTATCTCATTTACAGTAGGTGATACATAAAAACTTAGCAGAGACAAGTCGTAGAGAAAATTAAAATTAACATTTTTGTTTTAAACATTTTTTTTATAAGGTTAACAGATATGAAGATAAACACAAAATAAGTATGATTTAAATTCAAAATGTCAGAACGTACATTAATTTAAATAATTAAATGATATTCTTGTCTCCCATAGTAATAAGAAAACTAATAAATTCATTGTTGTGAATTGCAGTACAATTAATTCATATTGAACACACAAAAACCAATAAGAGCGAGGTGGCCGAGGTAGGAAGTCCTGGGTTCAAATCTCAAACCTTGTTTCCTTCCAATTTGACTTGGGATTTTTCATGGCTACCTCATTTGCAAAAATCTATTTAATTTGTAGGTTGTAAATTTTTGATTGGTACATGTCAGTTCCTTCTGTCAACCCAAAAACTTCAGTAATTAAAACCTTAACACGTATAACATGAGAAAGTTTGTGCATCATATTTTGCACCCTTTATTTAAAAATTATTATGGTTTTAAATCATTGCTGATTACACACTGTCCCAATGTACACTTGTTTTAGAGTCAGTGGATTTTTATATCGCAAATAAGGTTTCTAGTGTTAAACATCTTTTTTAGAATCATATAGAATTTTCATTTCTGATAATGCTAGGTTTATGAGATATAGTTTAATGAGGATTTTGTACCACTAGTGCTGAATATAATTGAATAGGGTTGGTAGGTTTTGCCTTATAGCACTAGTAAAACTAGTGACACCTTATTTTTTCTTCACAATCAGCAGCCTATCATGTATTAGGTGTCACTACTTTAGTTAGTGCTTTAAGGAAGAACCTACCAACCCTATTCAGATCCTTTTAGAAACCTTAAATCTTACGTATCAGATGATATGCCTGACTCTGCTTGTACATATTCAGAGTCCTATTTATACGAAGATAATGCTGAGATTGCACTCTGTAATTAGGCTGTTGATTCTTCATTGTGTTGTCAATGGCGGCAACCATATTACTTAATAGCTTTGCAATCTGTAGTTGCTCCACAACAACTGAATACTTTTCTTCCTTTCAAAGTATAATTTTTTGTGGAATATTATGGGGTAGTTATAGCAATATGAATGATATTATTTTGATAGAACAATCACTGATTCCCATAAGATAGAACACTAGAAAATTATTTATTGAACTTAAGCTCATGACAATGATAAGTTTCTTTATACTATGTTACTAATACCCAATTTGTTACTGAATTACAGTGCAAGTGTGATGTGCGTTCGTACAATATCAGAACCAGTCAATTTATTGACAGACCCTTTTAATTACTCTCAGAACTAACAAAAAGCTTTGAAATTGTAAGCTTAAATCTTCATAAAAAGATACTCTGAGAATATACTGACAGTAACAGTATTTATGTAAACTCTATGACTTGTTAGTTTCTAAGTCTTATTATTCAATGCTTGAGTTTCTTGAAAGTTAATAAATGCGAATATATTCAAATTATATTCGTATTCATACATCCTTGTAGCCCTCCAGTTGGGGCATAGAGCCTCCAAGTGGAGGTTTTGGTACTTAGCCTATTTGATACAATTATTTTCTGAGAAAATAAGCGGTAAGCCCATCACCTCACAACTCTAGCAGAAAAGAAAGGTATTACTTGGATGGTAAGGGCCAAGGAATTTAGTCCAGAGGTTCTAATTTAGGCTCGGAGTTCTTTGACGTGTCATAAATCTATGACATGGGCCCCCCAGCTGAAAGTCCTTCCTGGAGGACTCTATGCCCAGGATTTTACATCCTGAAAAATTGATTGCATCCGGGTTGAACCATCGACACTCGGTTCTAGAGGTGGGCATGCTACGTGTACACCACCATAGCCGAATTTGCTATATATTCTTAACAATAATAAATTTTTATTACTATTGTTATACTTATTATTAAATGTTGAAGAGAGTAGTTTCTCCCTGGTGCAGAGCAGTCCTTCCATTGAATACTCCTAATTTTAGTAATAAAAAATGGAGAATTTGCTGTTACGAAAGAGTATGCTCAATATTACTCTGGAGTAATTGTTCCAAAGCATTTACTTCTTTTTATTTATATGAACCAATGCTTCCTGTTACTTAAGGTCTGATATCCTGTTGGAATCTAGGTTTTTCTTGTAGACTTTCTTATTTCGGTCTTTCTTTTTTTGTGTCTCATCAAAATACCTTAAACTGTCTTGGATTACTGTCTTTCCTTTCCCTCAGAATATTTTGCAAGTACCGTTCCCATGATCATCTTGCTCTGCATCTTTTACCTCAGCTTGAACTACATCTTCAAAATAGAGTGGCTGGTTTCTTGAGAAACTATAACATTTTTCATCAGGAAATTGTATAGGTTTGAGTAATTTATCAGAAAGATTGAACTTTTTCTCATAACTAATTTGGAAGGTTATCACAGGTATTTTATTAATATTTGTGCATTGTGAAGAGGTTTCACAATGATGTTTTTTAATAGTACCATTATAAGTATTAAAAAACAATTATCACTTCAGTATGTTGGTCCATGAATATTTTGTGTAATTGCTTGAAAACAAGTTAAATTTTTCATAATTGCTCATAATTGCTCACAATTTCACATTTACTCAATTTTCAAATCTCTTATACAGCATTCCAAGCATATTCATAATTATCACATACTTTCCAATAGGTTTGGTTTTAAAACTAGTATTGTTGTTCTTCTGAGAAAGAATAAACGAACCAGCTGCTTCCTTGTGTGTCTTCATGTGGACATAAATAATTCCTTAATGATTTTAAATTTTATTCCAGAAGTTTTATTTAATTCATTAGTGTCAAAGTGATATTCTCAATGTACATCGAAATTCACAAAAATTACCTAGAAGTGTTTAAGCTATTACAACTTATATATAAGCTGTAAGATAATTAAGCATGAACTTGAAAATGATGAATGGATATTAAACTGTCATCATATTTCATGAAGTTGTCTCTGTACATTGCTCCAAGAGTTGCTAATTACTTGGTAAGATTTACAAATTACTCTTACATGATTTTCATAGATAATGTACATTAATTAAGTGAATAGTATGAAAACAAAACACATTTAATGTGTGAAACACAAAATTCTATGCTTTGTATAATGTTATTTAATGTCTTGAAAGCTATGGTTGTGTGTGTGTGCCAATGGATTGTGTGGCATTTTACTGTATCATAAGTTCTCACTATTTATATTATACAGATAATGAATATTATCAGTTTGTTTTTGTCTAATGATTACACTCCTACTTTTCCATCAATCTCTTTTATCAACCTCATCACTACACACATCCTGTTTTCTGTCCACAATGTTACAATCTTATCGCTTTGTTATCTCTAGTGTAATATATTTTATGTTAAGACTTGAATATTTTAACTTAATTGATTATGCTACCATCATAGATGTTATTTTTGTATTAGCATTGTCTTGTTTGACTTATGTTTTGTCTCCCATTGGCAGGTTGTTTAATTTTGACACACTTTTATGCAAGTCTTAAATGATTGGACATGAAAAATGCTAGTAATTTTGCAAGGTTCCTCTTTTGTAATCTATAACATTTAAACAGTAGCTTTACTTTTCTTTCAAAGAATATTTCTGCAGAGCTTTAAACATGAAAAGACACCCCTGAGCTGTGCTATAACCTATTTATCATAAATTAGCATTAAATACGAGGCACGTCCAGAAAGTAAGTTTCCCTGGGACTTTTTACAGAAACAAAACACAATTTCAAGGAAATATTTATTGCAACATATACAGCAAGTGTTCAGCAATTTTTAACAAATTCTCCACCGGAATTGACAATATTTGTTATACTGTGGGACCAACTTTTGAACACCTGTGTCAAAAAAGTCTGCCGCTTGTGATTTAAACAACAGCGTGACAACCATTTCCTCTTCTCTGTCATTCTCTGTCATTTCTTAAGGTGTAGGGAAAGATGGATATCACTGGAAGCGAGGTTTGGGCTGTAGGGTGGATGGACACGTGAAGTCAGAATGAAAAATTCAATGCCATAGCCGGGATTTGAACCAGGATCTTCGGCTCTCCGTGCCAATGCTCTAACCAACTGAGCTACCATGGCAACATGACGGTACAACATTAAATTCTCCAACTGACTCACAATCCCAGAAAACCACCAGGCATTCTCAATATGAGATACGAACCCAATGGCGACTTACAAGCTGTAAATGCTTAAAGACCCGGGCTTTATAGTAAACCACTAGTCGGTCACAGTGGAATTATAATTCTTTCACACTGGCCGCATGTGGGCTAAGATGGACACGTGAAGTCAGAATGAAAAATTCAATGCCATAGCCGGGATGTAAGTCGCCACTGGGTTCGTATCTCATATTGAGAACGCCTGGTGGTATTCTGGGATTGTGAGTCAGTTGGAGAATTTAATGTTGTACCGGCACGTTGCCATGGTAGCTCAGTTGGTTAGAGCATTGGCACGGAGAGCCGAAGATCCTGGTTCAAATCCCGGCTATGGCATTGAATTTCTCATTCTGACTTCACGTGTCCATCTTAGCCTACTCATGGCCAGTGTGAAAGAATTATCATTCCATTGTAGGGTGGATGTTTAAACTCTTCCCAGTCGAACTTCTGAGGGAGACTTGCTGGGAGGTGTTTAAAATCCACTCTACAGCCCGAATCTCGTTCCCAGTGATTTTCATCTTTTCCTACATCTCAAGAAATGACAGAATGAAAGAGGCAGAGATGGTTGGCACACAGTGGTTCAAATCCCAGGTGGCAGACTTCTCAAGACAAGCATTAAAAAGTTGGTCACACGGTAATGCAAATATCTCAATTCCGGTGGTGAATATGTTGAAAAATAGCTGAACACTTGCTGTATCTGTTGCAATAAATATTTCCTTGAAATTGTGTTTTTTTTCTGTTAACAGTCCCAGGGAAACTTACTTTCTGGACGCGCCTAGTGTTAGTCCAAAGAAATGAGAGTAAGATAGCAGTGATAAATATGGAGGGAGGTATAGTTGACCTATATTGCAAGTTTTTAAATATAGAACTATGCTTAGGACTGTGTCGCAAATGAAATCCATTGATAACTGGGATGCACATCTCTCTAATAACTCTTATAAAATTGGCGTTGTAGCTCATCTTTTATTTCCTGGTCAGGATGTCTTTAATCTATAGGATAAAGTATTGCTGACTTTATGTATTAATTCTCACTGAATTAAAGCCAAGCAAAAGCAGATCTAAGCTATTGTCCAGCCCCCTTCTCTCACCCCTCCTGCATTAGACCCAATCCTTTTATATAGTGTTTGAAAGTGACATGTATCTTCTATCTTATTTTTTTTAGACTACCGGATTGCAGGCAAGCCCTGATGATCCCATAGAGGATATTCACAATAAATTTGTTTCCAGGATATGCCAGTACCTGCTTAACATTAACACAAACCTAATGAAACACAAACGTCAGTCCTGAACCAGAAAGGTGATTTTTCACTAGGTACTGATAATCACTCCTGAGATCTTTTCTGAAAGAGATTGAACTATATGCTGTGTCATGTGGCAACTTTCTTCAAACGCAAGCAGCACCATTGTAAAATAAATTGTATTTTCTCTCTGATTAATTACCAGTAATTAATTGATTATTATTGGCAACTATTTCTGAATGCATACTTTTGGAAATGTAATTACAGAATACAATATAAGTATGATACAACATTTTTTAAAATACAGAAACCCCTTCATGGCTGTACACATTAATTTAATTTGGGTTGTGTATCGTTAGCGCCCATTGCTGTTTATTTGTTTGTCAGGCTTCCTGGGTTCGATCATGAATCAGGTTTGCTCATATTTGTGACAAATTTTTTCAGGATTCTTTCATTGGTTCTATCATCATTATACGAGTACTAATTATTGTGTCTTTTCTCTTCAATTATCATCTTCCTGTTGTTGCCATATTATTAGACTACTACCAGAAAATCAAGCACCCCAAAAACTGAGAGGAGTGAGCAACTATCATGCTACTGTTTTAAAGAAAGTATCAATTTCTTCATAACCAATCCTACTTTGAAAATTCGCTGTAACAAGACTTTACGGTATATAAACAATTACCT
Organism: Ectobius pallidus; assembly: GCA_964059195.1. Lineage (NCBI taxonomy): Eukaryota > Metazoa > Arthropoda > Insecta > Blattodea > Ectobiidae > Ectobius > Ectobius pallidus. The sequence goes on along the minus strand of CAXKWD010000004.1, from coordinate 69,662,022 downwards.
ATTTCCACCAGAATGCCCTAAAATAGAGCCTTGTTTGACCCATATAATTCAATATGACTGGATGTTTCTTGCTTTGTGCTCAAGTGTAATGCATACACTTATCATATTCTTGATTTAAGTGGAGTTGTCCAGCTGAGCTCCATTCATGTTCTGTCATTTATGATTACTACTTTGATTTCAGGGCCTTAGGTGAAAATAGGCTCTTTTTAACTTGTGGTTTTGTTATGGCAAATAGTCTCCCTAACCAAAATTTCTAGGTTTGGCTTGAAGATTTCTATGCCATTCTATGACTTATTTTTTGTCATTATTATTAATGAAAGGACTTTATAAACTAAGGCTGATTAACAAACTTCATACCGGTACAATTACAATTTCCTCCAGGACAGTAATGTTGACAAATATACTTCAAATTCGTGTTAGTGATCGTCCATTATGAATAATTATCTGAAAGGAGATAAGTTTTGTATAGTAACCAGGTTTAATAGTATTTCATTTCTTTAGTCGGGTAAGGGAGCTTTTATATACTTGTTAAATTGGCATTACTCGTACACGGCACATACTGGAGTAGGCTTTCTTCAGTTGTCAACATCCCTGAAACAAAAACAGATCTCCTAATTTATTTATATACATAGAGTTCTTGATCACATTATTGTCATGAAATGAATGCTTCAATTAGGATGATTCAACATTTGTTTGAAGCTTGCTTTCTCAAAATTTCAGAAAATAAAATCTAAGATAACAAAGTTACAATTCTTGTCAATATTTCTTTCCTACTCTGTCGAGTGGTACTGATCTCAAACGACATTTTGGTTTGGACTAACAGTATTTGAATACATATCTGAAAGCTATTAAGTGTGCATTATGGGGATATTTTTATTAAGGGATAATTATGGGCCCTGAAGTCATTTTCCACATCCATAAATAATACATTTTTATCTTGTGAAATTAAATTAATGCTATGTGGTATGCATTTGAAACAATATAGGCTACTTTATGTTATGTAAGGGCATACTGACATTCATATGTATGTATTGTTTTCCAAGGACTATTAGAGACTAATTCTGTGCAAGGCCTTTGCATATTACCATTGTTTTTCTAAAAGAAATCCTCATAATATAATGTTTCAAGTTGATAACGATTTTGACTACATTTCTTATGAATAAGGGTGTACAATTGTACATATAAAGCCAAAAAGTAATTTTACCATGGAAATAATAAATAACCCATTAACCAAATATAAATTGAAAAATGTTTTACTGTCCTCATACATCCAAGATTCAATATCATAAAAAGGTTTTGATTCTGATAATCATTAGGCATAGTTACAAGGAGAGATACTTGTATTTGTAAAAGTCTTTCTCAGCACTTAACTGTTATGTTAAGCTACAAAACCAATTTTTAAATAAGGGATTATACAAGGTGGCGCACGATATGTCATACCATTTAATTATCTCATAAATATTGCAGTATAGCAGTTTTGTTGTTTCTAACAGTGCCAAGTGCCAAAGTTTGTGGAAAATCCGATAGGTGTGATCACGGGTCAGATTTCACCATGACATCGAACACAAACATTAGTTTGTAAAATGGCACACAACGGGCATTTGAATGGTGAACATAAGGTGAATAAACAAAATGTTCGATTCTGGGCAATGGAACCTCCTCGCATACTGCATGAGAAAGAAATGTTTGGGGCAAAAGTTTCTGTATGGGCCGCAATTTCGAGTCATGGAATCATCGATGAAACTGTCAACCAAGTTCGATACAAAACCATGTTGGAAAACAGTTTTATTCCCCATCTCATGACAAAAGGTCTCCCTATGGAAACACAGTGGTTCATGCAGGACGGAGCCCGTCCACACACTGCAAACACTGTTGTGGATTACCTGCAGGACACATTTCATCTTCGTGTGATGTCGCATTGCTTTCCTGAATGACATGGGGGCGGAAAAATTTGGCCGCCTCATAGCCCAGACATTAATCCATGTGATTACTTTTTATGGGGATTCTTAAAAGACAAAAGTTTACCACCGGTGCCAGAAAATGTTATGCAGCTTAGAGCGCATATAATGGAGTTGTGCCATGCGTTATCTGAAGACTTGTGTCGAAAAGTGGTGACGAATGTAAGGGTTCGCTTAAAAGAGATTGTGAGGCAAAATGTCGGTCATATTGAACACACGCTGCATTAAAGACAAAATTCCATGTCCTATTGATCAATTCTATGTATTCTATGTAAAGCTATAATAAAAATTAATATATGTTATGTGTAAAATAAATGGTATGACATTTCGTGTGCCACTCTGTATAATGACAATTTCAGTGTAGATGATGAAATTGTATTAAAAACATCTGTCCGGCATTCCGGGTGACCATACAGATCCAGAATAAGAGTAGTGACTTCTGTAGCTGTAGCATCAACATTATAAAAGTAACATAGTATACTTAATTCCCTAGGTTAATGAAAATCTTTCATATGATAGGGACTATGAAAATGTTTGAGATAATATTCTGTAAACCCTAGAAAAATACATTAAATATTCTTCAGTCAAAATAATTAAATAAATTAATAAAAATACTTTATACTGGGTCAGTGGGTTAAGCAAAGCCTCCTTACTCTTATTTATTATTTCCATGATAAAAATTTATAAAATATATTTTTAAAAGTACATTTTATAATTCAGTAGTGCTGTTGTTGCAATACGATAACTCATGTAGAATGTTGTGAAAACGGAACACTTGGCATATATGGGTTATATTGGTTTGTTGCTTACTGTATACTAATTAATGTAATTAGTCCTTCACTTGTTTATTTTTACAGAACACAGAAGGCCCATTTTGAAGAGGTGATATTTCTTGGAATGAGAGGCATGCACACTAAAAATATACAGTAAAATGTTAATTGTGATGCTGAAAGTGATCCAAGTTACATATTTTGTGGTAAGCAGAGGCAGATTTTTACTAGGTAGGTACTTTTCTTAAGATTTAAATTTGATTAGATTTGCTGTTTATGATATAGTCTACACACTTTATCTTGAGCTGAAAAAATGCAGGGGTGAGGGGAGCTGATATTGCATGCAGTATAAGAGAGTGACTATTGCAGAAGGCGGTGAGTTGAAATTGATGTCATTTCTGAAGAAAATATAACATGTGTAGTTTTATGCTGGTACACAATGGAACTAATTGTAGTTCGTAGCAATTTCAACTCTCGCTACCAAACTAAAGATTTTTTTTTTATTGATGCAGATATTATAGTAGAATATATCGCTGGAGAAATTAATTAAGTAGTATATTTCTTTAGACAATCTCTCTCCCAGTCTTCAGAATATATAAAATCAATTTAAAAGTCGTAGCATTATACATGTACTTGAATACACACTTTCACATGTCTGAATTAATACAATATAACAAAATTCTTTCATGAGAGTCTTCAGGTAATAAATACAACTTTCTAGCAAAATAATAAAAACTGCCTTGTTCTTTTCTCCAATGACAGATTCAGCTTAAAACACATTAAATTGTTTTTCCTTCCATTTCATTTATTGTTTATTGTTTATTCACTGACGTCCGACAATTCTTGGTTTAAAGAATATTCACTTTTAATTTCATTATCACTTATACGAGGGTCATTTCAAAAGTTCTGCACACTGTAAGATAGAATGGAAGATAATAATTTATTTTGCAAAATACCTTTACAGACCTTCAATATAATCTTCATTCTTGCTTATGACAGCTTGCCAACGTTTTGGCAAATTCTGTATTCTGGATAGGGCACCTTCGTTGTTGAGCTGTCTGATTACTCAGGTCGCCTCACTGGAAGCTTCATCAATTGTAACAAAATGTTTTCCAAGTCTATGGATGGGAAAGACTTCTCCACCCATCATACAGTCCTCATTTGAACCCACCAGTCTTTGATTTGTTTCCCAAATTGAAGGAACCACTCCATGGAAAACGTTTTGTTACAATTGATGAAGCTTCAAGTGAGGTGACCTGAGTAATCAGACAGCTCAACAACGAAGGTGCCCTATCCAGAATACAGAATTTTCCAAAACGTTGGGAAGCTGTCATAAGCAAGAATGAAGATTATATTGAAGGCCTGTAAAGGTATTTTGCAAAATAAATTATTTTCTTCCATTCTATCTTACAGTGTGCAGTGTGCAGAACTTTTGAAATGACCCTCGTATCTACCATTTCCACAACACCAGTACTGTTCTTCTAATGTCCCTGGATTTAATTCTGCCATTTTCTGAACAATATGTTGTAAACAGATAAAAAATTGATGGTAAGTTAGTTCAAGAATGCTGCTATGAAAAGTTTTTCTGGGTATGGCAATACTGGGGACGAGCTGCGATCTTCATTTTTTCGAGTGAGGCCTTCTTGATATGGACTGTTTTTAGCATTATGGAGCATTTAGCTCAAGATAAAGTGTGTGATCTTTACACAATTGTCTTGTCAATATGAAACCTAATTGCATAAAAAATTCTTGTCGCTTCCCATGAGTAAGGGCTACTGACAGAGATTGAATAGGTATTTATAAGGGTCTTTCCTGGTTACATCAGTTATTAGTTTTATGTACCGTACTCAGTTTTTTAATTTTTGTTTTTTATTTCTATTAAATGCCTTGGAGGCCCTTAGGGTTTCAGGAGTTTTAGTCAGCTGGATTTTTAGATATTTGGACATGAGTTGGTCAGACTTGAAAACTGGTCATCTCTATTGGTTTCTCCTGGTACTAGTGTCTGACATTTAGTCACTCCAAGCCTTCGTGCCAGAAGGATTAGGCAATTTGATAGATCCCACTCATCGAGAATCAAACCCATGAATTTCTGGTTTGTTAGCACAGTGCCACAGCCAACTGTACTAGGGGATATTCCTAAGATGAAATGTATTATTATAAAATATAGTATTAGAATTATTTATGATCAAAAACATACTAAAAATGTTCTTTCTTGAGTTTTGTCCATTCTGTAGCAATAATCTTAATGATTTATGTATAGCGTAGAGCTTTATCACTGGTACTCACTACTAAATTGCGGTATTTTGTTACCTGTTTTGTTTTGTTCTAACGTTCATTAGAAATTAGCTATGTGTTTTTAATTATTAAAATATAGGACGTAAAAAATCTCTTGAGACATTTAAAGAACAAGATGTGTGGATAATGTAAAATTAATTAACTTACCAGCAATACAGGCTGTCAAGAAACAAGTGGCACTGCCTGCTATCCAAGACCTCAGTGCAACTTCTGTTATAGCAGATCTTTGTGTTGGAGCGACCGTAACCAGCACTCCAACCAGTATTCCAAGAGCTCCAGGATTTGAGAAACCACAAAGTGCATAAGTTGCTATCATTTCTGACCGAGGCTGTAAATAAACAAATTGCTGGGATAAATTAAATTTATTATATGAGTTAACATAAACACACTTTAATGTGTAGCAAGATTGAGATCGGAAATATACACACTAAACTTCACTTAAAAGGTATATTTACCCGTTGAAATGATCATCCTGGGTAAATATACCTTTTAAGTGAAGTTTAGTGTGTATATTTCCGATCTCAATCTTGCTACAGATTTCAACACTTCACTGTAAATTTCCATCTAATATTTATATTGACACTTTAATGCTTCACTTACCATATTTTAGTATGACGCGTTTCAAGGAGCCTCCTCCCCATTTTCAAACACTCTGTCAACTCATACTAAAATATAGTAAGTGAAGCATTAAAGTGTGTTTATAGGTTTGTTCGCAAAGCAAATCCGTGACCGCTTGAGAATTTGTTGTACTGCGCATGTCCAGTCTGTAACTTACCCGTGATTTGCACTTTGCGAACGGTTACAAGAATTTGGAATCGATAGTTTCTGCGTTTAATCGATATGATATGCAAATAAAATATATATTTCCCTTTTACATGTTATAAATGCAATATACATCGACAATATAATCTATATTTTGGGAAACTTTTAATTATCTTCCATTATTCATACATATAAGTAGCCTATGTTTATAAATCTGGCTCAATGTTATAGGAGGGAGGAGTCAGGCGCGTGAAAATAGGTTACTGCGCATGTCTCTGATAACAATTCATGCTAGAGCCTGCAAACTTTTCTTATAGTACAGAAACTGTCCGTGAGAGCTTTGCGAACAGAAGATTGAAATCAGAATAACGGATTCTCGCTTTGCGAACGCGTGTGGAGAAAGAGCGCATGCGCGAACGATATGTTCCTGGTTTCTGACTGCTTTGCGAACAAACCTATTGTCAACTCATATAGTAAATTAAATTTATTATAGTTGCTTCACTGTGTAAAGTTCCACAAAGACTTTATTGAAATTACTGGGTAATCGCTGAGCTAGTAAAATGTCACAACTGCACACCAGTGAGGCGAGATTTCATTTGAATTAGCAAACGTCTGAATTACAGAAAAATTTTCCTAATTAGTATTCTGAAAGGAGGTATATGTTCACTTTACAGTGTAGCACAAACATGGTATCTATTAAGAAAATTAAAAAAATGTGTAAGCCAAGAGATACTAATTATGTCATACTATGCCTTCTTTCATCCACACATAGTTTATGGGATTAGACTTTGGGGAAACTGTACCACTGCAAAAAATGACTTCATTTGGCAAAAGAAAGCAGTTGGAATGATGTTAGGTTTAGAACAACAGACAACATACAAGCCCAGCTTTATCTATATTAATAAAAATGACATTACCTTCTCTATACATGTACGCTAGTATCATGCATGTGAAAGAAAACATAAATGTATTCATGGAACGATCAGCAGTACATAATTATGTTACCAGGCACAGACATGAACTGGACTTGCCAAACAACCGTCTAAGTAAAAGTAATAACAGTCATACTTACCAACAACTAAAACTCTTCAAAGAGCTTCCTTCTGAGATAAAAGAATTCCCACTAAAATCCTTCAATTGGAAAGTTAAAAACTGGTTCAAATTAAAAGCTTTTTACTCACCACAAGAGTACTTGGAGTGCGATATGCGGATTTCTGAATTTAGGTAATTCTAAATGAGCACCTCCTAGTTTTAGATTATTAATGGCCGGTTTCTATAAACTCGCGAATTACCTATGGGTAAATTATCCAATGGGCAGAATTTACACAAAAATAACACCACACAAACACAAATAATTTAAAGATAGCAATCACATACACTTTTATCGAGTTTCTAGATAAATGTCCTCTGGATAAATATGAAAATGACAGAAAAAATGTTCCTACAAACTCGGGCTAGATCTTTCCAAGGGTAAATCTTCGGGTTAATTTATCCTTTCATGGATGGCTGGATAAAATTTAACCTTTCATAGGATCAATAGTAATATTTAAACAATGAGAATCAAAGCCTTCTGAATTAAATTAACTGTACAACTCCAAGGCCTTGCTCATTATATCATTGTAGGTTTAATGGAACTAATTTGTCCATGGATAATTTACCCATAGGTAATTCACGAGTTTATAGAAACCGGGCATAATTCTGATTATTATAACTGTTATTATTCTCTTATTTTTATTGTGAATATATGTTGTTTGAAATCAATTCCTAGTTTTAGATTACTTATATTTTTTTATTTTTTTTATTATTTTAACTATTGTACTTAGACCTAAGTGACGAAACCTATTGCTTAAGGGTGAATAAAGATTATGATTATGATTATGATTAAGGCATTAAGTTACAAGTTTGAAGGCAGTAGCTGAACCAAGCCTGCATTATTGTTACATATGCATTACAACTTTCGGAAATTGTGAAGAACTCCCCACCTCCCTTATTTGTCCTTTACATATAAAACATGACAGCACTTAAAAGAGACTACTACTACTACTCTGGTAATACATCCCTAAAGGGACTAGGCCTACCACCTGACCAGCTGCATCATCTACCATAGTCAGATGGCATGATTGGGGGGCATGTGGTCAGCATGCCAACACCCACAGTTGTTAATGGTGGTTTCCATGACCAGAACTGCTTCTTCTCTATCAAATAGCTCCTCAGTTTGTATCACAAGGCTGAGTGCACCCAGTTCCAGACCGTACCTCAGAAAAATCTGAGGAGGTACTGGGGATTGAACCCGGCCCTGCAGATCTGAAGCCAGCGACACTAACCACAAGACCATACAAGTAGTCACTGAAGAGGGACAGCAGACTTAAATTCTGAAGAAAATTAATATTCTACTTTAATCTTCTCTAGTTTTTTTTATGGATGCGCTTCGTTTATATATCGCTTGGCTTGATAATATTACTGTCACAAAAGCAAACACTTCAATTAGGTTAGATTATATTAGATTTTTATTTAGTCCAACTGAATATAACCATGTTTTGGGACTCGTCAAATGAATGCAAACACAGTATACACAAATTTACAGTTCCGTTGCCAATGTTAAATTAAACACAATATTTACATAATTAATTATCTAGTTGATCCACTAGTCTTCAGATATTCGAAATGAAATATAAAAAAGAGATGTGCTAACGCATATTGCACCAAATATTTTGGCAGTCATTCATGTAGTTTAAATCCGAAGTCAGGATGTGAAATATCTTTTGACCGTAGAGAGCATACCATAGATTAAAATTGAGAGTTCTAGTGAGAGAAAGAGAACTATGTCACTTCGATAAGAATAAATGAATTTTCTAAACTAGTGTGTTTAGGAACCGGTATATTCAGGAACTTATAACAACTGCTGTGGAGATGGTGGCATTTATGTCACTTGCTTCTAGTTAACAGAATAGATTAAAGATGGCAGTAGAAGGCTGAAAATGGTAAAAATTCTTAATTTCAAAATTTGGTGCCATAGCTCCCCCTCTCATTAAATCCTCAATTAGTACAAATAACTTAAGTAATTAAAACATACCGATAATCTTCCTGCATCTTTAAGTTTTCCCATTTCTTCATAAGCTACAAATTCATTCACTATCGTCTTCAGTCCAATGAGCTCTGCTACAACTTCACACTGGTTCCATTCAACTCCCATTAGCCAAGCCAGAGGAATAAAAAGCTTGCTCAAGATATACTGAAATATAATACCATAAGTCTGATTAGGAAATCTTACGAATCTCCTTCATCTCATTATAGGAGTGTTTCTAGATAGGAGGTGCATCCATAAAGTAAGTTTCCCTGGGGCTGTTTACAGAAACAAAACAAAATTTCATGGAAATGTTTATTGCAACAGACACTGCAAGTGTTCAGCTATTTTTAAAAATATTCGCTACCGAAATTGAGACATTTTTCACACCAAGGGACCAACTTTTGAATACCTGTGTCATAGAACTCTGCCGCCTGGGATTTGAACCACTGTGTGACAACCATCTCCGCCTCTTTGTCATTCTTCGTCATTTCTTGAGGTATAGGAAAAGATGGAAATAACTGGGATCGAGGTCGGGCTATAGGGTGAATGTTTAAACACCTCCCAGTCGAACCTCCGTAGGAGATTTGCAGGGAAGGTGTTTCAAAATCCACCTTACAGCCTGGATCTCGCTCCCGTGAGTCACAGGAAAATGGAGTCACAGTTTGGATCTAAAACAGTTAGAAATAAATAACCATCCAAACTAATTGGAATTCCAAGACAATTTTATACATCGATAATGCCAGGTAAATCTCAAAATATATTTCACAAAAATTATTATTCACAACGTCATTTGAACTTTAAAGTCCCCACTTTTTACAAATATTTGTAAAGGTGTTAGTTAAATGCTTCATTATGAAAAGACAGAAAAGCTGCGAGTTAAGTAGCACAACTTACAGAATGCAATGAACTCAAATCACCATAGAGCTTAATAGTTCTAAGTATCAACTTTGGGACTGGGAGGAGTTGATATTCTAAAAAAATCTGTGCTAGGATTGAGCACAACTTAAATTCTTGTTAGAAACCCAAAAGTTAATACTCCATAGCTGACTTCTTAATACAGTAGAAACCCAAAAAAGCACCATTTGAAATAACATGGTTTTGCTAAGTCTGAAGTGGTGGAACATGCCTTAATGATCAAACAATGCATCAAGTTTGACAAGACAACTTCTTGCCAAGATATCAAAATTCTGGGCGAGAATGGTGAGAGAAGCCATAGAGATTAAAATAGAGTCTAAATCTCTAAATAGAGTTGATGGTCTACAACTCAGCACTGCCTAGTCCCCTGCTATAATTACTGTAGATGGTCGAATAATATTAGCTCTGTCAAACTCTGTTTTTAATTTCTTCTTCTTCTTTACCATAGTTTCACCTCTCCCTTTTAGGGACATTTAAGTGATCCATGCCGCCCGGGCCTTACAGGGTCGCAACCTGTCGAGAGAGGGATTATCTATGGATCACATACATACTTTTTTCACCAGACAAGGACATGGAGCGCCTCCCCGGATGAGTGATCAGCCCAATGCCGGGGCCACCTCCGAGATAACATGAACATATAGGACGAGACACACCATTCACACCCACATTCACCCTGTACAAGGCGAGGATGCAATGGAGATGATAATGACGGCCATATGATGTCTGGGGACCACAAGGGCCTAAAGTTACCCGACATTTGTCTCAAAGGTGAGGAAAAACTCTGGAAAAAAATACCCCACATAGATAACTTGCCCCGACCAGGATTCGAACCCGGGCCTGCTGCATGAGAGGAGCGGACGCATCCCCTACGCCACAGCGGTGGACATTTTAAATTTCATTGGCTCTTATTTTGTTTTAAATAGTCACACTTCATAGGGAACAGATTTCCTTAACTCCAACATAATTGAGATAATGTCAAGAAATGAGCATGTCAAGAACTTCTAAAACCCTTCGTTAGTTGGAGGATGAAGTGAAATCTTAGATTTTTTCTTTTAATGAACGAACAATAAAAAAATACCTCAAATGTGAAGCTGTGTATTCCCACTAGAACTCCAAGCCAAGAAAGAAGTCCATTCAAACAAGCAACAATCGATACAAATGCCACAATGTTGGCTATAATTCCAAGTACCAATTCCACTGCTGCCAGTGCCCCCCGAGTTGCTGCATCCAGAACACTGTTGTCGGTACTGGAAAAAAACATATATACATGTACCAGTATATCTAATCTTTATTAAATTTAAATTATTCCTGTAATTTACTGTCATGTAAAGCCAGTAGGGAACTACATCTGTAATATAAGTTTTCAAATGCCCGAGATGAATATGCTGTGACTAGGGTGACCATACATACCCTCATTTTTACTTCTCGGTCCACTGTCCGTGGACAAATTATTAATCTTCCGAAGTGCCCTCCTTTTTTCTAATTGTTGTTGTCTTCATTGTTTGTAATGGGTGCCATAACAGTACTCTAATCTAGGCTGTTTTTGTTAATCATATTTTTTATACTTTAAGATGCTCTGGACCATAAAATTTTAGGATGCAAATTTAAGGGCAAAAGAATTAATTTGATTTTAAATTGTGGCATGGCGTAAATTTTAAGATATACTTACCGAACAACTGACAACTATTTTCTCATGAAAACTGAAAATACTTTTATACCCTCTCATCCTCATTACAGCTTATGGTAAATGTAACAGAGCAAGGTGTTTAGAGGTCATTGCCTTCATTAACACCACTCCGCGGAGACAACTTTTGTATGAAAGAACCCAAAATTCCTTTATTTTCGCCTTGTATACCTGTCTTTCCACTACCCTCATTTTGATTGTGACAAGTGCATTGATGTACAGCCTATGCCACAATTTTTAGCTAACTTATCATTATACAGCACCTTATTTATGATTATGGTATCACTGGCAATATTTACCGTAATAATAATTTTTTTTAGTTTACTTCGGACCATTAGACTCACCCAACTTTCAAGGGGAAAAAAAGTGCATCCTATGGTCTGAAAAATACAGTATACATAGCATTAAATTAGCATTGTTGACCCTATGTTTGTCTTGTAGGGTGAAAAAGATTGATAGTAATATTACAGGTTGATTATTCCTATACGAACAATGAGAAAATTATCAATTATACTAAACACAAATCAACTCTGAACATATGATAAGCCGATAGAATGTTACGCAACGTGTGGCGTTGACGATTCAGCAGTGTGCAGCTGTCTCTGTCTAACAGATAGAGAAGGGAGGTGCATGCCTACTCACTAAGAGGAACAAGTAAGCATTGTTTTAAGGTAGAAAGGTGAAGTCAGAATGAAAAATTCAATGCCATAGCCGGGATTTGAACCAGGATCTTCGGTTCTCCTTGCCGATGCTCTAACCAACTGAGCTACCATGGCAACGTGCCGGTACAACATTAAATTTTCTAACTGATTCACAACCCCAGTATACCACCAGGCGTTCTCAATATGAGATACGAACCCATTGGCGACTTACAACCTGTAAGTACTTTAAGACCTGGGCTTCATAGTAAACCACTGTGATCTACTATTATTTTAAGGTATTTCATTATTTTTAAATAAGCCGTTTTCTCCTCAACGCAGCATCGTACATATATGGGATTTGGACAGTCGGCTTCCAAATAAATGCAGGTTTCCAATGGTGATTTCAGAAAATACCTATATATAATAGATTTCGAGTGCGCAAAGGAATAAGTGAAGTACATATCTTTAGCGAGACAGCACGGTCCATTAACTGTATAACCCCATAACAACCTCATTCGCTTATCACTCGACACGTGATTCTGCCTGCTCCGCCTCAGGTTCAGAGTTGTTCTGTGTTTACTTTTGATATACCCTACACTAGGTTACAGGGGAGTGTAAACTGGAACCATTTTCATTGCCATTAAAATCGTTAACAAATTTCCATTTAAACTACGTTTGTTAAACCACAAATATTTGAAACAGCTGTACGATAGAGGATAATTACTAAGCTTTTTTATTGTATAAATGAATTCTTGAATGCAAATGTAGATCTTAGCAAACTGACAACGTCTAAAGCAACGACTAAAATAATGAATTGTATTGAAGAAATATTATTTTGAAGCTGATTTTGCTTAATTACAATTGACAACATAAAATTTATTGCTTCCGACCTTTGTTTGTAATTGATCAATTTCATGTTTCAAGTGGTATAATGATGATAAAAATAAATGTGTTAACACATTTCCGCACAATATGCCATTGGTTTGATACAAGCAATAGTTGAAGATTGAAGGAAATTCAAGTACCAATTTGTTTGTATCCAATTGCATAGACCTACTTCTAGCGGCATTACTATTTTCACTGTGGGGTTCTAAATAATTTGGGCCCCAGAGTTCCTAAGTATCTTTTTTTTTTTTTCATCAAACATTAATATCTATTGTTCTGAGACTGAAATTAGATGAAGTGAAACATGATATTTCCAAAGTTCTCAATTTCTGACCATTATCTATTGATTGCTGACATACTCGAACCATTTGGCCCGGCTATTTATGAACCATATGATAAATAGGTATTGCCTCTTTTGAATTCAGTTCATTAACATTTTTGCTACATTGGGTGCACATATCTGTGGGTATCTTAAACAACAATTTTTAAGGAGGAGTACAGTTCTAATATCAATACTTACATTTGTTCCAATTCCATATTGCTTATTCTGTTCTTACTTTCTTCTGTTTCTGGATAGAAAAGTTTGGAATAACAAAGAGCAGCTGGGGCAGACAGGACTGAAGCTGTTATTAAATGACCAGGCTCAACTTTGAAACTTATATAAGCAGCCAAAACAGATCCTGAAAATAGGATTACTATTAATTAGTTTCATCTTCATCACCACCACTGCCACCACCATCATCATCATCTTCATTAATGTTACTTTATTAAGCATTTAAATGAGGATATTATTTATGTAAATATATCAAGTTTTGTAATTCCTGATTAAGATTTGTATTTTTTTATATTTTTGTTATTTTTTCAAAAGAGCTAATATAAATTATGAAAATTTTAATAATTTCTCTTTCTTATGTAGTAGCTTATTATGAAAAATGTTCTACTTTGAATGTTTTACTAACATAAATGCTCTTGACTCCATTATTATCTCCTTTTGTATGAATCAACCCACAGTTTGGTATTTTACCTCCTTTTCGCTGCGTAGATGTTTGAAACCATAACAAAATTACTGTCTTGCTGATAATTGCAAGAACAGCATATGAGAAATTATTACACTCTCCTGGATTTATTGGTTTGCCAAAAAGCAAGATAAACACCTGACATTTTTATAAAAATAAAACAATTTAAGGTAAATAGGTGGGCCTCAGTATAGCAGATGTTTGTGTGTGTTTGTGCATGTTGAATGCCAACACCGTTGCTTTGACACATTTGGGATACATAGAACCATACTAAAAACTAAACTCTGTGGCTCTACATCCATCTGCTGCATCATCTACCTTAGGCAGATGGCTGGTTTAGGTGGCATGTGTTCAGCATGCCAATACTAACGGCCATTAATATTAGTTTTTGCAACCAGAACCGTAACTTCTCAATCAAGGAGCTCCTCAGTTTGTATCACGAGGCTGAGTGCACCCTGTTTCAGACCTCCCTATCAGAAAATCTGAAGAGGGTTGGGGATCGAACCCGGGCTTGCGGATTTGTTTGCTGCTAATCCTCCCCCAGAGACCATGCAGGCGGTCCATAGAACGATACAGCAGATGTTATAATATAGACAAGTACTAATTTTCGGAAACCACAGTGAAGTAATGGAATACTAAATGTTGAAAGGAATTTACTACTTAACTCCACTATAATAAGTTATCACTTACTCAGTACACATTTCACAGAAATTCATCTGATTCATTTGTTGTTCAATTGTTGATAGCTGTACAAAAACTGATAGAACTGACTGTTTGGGGAAAAAGTTTTTATTCCAAAAAACTGAAACAACTTGGTAAATTTTGAAATTCCCAAGGACAATGACCTCATTGCTAAGTTTGTATGGCCAGCAGAGACATCTACCAGTTTTCCACAAAACTTGGCAGTTGACAACAGCTAATGATGATAACTTATTCTAATGGGGAAGAATAGTAAATCCTTCTCAACATTTAGTTCAGCAGATGTTGTTCATGAATTACATCTATTGATATTTTATAATTTTTGGTTCTAATATTTAGGAAAACCTACCCGGCAATACAGTGATGGCAATCACAGTTAAAGGGTTAAATATTTTAATTGTTTTTAAACTACTGAATACAAAACAATGGAATACGGTTATTGATCCTACCAAGTAATTCTTCTGCTTTTAACATTATGTTGGATTTAATTGGTAAAGCTGGTGAAGTAAACTCTCTCTTTCTTTTCCTACTTGTTCTGTTTGTTTCTTACCTGCTACTGTGGCAAATCCTTCAGTCATTATTGCATGTAGCTCAGATTTAGTCAGGTCTTTGATGTATGGTTTAAATAGCAGTGTTGATTCAGACTGAAAATTTAAAGAATTAAATAAGAGTATTTGTAATACTGCTAAACTGTTAATAGTCTATCACTGTCTGGTAGTTGTGATTCATTCATTGTCCAGCTGGAATAGGCAGCTGGCATTTTTATAGCATATAATGAAAGTTACCTAGTTCTTTGCTCTTAATATGTTAACATATAAATATAATATTGGGAGTATACCATGCTGTAGTTGGTTGAGGCACTGCACACAAACCAGAATTCCTGATGAGGTCGTTCGGATTTTTCAACTAGCCTAATCCTTCTAGTGACTCTATGACCCTGGGCTCTACTCAATCTCCTCCAGAAGTGAGCACCAGAAGAATCCTGGGGGGTTTCTTATATAGCTTCCAGACAAGCTATATTACGTGTCCTTTCATTTTAGCTAAAATGTAAAGCTTGTGCTTTGAAATTTCTGAGTTGTTTCTCCAGATGTTTACTTTCTGTGTTTTTTTTTATTAATTATATATTTTGTGTGAGAGCAGAAGTTACAATTACCAATTCATCCCAGCATATTTTGGCCGATGCAATTAGTTTATCTTTATTCATATTACACTGGTTATAAGCATCAGCCAAGAACATAAATAAATTGTGCATGTTATTCCACCATAATAGACTTTTACAAAGCTTCTATTTTTTTTAACTATCTACATGGTATTATTCTTCTTAAAGCCATTACATTGAGTAAGAAGAAGAAGAAAGGGAAGACTAAAAAGAAGATTACCCTCAACCTTTTGAAATAACTATTTCATCAATGTTCTTCTATCTCAGTGTGCAATGCCAATTAGGTCAAGACCATCTGCAATTAATTCCACGGTTGTTAATGTATTAAGTGCTAAGACGCGTGTTTTCTGCCAGTTTTTTGCTCATAACTGGTGAACAAAAGTGAAAATTAAAAATACATCTTCGAGGTGCATTCGGCCACCCTTCAGTCAATCTAAATTTAAAAATTCATATCTCTGCAATCAATAGATTTGGCTAGGCATCACACACAGACGGACAAACAGTTAACACTTCTTGTTATACAGACTAGCAGGTGCCTGGGTCTTCGCCCACAATAATTCATTTGAAGATTAAAAATTAAGAGCAACATAATTAAAACATTATAAAGTATTTATTAACACTTATACACAATTCATTCATAAACTAAATGATTAATAACTATAATAAAACAGCTAAAAATCCAGCTTTGTAGTGCATTCCAAAATTAGAAAGCGCCGCCTGGAAAAAACGATCTCAGATTCGAGTTCCCTGGCCCAAAAAACCCCTGCATAGTGAGTTCCGTCCAAATCAATCAATGTTTGCTCATTTAGGTCTACATTCATTATCCTTCTTCCATCTATGTTGATATTATAAACAAATGAATCGACCAGTGTGAGCTCACAAAATCGAAGTGATCAATAATTCCATGTGATATATTGAAAAAAATCACAATACTTTTATTTCTAAGTTATGGCAAAAAAAAAAAAAAAAAAAAAAAAAGCAAAGCCACCTGCAATTGATTTGTCAATTAAAATGTATTACTGAAAACTGATGCTTCAATAGCGCAAAAAGTTCACGTTTTCTGCCAGTTTTTCACTCATAACTCACGATCGAAAGCGAAAATTAAAAATTCGGCTTCAAGGAGCATTGACCACTCTTCAGTCCATCTATGTTTAAAATTTCAAGTCTCTGCATGCAGTACATTTTGCTGGAAATCGTGCACAGACAGACAGACAAAACTTCCTCTTATTATTATAGATTTCACTTCTACAAAGGCAACCTTGATCACTGAGATTTTACTAGCTGAAAGGTATTGGAAAGGAAAGTAAGCCACAAGATTACACAATGAATTAGCATGCAAACACTAATATTGTCCCTTTATGGATGCAGTGCGATATTCAAAGGGCTAGACTGAAATATTCCAAGAGCGAATTCAATATTTCATTAAAACTTGCTATGTTATCTTGAACATATTTATGTGAGCTTCTTCCCAAACTTCAGCTAAATGTCTGCCGGTGTAATTTTGTAATTTTATCCATATATATATATATATATATATATATTAATTCTAAAACTTTTAACTTACCATTCCTAAAAAGATACTAGCAGCAGCATGAACTGATTCACAGACAGTTGTTCCCATTGATACTTGCAAAATCCATCCTAGTTTGAGTACGACCCATTGCATGACTCCGTAGTAGTACAAGATTTGAACAACAAAACTCAGGAAGAATATAACAGAGAGTGCCTGAAATTACAACAGAACAAATTAGAATGTTATGTAAGTGAAGTAGCCTGCTGTTTATTAAATAGTATTTAACTTCTGGACATTAGTAATCTTTCTGTGTACACAGCTGGCCACAAGAATCCAACACTATCCCTGTTGTTACTCTACACATTAAATAAATTTGTTTTAAATTAAACAGTATTTTCCAGTTTATGTACAGAGTTACAATTTTCAACGAAACCTATTAATATACTGTGTTAATACTCTATACTGACTGGGGGGGGGGGCAGTTGCTTGACAGACTCACATTCGGAGGTCACAACTTTAAATTCTGAATGTGGGGGTTTTTTAATGACTTTTTCACTTGCAAAGGTAAGTGCCGAATTGCATCTAACCTATCACTCATCCTGAATGTTTCATATAAATTGCCTGTGTGTAGTTTTAGGACGAATCCCTGTGTCATGATGATCACACACCAGTGTGATTAGGAAAGCAGTTGTTTCACAATTTATATTAATTTAATTTTACATATGAAATGTTTTATTTTTAAGCTAGCAGCAAGAAAGTTATAAATATAAAATAAATATTCTTATAATATAAAATAAATATAATAAATATAATAATATAATATAAATATAATAATATAATATAAATATAATAATATAATATAAAATAAATATTCTTATGCGGATACCATTTTATTATTTATTGCCTCGATATAACTGATCAAATGAGACATGAATCATGACCCACATGAGAATGCCGCTTCAAAGCCACTCCACAAGCTCGTATTGCTACTGTGCATCTTCAAACCAAGCTTCTTGTCTCGCCTTCCCAGTTATATAATATCTTAGAGAAAACAACCTTCTCAAGTCTAGCCAATCAAATTGGCAACCTATCTTACATACAACTGCATGAAATCCTAGAGATTTCCTTATGTCCAAGATAATAAATTAAGCTACATTACCTGGAAGGCAAATACTCCATCACCAATCAATTTATATCCATACACAAACTTGGCTCCTTCATTACTGTAGCTGAGGAATGTAGCAGCCTTATCACCAACGCACTGAAATATACGGTGACCTACTGACCAGCGGATAATGAGCAAACCAAGTGAAAACTGAATACCTAAACCCCACATGACAGGTTGCCATTTTATCTGTAACAAATAGAAGTTTTTCATTATGCGTAATACCATTTCTCTGTTTGGATTGATGTGTTACACGGTTAAAATTCTTGATCCAGAGTAATTTTTTACTTAGCTATTTATTTATTTTATTTAATTTACGTTATATTAACTTTCAATTAATTTATTATTAATGTATTTGAAATATACATTTTCTGCTGTAGAGATACATTTAATTATTAATCTTTTGATTATGTGGTAAAAAGTATGATTTAAACATTCTCATAAATTTTGTCTATTACCTGTTGGAGCATTGGATTAGTCTGAGATCCATCAGGTCTTACAAAATATAATACAACTTTATGTTAATATGATAATTGGAGCATGTACATTTAAAGGAGATTTGCTGTAGTGTAGATGATTGAGGCTTGAGCGACAAACCGAATGGAAGATGATCCTTGCTTTGATCCGATAAGAATATGATGAAAGATTAGAGAATCATGTAAAAAAGAACTGAAAATGAAGATGAACTTGATTGGAGTCATGTCTTGTTTTTGGAATGTTTGATCTGTTTATTTTTAAAGGTACCACATTACAGCTACCTGATATTTTGGAATGAGAAAAGGCTAGTGCTGGTGTTCATTTTCAGTAACGTTTCACATTTAAAAATTTGAGGGACTGGTATGCTGGAAAATAAATTGAATCAAAGTAATCCCAGAGAGTTGGTAAATATTTTAAAATTGCTTCTCTGATCATAACACAATGCAAAATATTAACTTATATTAGGGTGACATAAATTTAATTCAATTGATTGTCAATTTAAACACATAAATTTGATTAAAAATATACAGTCATGGGCCACCTATACATTCTTCTGGGCCCCTTGTAGAAAAAATTCTGGCACCACCCCTGCTGATTGGAGATGGCACTATTCTTAAAATATAAAATCAAATGATTTTCTTTTAAATGTTTGTGGCTTTTAAGGCATGCAGTTAGTGATTATGTAATTTGTGTTTCATATGAAAGAAATAATATTCTTCTTGAATATACTCATTTTTTTGCTATCTTAACTTTATATGAAACATTACCATAGTCTTACCTTTTTAGGGTGACGTGAGAATAGAAATCCAAGCAATAAGATAACAAACATTCCAAGCATTGACTTTAACCGCTCACTGTGACCGTTGGTATCCAGAGCCAGAAATATAATGGCTGCTAGCACAGGACAGGTAAATGCAGCTTGTCTGACGTTACTAAAACAAATAATGTAGGCCTATATTCAATTCAATTTGTTTATTTGCCATAAACAGTACAATGTCTGTACAAAGTCTGCAAAGGCATCGTCAAACGTAATATAGGATTACAATTAGTATTATAAATTAGTTAAAAATACGGTAAAACAGAACCAGTTCACAATATATAAAAACTAACTTATAGATAGTTCCTGCATGTTACAGGCTAAAAATTCCTCCTGTGGAGTAGAAACACTATAATACAAATCTAATGTTAGAAATAAATTTAACTAATTTACAAACAATTTGGCTAATACAGATAAAATTACATAGTATTTGCGTTAACTAAAACTCCATGGACTTACCATCCGACCTCTGTGTCAACTGCCTCTGTATTTCCACATCGTTGGCAGATAGCTATATTGGAGGGCATGTGGGTCAGCATGCTGACACCCATGCATCTGCTTTGAACTTGGCTGGTTAAAACTCAACATTCTTGGTGATTGGTTTATGGTTATTTTACAACGGGGTTGCACTGCAACTTAACCCTTTCAGAGCTGAATTTTTATGTTAATATAAGCGTCCACCAGCTAAAATCATCTGTGGCTAATAAGTATGAAATGAACTTGGAACATTTCAGTAGATAGCTGGCTTCCAAGAGTGACAGTTTTGATGGTAGGATAATTATTTCCTTATTTTAAAACAAAGCATTAGCCTACTAAGGTTATATTTCTTCTTTTGTGCAATTTTTGCAGCGATGCATATGTACATCAATAGCAGTGAAAAGGTTAAGCCTTTGACTGTCGCCAATGTGTCGAAATTTTGTCGTGCAGAAATTCTTTTACATGTCTACAAATATGTGCCTGCAAATCTACAGACATCCTGTCACATTTGTGCAAACATAAATGCCATCTACCTGAGCCAGGAAGGAACCCATGACCTTGGACACAGATCATCATTCTTGTAAAATCTCCTTTTTTTATGTAAATAATTTAACTTCTTTTAATTGTTCTATTTAAAAAATGAAAATAATATTAGGATATTACCATAGTGTAGAATAACATCTTATATCTTATACAGGGTGTTAATGAATAACACTGAAATATTTTACCTGTGTATAGAGGGGACATAGACAAGCAACTTTTATTAGGAGATTTTTGCTCTATGGATTCAATTCTTCCTGTCATAACATAAAATCTCCCAAGGATATGCACGCCACTGACTTCTAATACTTGAAATGATGGGAAACAAAGGAACAGTGAATATTGTGTAGTGGTCGGGAAAACTGTAAAAAATGACGATCGATATCTTGCAACTCTGAGGGAAAAAAAGACAAACAAAACATTTTTGTTAGGTCTGGAATTAGGAATAAAAACAAAATGCAGTGGCTGGCAATCATGTGATTAGTCAGTAAATTTTGCAGATTATGAAAATTATAAATTATGGTATAGCTGTTGATGAATTATTAAGAATCAGGTTTTTATCGATCGCTAAGAAGGCATGAAGTCAATTTAATGAAAATTTTAACCTTGTTTTGCTTAATTATTGACTTATGAGCACCAAATTGTAATTTCTTTAATGCCCTTTAGCATACACATTTTACGTCATAGAGCAAAAATGTCCTAATAAAAGTTGCTTGTCTATGTCCCCTCTATACACAGGTAAAATATTTCGGTGTTATTCATTAACACTCTGTATATCAGCAGCAAATCATAGGTATTGCAGCAGTACGATTCTTGGTGCTGTTGTCTTATATATGTAGGAACAATAACCAACTAGAATGTTGTATAAAATCTGTGTCATTCATAGATGAAACAGAAATATTCAGTGAGAACTCCAATCCCTCACTTTGTTCTTCTACATTATGCAAAACATGAATCTTTCATGAAATGTCAATTCTGTGAGAATTTGGAATGGATTACTCTTTCCATGGATAATGTTCCAGTTCATCTAAATGGTCTAAATACAGAAACTTATCTTCAAAATTATCATGAAATGTGGCCATTTTCTTTGTAGACTTCACAGTTGTTAAATATTTAACCAACCAACATTGAATGGTTGTTAAATCGGTTTTAAATATGCTTAAGTTTTGGTAACCTGCAAATTTACTTAACTGCATTTATCTGATTTCAGTGTGCCTGGCCCTAGGAATTTTAATTCTATCATAACTAAATCTTATGGGGTACGCCGTAGCGTAGTGATTGAGGCGCTGCACTACAAACCGGAAGGTCGTGGGTTCGATCCCCGATGAGGTCGTTAGATTTTTACAACTGGCCTAATCCTTCTGGTGGCACTATAGCCCTGGGGTTGACTCAGCCTCTAACAGAAATGAGTACCAGGAGCAATCCTGGGGGTAAAGGCGGCCGGTGCATAAGGCTGACAACCTTACCACCTTCATGTGCCGAATGTCTAAAAATCTGGGAGCCTCAACCTCCTGGAATCCTCTGGGCCTCCATGGCCTGTATAGGGAATACTTACTTTACTTTACTAAATCTTATAGTGCTTACCTTTTTCTCATTTGATTGTTCCATCGAAGTTGAATAGGTTGTAATACTTGGTGGTATATGGTCTGACCAAAATATTTTTTAATGATGAGGTAGTATATTAGGCCAAAGTAAATGATAGATACAACTATGATGAGCATTCCAAATCCGTCACACCAGTCTATACCACATTTCCCTTTAAATGAGAATAAAGTACTCAGATTAGTAATCATTACAAACAACAAACACTAGCAACAAAAAGACTCGTCTTAGAACGCTGTATCAACCCGGTACTGTTATATGGGTGTCAGACTTGGTCCCTGACTGAAAACGACAAAACGACGTTGAGGAGGTGCCAGAGAAAAATGGAACGTACAATAACAAACATCTCCCTGCATGACAGAATTAGAAGCAAAGAGGTTAGACGTAAGACAGGAATGACAGACATCATAGAGACTGCACTTCGACTGAAATGGAAATGGGGTGGCCACCTCTGCCGAATGGACCAAGCAAAATGGACACAGGCAGTCACAATGTGGGACCCAAGGATTGGCAGGAGATCTGTTGGAAGGCCGCGGGTACGATGGGCTGATTTATTCAAGAAGATAGCGGGTGGCCAGTGGTCCAGAGTAGCAAATGCCGACGCACATGGAAAGAGTTAGAGAAACGACTACTCCACGCCGGACATGAATAACAGACATTATTACTTCAACAAACAGATGTGATAAGTGAAAGTGAAAGTGAAATCAAGCATGGAAATTAATACACAATGTGAAAGTCCAATCTGTCAGGAGTAGCTCCCCTGGCAGGTTCAAAAGTGAGCTCACCCTGCATCACAGCAGGAGGCCCTTGCCCATAAAGGGATGACACGGGCTTATTCTTATTCTTATTCTTATTCTTAATATTAAAAAGTGAATATTGAAACAGAGAAATATCACTAATACCATTTGCATGCCAATAGTTGAATGCCAGAGCAACATAAGCTGCAACGAAGATATGTAGAATCCAAATAGTAACTGTGTTGACTGTTATTTTGCAGCGATGGCGAAAGTATCTGCAACATGTTTTGCAAATGTATCTTGAAGAAGTATTGGTTTCACATTCTGTCTCAAGAGGAGTGAGCACAACATTATCCTGCAAAAAAATGAAGTATGGTAAGCTTAATTTATATATTTTATTTTTGAAAAAGTAATGACCATGTGCACCATTCTTGATCAAAATTTTACTGCAAAAAGTTCACATTCTACCCTGTTCATTCTCAGTTTCTGGTGCATCATTCATGATGAAGTGTAATGTGGTATTGACCAGCGTTAAACTTAACTGCTCATAAGGGAGTGATCATCTGAGATTGAATTTCCAAAAAAATGGCGGCATGTTTAGATTTCTTGTGGAATAAAATAAATTATGCAATTATATCATTTTAATAGTGACCAAGTCAAATTGTTTTTATTGTGGAAAGAGGGATCTTTTGAAGGATATAGAGATAGAAAACTGAGGAAAGATTTCGACTGTCGAAGGAAAGCATGTAGTTCATTAGTTATAGATGAATTTCCCAGAATTTCACTTATTTTATATATTATTTGTTATTTACAAATTATAAATTACTACAACTTGTACAGCGTTTTAATATCACTAAGATCCTATGCTAGAGGGGAATTTAAATGTGATAATATTTTTATATTCATTGCAGAAACCAGGGAGTCCATCTATCAAGTGTAACTAAAAACATCCAACCATTAAAATATAACTCAGGTTTTACATTCATTTTATCTTTCTATAATGTTATCAACAAATGAATCAATCAAAGCAAGCTAATAGTATCAAAGTGTTCAGCAATTGGGTGGGTTCTGGTTTTAGCTTTAATCTCATTTGGATGCTTTCCTTGGTCGCCTGGGTCAAGATGGCAAACATTTTAACAGGATTGATGCAACCCAAGCATATTTTGACTACGGTAGTAGTTTGACCATATTTCAGGGACCCTTGCTTATTTTGTTTTTGATCGATAGCAGTGCACATGGCCATAAGATTCACAACATTCAGTTTAAACACAATCAGTCACAAACATATAATCATGGGAGTTACTTCAGCAGAATTTAATGTACAGCAGGTACAAGGTATAAACTACCAATTATTTTTATGGAACCATTGGAAGTAATTAACACTTTGTAATTGAATATAATTTTTGGAGCACTCCGGTCTGTTTACAAAATAGTACAGTACAATTCTGCTCTTCCCTCATGGTATATATCCAATTAACTTCAAGTATCATGTGACCAAACACAAGAGTTAGGTCGTCAGTACTGTTTGAAAATAAATATTATAAATTTCATTTAAGCTGTCTATAATGGGTACATAGCCTACCTGGCATGTGGATTTAGTATCACTCTCATTTGAAGCAATATTCTGACTTGTAATTTCATCCATGTCTTCTTTCCTGGAAACATGATTAATATATGTAAAATAGTAATAGTAATAATCACTAAATATTAAGCAATTTATTGAGTACATCACTGTATTAAAAAAATCTGATGTGAAACTCATATAACTTCCTCGGGCCAAATAAAAGCTAGCCTTCTTAGTATAATATATTATGTATGACATTCTCTTCATGTAAATTGGTTGTAAAAATGAAGAGAATGTCTTTACCACATCACATTGCATCCCCAAAGAATACATACTAAACTAAACTCTGTGGCGCTACATCCCTGGAAGGACTTGGCCTACCACCCGACCGCTGCGTCATCTACCGTAGGCAGATGGCAGGATTGGGGGGCATGTGGTCAGCATGCCCCGAAGAATACATAACCCAAATAAAATCTGATTAATACACTCTCGTAACTTTCTTATTTAAGCATGGCCAGTACATTATTCTCACTTCACATTCTGATATAGAACAAAGGCCATATTGCAAAGAGCATGTGTGCCAAGTGAGAAGCTTATAACTATCCTTCAGAGAATTTTTTCGAAGAAATGTTTCAAATAAAAGCTTTAGCTCTTGGTATAAGCACCCCATATTCAAAATTTAAAGAAAATTGTTTGAGCTGTTTTAAAAAAAGTCACGAAAACGAAATTTTCTTCATGTAAAGTCCCCTTAAAAATAAGAGAAAGTTGTCGCCAATCTTCGTGTCACATCCCCAGAAGGTACCTGGCCCAAATACAAAATTTTGTTTTCATACGATTTTTGGTTCTGGAGCTAGGTTGCTCACAGAGACACACAGACATGTTTCCAAAAATAGTATTTTTGGATTTAGGGGACCTCAAAACATATATTTATGTTAAGGGTCGAAAACAATACTTCCTCTACCTATAGTATCTATGGTATGGGCAGAGGATGTAATAATTAACAAAAATTATCTGAACTAAAGCAAATAATTAATTTTAAAAAAATATTGTTATAGTCCACATCACACTTATTTCTTATCACTAGGTATAAAGGATTAATAGTTCATTTTATTATTCCTTTTGTATGATTTGTAAAATTCACAGAAAATGCTATTTCTCACATCCTTTATGTTTCATTGAGTTAGCACACTTCCTTGATTTTCATAATTGCCTGATTCTTTTGCATAGAATCATAGGAATCTATTATATGGTGCTAAATTATTATGATTATTGTGATTACTATTATTATTATTATTATTATTATTATTATTATTATTATTATTATTTATACATTTCTCCACATCACATATGGGTAGTAACAGTTATTATTATTATTATTATTATTATTATTATTATTATTATTATTATTATTATTATTATTATTATTATTATTATTATTGCTACTACTACTTCTATTACTACTACTACTGCTATTACTTTTAATATTTACACTTCATTTTGCTTTAACACTCCATTTCTTTTCCCCATAAAATGTTTCCATCGTAGCTTATACTGAAATTCCAGTACGATTATAGTTGATTTGATGTTACAAGTAAATTGCATCTATCAGTATATTCATATCAGTGACTAAGTCATACATTGACTAGATTAAAATGTTGACTTGTTGTAATTGTATGTACAAAAGGTTTGCAATATTATTTCTTAAGTGTCTATAAACAACGAAAGCTCCCAAGCCATAAGCATTTAAACTAAGTTAGTGATTATTTATTTTAATTTTATGTAGCATAATCGACCTTACTGAAGGAAGTTCAGTGGATAAGTTTCACCTGTTACGCAAGGAGTTGTGCACCACTGGTTTAGATTGTCTTCAGAACAATAATGTTAATATTTATTGGAAAGGTGAAGTCAGAATGAAAAATTCAATTCCATAGCCGGGATATGAACCAGGATCTTCGGCTCTCCGTGCCGATGCTCTAACCAACTGAGCTACCATGGCAACCTGCCGGTACAACATTAAATTCTCCAACTGACTCACAATCCCAGTAATATTTATTATTGAGAACTCTTAAATAAGTATATAAGACATTTTTAAATTTAAAATATCACTTCTTACCTCTCTGTACTGTCCATTACTGCTTCTTCTTTCTTCCAACTCACTATGAAAAGTGAGAGACTGCAATGAGCATGAATAAAGCATGTGGTAACGTTTTCATCTGATATGTATCACTCTAAACAGAGTCAATAAAAGACTTACTCATATAGTTAACATAAGATTAGTGCATTAGAAAGTAATTATTTATTAGAAATGTATAAACTAATATTCTAATATCAATGTATTTGCTCTGATTTGTTCCCAAGACAAATCATTAATTATTAGATTTGTAGGTAATTCAAATACTATTATGCATGTTATCAACTTAATGCAACTTTATAACTGTATGATGTAATGCATGAACTCTTAAGAGTCATTGAGAACTGTAGAATGTTGCATATTCTTGATAACAGCTCTTGTGATTACTTCCATTAGGATATGACATTACATATTATAGGGTATCCAGCAAAACTCAACAAATGCTATCCTTTTCACATTTCTGATATACTTTTGCTTAGAGACTTATTCTTAACTGTCCAGTACAAGGACTCACATTTGGGAAATCAGATATCAAATCTTAGGGTTGGCCAGTCTTTGTGAGTTTAGAGTTTTCTTTACCCCTTTCCTATTTTGTTGTCATGATTCCTTATACAGGATACTACCGGTACATGAGTAGATCCGTGATAGCAGTTGGGACTTTGCTGTGCCACCTCTGCAGTATTGAGAGAGACTATCCCTTTGCAGATCCTTGGTTCAGTGCCTGCTAAATTGGTAGAGTATTACTGGCAGGGTTGTTATGAAAAACCGGTTTTAACCGGTTTTATCCACTTGAAAAAGCCAGGCATTTTATCCGGCTAATATCAAATTTAATAAAAATAATTGAAGTTCCTTTCATGTTTTTATTTCCAAACATCACAAATTTAAAAGTTACAAGCTCAGAACCTATAGTAGGCCTACTTAGGCAAATGCAGAGCTACCAGTTTTATCCACTTGAAAAAAGCCAGGCAATTTTTTCTGGCTAAAATCAAATTGAATAAAAATAATTGTAGTTCCTTTCATGTTTTTATTTCCCAACATCACAAATTTAAAAGTTACAAGCTCAGAACCTGTAGTAGGCCTACTTAGGCAAATGCAGAGCTACCAGTTTTATCCACTTGAAAAATGCCAGGCATTTTATCTGGATAAAATCAAATTAAGTAAAAATAATTGAAGTTTCTTTCGTGTTCTTATTTCCAAACATCACAAATTTAAAAGTTACAAGATCAGAAACCTGAAATTGTATTTAGTGTAATTTAATACAGTGAGTCCCACGCAAGAGTTGGCCAATGACATGGGTTTCTGCATCGTGGCGGGCACAGCAAATAAAGCCGCGATCGGTGTAATGATTCAGGTTCTCACATTTATAGTTAAAATTACAATGAAAATAACCATGTACCTCATCAACAAGATATGTTGAAAATGTTCTCCTCTTACATCCATAATATATGGGAAATTGACCTATACACTTTATTTTTGAAGTTTCCCCATAAATAATAGTCACATGCTGTTAGAAGAACTTAAAGACAATATCACAAGAGAAATTAACTCTTTCTCGGAAGCTGAAATTATGCGTGTGAAAGAAAATTTCCTAAAAAGGTGCCAGTATTGTGTGGATGCAAGAGAAGAACATTTCCAACAGCTCTTGTGATGAGGTACGTGGTTATTTTCATTGTAATTTTAACTGTAAATGTGAGAACCTGAATCATTACACCGATCGCGGCTTTATTTGCGTAGATATTTCACCCGATCGCTCGGGAGTTGGAGGTGTGCCCGCCACATTGCAGAATCCCACGTCATTGGCCAACTCTTGCGTGGGACTCACTGTACCACTTCACTGTGTAATTCCCAGCAATAGTTAATTACCGTATTTACTCCAATATAATGCACCCTCGAATTTAATGCGCACCCTGATTTTGAAACTTAAAAATCATAAAAAAAGTTTGTTAGCGAATGTAATGCGCATCAATAGGAGGATATTTTATTTGGAATTTTGTCATTGTATTTATAGAATAATGAACCAACACATAAACAATTACAGTTAACTGCCAGTTTTAGGCCTACAAGTAGGCCTATAGGCATGGCTCATCATTGTTCACTAATGTGTTCATCACTGGAATCCTCGGAGGTACTTATTTTGTATCGGTAAATGGACAAACAAAACATTAAATGAATGTTTCACAATAAAAGCTGATATCGCTCTTAAATGAGTTTAATCGACAATGCACAATATTCCACATTTGCACTATAGAACTGACAAAAACAATTTTTTCATTATGTTTCAGAAATTAAATTTCATATGGTGTAGGCTAATGATAAAATGAATGAAGTCGAGAATTATAGCAATGCATTGTTATGTAGATCAATATTACCTCCGACCTACAAAACGGATTTGTACTAGAATTTAACACAAACCTCAGTATTGAAATCTACAAATGGACTAAAATAGGGCACTTTATATTCGAGTAAATATGGTAAATTTACCATTCATCATAAGACACTTGCATATTTGCTTTATTCTGCCTGTTGATGTATACAAGCTTCTGGGCTTTTTCATTGCCTAGTCTGTTTCTCAATTTTGTTTGTATTAACCCAAATGAAGAAAATACTCTTTCGATTGATGCAGAACTGGCCGGCATACAATGTAAAGATTCTATGGCTTGACAAAATTCCAGCGATAGGTGATTACGCTTCAGATGTGTGTAATTGATGGAGAAATAAGTATGAAAAATCCCTTTAGGTAGGCCTACAGGGCACAGGCTGAGGTAGATTTCATAGTGCTTTTTATGAATTTATTTGGGTAAGTGTAGAATAAAAACTGAAATATTTTTTTTTTAAAAAGAGAGTTGTTAATTATGTATTAATTGATATCTTTTATTATTTAATTTTTAATTTGGCCAAGGATAATTGTTCTAAAGATATTTAACTATTATTTTTAATGTTTCAAACTTTATTTCATTGGTAATTTTAGCCTCAGTTTGTCCTCATGAATTAATTCGGGATGCCTATTGGCTGAGGTATATTTTAAAGTGTTTTTGACTTTCAAAAATTCAAATCTCTCCTTATATGAGCACTATCGAGAAACTAGTTGTAGATTTAAAGATTACTTTTCAATGATACCCCACAAGACATGGTTTTAAAAATTTTGAATTTTCACCCTCACCCCCACAACCACTGAATCATTGGTGTCTAATTTATGCAGACAAAGTTTCCCTCTAAACCCCATAGGGCCCTAAATATATTTTTTTCAAATTTTCAACTCGCTCCCACCTCCCCCATCCAGGAAAAATTAATTTTAACCGGCTAAAATTGAAAAAAACCACTGGTCAGGTCTTTTTCAATTTCAGCCGGCTTTTTTACAACCCTGTTGAAGAGTAGAGCGAGAGTCAAAGTGCCACATGTATCTATCTTTCACCATAGGATCAATAAGCCAGCATGATGTTTATGGTAATTCTCAGGAATATGCTGCCTTAATCTGATGTATTATCCCATATTCAAAGGGCGGGTCTTATTTAGCACAGTGCATGGAATCCACCAGATATTGCAGCACAAGTTATGCAGTCCGTAGATTGTTTCTTCCAAGAGACTGATTGGCTGGCTATGATCAACTTATTTCGATTGTATTCTACAATGCTTTGTACATAACCATTACAAATTACAGTACAAATTATGAGATTATGTAAGTGGTCACTTCATCATGATTTTTCTTTCATTTCACACATTTCTTAAAACAAACTGAGTTTGTTTATTAATTTTATAGGTTCTATAGAATGAAATACAGTATATCAAAATACGTATGAGCCTTTACTTGTTTTATATAGTGCCACCTCGGAAGGACACAAAAGTCTAGCCAATAATGGAAATTTGAGAATCGAAGCAAAGAATTACGTAGGCCTATCCCGGAACTGGTAAATAGAGTATGATAAGCCAAAGTATAGGCAATCCTGCTTTAAAGTGTTGTGGAGATATAGGACTTCACCTATGTTATTTTTTTGTGAATGTTAGGTTGAAGTGTGATACAGAGTTTTATTGTTTACAGGTTTCGCCAGAGAGACCTGCTCGTATAACAGTAGAATGTCTCATCTCTAATCGAAGCTATCCAGTTCTGATTGTGGTGCGACAGCAGAAGGGAGTCCTGTCATGGCAGCTTCCTCTCGTAGTTGATGCAAGAAAAAAAATTGTGAGTTTCTAGGCTAATTACTGAATTTTATGGACCATAAGACACACTTTTTTGCTTTCAAAACAGAGCTCTGAAAGTTAGGTGTATCTAATGGTCCGAAGTAAACTAAAAAGAAAAAAAATAAATTAAATTATGGTAAATAAATTGCCGGAATATCATAGTTATAAACAGGGTGTTGTAAACAATGAAAAAGTTAAAAATTTTAGCACAGACTGTACATCAGTGCACTTGTCACAATCGTAAAATGAGGGTAGCTGGAAACCAAGTATACAATGTGAAAAGAAAGGAATGTTGAGTTCTTTTGAATGTTGAGGAGTGGTCTCCACCAAGTGGTTTAAATGATGGCATTGACCTCTAGAAGAGCCTTGTCCCGTTACACTTACCATGTGCTGAATTGAGGGTAAGAGGGTGAAAAAGTATTTTCAGGGTTTCAATTCAGTTGTTAAAATTTAAGCGAAGCCATATGTACAGAAGAGATTTTCATACAACGCAGGTTTTAAGTTAGAAGTGATTTACACTGATTCCATTGTACAAGATTATAATTTGTTTATGCAATGAGGTATACTATTCTCTTCACATTTTTTCCGTTGAGGATCACATTAAATCTCTTTTCCTTTAAATTTCTATCCAAAAAAATCAAGGTGCGTCTTATGGCCAGGAGCATCTTATAGTCCGTAATATACGGTATGTGCTGGAATCTAAAGAATAGAAAATAAAGTACCATGTATCATGACTCCTATTATAAATGTCCATTTGATTGGTGAATGAAAATGTTTGTTGCAGGTATGAGTATGCCAGGACATCACGAACATTATGCCCAGACAATAATTACTATCTCCCTCATAATGCCTTCATGCTAAAGAACAACCCTAATGATGTTATTGTCAGCTTGTCTACTGCCATCCCATACAACTTAACATTTTCACTTCGTGTCAACCAGGAAGAGGATTTCGTGTTGAAGTAAGTATTTCCTGTTGGGTAAACTTATTTATTACCTGAGTTCACTCTTTTTTGCAAATAAAAAGGAAATTGGAGGGGTATCTGAGATACTCTACAACCTTGGAAATCATGTTCAATAAATAACTGTAACAGACATGCAGTAGAACTCCAATCATCCAAATTCCAACTATTCGGATTGCGAGCATTGGGAAACCCACTTTTAGGATCAATTAATTATTTCCAAGAAAGCAAAACTTTAGCAAACGAAATCAACAGTTTTTTTTATCAATATTAATATTAGATGGAAGTCTACAGTGAAGTGTTGATATCTGTAGCAAGATTGAGATCGGAAATATACACACTAAACTTCACTAAAAGGTATGTTTACCCAGGATGATCATTTCAATGGGTCTTCCCACCATCATCAGCTGATTCCAACTGGTCCTCTAGCCGCAGGTGAATGAACTTGTCGATCAAAGTTCCTTGTATGCCAACTGAAGTGTCGAAAATGATCATCCTGGGTAAACATACCTTTTAGTGAAGTTTAGTGTGTATATTTCCGATCTCAATCTTGCAACAGTTTTTTTTAACTGTTCTGTATAATGTTGTGCTACATTTAAAAAAAACTGACTCCGATCAATATGTTCAAGATGTAACACTTAGTAATTACAGTACTGTATAGTTTAGTTAAAAAAAAAAAAAGGAAATTCCACGATATCTGTGGACCATAGCAAGTTGTATTGTTATATGAGGGTTATTGTTACATTGAGGGGCTGTAATTTAAAAAATATTAGAACGACCACATGCAGAAAACTGTGTAATCTAGGCCTACATCACGAACATTATGGATGTAATGGAATGGACATGCGAAGAAGTAGAACGCTAATTTTGTTACTTAACATAACTTTACACCTCCACACTAAAAAAATACCATTCGAACTGGTTTAACATCACAGATTATGGCACGCTTTGAGCTTAGCCATGTGTCATAAATTTCAAACTCTTAGTTGATAGGAAGAGGGCAGAGAAAGACGAGCAAATTCACCACATAGCTAAGGCTAAACTAAAACAGTTGCTCTTTATAATGTTTTAATCGCACATTATGTACATGTTGAAGTAACAAGCTAACTCACAGTATATTTTTGCACACATAAGGGATGATTTTAGCCTCTAAACTAAACTCTGTGGCACTACATCCCTGAAGGGACAAGGCCTACCACCTGACTGCTGCGTCATCTACCATAGGCAGATGACAGGATTGGGGGCATGTGGTCAGCATGCCTAGACCCATGGTCATTAATGGTGGTTTTCATGACCGGAGCCGCTACTTCTCTGTAAAGTAGCTCCTCAGTTTGAATCACGAGGCTGAGTGCACCCTGTTCCAGACCTCCCTACCTCATAAAAATCCTAAGAGGTACCGGGGATCAAACCCGGGCTGACCATGCCAGCAGTCGATTTTAGCCTCAGTGATCCTATTTTCCAGCCCTCAAAAACATTTATTTTCTGGAATTTCTAAAAAAACAATATTGGTGGCCAGGAAGAATACTGATCATATAGGTCTACCAGCTACCATCCATAGGTCAAAGCTACTGGTTTGCAGTAACAATTCAACCTCCAAATATTGTTATAAAAGGGTGTTTCCAAAATAGCTTCATCGTTATAATGAGTTACATTTAACATTATTAAGATAGAAAATTCACCGAGACTAAACAAAAATATTGTTATATATCAATCTTCGTTATACAGAAGACTGTATTACTTCTCAGTGCCACGAAAACATCAAGTCATATGCATTCAGTATGTTTAATTTGTGCTGAAGTAAAAGAGATTAAATTTGTGAACAAATCAGTTGCTCATCCAGCCTCTTGTGGAATAATTAATGCTGCATCCAGTCCCCCAGCTTATTTCTTGTTACACAGTAACAAGAAATAAGCTGCATTAAGCCTCATAGAGGACGGGTATCACCAGATGCCTCTGGCTCATTGTCGCTGGGTTTGCATTAATCATTTTAGCAAACTCAGCTGTAAAAGTGGTAATAAACAATAATAATATACATGTTACTTACATTCAGACTGAAATACAGTCTTCATATTCTCTTCTGTGTCTTCTTCTCTTCTTTCAGCAAAAAATTGAATAAACCACAATGCAAACCAAATAAGTAATTAAACAAATGCGAAGTAAACTGGAGCATCGATCTGAATATAACAGGCACCTCGAGGTATGCCGGACACTTGGTTGCATACCTAGGTAGCTATGCAATCATGTGTGCGACATAGTACTTGAGTTTCCTGCTATATTTAGAAAGTGTAGAGCAGGCAGGACTCACCAAGCTGAACTGGAGCGTTGATCTGAATATAACAAGCACCTCAAGGTATGCCGGACACTTGGTTGCATACCTACGTAGCTATGCAATCATGTATGCGACATAGTACTTGAGTTTCCTGCTGTATTTAGAAAGTGTAGAGTAGGCAGGACTCACCAAGCTGAACTGGAGCGTTGATCTGAATATAACAGGCACCTCGAGGTATGCCGGACACCTGGTTGCATACCTAAATAGCTATGCAACCGCGTATGCGACATAGTACTCGAGTTTCCAATTATATTCAGAGAGTGTAGAGCAGGTAGAAGTCTTGAAGCAGAACTGGAGCGTTGATCTGAATATAACAGGCACCTCAAGGTATGCCGGACACCTGGTTGCATACCTAGGTAGCTATGCAACCGCGTATGCGACATAGTACTCAAGTTTCCTGCTATATTTAGAAAGTGTAGAGCAGGCAGGACTCACCAAGCTGAACTGGAGCGTTGATCTGAATATAACAGGCACCTCGAGGTATGCCGGACACCTGGTTGCATACCTAAATAGCTATGCAACCGCGTATGCGACATAGTATTCGAGTTTCCCATTATATTCAGAGAGTGTAGAGCAGGTAGAAGTCTTGAAGCAGAACTGGAGCGTTGATCTGGATATAACAGGCACCTCAAGGTATGTCGGACACCTGGTTGCATACCTAAATAGCTATGCAGCCGCGTATGCGACATAGTACTCAAGTTTCCCATTATATTCAGAGAGTGTAGAGCAGCTAGAAGTCTTGAAGCAGAACTGGAGCGTTGATCTGAATATAACAGGCACCTCAAGGTATGCAGGACACCTGGTTGCATACCTAAATAGCTATGCAACCGCGTATGCGACATAGTACTCGAGTTTCCCATTATATTCAGAGAGTGTAGAGCAGCTAGAAGTCTCGAAGCAGAACTGGAGCGTTGATCTGAATATAACAGGTACCTCGAGGTATGCCGGACACCTGGTTGCATACCTAAATAGCTATGCAGCTGCGTGTGCGACATAGTACTCGAGTTTCCTGCTATATTTAGAGACTTGATGAAAATCTCAGCAATTGCAGAATAAATATCCATGGAGTTAGCTGGATATCCATGGAAACTGCATAGTTAATTGTTATATCTTACTGTAAATAAGAATGGCACATGATTCTTTTATTTCCTTTGATGTGATTATGATGAGTGCTTGAAGGCAGGTCCAGACCTGGGATGGAGCCATGGGATGATGACCACGACTCATCCGAGGTGATTCAGCAAGGGTGATACCACGGAAATTTTCCATTGGACATGGGAAGAAGTAGAACGCTAATTTTGTTACTTAACTTACTGAGTTCCGTTGAATTGTAACCATAGCTACTTTACACCTGCACACTAAAAAAATTACCATTCAGGTTGGTTTAACATCATCAATGGATCGTGGAACGCTTTGAGCCTAGCCATTTGTCAGAAATGTCAAACTCGTAGTTGGTGGGAAGAGAGAAGAGAAAGACAAGCAAATTCAACACGTAGCTAAGGCAAAACTAAAACAGTTTTTATTTTTATTTTATTAATATGAACTGCTTAACACACTTGAACTTCACTTACCAATCATTTGGTAGGATGCGTTTCACAGGCCATTCGCCTGTATCTTCAACTACATGTCAACTGCGGGATTTTTAATATTTATAATACTAAAACAGTTGCTCGTTATGGTGTTTTAATTGCACATTACATTCATGTTGAAGTGTTAACCTAACTCACAGTATGTTTTTGCACACATAAGGGATGATTTTAGCCTCAGTGATCCTATTTTCCACCCCTCATGAAACTTTCTTTCCTGGAATTTCTAAGAAATGTAACGGATATCAGGCACCGAGAAAACAACTTTGGTGGCTGGAAAGGATACTGATCTGATACCAGCTACCATCCATATGGCTAAGCTACAGGTCACAATTCAACCTCGAAACATCATTATAAAAGGGTGTTCCTAAAATAGCTTCATCATTGTAGAGAGTTACATTTAACATTATTACATAGGAAATTTGCCGGGACCAAACAAAAATTTTGCTACATGTGGGTTCTTCGTTATACAGAGGTTTGACTGTACTTTTTTTCATGATTTATCCAATTATCCTGATAATTGATTATCCAAATTAGGCCCATTTCCAATTAATCCAGATAATTGGAGTTCTGCTGTAACTTCAAACTTATATATATATATATACAGGGTGTTTCACAAAGTTTTATAGCCAGTAACAGAGCATCTTCCTCACGTTATTTGGAACAACTTTTCCTAATAATATTTTTACCTATCTCAAATAATTACGGAGTAATGTAGATATTTATGAACGTCTCGGTGTGAACAGAGCTCAACATAGCGGACATGCAACAGTAATAATGAACAGTCCTGATAAATTATGGAACTTGACATGCACCGTTCATACCCGTGCGTCAAAGTACTTGGACGTAGAGGGAGGCATCTTTGAAAATTTGATGGCAAACTGAGATAAAGGGTGAAATGTATGTTAAGTATGTGAATTAAACCCATTTTGTTTGTTACTTTCAATTTCTGTGCCGATTTATTGCCGAATTTATTGCTATTTTGTCACGAATGTTGGAACTTCAAATGCTTATTAACAACGTAACTACAAGTCAGATCACATTTTTGTATTTACATTTTTTTGTTCCAAATGTCCTCAAGAATGCACTCAGAAAGTGGCGGTAGAACTTGGTGAAACACCCTGTGTATATATATATATATATATATATATATAAAATACATTTCCAGTGATTTTTTTCTTCTGGTACTGTCCAGTACATGCACCAGTAAACCTTTTGGGTTCATTTTTAAAATGTACTTAATTGATCAAAAATTCCCAATTAAGTTATACTGGTAAATTTGAATGCAGCTTTTCCCAAATGAATTTGATGTGTATTACAACAAGAGTTTCTGTTCACTTGAAGACCGTGAGTAGGCATAGGGTGAGTTTTTTTAAATCACCGATGGATCCATCCATTTACCCTATTTGGACTTCTATGAGTGCATTTGTCATCAATGAAGTTACTACTACCCTTACGCCATTTCTTGTGCGCTGGATTTACAGGGAAGTGAGGGTCGGGGGGAACAAAACATAGCTAGTCCGCCAGTCTTTCTGCAGTGTTGTCAACCAAAGAAATCACGTTTCAGCAGAATCGCGCATATGGTATTTTATGTAGTGACATTTAATATACAACGATTTTAATGCAGTCCATTATGGTATTGCGTAACAATTAATTACACGTCATAAGGGTTTGGTTATCAAATAAGAATATTATACATAATATAGGCTCAATATTTTTACACTGGATGGCTAATTTTAAGCATAAAGAAGAGTCTTAGCAGAACATGCTTCGCCGTTTCTTGTTGTAAAATGTAAGAGAGGCAAGGCATCTAAAAGTGGAGAAAACTATAGGCCTAAAATGAATTTAATATGTTTTGTGAAAAGTTCGCTCAACTTTCAGTCCATGAAATTGACATCAGAGTTCATGGGATCGTCAGAAATTAGCACATACGGAATTCTTAAAGAGGTGAGGAAAGTGTTGGATGTACAATGAAGTGTTTGTGAAATCAGCAATTCGAAAGATTGTATTTTTCCCCATAACTCCATGCGTCAGAGAAGATAATGTCAATAAATAAATAAGAATCTTGAGACAGAATGAAAGCTTAGTGTTGAAGCCACTAGATGTCAGGGTGTATAGCGCGTACTTCGTGTTTCAATGTTGTCAGCTCTACCTACGAAGTTGAAAGAAACCTACCGAATGAGGACTAGGGAGCCAAGCACCCAAGAAATCGCATGCGGGTAGTATGTACACATTTTTCATAGTACAGTATGTCATATAAATGCATGGTTTCTACTAGCATATTTATGGCAAATTGATCATTTTTATTTGTCAGTGGAAGAATGTAGTGTGTAGATTGGGGTTGCCAACTACTATTTAGCAAATTCTGGCCAGAATTGAGTTTTTAATGAATATTATTAAAACCTGAAAATGAATAAAGCAAATCGTATTTGTGTCCTTGTAAGCGAGAAAGCCCATGGTAGGACAATTGATATTATCATATATTTATCGTCCTGCCATCAGTGATAGTCGAGCTTTATGTAATTTTCCATTTGATCAGCTATTATACTCATTGCTGCAATAATGTTGTGTTATTAATATTATATTTATTATTATATGAGATTTAAAAGGGTTTAACACACTTTATTAATTATATATTAGTTACTTTTGTATCTTTTTTTTAATACGCAGCTTATATATATATGAATATATCCAATTCTTGTATTCAATGATTGTTTTTTAATCAAAGAAACTATAGGTATGAAGAGGTTTCAGACTTCTGTGCTTGTGAATTTATATTAGGGTGTTCATATAATACAGGGTATCTGGCTTATAGGTTTAACATTTTAAAATACTATATACTTTAAAATAAGCCATATTTAATTAAAAAACTGATATTGTCTGATACGGTAAGTCATGCCTTTACCATACACACCTTTTAAACAATTTCAGTATGTCCAACCTATACTCCATCTCCATCCAGGTATTCAGCAACATATGCGGTGTGACGTTGCTGATGGCTTGATATGTTTTTCATTGCATATGGTCTACGTTCTCCACAGAAGTGCTGTACACTTGATTCTTCACAAAATCCCATACAGGAAAAAATCCAATGGGGTCATATCCAATCCATCGACCAGGGAACTCCTCATCCACACATTCTCGCACCTGGATCACAAAATGAGTTGGGACCCTTGTTGGAAAATGGTTTTCTTTTGCATTGGTGCATTGAATTGACTTTTTCGAACTTCTTATGAAGGATGTAAGAACCCATCCCACATTTTCTCCAGACACATTCCCTTTGCTATGCTTCCCATGATTAGACAAAAGGCTACCAGTTTCTCGTAACTGTCCCATTTCATAATGCTCATAGTCATGACCCCCAAGGTTACAGCAAAAATTTTGTTGCAGAGGCTTGACAGATTTCGTTTCAGCCAGTCCAAGAACACAGTACATTTTTTGTTGTGTTGTCATCATCCCCATCTTTGATATTCTAATCATGTGATCATTGTTGTGATGGTTGCAAGCTATTTTCATAAATGGCAAGAGATTTGCTAATAATGTATGAAAGAATTTTTGACCAGAAACTTATACAACAAAAATTATAGAAGTTTGTAATGTTAAATCTATAAGCCAGACACGGTGTAGTTTTATAAAAACCGGACATTTTAATTATTTTATAGAAAACCTGGAACAATTAAGGAAAACAATTGCATGTAGGTGCGATAAATTGAAATTCCTACACTGGATTGGTCACTGATTCACAAGCTAAACAGTCTTCAACGTAACAAATTAATTTTTTCTTAAGAAAGTATACCAATATTTCTAAACTCCCATTCTGAAACTGATATATTTGTGTTTTGAACTTTCAGTTTGTCAGAAAAGAAGAATATAACAATATCTCCATCTGAGCCATGATATTACAGCTTCAAGTTCCCTGAGTGTGGAGACAGTCCTCCTTCGTGTTGATTCTGCAGATGACATTTGTATGACAGTCTCCATTCAGAACATGAGTGTAAGTAATGCTTTTGAGAGTTAAAATAATTCAGTTGTTTCTCTTGCTAACATCGATTTAATAGAATTTCAAGTGAAATACATTTGCACAGAAATTGTTTCAGTAAGAGAAAAAATTGTAGTATAGTGCACCCCTACAGAAAAAAACTTGATTTCGGGAGCAGTTCACTTACATATTAAAGATAAATATTCTCTAGTGCAGCCATTTCATAATTACGGGTGGGACATTCTAGCAAATTATAAAAACTATTTTTGTTTATTACATATCATAAATAATAAACTAGAATTGGTTTTTCACATTCTGTAAAACTTACAATGCCTTCTCCACACTACATGCAAAGCATTATTTAAAATTTGTTTTTCGAAATCTGTTACGGATGGGACATAATTTAGACACTGATTTTAATGATGACCACAATGAAAATAACCATGTACCTCATCACAAGAGATGTTGAAAATGTTCTCCTCTTGCATCCACACAATACTGGCACCTTTTTAGGAAATTTTCTTTTACGCGCATAAGTTCAGCTTCCGAAATAGAGTTAATTTTTCTTGTGATATTGTCTTTAAGTTCTTCTAATGTATGGGAAATTAACCTATACACTTTATTTTTTAAGTTTCCCCATAAACAATAGTCACATACTGTTAGAAGAACTTAAAGACAATATCACAAGAGAAATTAACTCTGTCTTAGAAGTGGAAATTATGTGCATGAAAGAAAATTTCCTAAAAAGGTGCTAATATTGTATGGATGCAAGAGAAGAACATTTCCAACAGCTCTTGTGATGAGGTATGTGGTTATTTTCATTGTAATTTTAACTGTAAATGTGAGAACCTAAATCATTACACCGATCGCGGCTTTATTTGTGTAGATATTTCACCAGATCACTTGGGAGTTGGAGCTGTGCCCGCCGCTTCGCAGATTCCCGCGTCATTGGCCAACTCTTGCGTGGGACTCACTGTATCACTTCACTGTGTAATTCCCAGCAATAGTTACTTAGTGTATTTACTCCAATATATTGCACCCTCGAATTTAATGCGCACCCTGATTTTGAAACTTAAAATCATAAAAAAAAAGAGTTTGTTAGCGAATGTAATGCACATCAATAGGAGGATATTTTATTTGCAATTTTGTCATGGTATTTATAGAATAATGAACCAACACATAAACATTTACAGTTAACTGCCAGTTTTAGCCCTACAAGTAGGCCTATAGGCATGGCTCATCATTATTCACTAATGTGTTCATCACTGGAATCTTCGGAGGTACTTATTTTGTATCGGTAAATGGACAAACAAAACGTTAAATGAATGTTTCACAATAAAAGCTGATACCGCTCTTAAATGAGTTTAAAATCGACAATGCACAATATTCCACATTTGCACTATAGAACTGACAAAAACAATTTTTTCATTATGTTTCAGAAATTAAATTTCATATGGTGTAGGCCAACGATAAAATGAACGAAGTTGAGAATTATAGCAATGTATTGTTATGTAAATCAATATTTCCACCGACCTACGAAACGGATTGGTACTAGAATTTAAGGCGCATAGTTTTGAAGTCTACAAATGGACAAAAATGGTGCACGTTATATTCGAGTAAATACGGTAAATTCGCCATTCATCATAAGACTCTGGCATATTTGCTTTATTCTGCCTGTTGATGTATACAAGCTTCTGGGCTTTTTCATTGTCTAGTCTGTTTCTCAATTTTGTTTGTATTAACCCAAACTCTTTCGACTGATGCAGAACTGGCCGCCATACGATGTAAAGATTCTATGGCTTGACAAAATTCCAGCGATAGGTGATTACACTTCAGATTTGTGTAACTGATAGAGAAATAAGTATAAAAAATCCCTTTAGGTAGGCCTACAGGGCACAGGCTGAGGTAGTTTTCATAGTGCTTTTTATTGAATTTATTGGGGTAAGTGTAGAATAAAAACTGAAATATTTTTTATAAAAAGAGAGTTATTAATTATGTATTAATTGATATCTTTTATTATTTAATTTTTAATTTGGCCAAGGATTATTGTTCTCAAGATATTTAACTATTATTTTTAATGTTTCAATTTTTAATGTTTCAAACTTTCTTTCATTGGTAATTTTAGCCTCAGTTGGTCCTCTAAATTCATTTTGGCAGGCCTATAGGCTGAGGTAAATTTTAAAGTGTTTTTGACTTTCAAAAATTCGAACTCTCCTTATATGAGCGCTATTGAGAAACTAGTTGTTGATTTAAAGATTACTCATCCAGAGGTTTTCAGCGATACCCCACAAGACATGGTTGGCATGACCTAAGTTATAATACTTATTACTATTAATAATAAAAGTGAAATAACTTACGGAACAGTGGAAATAATAGGCCTACATTTACAAGTTCAGTATTTTATTATTAAATAAAATAATTAAATATTTGACAAAATGTAGCTTAAATAACTTAAATAGAATAAATAACTTGTAGTTATATAACCATAATGATCTTAAAATTAATGGGAGTTCTACCATGGCACACATACCATAAAACATTAATTCAGTCATTTATACCATATATGGATGACTAAAAAAGCCTCAATCCATTTTACAGCTTTTCAAAAGTTAGTGTACATTAGTTACGTTATAATTTGCAGGTGAGCGGGAAAAGGGAGTTAAGTCCACCATCCTAAAAAATTGAGATATGTCCATAGAGTTATAGATAAAAATGTTCTGTACATTTGTGTTAAGTTCAGTAAGTCATATTAAAAATTGTACGGTAGTTATGGATGTGTGCATCATGGGTTTATCCATCTCTAAAGCTATGTTGGGCTGGTATAGTGTGTTAAATCACTCTAATTCTCAGTAACAAGAAAGTGGACTTAACTCTCTTTGCCTGCACATCCCGGAATTGTCCTTGTGCAGCATATTCAATAGAGTTCAGTATAGCCTCCTTCCATTTCAGAACATTTCATATTTCATATTTATTGTATCCAAATTAACCACAGTTATGCGGTATAGGATACATTATAACTTAAACTATTAAAGTACAACGGTACAAGAGTAATATCAGAAATACATACAACACAAACAATACAAAGAAATTCAGGATCAAAAACATTACAACACTACAAAAACAATAAATAAATAGTGCAATGTGTCAAGTAGGCCAAATAGTAGGTTCTGAAAGATTATTTAAAGTTTTTGGCTGCCTCAAAAAATTCATCATTATTGTAGAAGCAGATTTGTTTTAATTTCATCAGTACTAAGCCTTTAAAGTGTTTAAAAGTTAAATTTCTAGTAGCAACTTGAAGAGAATTAAACATTTTCACTGACATGTACCTAAAATTATGTTTGGTTGTTGCAAACAAGCATTGATCCTGTAAAATGTTATTGCAATTTCTGGTGCCAAAGGTATGTACATCAGAATAAGTTTTAAAGTTAGCAGAATTACGCTTAACATATTTATTTTATTTATTTATTTAGATTTGTTCATCATAACATAGTACAAAATACATGTTTATGAACATCTGCATCTGCATTTGCACCCTTGCATTCATAACAAGCACTCTATAAAAAACTCAATATTCACAATACAAAGATATGCATAATAAATGTTACATAATATACAACATATATACAGACGTGTACATTATGTACATTAAGATAAATCATCCTCCAAGAATTCCTCTTAAACCTCCTTGGAGGACGATGCCGAGAAATTTAGCATCCTTATAGAAGTACTGATGTTTCCTATCAAAAGTGAATTTCAAGTCAGTAACTTTAGAGCCATTAAAATATAAAGAATTAGCTGCAGTCCAATCTAGAACAATATCATCACTAACTTTTAAGAGATTTAAGGTGTTGAGGTCACAGCCAATATAACAAACACTGTAAAATATATATACATGGTAGACTGAGAATACCAGATGAGATGAAAAGAGGTTTACAATGAGCTTTCCAATCAGCACCAAAGATTATCCTTAAAGTCTTCTTCTGTAATTTGAAGATGTT
Organism: Ectobius pallidus; assembly: GCA_964059195.1. Classification (NCBI taxonomy): domain Eukaryota; kingdom Metazoa; phylum Arthropoda; class Insecta; order Blattodea; family Ectobiidae; genus Ectobius; species Ectobius pallidus. The sequence goes on along the minus strand of CAXKWD010000004.1, from coordinate 69,618,119 downwards.
AAGTGCTAAACTACAATTACTCCAAAGTAGAGTACTATAAGTTAAATGGCTATGAACATAAGCATAGTATGCAGAAATTAATACCTCTTATTGTTAAGTCATACCGGACAAATTATCATGACTCTTCTGACCATGCATAAGAATTCAGTACTACAGAACATCACAGTAGTAAGATGATCCTGAGAATTGTATTTGAATGTGTATGTGACTGTAGCTTGTATATTGGAAAATGAACCATAAGGTTAAATGGTGAATTTATTTGTTAGAGTGTCAGTTGAAACAAAATAAAATCAGGTAAAATGATGTAACAAAGTGCCAGAATGTTTATGTTTAATCACTGATAATTGCAATTATTATATGCAGAAAATAAGTTATTTTTTTTAATCGATTTCCGAGTTAAGCTCCAGATCGATTCATTAAGCAGGGCTTATGGAAGAATAAAGGTCTAGTTTGATAAGCATATGTGATGGAATATGTGGGTAGTGTTATTTGTCAAAGCTATCTGCATCGCAACTTCCAAAGCCATATGAATACTGTAAAACAATATGTTCATATGTTGCCATGAGAACTGATTTGCATTTGATAAATTCTTTCTAATATATTATCATAAAATAAGCACTAAATTGCGCATTACTTCGGTATTGGTCAACCGATTTGGTCCAATACAATCAATGGGCTTCTTCCCATTCACGTTGTAAATGTGTATACCAAGTTTTATGAAAATCCAGTAAAACGTATTTGAGTTATTGTGCGTTCAGACACACGGACAGACAGACAGACAGAGAGATGGACAGACATGGTCCCGTCCCCCACACAATCTCATAAAGTACCACTCTGGCACTTAATAACTACAGAACATGCCTTCAGAGATTTGCTCACAAGTATCCTGACTGTAGCATTTCTACAAAATCTTGTGTTTCAAAGTTAATGAAAAAGTGTTCCACAATAAGTTCAGTTTGTGATATATCTAGGAAGTGGGACTTACAGTTGCGCCACTGCATCAGATCAAATGTTCTTTCTGGGAAATTTCTAGAATTAAAATACAGTAACTTCTGTATCTCCTTATGTTTTTATTTATTTACAGTGTGTTATGGTTGTAACAAAAATATATTACAGAACTATTCACATTACATAATTTTATTATGGCACTGGAGCTGATTCATTGAAGTATGGTAGCACTGTGGTTTCTTTGAATGATGTATAGTAATCGGTAGGCATCAACACACCTGAAAAAAGAATCAGAGTTTGCTTTCATGTATGACTATGCAAACTGTAATTTCATAGTGGTACATTATATTACCCACCATACTAGCAGGAGTCATGTACAAATTCCATCTAATCTCTCTGATATATTAGAAGTTTTTATTTACACCTTATTTTACTAATTTTGAATGGGCTTACTTATTTTAGGAGATAATTACAATGCAACTTTTGTGATAAAGTTCAAGTTTAATACTCATACTTCATATAGTTTGTAAGTTGTGGGTGCAGCAATATAAATTAAGGTACCAAGAGAAAATAGTTCTAAGTTATAGTGAAAAATGTTCATCCAGATATCTGAACATAGTTCCTCTTATTTCATTGCTTATAGCTTTGGTTCCTGTCTCTGTATTACATCAAGATTCCCCTTTCAGTGGTTGAATTAGTTAAGTACCTGTAGTTTGGACAGGGATTGATCCCAATTCCCATATCTCCACAGCCTTATATTTTACCAGTCATGCTAAAGACAGCTCTTTAGCTTCATTCATTAATTTGGTCTCCACAAACATTGAATGCTACCTTCCATTCCCTTATATGGTTTTTAATCTGTTATGAAACCTGTTTATCCAATGTATTTAAACAAATCAAGGATTAACAAAGAAGGCTTACTTCTCTAATGGAATCCCTTGTATCAAGTACGCTTGTGCATGAATAAAGCAAAAATAATACACTCTAGGCCTTCATGATTTCAGTTATGTCATACACAGAATACAATGTGGTGATGATTGTTAAAATTAAACAAGGAAAAGTCACCTGCTTAGTGTAATTATTGTATCCAACTATTATTGAAAAAAAAAAACATAGGCCTACTATAAACTACAGTACACTTCCTACCTACAAGTATTGACCAAGTACTGATATGTGAAACGAATAAAGAAATATTGTTATGAGCACTGAGAACAAAAAATCAGTCATATCTTAAATATTAATTTTTAATTTCAAACTGCAGAATAAAAACTCTCGTTTTAGGTTACCTACAAAAGATAGGTGGACATTTTTGTAGATTATATCATGCCCAACAAATCTTCGATACATTGCACCGATATGTCACTAATGTTAAAAAAGTGTAGGCTTATGCCTCTACTCCACCAGTTTTTATTGACCCTCCTAAGTTCTGTGCTACTTAGCATAATAGAACATGGATTATAACCTAACCACACAATATTCATTTAAATTAAAGAAAAATTCGTGTAAATCATAGCAGTGTATTTGAGTTAAAAACATATTAGCAGAAAGATAGAGATGCAGTTTATAATATTTGAGTTAAAAATGTATTAGAGAAAGATAAAGACGCATTGCACTTTATAATAAATAACTATTTCTGTAACAAAAAAAATCCATATGTCTATTGAGTCTGTACTTGCATGTAGGAAGTTTAATCTTTTTCAGAAAGCCTATGATATCAGAAAGGTGCACTAGAAAAATTATCTAAACTGTTCATGCCACTTTCATCTGGTGCAACAATGCTGTTTAACTTACATGATGAAACTTTTGAAATTGCATGGAAATTAAAACTTGCACTAGATTCGAGTTGCATATGAAATTTTCCAACTTGCACGAATATTTACATTGAGAAAGTCAACTTTTCTTGCCCCAACTCCATGTTGGAAGCCATGTAAGTTGCATTGTGGACAAGTAGCTTGAGTAATTTTTTTTCAGCTTTCACCTTTTTATTTACCAACAGTAATGATTTTACTGTACACTGTTTGTATAATGCTATGTTTTACTGTGCCATTAATAAAACTTTCTGTACTGCCCATGAGGGACCTTATCAGTACTGCATACCACTAATGTAGATTTCAGGTGTTAAAGAAGAATATTGTAGCTGTAAAATTTAGTTTGGATTTTGTCCAGAGGCTCTAATTTAGGCTTGGAGTTCTTTAACTGCCATAAATCTATGACGTGGACCCTTCCAGCTTAAAATACCTCCCCCTGGAGGACTCCGTGCCCAGAATTATTACACCCTGAAAAATCCATTGACTGTGGCCAGGTTTGAATCCATGACCTTCGGATCTAGAGGCAGACACACTACCTCTACATCACTGCAGCCAACTTAAGGACATATTTACTTCACTTTTATTGACACATAATACCATATCTCCAATACATGTGCTACTTCATTATAATTTATTGCGAAAGTTCAGCAGTTGGACTTAGCTGAGGATGAGAGGGATCCTCTTGAAAACCGATTACTAGTAAGTAATAAATTATAATGAAGTAGCAAGTGTATTGGAGATATTATGTGATAATAATTGTTCCACTACATTCTATTTCCCATTCCAAGTGAATTTAAGTTACTGTATCTTATCCTACACACCACTGTATATGGAAATAGACAAGGTAAACTTACCAGCAACACAGGCTGTGAGGAAGCAAGTGGCACTGCCTGCAATAAAAGCTCGCAGTGCGACTTCAGTTACAGCAGTTCTCTGATTTGGAGCCATTGTTGACAATGCTCCAATAAAAATTCCTACAGATCCTGGATTTGAGAACCCACAAAGGGCATACGTTGCTATCATCTCTGCTCGTGGCTGAAAATTTGTAACAACTACTGTAATAAACCCTTTTGTGGCTGAACAAACTATAGTAGATACCCTAACTGTACATTTTATTGAATAATTCTTAGTATGACTTGAGGCTTCCCGGTGTTGATAATATTTAGGGCAAGGCTTAAGACTTTAAAATAGTGAAAAAATGCAAAATTAAAAAATGCATTTATGACCAAATGATGTATGAAGGCCCATTTTTTTAATGTAAATATTTCATTAAGCAGAACAAAGGCATATACAATCTATACATCTTAATGAATCTCCATATTAGTGACTGTCATGAACCAGCATTGGTTCACATCCCAGTCAGTTCACTCGTGACTTTGCAGGTCCAGTTGAACAGTCTGCCACCTTCTTCACCTACAACAGCCCAACCATCTCTCACAGGTTGCAGTCCCTGGCAATTAATCAATGCTCTGATAGTAATTGTCGTCAGACTTTCTGTGTGCCACGATGTTTTTGACAAGGATGGTAAGAAGAGAAACCTTCTTGCAGGCTTGTGTTTGGCAATAGAAGTGCATTGAAAGAGTTTTTATGTGTCAGGAATTGCCGGTGCTAGACCAAATGACACTATGCCACTCCTTGTCCATTCCGCCACCATGGTGGTCTCCTTCTTCATCTTATTTTAATTTATATCAAAGATAAATATTGTAGAATTCCTGTGTTTTGTTTATTTACTCTAATTTTGAATTTTTCTGTCATATAAATGTTATAAAATTCTTCATTTTGTGTTAGATAATGCACAGTATTTCGTATTATCCATAGATGAGCTGCATGTTTTGATGTTTCTGATAAAAGAAAATCTGGTACCATAAATATATTGACAGTAAAACATAGATATCTATCTATTTTCAACTCTTTCATTTGCAACCATATATCTTGAGTTCTGTAATATCACCCTAAAATATGATTTAATGTTTCTGGTTCTCCACAAGCATCACAATTAGGATCATTTATCATATTTATTCGATGCTGATGATATTAAGTTGGTATCAAATCACGAACAACAAGATACCAGGTTGATTTGATTGCAACTTTCAATACTAGGGTATATCCGAAATATTTATCCATAATTGAATTAGATTTACACCAACAGGCAGAATGTTTATTATGCACATTTGAACTTCTGATCTATTTTATTGCAATTGTTCATATATATAATTCTCGTATATATCATTCTCTTCAGAAATTTGAACATAACTCCATTCCTCTAAATATGCTTTCAAGTAACTGAATATTGAAGATATTTGCCTTATATTAATTGGAATTCTGCAGTCTATCTTATTTCTCCAGTGGATAATTCAATCCTCTGTTACTGTGGCTAAACATAATTGCATTTGATAATTTCTGAAAAGAAATAAGGTGTACATTTTTTGTTCACATCCCATAATTCTAGCCCACCTTGTTCCACTGTAGAAATAGTGTAGAAAGGGGAACTTTAAATATACAACTTTTCCACAGATGCCGTGACATAACTTTGGTAATTTATCTACTATGAGTTCCTGACATTGTAAATATTTGAGCTACACACTGTAATGTTTCCAGGATGTATGTAGGAATGAACCAAATCCTCTAATACACGCAGAAATCTCGCCACTTACATACCAGTGTTAATCCCTTCATGGGGCTTACCATTTGCTGTATTTTCAGAGGGGGTAGATGGGTGGTTTGATATTGTGCTTTCTTAGAAGACTGGATATTTTATTGGAAACTGGAGGAAAGAAAGGAATGTAGGTTCTGCAGGTTGTGGGTTCAGTGGTACAGTCTGTTTGAGGGCCCATTGGATGTCCCTCTGGTTGTAGAAATTCTGGCCTATTTTCAGGTGATTAATTTCTGATAGCAAGCTGTCAGATTTGAAGACTGCTCTGGCTCTATGGGTTCTGAGTATTCCTCGTTTCTGTGCTGGATGATGATGGCTATGGACGTTGAGATAAAGATTCTTCATTTGTGTTGGTTACCAGTAGATGCTTTGTACCTTAGCACATCAAATCTTCTGGGGTTGGAAAGGGAAGCTCAAGAAATCATTATATAGTTCTTGTTAATTTTTTTGTTTTGTTTATTGGTTTTATGAATCTTCCTCCACATAATACAATATACACTGATCTTCCAGACATATTAAAAAAAGTTAGAATGAATTACTTGATGGAGTATGACACAAACCCTGCACCATCTTTAATTATTGAGGGGATCAATGCAATAGTGGTCTGAATCCTGCAACAAATATTACATACTGATGCCGTCTGTATCAGTTAGGGAAAAACTATGTTGGAGCTGTACCAATTGAATCTCAGATAGTGAGTTTAAAAGTAACAAAGTAAAAGTTACATTGAAGTCCAAGAAGACTTTATGGCATTACCTATATCAGAACACCCATTTTCTTGCACACCCTGGCTTTACAGTTGAACTTGACAAATTCATAGGAATCAGAGTGTTTTGTTTGTACATAATTATGTTTCTGTATTCAAATTTAAAATGCTTTGATTAGTGTTTATAAATATTTTATGTCTATGCATTCTGATACTGGTATATAATACTTACAGAGATTTTGTTGTTATTAATCAGCTCGCCCAATTCCTTGTATGCCACAAATTCATTCACAATGGTCTTAAGTCCAATCAACCGAGCAACTTCTGAACATTCTGAATAGTCGACACCCATTAACCAAGCCAAAGGAATGAATACTATGCTTAAGATGAACTGGAAAGACAGTAATGGCAATGGTTATAAATTTATAATTGGCCTGCTGTTATATTTCTGAAAAATTATAAATTTATATTAGAGAAGCCCAATATAGCAGAGTCTATTATACTGCAATTCTTATCATACATCTTTTACAGAAATAAACATTTTAGCATCCTGTTTTCATTTTAATAATTCATTGAAATATGTTGTTTTCTAATGCCGGACGTTTGATAACAAAGTCATTTGTCCTCTTGCACTCCAATATTGTATTCTGCAAAGAATTTATCACTGGATTGCCACTCTTCCCTCATTCGGCAACAACTTCTTTATTTGGGTTGGTAAAACTAGATACTTGAGAATTTGCAAAGTGATAGGAAATAAATAATGCCAAAATTCATATTGAAGTTATGTCAGAGCGTTTATAGTCTTCAACAACAAAAACAATTTTAAATTTATTTTGCCTTAAAAGCGTTAGTCATATTAAGCAAAGAAACAACTTCTGACATTTCTCCCACATGTTTTTCTTACCACCCTTCTATCCGCCCAAACCTGGGATCAGCCAGTGGACTGCCAGAAGAAACTGGTTTTATCTATCCAACTTCCCTCACCATGCGATCAACACAAGAGTTTGCATGGTATTGTAACATTGCCACAATGATTTGCTAGTTATTAAATGCCAGTATGGTACTTTATGAGATTGTGTGTGGAGACGAAAAATATCTGTCCGTCTGTCCGTCCGTCCGTGTGTCTGTACGCACCATAACTAGAATACGCTTCTAATAGAAAGGCACCATAACTCAAATACGCTGTATCAGATTTCCATGAAACTTGGTATACGCATTTATGACGTCCATGAGAAATACCCTGTTGAATTTGAACCTAATCTGTTGACCGGTACCGGAGTAAAACCCAATTTAGTGTCTATTTTAAAGGCGCAATAACTCAAATACGCTTTATCGGATTTTTATGAAACTTTGTATACACATTTATAATGTCCATGGGAAGACTCTATTGATACTCGACCAAATCGGTTGGCCAGTACCGGAATAATGCCCAATTTAGAGCCTTTTATGTTAATATATAAGAAGTCGCGGTACTCAAATATGCTTTATTGGATTTTCCTGAAACTTTGTATATTTATGAAACAAGCATATCATTATAGGCAAGTTGCATAGAACTGTTTTTGTTCAACCATAATTAAATGTTCAAACTTTGAGATTTTAGGTTCATAAAAAAAAAAAGGAAATCGTCTGATTGTGGCAATCAGCTTGTTAGCAAGTTGTTATAGTTCTTGTCTTCTGCGATAATGGCATACAGACCATACAGTCAAGTCAAAACTTGTTCTTGGCCGTTTTCTTGAAATGAACTAATTTTTACAACACGAAGTGAACTCAATTTAGTGTAATATTAAAATTACACGAACAGAATTTATTTTATTTTACAATAAAACATCCACATTGGTCCTGAATTCCACTGTGTCAAACACAATTAAAAGATTTTAAAAAATATATATATATTTCTAAAACAGTGGATACAGGTTAAAACACACAAAGTTTCGACTCTTCCATAGAGTCTTCCCCAGATGACACACCACATATAAATATTTTAAGAATTGAGGATAACTGCGTAAAGAGAAAGGTTTATGAAGCATGGAGTATAATCGGCACCCAGAGGGTGTGTTTGAATAGATTTGATGGAGATGTAGGGGAGGAGTGGTTGGATATAATGAGGAGATTGAGAAGGGAAAATCCGGTGGTAAAAAATCCCCAGCCACCTGTGGAATGCATAGAGGAAGCAATATTTGATATTCCAAAGGAATGGAAAGACATATTTTAGGAACAATGTTTTTAATCGATGGTGGACAAATGAGTTACCATGACAAAATTCAATCTTCCTTATGATCAGTCTAGCGTGGTGTGTCACCTGAGGAAGACTCTATGAAAAAGTCGAAACATTGTGTATTTTAACCTTTATCCAATGTTTTAGAAATAATTTTTTTAAAAAGTCTTTTAATTGTATTTTATTTTACATGCAGGTTGTTTATTAGACAGTTTCAATTGCTGCTCTCAAGGTTTCAAGAGCGTACTGTGTTTGATAATAATCGGTACTATACCTGTGTTATAATGAAAAGCTGTATGGTAATGGATATCATTATGATACTGTTATGTCACTTAATAAGCATATTAATTATAGTATGGTCGAACAAAAAGTATGTAATTTTTAAAATCCTTACCTCAAATGTCAAATTGCTCACACCCACGAGTAATCCAAGCCATGACAGAAATCCATTTAAAAATGCAACAAATGCTACAAAGGCAATTATGTTAGCAATGATGCCTAGTACCAGTTGAATAGCAGCTATTGCTCCTTTTGTTGCTGCGTCCAAAACACTTGAATCATCACTGGAAGGCAAAAGAACTCTTGAACACCTGTACTTACTTTTGCATGTTTAATATGCCTAATGTATGGACTACATAGGGAAATTTATCTACAGGGACATTATTATCTTCATACTTTTAAAGTGTTAAAATACATGCTGTGATGCCGTTGAACTTGATCCATAAAATAAATGAAAATATTTAATTAAAACAATCAGCTCAGCTATATTTATTGTATGTAGCCTAGGGCAACACACAATTTGGGACACACATATAGAAAAGTTGTCATTAAGATTAGCAAGTATTGTTTACCTAATTAAGAACTTGAGATACTGTTTGCCAGCAACATATATGAGAAGTATTTACTATGCATTATTTCAATAGGCTGTCAGATATAATATTTTATTATGGGGAGGCTCAACCAAAATACACGACATTGTATTAATACAAAAGAAAATCCCTAGAATTTTAAACAATAGTGACTACAGATCTTATTGCAAACCGATTTTTATTGAAATGAAAATTTTAAATATTATGAATTTCCACTTATTAGAGTTACTTTTGCATGTACACTGCAATATTTCTGACTATACGTCCAGAAATGAAGCACATGATTATAACACCAGAAATAATGCTGCTTTGAATTTGCTACAATTTAGACTCAGTAAATCAGTTAATTCTCACTTATATTTAGGCCCTAAGTGTTACAACAAGCTGCCTTCTTTTGTAAAAATTTATAGCAAAAATAAATTCTCGAACACAATTTTTAATTGGTTAGTAAAAAGCCATTCTATACTATTGAAGAGTTTTTAAATCTACTCCTAGTGAGGTTTTATGTTCATGTTATGTCTTATATCTTATATATTATATGTCAATGCCTGTATTGTGCCAGCTGACAAATAAATCTTAATCTAAATCTAAATCTTTCAACATTTTTGTCATCATCAGGGCATCTTGTCATGCTGATGTTTCATTAACGATTAAAAATTTAAATGACTTGCAGTCCTGTCATACTGATAAAATGGTTAAAATCCTCACATAGTTTTAAAACTATCACTTCCTTCTTCTTCTGGAGTCTTCCCCGAAATCTTCAACAGAGACTTCAAGTTATGTGAACTGATAGTTTTAAAACTTTGTGAGGATTTTAACCATTTTATCAGTATGACAGGACTGCAAGTCATTTAAATTTTTAATCGTTAATGAAACATCAGCACGACAAGATGACATGACATGACATGATGACGAAAATGTTGAAAGGCCTAGGCAACATACAATAAACCTAGCCAAGCTGATGGTTTTAACTGAACATTTTTGTGTATTTTATTCATACTTTTAAGTAAAATTGATTTCTAATACCAAGATAGATAGGTTTTAACATAATAGATATATATACATATGCAGTCATGAACCACAGATTATTGCCTCTGTTGGACATTATGTGATAATATTATAGGAGAAAAATTCCTCCGACATTGGGATTTGAACCCAGGACTTTTGGCTATCCGTGCCAATGCTCTACCAACTGAGCTAAGCCAGAGTTCACTTCACAGTGCCAGATGGAACCTGTCCCCTATGACTGGCTTAGCTCAGTTGGTAGAGCATTGGCACGGATAGCCAAAGGTCCTGGGTTCAAATCTCAGGGTTGGAGGAATTTTCACCTATAATATTATCAGGATTTTACATATTCATTTGCAGGATATAGTACTGGTACTTCTTACCTCTTTTCTATAATGATGTTATCACTTTTATTTTTACTTTCTTCTGTTTCAGGATAAAATAGTTTTGAATAGCAGAGAGCAGCCGGAGCAGACATAACGGATGCTGTAATGAGGTGAGCAGGTGATACACCAAAACTAATGTAGGCTGCCAACACTGAACCTAGAATTTAATTTAAAGACTATAATTAGGATAATACATGTTAATTTGTAGAGTTGTATGGGTGTAATATTACTAAAGGAAAACTTCAAATCTGATAAAATTTAAATATGAATTGTTCACATGATTGAATGACTTTTCTAAATATTCAGGACTCTTCACTAATAAAACTGGGTTTTCTGGACATATGGGATTATTTGAGGCGCCTAGAAGCCAAGGGAGGTAAGTGCACTTTTTACACTTTTGAGAAAATAAAGAAGTTATCTCCTTTGGCCACCAAACAAACATGCTAAGTCTTGATGTGGTACTTATTTCCACCAGTAGATATTAGTACGTAGTAGTTGTGTAGCAAATCTCCCTTGTCCTCCAAACAGATGTCATTCTCAGCCATACAGATTTGTATTTAACTCCATTTAACAAAAAGTGCACTTATCTCCCTTGGCTTCTAGGCGCCTCATTTATTATTTTTCCATCGATATTTTTATGTGATTTTTTCCTCTGTAGAACTTCTTTGCAAATATTTTCAAAATATAGGTTAAATAGTAAGGGAAGTAAAATACATTCTTGATATACCACATCAAATTTCAATTTCGTTACTAATACTGGTACCTTTTTGTATTCTAACTTCAGCCCCTTATTTCCAGAGGTTAGCTAAAATGTTTTGGTCTTGTCTATATGACTGTGAGTCCTGTAATGTTTAGAATAATATATCATGACAATTTCTATCAAAGGCTTTATTAAAATCAATAAAACCCAAATATACTGACATCTCGACTGTGCTGTCCTATTGTATTCAAACCAAACAATGCTTCCCTAGTTCCATAACCATTTCTAAATTCCAATTACTTCTTCACATTTCTTAAATGTGTTACCTTCAAAAGTATTTTAAAAATATGACTCTTTAGGCTAATTGAACGAAAATCTTCACATGCTCAATTTTCAGTCACGAAGGTTGACTTTTACCACTAGATTGATATACTAAAAGTTGACTACTTTGTTGATAACATATCAACCATCATACATTATATATAAACAATGAGCAGTATTTTTGAAAATGTATCAAGTATTTTTATTGGAACACTGTAACTTAAAATTATTTTTTTATCAGAACAGTGTACAGGTGGGTTCAGCTCAAATACATCAGTGTATGTTTGTACGAGGGTGAATCAAAAAGTAATGCACATTTTTTTTTACAAAAAGTTTAATAGGTACAATTACAAACAATTGCACACATGACGGGACATCTTTTGTCTATTTTTCCACGTAGTCGCCAAGTTTCTCAACACATTTCTCCCATCATGATACCAGTTCCAAAATACCCTGTTCATAGAAGTTCGTTCAGTTGGAGTATAGCCATCTGCGGACTGCTGTTTTCACTTTTGCATCTGACACAAAGCGTTTACCGGCCAGGAATTTTTTTGGGGTACCAAACAAATGGAAATCCGATGGTACCAGCTCTGGACTGTATGGAGGATGCTGGAGCATCTCCCAACCAAATTTGTTGATTTTCTCATGAACAGCTGCAGCAACATGGGGGTGAGCATTGTCGTGAAGAAGTTTGACACCACACATGTCCCTGTGAATTTCAGTTGGGTTATGCCCTTTAGCCCATAAAAATCGCTCTACACCCTGCTGCTCTTCACAAGTGGACGATAGTAACATGCATGCCATCTTTGTTGCATAGTTCACGCTTCTCTTGCTAGAGCTAACATGAGTACAAAATAGAGGAAGCTTCAGACTCCATGTTGGTGAAAGTTCAACATCTCAGCCACATTACCAATGCAGAAAAAAATTATTGTGCATTAATTTTTGATCCACCCTTGTATGTATGTATATTTGTTCATCCTTTGATCATTTTACATGATATAGGACACATCAAATTCTTACATGACTACTTTAACTATTAAATAACTTAATTACTAAGGTTTACAATATTCATGAGGAAGGCATAAATATTATTCAAAAGTAGTTGAACGTTTAAAACACTTTTAGCTCACTTACGTAAGTGAGCTAAAAGTGTTTTAAACATTCGACTACTTTTGAATAATTTGTATAGTTTCACTGTCTAAAAAACTTCATTCCTAAACTTTGCATAAATATTAATTGAAAAAATAATTATAAATTTGTTACTAAGTGGTGAACATTCATGCTGCCATATTGAAATTGTTTTTGAACTCTTATTTCTGTGCATTTTCATAAGTCATTGACTAAGAGTGATAATCAGCTAAAATGAAATATTTATACTGACCAGCAACAGTAGCAAATCCTCCTGTCATAACAGCATGTATTTCTGATTTGGTGAGGTACTGCAGATAAGGCTTTATTAAAAGTGGTGATTCTGACTGAAACAGTAATAATGAATTGTTAAACAATAACATATTTTAACCCTATGATTTGTGCTAGGCAACAATTTCTTCAATTCTTCTTCACATGTTAAAATAAGAGAAAGAAAATTTTTGAACTTTTATGAAATTTATAACCCATTATAGAATGTGGTAATAGGGAAAAAGATGTTCACGTAGGTAAGTCAAATGCTTTAGTGTAATTTAAAATTAGTAATTAATCCATAGGTGAATTAATATTTTTTCTACCCATGTAATAGGTAGGCCTACTATACAGATACAAGGCAAAATCAAAATAAGCATCTGCCAAACTTGAATGGCAAGTGAATGAGAATCCAGACAAAGTGTACTCTTGCCACTAAATCTTCTAATACAATGACTTCTAAAATGAACAAGAAAAATAAATATTGTAAAACATTTTCCTAGCCTGAATGTGTTGCTTGAAACATTACAAGTGAAATAGTAGCTTTCCATTAAATAATTTCTATCGAAATGATTATACTCGTATGTGTGACAATGGCAGGCAGAAAAATACATCTTCAGTTATCATGCATGTCATTGTTTTGTATGTAAGAGCTATGTGAAAAAATTCACCCATATGACAGATGTCAAATGACACTTGATAGATGTAGGCAAGGAATGACCTGTCAAAATATCAGTTTCATGGTTTACTTACCAATATAAAATCTAAGCAGATTACCACAATGAGACAAAATGAAAGCAATTTTTAATGGATACTGTCAGTACCAGTCCAGAAACATTCTGTAAACATTCTACCAACATTGCTAGGAGATACAGTAGAACTCCAATTATCCGAAATCCAACTATCAGGATCGCCAATTATCCGGATCGCTTTCAGGTCGTATTCAAATGGTTTTTGCAGTAGGAAGCATTGTGAAATCCTCTTTCAGGCCGATTATTTGCAAAAATGCAAAACCTTTAGCTGACAAAATCAACAAAATGTAAATAACATTGTTTTGTAGTCATTTAATTAATATTACAGTATTACAAATTTAGTTTTTTAAAAACAAATTACTTTTTTTCATGATTTATCCAATTATCCGGATATTTGATTCTTTGGATCGGGTCAGGTCCCAATTAATCCAGATGGTTGGAGTTCTACTGTAATTCTAAGTGACATTGAAAGGCAAGCTGGATCTAAGTTATAAGCGACATGAAGTGTGCATCACTCATTAAACTTCTAGTGGGTTTGTTTACTGAGATGCAATTGTAATTGTTTTGTTATAGAATGATACATCATCATGCTCCTGGGCACTGTAGCAGAAGATCAAGTGATCAAGTGACACTCCTAATTAAAACTGATTTTCCCAGGCCTGCTGTACTATGTCATTCAATGATACAGGTTAGTTCAGTCTTGAGTATTTGATAAATAGTTGGCTACTAATGATATTGGTATGTTTGATTTTAGTCTGATTTTAAAAGGAAAAATTTTAACCTAAAAAGAAGGAAATTTTTTGTCAAAAAAAGGGAACTAAAAGGAATGCATGACAATTATTTACTTTATTGTATGAGGGAAGGGTCAGTTTCTTTGATTCAGCTGATGCCTAAAATTTACATCAGCATTTCAAAAATTAAATAGTTTCATAGTCAAAGGTTTTGAAATGCAGCTATATTCCCATACTGGTAATAGAAGTGTCTATTCTTTTCTTGAATTTCTTCGAATAGTCACTTATTTTACTCACCATTCCAAGAAAAACACTAGCAGATGCATTGACTGATTCACACACTGTTGTTTCCATCAATGTCTGTAGAAACCATCCAAGTTTGACAATTATCCATTGCATAGCACCATAGTAGTATAGAATTTGTACAAAGAAACTCAGGAAGAATATTACAGACAGTGACTGAAAAGAGAAAATATACAGTAGTATTAAATCAAAAATATTAAAATTGCAGTGTTATTTTAAAATTCATCTTATGCCCATGGTTTATATTTACTTAAATTATGGCACTTCTCATTGTGTAACAATTGGATGTTGATCAGCGGCCACTCAGTGCATTCCATTAGGTATCAGGGGTGACCATCCCATTTTCCACATCCAAGGGACAGCCTTTCTAAGGTATCTCAGTAAGGATGGATCTATATTTGTTAGGGGATGAAGCTGGGGTATTTTTATTTTGGGCAATACTTATCTAATGGGGATGTAAAGGAAGGTTTATGAAGGTTTTGACAAGTCTGCACTATATCATAGGATACTTCTTCACCATCCTATCTGATATACTGGTATATTGAATGGCAGAAATTTTATTACCGGTACTTCAGTGTATAATACAATATAGTGATTCCCTTACCTGAAAGGCAAATGATCCTTGTTTTATCAAGAAAGCCCCATATACAAATTCTGATCCTTCATCTGTATAAGCCAGAAATGTTGCAACTTTATTACCAATACACTGGAAAATGTTGCGTCCAACAGACCACCTTATTGTAAACAATCCAAGCAAAAACTGGAGTCCTAGTCCCCAAAGAACTGGTCGCCATTTTACCTTAAACAAAATATCAATCCATTCAGTTATTCATTATACAATATTAGCTACATAAATTTAACTTAAAACTCTTAATATATTTCTTTCTGCGAAGCTGGAACCACAAACAAGTACCAAAACATAACTTTATATTGTCAACATCAATGAAATCTTGCTATATTTTTCTAAAATGAGTATAGATTTCAGGAAAATTACTCATTAGCCAATAGGTCAGGTTTCTTGCCCATGCTGCAGGGAAAGTGTAGTGTTAACTGCAGTATACACTCTTCAGAAGTTACAAGATGTAAACATTTAGCACATACCTGTATGCAGGTAGAAATGATAAATACAAGGCTTTTCTTGCCAGAAATTACATTTGAAGGTTTAGATTTACACAGTGCTATAGATGTTGAGTTTGGGGGAGAGAAACCTGTCACCTGAAATATTTTTCTATTCTTCTTCTACTTGTTTATTTCACCTTTTAAAATTTAAAATTCACATTCCAAATATGCTTTTTAATTAATAGCTTGTTAGAAGCATTGAGGACTACTTGCGTGGTCTAGTGGTTAGCATTGCTGGTGATGGACCTGCAGGCCTGGGTTCGATCTCTGATAGCTCCTCGGATTTTTCTGAGATAGGGAGGTCTAGAATGGATTTCACTCAGCTTCATGGTTCTAACTGAGGAGCTACTTGATTAGTTATAAAGTAAATTCCAATTTGGTGTTCACTGTGCAAGTAAGGAAATCCACATGGAAATTGACTGTCCTCATGAAAACTTTGTACTGTATTCCAAAGCAGAGAACTTCTCTGTGAGGAATCCAAAGAATGTGACTGTTACGTTACGAGTCGGAACTGTGCCGTGCTATTATTAAAACTACAGTACACTAAACTAGCTGTTTAAAAACATTCTCCTTACCCCTTTTTATTTATTCCAGACATTACTAACTCGTGGGCTGAAACACATGCATACTCTAATCAAAGGAACATCACGTAATTAGACACACTTGAAATATGTAACAAAATATTAAAATAAAACTACACGATAAGCAACTGAAGTACCTGCCAGATATTTTTTACTTTGTTAATAGAGAATCTCGCCATGTGCGGTGGCAACAATCACGCACCAGCAGCCAATAAACAATCGTTTAGCCACCTGTGATACTAGCCTTCACCTCCTAATCCACTACCACCTCCTCTTGTCCCTCTAATTAACAGTAATCCCCGCAGAGAAGTTCTCTGCTTTGGCTGACAATAGGTATATATGTGATGAATGCAGAGCCAACACCACCTATTAATAAGACAGTATCCAAGTGTGAGAATAATTGCTATAGCAACCAGGAAAAAGAGAACATTGAATGACTTGGACAAAAACTCACTATGAGTTTTTTTGTTTGTTTTTTGTTTTTGTTTTTTATTTTTTGTTTTTGTTTTTTGTTTTTTTTGTTTGTTTGTTTAGGGAACTCTAATCTTAGATATTTTTTCCCCAAGCATCACATTTTAATCGTGAAATGCACATTGAAACAAAGATTTTAGTTTTTTAATTATCAGTTGTTTTAATTGTTTACATATGATCTGGGTAAGGTTCATGAGTGTGTGGTACATTTTAATTGTTTCATTTCAAATCTGTATGCCCATACGGAAGTGCAAGTTTAATTCTATTAGTTTAATTTTTTATATTTGCTACGGAAAAACAATATAATTGAGAATACAATTATGTAATTCATGCCAATTTATGTAAAAATTATGTAGCCTAAGTGTCAATAAGTACAATGTTATAATTATTTTTGTGTTAAATAAATTATTTTAATAAGACATCTAGCAATCGAATAAATAATCGCAGGCAAACGCATGGGCATATGCTAATTATAGCAGCATACTGAAAAATATGGTAGAAAATTAGTTAAATCATCTCTTATGTTATACTATTAGAAGCCAACCTGTCTTGGTGATTTTGAGAATATAAATCCCAACACTAGCAGTACAACAAGTCCAAGGCATGAGATCAGTCTTTCACTACTGCCAATGGTGTCTATTCCGAGATAAATTAATGCAGCAACCAATGGCAATAAACTTATTGCTATTTTTGCAACCCTGGAATAAGCAAAAGAAATACATTAAATCTCAGACAATGAACAAATTACTTGTTAATTATGAAATTATCGTGGATTGTTTTTCAATATCTTAAGCACTATATCTCATTCTTGGAGATATTTGGGTAACATACGGCATATAGTTTATTACATTTAAAAATAAGAGAAGTCGAGTACAACATTTACACATGCATTGAGAGTTCAGTACAGGTCAACCCTTACAGTTCAATTTATATTTTGTTATAAGCATTCAACCAAAATCACTAGTGGATTGTAAGTTTGAAATCAATTAGGAAAATTTTCAGTGGAGTAGCTGGTTTCCATAGGTGATTGTGTTAAATATCTTCGTATATTTTAAGAATACTTATAATACTTATGTCTCAGCCTTTATGCAATTTTTGCAGAGATGCATATGTATTTCAATAGCAGTTAAAAGGTTAAAATATACGTTCAAGTTTGAATTTTTTCTATTTTGTGAACTCTTAGCTTTAAATAATAATTTATGATAATTTTTAAAAATTGTTTTTTTACTAGGTTCATTAAAATAATTATGTTTTTGTACTCTGTTGATTAAATAAGTATGTTTTGAACGATCAAATGTTGATTTAAAAGAAGTGAACATCAATTTAAAATACAGTTAAATAATGGAATCCTTACCTATTTCCCATTAAATTGTCCCAACATTTTTTGGTTGGCACAAACAATCTTTTGTATATTACTTTTCCAAAATATTTCTTAATAACATGGTAATATATAAGTCCAAAATATACAAATGCAAGGATGATGACAAGCATCCCAAGACCATCACACCATTCTAAATCACAGTCTCCTGTATAATAAAAATAAAGAAAAGAAATTAGAGCGGTCAGATGGCCAATATAAAAAGTTAGAACACTTTATCTAAACATCCTGATATGAAACTCTCACATGAGTTTTTTCATCACAACCATTGATCTTGTTATTCTTTGCTTCTCATAGTAAATGTTTGCATTTGGAAAAATACATTCAGTTGACTCAACTTCAAGAAAAACTATGCTGTTCACGAGATAGGAACTAATCCTGAGTACAGTAAATGGAGAAATGGCTAACTCTTAACTACCGTTCACACAATTTAACAAAGAAAATGTTGAAATAAAGTTTTAGATCTAAGTTAGGAGTTTTTTACAAAATTTAAGCAAAATGATTGGAACTATTTTAAAGAGAATTCTAAAAACGAGATTTTATTAATGTAATGTAAGAGAAAGCATACTATGTATATATATCACACATTATTATACTAGATGTCTACTGCTGCAGACAAGTCGGTAGCATGCCTCCTTTCCACTCCGGTATTCTTGTTGGGATAAGTAAAAATAATATGTGGCCTTTTCAAGAGCTACTATAAATAGTAGTATTTTTGTATCACTTATCAAGGTAAAGAAACAAATAATTCAAGCTAATTCCATTTTGACATCATATATTGTATACAAAGAGGTATTGTAAATTGTAAATATGTTCTTATTAATAACTCCCTTTGCTATTTTGTGCATATTTATTTATTTATTTATTTATTTATTTATTAAACTGTTACAATCCCTGAGCAACATGCTCATATTGGGACAGAAAAGATTAGAATACAATAAGTTTGCTGAGTATTTAATTTCAACAAGGCGACAATATTAAGTGTTTAAAATTTGACAAATGAGTAATATTATTGCTTGTATCATTTGTCATTACACCTTTGTACTCTGCCATACTTGGTTTCCCTCCTAATAATCCTTATGTAAATACTGAATGCTGGAAAAAGCAGTTTCCCTCTTTGGTGTTTCCAGAATGTGACAACCTTGTTGTGGCCAGATGTACTGACACCATTATCCATCATTCGCATCCATAAGAGAGAAAGTTATAATTTGAATCTTACAAAAACCAGTACCAGTAACATCTTACCTTGCTTATTCCAGAATACTATAGCAGCTATAAAATATGCAAGAACACAACAGTGTATGAAAATAATTGCGATATTGTATAGTATGGTTTTGTAGTCAGAGAAACAGTGAGTCCCCTTGGAATGGTTTCTTGATATGTTTTCCCTATTATTGCTCTCAGGTGGTGCAGTTCCATTATTCTGAAATTGTATGCAATAGATTAGTGCTGAATAATATTGTGATTAAATTATAAATTAACTTACTAGAGTAGCTGACAGAAATTATAAGATGAATTTGCTTCTGCTATTATTCAGTTAAAAGATTGAATACATAAAGATCTAGAGATTTTAAAAATAATATATAAAATAAAATTTACCAGATCAACCAAACTATTTCCCTGTCATTACTTTCTCTACCGTACTGTGCTATAAGGAAGAATTGTTTGAACCTGAAATTCAATGTAGAGTTTTCAGCATTAAGACACATTTTGAGATCCCCTGAACCCAAAACTAAAATTTTTAGAAACATATCTCTCTCTGTTTACTCTCTAGACACAATAACTCAGTATTGAGTAAAAGTAGTGACATACGAATATTGCTTTATGTGAAAGGAAGGATTTTTATTCAAGTGTTAAGGATTGTCATTGATGCAGACCAGCCATTCTACTGAAATTTTCCTCATTGATGTCAAATGTAAAGCCCACTGATGATTTCACTTGATGATTGCTTATATCAAATCTAAATTGAGCTCTGAAAGGATTGAAGTTCTCTGATTTTCCCAACTGCTTCTCTCTTAAAAAGAATTTCAGGCCGAGCTAAATGAAATATCAGAAGCATATACAAGTTACGAAACTTCAAAATCATTTAATTACATTAGTTTGGATTATATTTATTGTTTATTTTTGGCAGAGGTGAACTCTGATCATGTTGCAGTGTTACACAATGACCACTTTTTATCGCAAAGAATATTTAGATTTTCTTACTTTATAGTATTAAACTACTTTCAAATCATCTTTGTGATAGGTTCTTATTGACTGAAAACATACCTCACATGATATTTAACAATTTTAAACCATTTAAACATGTAAACCACTAGAGTACCCTGAACCATGTGAGTTTCTCTACATTGCATTGGCTGCTATCTGCAAGCAAGTTTTCCCTTCTCCAAGTGTACAAGCTTTAAAGTTCCTCAAAGAGATGCCAATTGCAAATGTAGTCACTTTGTGGGGAGATCTATATTGCTATTTTCAATGCTCTATTAGAACCTAAACTAAACTTCGTGGATCTACATCCCTGGAGAGATAGGCCTACCATCCGACTGCTGCGTCATCTCCCATAGGCAGATAGCAGGATTGGGGCCATGCGGTCAATATGCCGACACTCATGGTCGTTAATGATGATTTCTGTGACCGGAGCCGCTACTTCTTAATGAAGTAGCTCCTCAATTTGTATCATGAGGCTGAGTACACCCCATTCCAGACTCCCTACCTCTGAAAAATTCGAGTAGGTACCAGGGGCCGAACCCAGCCTATGGATCTGTAGCCAGAAATGCTAACCACAAGCCAAGCACGTGGTCCTATTAGACACTATCATTTATTTGTATATTCTCAGTTTACAAGTAATCTTTGCAGCATCTGCCTGCCAGTCCATTATGTTTTAATTTCTGTAAAATAGTGCAACACCCTGTTTCTACACCCACAATCCGCCTCTGATTTTTAGGCATAACAAATGGAACTGGTGTTTGACATTTAACAATTTAAAACAGAAGTAGATGGTGTGTCAGAAACTATCTATAAATATAAATTAGTGAGTACTTAATAAATAGGCTCTTTTTATAAGGCGGATGAATGTATGTATGATCTCTGATTTAAGAACAACTTTCTAGCATTAATCTTTTAACCTTTTATCCTGTAAGATCATAGCCTCTAAGTTAGTTTATAAATCCCTAGCATCTAAGTTTCTATTGTAAGTTTGTACACCTTTTTAAACTTTAAACAATCTGATGCCTATGTCGACTTAGTCTGATTGGTTTCTTGCTAATTTACAGAAATATATAAAAATTTTACTAGTTGGCCATGATATGAGTGCGTACAGCAGGAAGAGCAACTAAAGACCTTAATGACATTACCTATTGCCAACACAACAGTGGCGCCCTCCTTTCAAGCTCACTCATATCATGGCTGGCTAATACTCTTGTTCCGATCCTTATAGGTGTGAACCTATTTTCTGTAAGCAAAAGAACTCAAACTTTCCTTAGCAAAAACTGACACATCCAACACATAAGGAGTAATCAATATCACTGTCAGAATTCTTGTTCTTACAAAGAGTGGTTTGCAGTGAGCAATGTTTGAAGATCTTGTTATAGTCAAATTGCATTCTTCTGAATCAATAGCACTTTGTCTATCTTGGAGGTCTTATCATAATAATAACAACCCACACTGCAGTATACTTTAGAAATAAAAAAAGATACAAGTTCAGTGAATACTCATAAGTTACAAGCCCTACTAGTCAATTACCAGTAGAAGTTGATAATAATAATAATAATAATAATAATAATAATAATAATAATAATAATAATAATATTATTCACCATTAGGGATTACAAGAATCCAAAGGCTTCGTCATACTTAAGAACTAAAAAAAATATTAAACAAAACATCCCTATACATACCTATACATATACATACAGTACACACTCATACAAAATGCAGACATTAGAACAAAATAATACAGAGTACAATAAGACACGGACATTTAGAATTTTACTTGTGATTCAATTTTGACTTATAGAAATGGAGAGGAAAAGAGAAAGAGGAGAGATCAGGAGGAATCACGTAGCTCCAATTACTCCATAAATTATTATCCAGTAAAAATAAATTTATAGAGTCAGTAAATTGGCGGAGATGAAATCTTGAGTACTATAGAAAACATGCTTCATAAGAAGATTTCTCACTTTGGTTTTGAAAAGTTTTGGACTGGTGTGCTTAAAAGAGTGGGGAAGTTTATTGTACAGAATTAGACCTGTGTGATTGATGAATTTTAAACTTCTGGAGGTTCGGTGGGATGTGAGGTGAAAATCATTAATTCCTCACGTGTCGTGGTTATGGTGATGGGAGTTCTTTGGAAATTTCGGTTTGTTAGAATGTATGAAGCAGACAGTCTCTAGAATGAAGATGCAAGGGACAGGAAGAATATTTAATTTTTTGAAAAGAGGCTTGGTATGCGTGCGGTTGGAAACATGCATCATAATTTTGATAATCCTCTTCTGGAGTTTGAATATCCGAGTTAGATTGGGGGAGGTTCCCCAGAAAGGGATGCCATAGGAAATTACAGAGTTGATATTGCCAAAATAAAGAGTACGGAGCAGTTCAATATTACAGAATCTACTTAAAATTCTCAAAGCATAAGTGATTTTACATACTTTTTCAGCGAGGTGGGAGATATGTGTATTCCAGGATGACTTGGAGTCAACCCAAATACCCAGGAATTTAGAGGAAACAACTTCTTTTAAGCAAACATTATTAAACATAATTTGTAAGTTTGCTAGGGAGAAAGGGCAAAAATTTATGTAATTAGTTTTGGAAATATTGAGGTGCAGTCTATTGTAATTTAGCCAAACCTGGAGATTTTCCAAAGTTTTGTTAGCTTTAGCTTGAAGCTGAGCGCTGTCTATATCAGAAATTAGGATGTTGGTGTCGTCAGCATAAAGAATGTTCTTGGAGAGCGGTAGATAAGCCGGGAGGTCGTTGATGTAAATAAGGAAAAGTAGTGGGCTCAACAAGGATCCTTGAGGGACACCGCAATTCACCTGCAGAAGGTCTGAATTCTGGGAGTCGATTTGGACCATTTGCCGTCTATTACTCAAATAAGAGGAAATCCAGGCATTTGCGGTTCCTCTAATACCATAATTATTCAATTTTTCAAGGAGGATGCTGTGGTTTACTACATCAAAAGCTTTAGTTTGGTCGAGGAAGATACCAATTGTGGGATTTTTATTATCAAGGGCCGAGAGGAGGTGTTCAGAAAAGGAGTAAAGGGCATCATTGATAGACTTATTTTTTCTAAAGCCAAATTGTGAATGGGATAATACTTCATGTTTATTTAGGAAGGTCATTACTCTATTGAACATGGCTTTTTCAAGAATTTTTGATATAGCTGATAGGAGAGAGATAGGTCTATAATTTTCTACATTGTCTTTCTTTCCCTTCTTGAATACAGGGACTACTCTTGCTTTCTTAAATGCATCAGGGAAATAACCGGTTGATAAAGAAGCGTTGACAAGGTCAGTTATTGGGTCGAGTAAATAGGGACATTGCTTTATTAAAGACATTGGAATGCCGTCAGGTCCTGAAGAGATTTTGTTCTTGAAACCACAAATGATTATACTTATTTCTTCCGAGCTAACAGGACTCAGAAAGATAGTATTGTTGACTGATTTGTCCTTAGTAACTACGGTAGGAGGACTTTTATTTGAATTAAGGTTTGAGGCGATATTCACAAAATATGAGTTAAAAGTGTTAGCAATGTCAAGGGGGTTTTCAATAATATCATTATTCATACTCAATTTGATATGTTCACGATTGTTATCCTTGTGTTGGATTTCTTTTTTAATGATGTCCCAAATGGCTTTACCCTTGTTCGAAGCCGCATTAATTTTATTTGAAATGGCAGTTTTTTTTTGCTTGTAGAATTACCTTTTTTAGAATCTTAGAGTATTCATTGACATAGTTTTGGAAATATGGATCGGAAATGGTCTTACTGAGTCGCCAGAGCAATATGATCTTATCATATAACTTGTTAAACACTGGTACATTGACATCAGTCTGGCTCAGCAACTGAACAACAATAGTTTATTTTGTAGTTGCAATGCCTTGAATGAGATTTATATTGCCTGGCAATGTCAGAATAATTTGATGGAAATATGCTAGTATAAATTAATGATGAATTCATTATTTTTCTTGCTTTGTTTGCAGTAAAATTTGTAAGTTAATTCATATTTTATTCACCATTAGAGTTTTTACCAGTATGTTTTAAAGTTACTTACTGTTGAAGATATGTTTTCCTCAGATATTTCTTCTGAATTGGACTTAATACTGTTTAATGGAATGTTCTTTCTTAGGCGAGTATTTCCAGTGGTTTCATCCTCATATATTCCTATGTGATGTTCTTCTGCTGTTGTATCATCATTTTCTGAAGGAACTGTGCTTTTCATCTCCTGCAATTCAAATGTAAGTTTCATTCATCATTTGTGTTATGAGATAATGAACATAAATTACAGTGAATATACAAGTCTCGTATACAAAATATAAAATAATGCAACTACTCAACTTACAAGTAAATTATTATAGATTTCCTCTTATTGTGTAAGGAAGACTTCCTAAAGCAATAAGCAATAAGCCACATTTTAACAAATTGCTTCCATCATTTAGAATATTTTAGATTTAAAAAAAATGAAATTCAAATAAAGAAGGAAAACACACTGTAAACATCATTAATCACATATAAATTAATTTTATAATAATAATAATAATAATAATAATAATAATAATAATAATAATAATAACAACAATAACAATAAAAATAAAAATAACACTAACAATAACAATAACAATAATAATAATAATAATAATAATAATGATAATGTAATATTACCACGGTAATGAGGCATGCTGATAAAGGAAATAAAGAATAAAAAAAATAATAATAATAATAATAATAATTACAATAATAATAGTAATAATAGTAATAATAATAATAATAATAATAATAATAATAATAATAATAATAATAATAATAATAATTGATGAAGCAAAGTGAGATCCAGAATCTTCGGCTCTTTGTGCCGCCACTGTTACAAACTGAGCTACCATGGCATCATGCTGGTGCAACATTAAATTCTCCAACTGACTCACATATCCTGGTTCAAATCCCGGCTATGGAATTGAATTTTTCAGTCTGACTTCACTTTTCCATCTTAGCCTACACACAGCCAGTGTGAAAGAATTATCATTCTACTGTGACCTACTAGATTAGATTAGATTAGATTTATTTGCCACAGACATTGTACAATGTATTAGCAATAATTACAATAAACACAAATGAGGTAGAATATACAAGTACACATTTAACACCAGGTAATGTCATTGAAGTCCTTGACACTGTACAAGGTGTTTGACATCAGGTTAGATTTAATTACCCTTTTAAACGCCAGGTCTAAAAGCACTTACGAGTTACTTAACAGACTAATATTTCCTCATGAGGTATTGAACCACTCACTCCCATGCACTCATATCTAAACATCTCACTCATAAACAAGCATTTTTAAATATCATATGACTCATGCAGAAATATTGTTTAATAATTAGGCAAAGTTTAGCACCAAAACATTAGAGAATACAATGAAATTAGATTTTTACTTTTACATCATTTGTGCCAGTTAAAAGTGTATATGCCTCTAACTGATCATAGTTATCCAAACTTCTGCAAAATTAAGATGGAAATTAACAAATTTTATGCAAAGGATAATAATAGAAAAAAATTATAATAATTTAGAATATTCTAAACTTACATGCACCTCAGATTTATCTTCATCTGGAAGTGTAAATCCTGCATTTGTTATTCCTTCCATTTTTCACACTGAAATAAGAATAATTATATTATTACTCATTATAAATTACATACAAATATATGTATTGTCTGACCAAAAGTATCCAGAAACCATGTAATATTTAGCTTGTGTTTTCCATGATGTCGAGCCTCTATTTGGAAGAAGTCGAATATTATGTGTGCAAATTTTAAAGAGTGTTACATCTTAATGCTAAAACAGAATAAATAAATTCAGAAGGCTATGGGAAAAGTAATATCACAGTGTACTATAACGGTAGTGAAACTCTAATAAAAGGAGAATGCATCCTTTTGACAGATGGTGCGACACTAGCGCTTTAAGTAGCCAGCAAGAAGCAACTAGCATACTACATAAGTGCAATGTACAGTTTTCTTTCAAAATCTCGAAATTTGTCCGGAATTTAAAACCGCTATATTTGAACATATGAAGAAAAAATAACAAATGGCTACTCATTTTAAAGGAAATTTATTGTCCTATAACTTCTTTTATAAAGGCATTGCTGTACACCTAAGGGCTGAAGCGTTAGAAGGCAAAGTGTGTCAAAAAGCTTGAGGCAATTTATTGACCTACAACTTCTTTTATGAAGGCATTGCTGTACACCTAAGGGCTGAAGCGCTAGAAGGCAAAGTGTGTAAAAAAGCATGACGTGAAAGAGCATTTTTCGAAAATTTGCTATCTTCGGTGGCAGATATCTCGAAAGCTATTGGGAATTGAAAAAATGTGTAGAATCGAATTTGTAAGAAATTTTATCAACTTGTATTTTGAATAGAATAACTTTTCCTCTACAATGCACCGTTGTTGAGATATACGCGAAAAACCAATAAAATGGATCATCTACGGACCCTCCTGACTCCCGCTCACCCTCTCCCCATCAGGGACTTTTAAAATGTTGTTCAGGACAGTCCCCGACAACTCTGTTAAATTTAAAAACTACACTTTTTTTCCCCTGTTCAGTGTTTTTTGACCTTGATTGACTGAACTATTTGTAATGCAAAGGGTGTATGAGTACCGGTACTACACCGTTTCTGTTCATGAAGTGAATGATAGTGGTTAAAACTGTAACTGAATATTTTTGGTCAGATAGTATAAATTACATAACTACATAATATCCCTTGATTTGACCTTTTTTTTTTTTATATATTCTTTATTTAGTACTTATTGTATTGTATTAGTTCTTTTCCTCATTGAATAAGTTTGATATTTTTAAAGTATAAGCCTACTGTTACTTGTTAAAAGTATTTGATAAATATTTGATAAATATGAAATCTAATACATTGGCATGTTTGCAAAACTTAGGTTTATTAACCTTAAGGAAGTTTCTTATCTGCTGAAAATAAACCATTTATGTGACTTAACTGCTTTCTTTCCCTAAAATCAAAGCATCATACAGTACGAGGAAAATGAATGTGAATATGACATACAGTACCAGTAGCCTACATAGGTTAATGTATTACATCAAAGTAGGATACATTTTGATTGGATACTCATTTAATTCCATATGTTACTTTTTTTTGAAAATTTGTCCACTGTTTTGTTTTACATCTGCCAGTACAAATTTTGTTTGTATCCTCATTTTGCTTCAGCGTTTAATCTGTTACAGTATTTTCTCATAAAGGATATTCCTGAATGGTGTAATAGTAACAGTAATTTTATGACAGTACATTGACAATATTATTATAATTATTATTGGATGGAAGACATCCTGTCACCGTACAAATGGGAGTTTAAGACATCTGAGCAGAGTTTTGTTACTGGTACCTAAGTCTAATTTAGTTATACTTATTCTCCATCACCTTGATGTACAGCTAGAGAAAACGAAGTATTATTGGTCATGGCAGGGCCGAGAAATTTGGTTCAGAGGCTCTAATTTAGGCTTGGAATTCTTTAATATGCCATGAATATACGACACAGGACACATAGTTCATAGAACCCTCCTAGCTTTTAGTCCCAGGATTTTGAAATCCTGAAAAATCCATTGACCATGGCCAGGTTCAAAACCCACAATCTTTGGATTCAGAGGGAGGCACACTACCTTTGCACTACTGCGTTAGAATTTGTATTATATTGTTATTATTCATACTAATATAATGATTAGTAATTTGTATGTTATTGACCAATATTTTCATGAAAAAATATATGGAAATAGACCTAGAAAATTGTTGAATATAATAATTGAAAATAAGGAGGAAAATATTGTATGTAGTTTTTTTTAATCTCAAAAGATGAATATGCTTTATATTGTTGTGCCCTCGCCCAGGAGGTGGCACATGTCAGGAATATTCGAACGATCGGCTCTACGTTCGTTATCTTCTTCTTTAATTACCTTTCATTCGTTTCTGAAATAAATATTATTTCTAACACCAACAATCATGATTTTACTCTTTTAATTATTTAACTTAAATAAAACTATTAATTCGGATGGATCAGGATCTTATACTCTCGTAAGAAAACACTTGAAATTAATTTACATATTTATTCTAAAAATCTATAAGTGTATATGTTTCCTTGAACTTACATTTTACGGAGTTCTTCACAACCATCCTCAACTTCATGGCTTCCGTCGTCTAGCGACGTCGATGCACTTATCAACTTCATGTAGAGTAAAAGTCTGAGTCTGAGAGTGAGGCCTATTTCGGCCAGGTTTATATAACCATCCTTGCCACACCCAAACCTCGGTCAAGAGTCGTGATCAAACAAAATAACATAAGAAAGTACTATATGCCTTTCTTGTATGCAAATCGCCTATTATTTGCATGAACACAATATGAATATTACTGAATTGACTTAATTCAATAAAAGCTTAAATCTTGCGTTAAGCAACGGAAAATAATGACATAATTATGACCTCATCAACAACCAATAGAAACTAGTCTATTTTATCCTTACTCAGTACTCTGTGAATAATGTTTACGCAAATGTGCTATACTTCATGTTCTGACAATGAACGTAATATAATACTTCTTTCCTTTTACAAACTGCAATCTTTGCTTTATTCATGTGACTTCTAAAGCAATATCCATAAAAATATGTAATTGTCTTAACTTTATATTTCAACAATAAAATGTTAATCTCTTTGACCCATGCATTGTCGTATCCTAAATTATAACATTGCTATTATAATCCGGGAGAAACAATGACAATGATTTCCGGTATAACCGTGGTATACGAAGGTATACTCAGGTATATACCAGGGCTCAACATCACCCCCTTCTTTTTTTAAAACGAGCTGTTCCGTTTGGAACACTCGATTTTCAAGAAAATTCCAAAATTCTCGATCTTGTTGAGAGCTGCAAGATTCATTCATTCAACAGTTATCGCTTGTAGAGTTTTAATTCCACAGTGGCTTCAATCATACATCAATCAGGCTTACAAGAATGTTATTCCGTTCCAGCGGCCTTCAATTATTTACTTACAGTCTTAACAAGTCGACAAACTGATAGGGGTTATGTATGCCTCCTCTTTTGGTCACTTTAATTTAAATACAGCTCAAATTTATTTAATCTTTAAATTCATTATTCATTTCTTTCTTATTGGCTTTGATGTCCATAATTTTCCTCTTATTACATAATAATTAATTTTACTTTAATCTATTAACACGACTGTTTGATCCTGTTTGGTTTTTAATTACAAAAATTTAATTTTACTTTAAAATCATTTTATAGTTGTGATAGTTGTGAATCCTCCTATATATACTGATATGTATATACTCATTTAACATTTAGTTATTTAGAGTGAGTGTGTGTGTGTGTGTTTGTTTACATTCCTTCATTATTACATAATCTTTTCTTTTCATCTTAAATAAAATTATTACATTCAATTGATTTAATGTCTTTTACTAAACAAACTGAAAATCTGTGCCAGTGAAATTGTCGGACTAATTAAATAACTCTTCAATGAACGGTGACGTCGTCCTTCTCATCTCTGCACATCATATGGTCGGAAGGTTATTGCTTCTTCTGGACTCTTGGACCTATGACGTCTTGTTTGGTTAAGATCAGGTTCCTTAACTCCTGGCTTCATCAGCTTGGCTCGTATCTGTATTAAACACAGACCATAACTATTACATCATAATATTTGCTTTTTCTGACACCATAACTTAATTCGTTAATCTTTAACATTTTTATTTAAACTTTGACGTCGTCAATATCTTTAATTTTCCGACTATTCTTTCATTAATCACTTATTTCATTTCGCAAAAACTTCAAGTCTATGCTGAATATATCTTTATTTACTTCTGGCAACAACATTTTATTATCACATAATTTATGTAATTATCTTCAGTAATATGGGGCAAAACTCAAAATTAATTAAATAATATTACAATTAATAATGTCTTCAAGTATGCTTGTTATTCAAACAAAATGATGAATCTACTCGTAATTCATTTTTAAAGTAACTTACGCACTTCCAGTGGAAGGCTATACCCTCATAATAATACATATAAATTAAAGTAGGCGATACCACACAGGTGATTGTTGATCTCCTCCGATCTTCCTGTCACAAGTCTCAATGGCTTCTTTGGCTGTCCTGTGAATCGGCAGGTTCACAGTTTAGCTGGTTGGCTAAAATGTTACTAGTCGTCTGGACTATGGTACATAAATCGCCTTACATCTGCAATTATTTCTATCATCAAGCAAACACAATATATTGTATTAATTGTCATAATTAAACATTGGAAATCAAACTGGATAAAATAAAAACTTAATGCGCTATCATAGTTTGTTGTAACTCGTTACGGTAATGTCCGTACTCTATATAATTCAAAATACTTGTCCAATGACTTCAAAAATATATAAATCCATAAAAAATTATTTTACTAATTTCGACAACTGACAGTAAGAAATTCCTTCAAGAAATTTCAAAACATTTAAAATTGCAAAAATGGCAAAACTTAAAATGAATTAAGCTGAGCTTTCCAATAGCTGTGAAATTAACATCTTCTCCAACTGTATCGAATGTTGCTTTAATTCTTTTAATGTGTCAACGAAAATTTGTAGTTTTAGCAATTATGTTAATGCTTTCGTAACTACATTCAATTCAAACAAAACATCTTCAATTAATTAATTTAAAATGTATCATGTTTTATTAATATACTTAATAAATTCCTACATTTGCGCTTATTTTATTTATATAAAATCTCTTCTTCCACTATTATGGTTAATTGGTTCTAGTATTACCAATAAATTTTCTCATTCTATACATCGTATAGTATTTCGTAATTTAAAATTTCATATATTAAATAAAACTGTTATTTACACACTGCTTTCATAAATCAATTTACAATATAATTTCTCTTAATTGTTAACATCTTTCGTACGTTGCCTAAAATATCATAATAAAACTAAATTTCATTACAATAATCTATTTAACACCTAAAAAAAAAATAATTTTCTTTACTGTATCCTTTACTAGATTTCGTCGTCTTTCGTTCTGCTGCATTACTAAATCCTAATTTCCATTTAATTGTTATATCTATACTCTGTAACAAAGTATTTTATTTGTATTAAATTCTATAATGACTTTCTTGTGTTGCTTGGATTACTGTTACTACTAATTTCATTTTCTGTGCATTCTTGGGATTTCTTATATTCTTAATATTCTTTACGTTCCTAGGGGTTTTAGTATTTTTAATATTCTTTACGTTCCTTTGAAATTCTATGGTGCAAACTTATTTATTCTGCGCGTTCACTTTTCATTCGTGACCCTGCTCGAGTGGTTCTAAATTATATATATGTCTTCTTCGTACCTAACTTCATGGGATTTATTTCTATTGCGGGTTCCACTATTCCTTCGGAGTTCCTTCCCGTGAGTTTTGTCCTCACTACTCCGGTACACACCGTTTTTGAACCTAAACCTCACATGGGGTTTACACACACCAAGTTATATTCATTCTCAAAAGTTCTCCTACTTTTGAAAGTTTCATTATTTGCAGAACTATCATTATTGATAACTTTGGTAGTTTCTTCATTTGCGGTTCTCTTTAATTCCTGGGAGTTTTATTAATCACGCGTTGCTCGATAATCTTCGGGACTTTCATTCATTTTCGAAAGCTTCATTAAACTTTGGTAGCTTCATTAACTGTTGGAGTCCTTTTATTTACGTGTGCCTCGTTATATATTAAAATCTCATTAAACGTGAAAATCTCTTAAATGTAAAAGTCTCTTGGTCAAATATTGAAAATCTAGTTATCAATGTGCACTCGCTAACTGATCATAATTCTTAATAGTGAAAGAGATGACTACTTGTGCGCGCTCCCGTTGCAACCTGTCCCTTAGTCTGCTTCAACGGACTCTCATTCACCTTACTGAAATGACTTCTGTCGTCATTTTTCCCATCGTCATCCATGTGACGGTATACTAACTGGCTAAAGGCTTTCCGTCCTCTGACGACCAATATTCATCCACCGGTTACTGTGTCCTAGCTAATCGGTAGGCTTGCTTTCATGACCTCTTTTCATGACATTTTTTTTTTTTTTCATGGCATCTTTTCATGACATTAGGCTTCGCTTACTATTTTTCTATCTTTCTATTGTGGGTGTATTGCTGGCACCATTTCATGTCGTCTGGTTTCCTTTCCAGAAACAATGTCCTCCCCCATTAGGACGTAACTTTATCCTACTAATATGAACTACCAATGTTTTTCCATTTTAAACATAATACGATAGTAAACCTCATTTATGTTCCCCTCAGTGGTAGTAATTACTGACTTCATCCACGCTTTGCTCGAAGAGCTGTAAAACTGGATTAAAATTATACAATGGAACGACGGGGTTTTCCTTGTCTTACGACTGTTATATAATAAACATTGGCAATATTTCCTCTATTTCAACTATAATACCATATTTGGACAATAAAAATTCTACGTTTCAACATTCTAACGTCTTTCTTTTGTCTTCCGATAAACACTAATTGACAATTCGTAAAAAATTCTGTATTATTCTGCAATATTCTGAAATGTTCGGAACAATTAGCCTGAATTCCTTATCATTCTTTATTAACATAACTTCTGTTATCATCAAACTAAAATTCTTTTCAAAATTTTCTAACCATTTAAAATATTACAACTTGGTAATCTGATTACCCGTAAATACCTTTACATCATTATCAATGTAAAAATTTTGCATACGTCTGTGACAATTCGATGTATTTGTATTGGACTGTAAAATGTAATTCGAAAAAATCTTATATCTAACGCAAAAATTTCGAACTCAATTCTTTTAAACTAAATTACCATTATTATTATTATTATTATTATTATTATTATTATTATTATTATTATTATTATTATTATTTTAATTGATCAATTATCGCTGTAAACTCATTACATTTTCATTCATATAATTTATTAAAATAATGTAGTTGGCTAAACATCTGTAACAGCTCGCGTTGAATGATCACGCACGCTCTTTGATACCATCGAATGCAAGCGAAGGAGTTTTCTGCATTCCATCTCCAGATAACCAACTTCTTGCAGTCTGGTATTTTAATACTGACTGTCGACATAACATCTCTCTTAATGTTTCAAATATAATTTATTAAATTCTTCTCGTACGCATTCTGTATTTCCTTTAATTAAAATCTATCATAAACTTCGCTACATAAGCAAATTCGTTTTGTATCTGCGATAATCTACAAAACCTAAAAATTATCTAACTTCTTTAATTGTACACGTACAATAAAATAATTCACTATAACCTGAACTTTTCTTTCTTTCTTTTCCTTCTATTTCCACTTACTAAAACTCAATGTAGCTTAAACTCACTAAATATTTTAAATAAACCAAATTCATTAAAATTTCATTTATATATAATAATTAACATCTCTATGCGTTATCTTCTGAAAAATCTGTTCAGAACCTAATTCGATCCTCTTCATCGGAACTCTTTCCGGAACAAAACTTTATCGGAGCTAACCAAACGCTCGCAGAAGGCCTGATAATGTTCTTATCCAACATCATCTATCATTTCTATACCTTCTCATTATATTTACGTAGTAGGGGTATTTTCTTAACTTGGGGCACATCCCAGTTATTAATTCCATGTTTTACTTTGTTGGTGCAGCCTATGTTTTCTATCTCTTGGGTCATGAAATACATCTACAAACTTTTCTAACACTCCACATTTTATTTTGCCTGTCACTTAAGGTAAGTGATTTAAGTTCTCTGACTCAAGTAAGCCTATAATGTCGCATTCCGACTTCATTCGGAGCCAACACATTTACCTGACTTTTTTTTTTTCTTCCCAGATGTGAATCTGAATGTGTTGTTCGTGCTGTTGCATTTTTTTTTTTTAATTTGACGTCACTATCTCGTATCGTACCCACAGCAACAAAAGTACTCATCACGCCTGCACTTACGTGGTTTTTGAGATGCATCCTATTCTTTGATTTTCGGTAACTCTATTTAAAAATTAATTGTTTAATTATTTTCACAGGAATTTTGTTCTACATCTCTGTTTCCCATCGCTTATCTCCCTATCGCTAAGCGATCTAGCTAGGTAAATCCCATAATACCTTGCTCTTCAGGTCTAAAACACTTTATCTTATTCTCGGGACAAGCTAAACATAGTTGTGCACTTCCTATGCGCTATAGCTTCATACCTTCATGGTATCGTCTGTTTACGTGCAGCATAAACTAGACAAACATCACGACTATCATACTGAGATATGAGATTGTTTCTAGAACTCTTCTCTGATGCTTCCACCTAACCATGCAAGATATCGCAGGAGTTACTTCTATTCCCATTCGTATGGTAAGTAAGTGGATTATTTCGGGTGTACAGTCCGAATCCATCTCTCCTAGCGTCAATACACGGGGGTTACTACAACAGATTTATGATCTCTTCTCATATGACTAGTGCGCGGTTCAAAACATCAATGTTTCCATGTTTTGATTCATACAATCAAGACCTATTCCGTCTCGTTCTATTTCAATTTGGACACTCTATAAACTCATGCGAATATTTCCCTTCATTCGCGAAATCCATCTACTTGAAATCCATCAAATAGGTAATACCTTTAGCTTGTGACGTCATTCTTTAAGAAATAACCTGTGAAACACCTGGATTGATACAGCCGCATCTGTATCCTCTAAAACTAAAACTAAAGAGTTTTTCAATCGATCAGTGCTTATGACCATGAGTTCCTTATTTTTTTTTCTGTTTCAATTACGTCTATCTTAGTAATGACCTCTTTGCGCGAGGTGTTCTGAAATCCTACGAGAAGTTCTACTCCCTCAAACTCTCGTATATCTCTTTCTCCCTTTGCAATCCCGAATTATGTCCCTTTTTCTTACAATAAACAGTCTGTATGTTAGCCCATCCTTTTAAACTGATTATTTTCTTTGCTGATTAAAATTGTCGTTTATCTAATCCTGCTGTCGTGCATACCGCAAGCATAACATGTAACGTAAATAAATACATTTCTGGCTTGTGCACTTCGCACTTAAAAAAAATATAAACTGAATCTCTTGTTCTGAATTCTGTTGTGACTGCTAATTGTACTACTTGCATGTAACATGGTAACCTGAGTTGAATCTGTTCCCGACTTCTCATCCTGTTACATCAGCTGCTAAAAGTCTGCATCTGCCTTCTCAGCACGAATATGCTTCTCGTGTGAGTTATTAGTTGGCTTTAGTATTATAATGATAAATCTTGGACATGATTAAACCTTTTGCGTTGCTATTTAAAACTAAATATAATAATAATCATCGGGTAGTTTTTTTTTGTTTGTTAACCCTATTCTCGAAAGTGGATCTCAACTAATCATACGTAGTTTCGTCACTAACTAAATCAATGTCTCCCTGACAATGAAAAATTCTGTTGCGGGACCTACAACTTTAAACTTTACAATCTGCTTTTTGTCTGCAATCTCTGTCTGAATTCGCTGTCTGAATCTACTGTCTGAATTCACTGTCTGAATTCTCTGTTTGAATCTCGAAACTCCCATTATAATTTTTAAAAAAAATTAAAAATTCCTTTACCATTCCTTCACTGGTAAGCTATCTGCTGAGCCACTCCACTCATTTATCGCACTATATGCCGTAAAATCTTTTGTCGAGTTACCTAAACTATTTATCTTGCTACAAGATTTGCTTTGCTGCCGTTAATTCTGTTACCCTAGTTTTAAACTTTAATTCTGTTACCCTAGTGTTAAGCTTTACAAAGCTCGTCTAATACCTTCGTCAAGCAACATTCTGACCTATGTGAATTGTACACTATCAGCAATCAATTAATCGTTAACCAAGTAATGTTAATCAACCCTTGACTTACAATGCACCAACCATTTGTAAAGAATTTCCCAAGAAGCTTAATTTGCCACTAACTTATAATGCCCACATTTTCTAAACAATTTATAACAACAACTTATTACTAACACCTACACACACCCTAACATTTTTCCGAGAGCATGAGATCGTGAAACCATTTTTCCATCTTTAAACATTAATTTTATTCGCGGTAAACATCCCGCTTCTGACACCATTGTTGTGCCCTCGCCCAGGAGGTGGCACATGTCAGGAATATTCGAACGATCGGCTCTACGTTCGTTATCTTCTTCTTTAATTACCTTTCATTCGTTTCTGAAATAAATATTATTTCTAACACCAACAATCATGATTTTACTCTTTTAATTATTTAACTTAAATAAAACTATTAATTCGGATGGATCAGGATCTTATACTCTCGTAAGAAAACACTTGAAATTAATTTACATATTTATTCTAAAAATCTATAAGTGTATATGTTTCCTTGAACTTACATTTTACGGAGTTCTTCACAACCATCCTCAACTTCATGGCTTCCGTCGTCTAGCGACGTCGATGCACTTATCAACTTCATGTAGAGTAAAAGTCTGAGTCTGAGAGTGAGGCCTATTTCGGCCAGGTTTATATAACCATCCTTGCCACACCCAAACCTCGGTCAAGAGTCGTGATCAAACAAAATAACATAAGAAAGTACTATATGCCTTTCTTGTATGCAAATCGCCTATTATTTGCATGAACACAATATGAATATTACTGAATTGACTTAATTCAATAAAAGCTTAAATCTTGCGTTAAGCAACGGAAAATAATGACATAATTATGACCTCATCAACAACCAATAGAAACTAGTCTATTTTATCCTTACTCAGTACTCTGTGAATAATGTTTACGCAAATGTGCTATACTTCATGTTCTGACAATGAACGTAATATAATACTTCTTTCCTTTTACAAACTGCAATCTTTGCTTTATTCATGTGACTTCTAAAGCAATATCCATAAAAATATGTAATTGTCTTAACTTTATATTTCAACAATAAAATGTTAATCTCTTTGACCCATGCATTGTCGTATCCTAAATTATAACATTGCTATTATAATCCGGGAGAAACAATGACAATGATTTCCGGTATAACCGTGGTATACGAAGGTATACTCAGGTATATACCAGGGCTCAACAATATTACTTATAGGCCTAGAAATTAATTTATTATAATTTATTCCTGTTATCTTCTTCTTTGGCATCACAGCCCTGGGTGGGCTTTAGCCTCCCTCGTAATTCGCCTCCATTCGCTTCGATCCATCACTTTCTCCCACCATTTGGTCACCTTCATCTTCTTCAAATCCTCTTCAACATTTGCTATCCATCTTTTCCTTGGCCTCCCTCGTCTCCTTTTTCCATCCATTTTTCCATCCAATATCCTCAAAGGCATCCTTTCCTTGGGCATTCTTTTCACATGTCCCAGCCATGTCAATCTCCGAGACTTAATAAATCTCACAACATCTTCTCCCCCTATTAATTCATCAAGCTCCTGATTATATCTTACTCTCCAATATCCTCCTTCGTTCACAGCCCCAAATATCTTCCTAAGAATCCTTCTCTCAAATACTCTTAATGCCAGTTCGTTTGCTTTAGACATAGTCCATGTTTCCGCACCATATGTGACGACCGGCCTGATCAGAGTTTTGTACAGTTTCATCTTTGTATTTCTAGACAGGACACGTGATTTCATGAGAGAAAGATTTGCATAATATGCTTTACTACCCTCAATAATTCGTTTAGTGATTTCGTCTGTAATTGTGTTTTCATAATTTAACATTGAGCCAAGATAGCAAAACTTATTCACCCACTCAAAATTATAGTTTCCTATGGTCAGTTTTTGTTCTACTTTTATTCTGTCGTTTGCTGCCATCACCATGTATTTTGTTTTATTTTCATTGATTTTAAGTCCAAAAATTTTACTCCTTTGTTCCAGAATATTAAACATTTCTACTAGAATAGCCTTGTTTCGTGCCAGTAGAGCAATGTCATCAGCATAAGCACAGGCTTGAAAAGATTTATAAATTATTGTTCCTTTTAATTCCAGTTCTTTTATAATTTCATGTAGAGTCAAATTAAATAAAACAGCAGATAAGGCGTCACCTTGTCTTACGCCATTTGTTATCTTAAATGTTTTACTGATTTTCCCTCCAATGCGTACCTTCGCCCATGTATCTTCTAATGTCAAATTAATAAGCTTTATAAGCTTTTTCGGAATTCCAAAACCTTCTAGCATGTATAAGATTTCTTTCCTGTTAATACTGTCAAAGGCCTGGTAAAAATCAATAAACAACACATGTAGGTTTGTATTATATTCAAAACACTTTTCCATGGACTGCCTCAAAACAAATATCTGATCTGTTGTCCCTTTCCCAGGGCGGAAACCGCATTGATACTCCTCAAGCAGTTCCTCAGCATAACTACCGAGTCTCTTCTGCAATAGAGAAGAAAATACTTTGTAGATTACATTCAAAAGTGTAATGCCTCTATAATTCTGACAATTCATTTTGTCTCCCTTTTTGAAAATAGGGCATATAATCCCATTTTTCCAGTCGAGGGGTATCTCTTCCTTCTCCCAAATATCAACAATCAGGTTATACACAACTTGAATCAATTTTGGTCCACCCTGCTTAATCAGTTCGGCAGCTATCTGATCTTCACCTGGGGCCCTACCATTCCTTTGCTGCTCTATTATAAGTTCTATTTCTTGGAGTTCTGGTTTCTTGAGATTTACTTCAGCTGTCAAAAATGATGGGTTCTCTCTCTCACTCATATCTTGAATATTTAATTGATCTTCAAAATATTCTGCCCATCTCTCAATAATTTTGTCTTCTTCTATAATAATACTGCCATTCTTATCCTTACAACTATCTATCCTAGGTTGAAAACCTTTTGTCATTTTTTTAACAGCTCGGTAAAATTTTTTACTCTCATTTTGTGAATTTAGATCTTCAACTTCCTGTAATTTAGTTTTAATAAAATCCCTCTTCTTTTTCCTAATTATTTTACTTGCATTCTTCCTAGCTTCTTTAAAATTCTCGTAATTTTTCCTTGTTTCATGTTGCAATAATAATATTCTTTTCCTGTTCTTCTCTTCTATCTGATCTTTGCATTCTTGATCAAACCATCCTTCATTGCGGATACCTTCTTTCCTTCCTATAACTTCCCCAGCGGACTGAGTAATAGCTTCTTTAATAACATTCCATTTACTTTCTACATTCCGTCCATCCCCGTGCACCTCACTTAGCTTATCGTTCAGAACTCTCTGATATGTGGAAACAATTTCAGGATGTTGTAGTTTCTCAACATTCCAGGGCCTATTTTTAACACCATGCTTGTTTACCACCCTTGCAAGTCTTTCCCTAAGTATAGCCTTCACCATATAGTGGTCTGAGTCGCAGTTGGGTCCTCTTGCAGATCTAACATCAATTACTGATGATCCATGTCTTCTAGAAATAAGAATGTGATCAATCTGGTTTATAATTCCAGTCCCTGGCATTTTCCATGTGCCTTTGTGAATATCCTTATGCTGGAAACATGTACTTTTAATTAAAAGACTATTAATTTCAGCATGCTGGATTAACCTAATTCCATTTGGGCTTGTCTCATTATGTATTGAATGTCGTCCAGCAACATCACAAATAAAATCCTCTTTCCCTATCTTGGCATTAAAATCGCCCATTACTATTAAAATATCATACTTAGGTACAGCAGCACATGCTTTGTCAAGATTATCATAAAATACATCCTTTTCTTCATCGCCTGACTCCTCAGTGGGAGCATAGGCAGAGATCACTGATATATTTCGAAATCTGCCTTTAAGTCTTATCTTACACAATCTGTCGCCTAAGGGTTCAAATCCAATAAAACTCTGTTTCAATCTCCTATCAATCATAAAACCCGTTCCAGCTTGCCCAGTTCTTTCATCAGGACCACTATAAAACAAACTGTAAGTTTGCTTCCTAATGCAGCCATTTCCTGGCCACCTTGTCTCCTGAAGGGCTACCAAATCTAATCCATACTTGTGCACTTCAGCAGCAATTTCTTCCATCTTCCCTGCTTCCAACATTGTTCTTACATTCCAGGTGGCTAATTTTAAAGTTCCATTTCTTTCTCGTGTCCTTGGTACATTTGCCTGGTCGTTATCAGAGAATCCATCAGTCCGAGGCTCTTTACTGGGTTTCGCAACGAAGTTTTTTTTACGGTGTGAGGTTGTCGGCCTCACGCCCAACCCCCAACCTGGAGGACCAGGGTGTCTCTCTTCGTCTGACTCTTCACTCAAGACCTGTCCGGCAAGGGAGGCCTTACCAGTAGCAACGCTACCGCCGGCATAGCTCCCGAGATCATCAGAGCACGCAAACTCCACCGCCACGATAAGGCGGAGACACCACGGGGGGTATTCCTGTTATATCAAACAGTTTCACAACTGAAGCATCCCTAAAATATTTCCTTAGCCAAGCATTTCTTCCGCTACGGAGTCTGCATTAGCCACGGGTGACGCGCGCGCGGCTTCCCTGCTTAAAGTGTAGGCTATATAAAGTATTACATATCTTACCTTACAACATATGTTGGAAGTGTCGTCCTTCCTGTGTTATACAGGCATTGTATCTGGAAACCACATTCTTAAAGATAAGGTTTATCGAACAAATCCTCACACATTGGAGGAGCTGAAAGAAA
Source organism: Ectobius pallidus (assembly GCA_964059195.1). Classification (NCBI taxonomy): domain Eukaryota; kingdom Metazoa; phylum Arthropoda; class Insecta; order Blattodea; family Ectobiidae; genus Ectobius; species Ectobius pallidus. The sequence continues at coordinate 69,576,952 of CAXKWD010000004.1, read as the reverse complement.
ACATTACGAATAAAATTAGGGGCATTACAGTGGAAGAACTCACTCGCGTCAGCCAGAATGTGGTTTCCAGATACAATGCCTGTATAACACAGGAAGGACGACACTTCCAACATATGTTATAAGGTAAGATATGTAATACTTTATATAGCCTACACTTTAAGCAGGGAAGCCGCGCGCGCGTCACCCGTGGCTAATGCGGACTCCGTAGCGGAGAGTGAAAACACCGGTCGCCCCGTCTCAGCTTATAATAAAGACCCTGCATTTCTTATTTTGATAAAAGGATTTTTAGAAAACCTTTTCTCCCTAAATAATCTTCCCTTAACGAACATCATTGTAATTGCCCCACTTTTTGTACAATTTACAGTACAGTAGCCTATCCTGTGAGTTTAAAAGAAAAACTGCAATCATTAACACAGTTTTAAAAGACTCAAGATTTCTCAATGAAATCTAAATATATAATAATTTGATCCATTTAATTGTTTTCTCTCTTGTGTAAACCAATGTCACATAATTCCTTGTACATAATTTATAAGTCGAGATATGACCACCTGGGTTAAAGTGACTATAAACTCCTAACGAATAAATAAATAAATAAATAGGAACTCAAACTTTAATTCTTGTATAAAAATTGTAATTATTGTGATTCAACATTAATTAAGACCATGGAAACTTAACATATAAATGAGGGTCAACTGTATTGTGATGATTCCTTTGGCATTAATATGAAAATATCAGATATCTTTACCAATGATAGTGTGTAGCCTACATACTACAATGCCTTTAGGCTATATTAAATTTAATTGTATATCATTTCATAGGCCTGTAATATTCCTTAAAAATGCTCTGAGGTAAAATTTTGGGAATTCTTAAGGCGATTATTCTTGGAAAAGAATTTTAAGTTCTATTTAAAAATCTGTCACTTTATTCTTGTTTTTGTATAGACCTATCCAAATTATAAAAGTTTAGTTGGCATTACCTTGGATATTCAGTCACCTAAGCAAACAATTATCTGTTTTGTTCTCCATGATTGTCATTTTGCTAAAACCACTGCAAAATAGTCTTCCAGCTGATGTTCTACTTTCACTTCATGCGATAACTGACACAGATAATATGACATGGCAGGTAAAATCTTATCTTGCATTTTCCCTTAAATAGAGTTCACTATGATGTCACAGTGTTGACAGCATTCTTGCAATCCTACCACATGATAGTGTAACTCACCACATTTGGCCTACTCACTACAGTACACCTTGTCTAATGTCAATGTCACAATGGAAGGTGTTTTCACATGTTTATAACAGCAACTGTAAACATGACATTCCTATTGCAGAAGTACAGTCCAAGCAGGAAATATTGACTCACCAGTTCAGTATACTGATATCACATGGCTTTCCTGTGGATGTGGGCAGGGGAATTCCTGTGACACCTAGTTGTGAAGGAAGAAGGCATGAATAGCATGTTGCTTGAAAGGTGAGAGTTGGTTGGACTATTGCCAAGTCTCATTCATTGCCTCAGGGGAGACAATGGTAATCCACCTCACAAGCATCATGCCATGTTGAGATGTCCTTGGGTGAAGAGGAAAAAGTATTTCTAGTCAATTGTTTGCACGGCCTGTACCGGTACCTTATTACTGTCTCTATTCAAGTAATAATTATGATCTTTCTTTATCTGATGCTTTTTCCTTATTACAATTGACAGAATCCTCAAGGTTGTCCAAGAATCCAGACACAATATTCACATAAGTTACTTTTGTACATGAACTATCAGATATGTATCCATTCTTTGTACAGGTGTATTTTTTTGTTTAGAGTGAAATATTAAGAGGGTAGGCCAAACTATTCAGGAACATTTTTTTGTTATCATTAGGCCTACTAATTCTGTAGATCATTATGGACCCTTACTTCTTTCACTTAAATTTTAATTTAACATTTTTTTTCGTTTATGGGTGAAGAACATCTTTATATAATTATGAAAATAATTGGTTTATTAATTATGATAATTTAGGATGATTCAATTGTAAGTTGAATTATTTTTCTTACTCCTATTTTTATTTGTTTTCCAATTATGTTAAAGTTCTTAAATTTATTGTGAGAATAAAGTAGTCTATTTTATAAATTTAATATTTTATATACGGTACATTATATACATTTATATACATTTTATACATTTCAACTAATAAAATAGGAGGGATTGTGGTGTGGATCAGTGGATAATTGTACCGGTATTAAATTTGTGTCTCAATGCATTTAATTTACATTGTATTCAATTTTGTATTATATACATTGTTATTCTTTGTAGGTACCATGACATGCCCCATATCAGTACTTAATGATCATGCAGATGAAATAAAACTAATTTTTTGTCTACACACTAAAGTAAGATAAAAGTAATTGCTTCTTTAGCATACAGTATTTTTTACAGAAATTTATTATTAAGGAACATTTAGTACAGTATGATTTCTCTTCACAAGCTTCATTACAATAATATTGCTTTGCAGAAAATTAATTTTTAATATCCAGTGAACGGTAATTTAAGAGAAAATTTGGCTTTACTTGCTTGACTGTCACAGGTAGTACACCAGTGGTGGCTCGTGTTCCACAGTGGTGGCTCGTGTTCCACAGTGGCTCGTGTTCCATAGGCAGTGTTCCACAGTGCTTATACACTGTGGAACTGCAGCACCCTCTATTTCCACTTGATATTATCGATAACAATTAATATAATGAGTCCTTTTTTCTTCAATTCTTTCTTTATACTTGTACAATATATAATCCTTAAGCTTAATGCCAGTAGCCATCTCCCAGTTTATTAAAAAGATAAAAGAAAATCTTTGTATGGAACTGTGCGCTTCACAGTTCCAGCGGCATGGTGACTGTTGTGTGCATGCAGACGTAGGAAGGTCCATGCCACAGCCAGCACACCAGCTGCAAGGGAGAGAGAGATTACTGTCGCTTCCACAGTATACATACTGGTGGAAGGCAGTGTTTTTTTTTGCTCCGCATGTGTTGTGCTTAGAAACCATGCTGTGGCATAGCAGGCTTAGGTGGTACCCGGTGCGGAAAATTTCTTGTCACCCCCCCCATTTAAATTATTAAAAGATGGAACAGTTCCAAGTGTTATTTTTTGGATAGTCAAAGGTAATTCCACGAGAGTTTAAGAGTTTATCAATATATGCAGCTGCAACGAATTTATCTGATGTAACTCGTAAACTCAACGGATTATGTAAAATTAGTAATAATTACTTTGTTATATAAAAGCAAAACTAAGCTCCGAATTCATGATATACTATGAATCAACCATCCATAAAGCGATTCGAGTTACCATGTTGTCGCCATGTTGTAACCAGTGCTACCAATGGTGCATATAAGACATAATAAAATAAATAAATAAATAAATAAGCCCGTCACAATCCCTTATAGGGCAAGGGCCTCCTACCATGGTAGGGCTGGCTCTGTTTTACTCTCCCAAGGTGATATATTTCCTTGGAGAGTTGGGTTTTTGCCTCCTGGTGGGTTAAGACCTATATATTAACAACACTTTCCTAGGACACTGTTTTCCTAATGAATTAAATGCTCTATCATTTGTTTCCAGTTCACTTTTTCTGTGACCTATCCTGACCATCTCGTTTCTGCCTCCTCCCTGAACTTTTCTTCCTTTCCTAGATCACTGTTTTCCTAAGATTTAAATGTTTTATCACTTGTTTCCAGTACACTCTTTCTTTGGCCTGTCTTGTCCATTTCATTCCTAACGCCTCCCTGAATTCGTCCTCCCATCTGCGTCGAGGTCTGCCTCTGCTTCTTAATAATAGTTAACCTAATTCAGTAAATTTTTTTAGGATTAAGGAAAGGCATACATATCAAGTACATGATGTTGTACATTGTACATTGTACTGTTAAACGACAATAAATTCTATTATTATTATTATTAATAATCTAGAGTGCGTTATAGACAGACAGATATACATTGTTTTTGTGAGCGACAGACTGTGGGTGTTACCGTTAATAAAGCGAACGTCTAGGCCAAAATACACTCCCGAAATTGTGCAAATTTTTATTTTTTTGAGTGATTTTTTTATATTTTTATATTTTGTTTTCCAAGCGAAATCTCGAATTTTGAAAGATGAATTTTTATAAAAGGACAAAATTTTGTATTTATGTCAGATACCTTTCAAGATGTGAACCGAAGATTGGAGACACGTTTTCCTTATTTTTAGATAAAGAATTTTTTCTCGAAAACGGCTTTAACGATTTTCTTTAAATTTTGCACGTGGGTTGGTTATACTAAGAGCTAAAACTTTTATTTGAAACACTTTTTGGAAATAATTCTCTGAAGGTAGTTATAAGTAGGGGCAGATTTCTATGACCTAAGAAATACGATATATGCATGCATTTATGACCTAAAAGCATTAAAATATGACCAATAAAATTTGACTTGTAGAAAGTTGTTAAGCTTATTTAAGTGTTTTAAATTTTTATTATTTTCTTTAAATTCCCTTGAGCGATTTTTTTTACTTACAAAGACACATTTTTATTTTGTCACCCCCTGGGTGATGGCACCCGGGGCGGCCCGCACCCCCCTTCCTACGCCACTGAAACCATGTACCATATTCTTATGTGATGAAGTGTAGAATTAGATTATCTTGTTTCCAGCTATTCTATTTGATTAATTTTTTTCGGTTATTTTATTTAACAGAAAACTTTAACCAAGGCAGATCAAGGAGAAAAATATTGATTTTTTTGAGGAAATTAAAACAAGAATAATAATTTTTAAACGAATAGATCAAGCTTGAACTGTAACAATTTAGATTAAAGTAAGTAAAATATATATATATATATTTTTTGTTCTTTTATGGTTTTATCAAGTTTCTTAATAATTTTATATTTCCTTTTACACAATTTTAAACAAAGGCTGAAAATGTTCTGGAGCAGCACCCCCACTAATTTTAGCTATGAGCCTCCACTGTAGTGCACCTATATAATTATATACCTACTAACTTTCTGTTGTGAAAAGGGAGTTCAGTGGAACTTCAGTTAACCAAACTAATTGGGATTGATGTGGTTCCGATTATAGAATTTCCACAAAATAACATGTAAAAACTTGGGAAAAAAAATTAAAAAAAAGAATATCAATACAGTTACTTACCTTCATGGAAATAATCACTGATTTTTTCCTGTGCCATTTCGGAAATTAACTTGTTCCCAAACTGAAAACAACTACACTTGTCACTTCCTCAAACAACAGCTTTGAAATCCACATCAACAACAAATTCAAAATGTTAAGTTTGACGAGGATTTACAATAATGTATAGGAATTTACAACCCATCCATGAAAACAAGTTGCTACTCCCAACACCCTCATTCTCTATGCAGGTGGCTTTCTCTATTCCCTTCCAGCTCATCCTTTGTTTCAGTATTGTGTAAAAACTTTAAAAATATTTTGCCAAACTGCAAGACATCTTGAGTGTAGTACAGTATACTTATGATATAGTAGGCCTACTAAGTAGGTATTTGCCGTAACTTGTGCTGACTCAGGATCTGTTTTAACTTTGATGTTAGCTTCTCTGTAACAATGTAAATGTATGTTTGAGTGTCCATTCTTGATTGCTTTAACAAAAGTTTAGTTTTAAATTTATTACTTGACAAGCAAACTAATGTAAATGTTTTATGTTCATCCTTTAATTGTTATCACAAGGATCCAGAAAATGTAAAAATAAGTACAATGCACGCCGCTTATTGTGATCACTTCAGGATGCAGCTAATCTGGTTATATTAACCGTTTGATAACAGTAGCTGAAAAAATTAATTGAAGGTTATTTATTCATATATAAGATAATACTCTACAAAACAGAATTAAAAACTGTTTTTTCGTAAGATAATATGTAACTGTGAATCGTTAAACCACTCATAATACAGTAATAGACTGCAATCAACTATTCCTTCAACCAGTAACAAAGTTTTCAATTGTTTTTATTTTCTTTTAGGAGTCCATTAACCAATACTCCATATTCAGTTAGGAGTTATGAGTGTTTTTGGAAGTCTATACTGATCTGTGGTGAACATCGTGTAGCAAAACATCTAACGCCTGTCTGTTCAAATCTTTTCATTTCACACTAGCCATCACTGCATATCAACACTCTTATCTTCATTAATCAAAAGCTGCAGCTTAACTGAGGGGTGAAACATGTTTTATTGCTTACAAGAGAAAGTTAGGTAATGCCACCCCCCTCAAACTGGTCATCGTGTGAACAGGGAACACTACCAATACAACACAATACAGTTCAGTTTGAAACGAAACCCTTAAACATGAAATTTTGAATGACTTATAGTACCTGGAAATCAAGTCGCAAAAAGGAAAATGTGATAACATAAACCAAATCTTTGATCACAATAAACAGCATTTTTCAATGCATGAGTATTAATCTGTATAGGACTTCATAAAAGTGATAACATTACCCAACTGACAACATTATCTGTGATTACATTAAGTGGAGTTCACTGTAAATAAAAATATATATATTTATTTATTTATTTATTTATTTACGTCCTGCGAGATCAATATACATTGATATGGGACAGTGTAGATCTAGATAATACAATATAAAATAATACAATAATCTACAAATGATACACCAAATAATACATATTATAAAATGTAGAACATTAGGTATTTAATTAATGAGCCTTTGATGGAGTTGTGTGTGTATAGCTTAGTGCCTAACACAGACATGATTCCTCAATACTATACCTCAATAGTATTCCTCAATACCATAAATACATGCATTATTAAAAAAAACTTTTTAGTGATCTCTTAAATTTATTTGCACAATGTATATTTTTCAAATGGCGAGGCAGTTTGTTGAACAGATTGATTCCAGTATATATTAGGCCTACTCCTTTTTGGAATAAGAATGTGCTATGAGAAGGAATAGACAGGTTGGATTTGTGCCTAGTATTGTAATTATGGATAGTTTCGATTTTTTTAAAGTCCTCCATGTGTTTTTTGACATATAACAGAAGTTCATACATGTAAAGAGATGGTAGAGGCATGATATGTAGATCCTTAAATATATATAAATTATTTATAAAAGGTCGTTTCAGTATTCGACGGTTCAGATGATTGACATTCCGATTATAGGCATTCTATCGTACATAAAGAGAAATACATAATAAATCCAATAGCTAATATAATACAATTTGATTATATCTATATAGTGCACACATCTGTTAAGTAGAATTCTATAGGTTTTAGTAAATCAAATTTAATTCCTAATTATCATGAATGTGCACCCAGGAGAAGTAACTTACCACATTTTGCCCTTCATATACGATAATAAGCTTCTTATTTTTTTATTTACCACATTTTTATAGAGTGAAGATATACCTCATGAGCTTCCAGAATTTGCATTTAACACATTAACTCCAAAACAGCTTATATATATATCATTTAAATGTCTGCACCAAGCCATTGATATTATGATGTCATACCCATATGTATTAAACAAAGTGTGCATACTAAGGGCAACATTATTTTTCATGGAGAGTGAGTACCAGTATTCATTAAGCAAGAGCTTGAACACTCAGCAGAGCTTAGTTCATTAAAAAAATGAGACAGATATATTAATTTATTTCCTACTGATACTATTGATCTTCAGTGATTTAGTTGGAAAAAAATATTTGAGGGGGGGGGGACTCATCTTTATTATGGTGTTGGTAACTTTCATGATGTTGAAGAGAATTAAAATTTGGGGGCACTTTGATTTGGATAGAAATATGTAGTTTTTAAGACTATTCTAGCAAAATAGTTTTCATAAATTATATGGAAATGTACATGTCCCCCCCACCAACTAAAGCACTGGATCTTCAAATATAGATCCAATAATTTGGTGTCCATGCAATATACACATACTCCATCATGAGTAATTAATAATTAATAGTTATAATAATATTCTTGAGTTTTGTCCATTCTGTAGTGATGTAAATCTTAATG